>CAJQZP010000884.1:0-665000 GCA_907164705.1 Parnassius apollo | reverse complement strand
CATATGTGCAATATCCGACTAGTGTACAAAAGTACTTCGCATACACAAATAAAAGATAAATTTGACATTAATTTTGTATTCACTCACTAACTTACTATTTTACGCAGGACAGAAGGAGACAGGAGTTACTTCCGCAATAGTTTCGGCGCTGCTAGAAGTGCAGCCCCTTCGCCCGTAGCAAAGCACTGGAGCCCATGTTAACCTCCGCAGCTTAGGCTAATTAGTCGTCTTCGGCGACCAGCCTTAGCCGCTATGGCTCGCACAGATGCGGGATGGATCCAATTTGCTACACTTCCTCCATGTCTACGGCTTTACAAAACCACTCTAGGGGTTAACAGACAAGAAGTCTTGTCTAACAGACAAGACTACGTGGAGTCGGGGCGTTCTGATTCGGTTTTAGTACAGATTCGACTTATTTTATCTATAATATATAATTTATAAAGAACAAAAAATGCCATTCATACCTTATAAGTAAGGTAATAGTGGTTCTGGACCCGATAATTTCCAGAATTTTACCGTTATCTACATCCGACCTCAATAATCTTTCAGCGCTTAATTCCTTGCTATTAATATTTATCGTATATCTATTATCGTCACTGCGTTGCTAGCGGTACGTTTTACCAGTAACGCAAATTTCAGCAGTTCGTTGCGGTGAAAATTTTAGTTAACTTAATTTTTTAACTTGGCACCTAATTAGCACATAAAAAGCCGCTAATTTTGGCTTTTTCTAAATGCGAATTCCTGACTTTACGTTGCTGGCGAGAAACAACTTTAAAACATTTTATGTTAATTGAGTCAAGTAGTCGTTGCTCCTTGCGGTTTGTTCGTTTAGTATGTATATTTTCTACACACTTCTTTTTATTCGTCGTACGTAATTAAAAAATTTCTATCCTTCTAATCAGAGAAGTGACTCCTCATTTATCCGTTTATTGGTCACTGACATTTTATAGTCAACGACAAAATATTAAAATATGTAAAAATTACAACAATACAGCTCTATAACAAAGTACCACAGTTTAATGATACACGTGATCAGTGCATACCCCAAACGCAGTAGTTTCTTGTAATTATATTACCTTCAAGAAATGAGCTTATTTCTTTTTAAGAGGCAATGCACCTATAATTCCTCTGGTGTCGCAGTTGTTCATGGGCCGCGGCCAACACTTACCATCTGATGAGGCGCATGCTTGTTTGCCTGCATTTCTATTAAAAAATTATATGCTTTTACAAGCATATAATTTTTTATTTTCTATTTAGGTGTCAACTATTCTTCTTCTTCTACTGTATAAGTCCACTGTTGAATATTGTTCTCTCCCGTTCTAGAGAAGATTATCCTTAAATGTCATGCTTGGCAGGCTGATTGTAGCACCAGACGTCCTTCAATTGTTAACTATTACTAGTTAATCATCATCGTCATCAATATTACAGCCTTTCACAAGTTCACTGCTAAATATAGACCTCCCCCAAGGAGTGCCAAAAAGAACGAGCCACCTGCATCCATTGACTTCCTGCATGTCTTACCTGGTCGTCACTCCATCTACTCCAATAGATAGTGGGGGGCCACTCTACACTTCATTTACCGGTATGACGCTGCCACACGAGAACCTTTTTTTTCCATCGGTAGTCGGTTCCCGAGCTATGTGGCCGACCCATTCCCACTTCAGCTTAATAATCCGTGCAACGTTTATGTCACACCTATGCCGGTAGTTGTTGGGAGCACTAAGCTTGAAGTTGTTAATAAGTGTGTTTACCTGGGACAAATTGAAATTAAATAAGTGTGTTTACCTGGGACTTATCCTGTCCAAATTCGACAGAGAGGTCCATCGACGGATTTAACTCGGCTGGGTATCGGTCGGGAAATTACGACACATCTTCTTGTCAGGTTATACATCTAAACTTAAAAACGAGGTTGTACCACCAATGCGTATTGCCAGTGATGACTTATGGATCTGAGACGTGGTCCTTCACTGTTGTCCGTAGGAAGAAACTCAAGGTCATTCAGCGTGCTATGGAGAGGGCTATGCTCGGGGTTTCTCTGCGTGATAAACTTAAAAATTAAACTATCCGCAGTAGAACCAGAGTAACCAACATAGCCCAACAGATTAATAAATAATTAAATAATAATAGTTTATATTTGTGACACTCCCTAGGAGAAACTTACGTTCAGCAGTAAACTTATGAAATACTGTAATAAATTTTCTCTACTTTTCGTAGTGTTTCGAAACTTAATAAATGTTTCATTAAACTAGGTTTTATTTCTTATAAATTTACAAATATAATGCTAAGCGTGAGCTTATGAAAATATTTTAATTAAGATATTTGTTTTTTGCTTTATTCTCCAGTCCAGTACGAAAAATATTTTTTTTTAATAATTTTGTATTTGCCTGGACAATTATTCCTAAATTAAGTAGACTAGAGATACTAAACAACAGTCTTCGTGATTTTAGTCAATCGGGTTAAAGCTGTTAAATTTTTTATTCGATATAGTTAATACCGGTAATATTGATATACAGAATGGGTCCCACATATATGCAATAAATGAAACCACAAGTAATACTAGTCCGTAGAAGTGTAGCAAAATTAAATATTAAATTAAAACCCGTAAAATAAAAAAATTAAATTTTCAAACAAAATAAATATTAAAATAAATTCAGTAAAAGTGAACACTCTGTTTAGACAACGTACCTTGACCCCTTGGAAGAGTGACAACGTTGCACGCGGGTGGCACGCCGACAAAAGACACCGCTGTCGATATGTCGCAATACCAATAGTTTGCACTGCGTGGCAACGTCGCTTTTTAATGTTCAAGGATTCAAGTTCATTGAATCATTGACTTAGTGACCCAATTATATAGAGTGTTCAAATTTGCTTAAAATTAAAACTCTACTTTTTGACCTAATTACTGGACCGATTACGTTCATTTTTTTGCTTATCGTCAGCAAAAGCGATAACAAGTATATGGTTTCATTTATTGCATATATGTGGGACCCATTCTGTATGAGCACAAATTTCAACTGATGATAAATGGATGCTGTGACAAATATAGTCATATACGTATCTTTGATGAAAAATAAAAAAATGCTGTCCTGTTGTCCCAGAAGACTAAGATCACTTCCTTCCTTCGTTATCTGGTAAAATGTTTTTAGATTATAGTCATTTACCATAAAAATTAGCATTTTAGTTGTCAATTTCTCTTTTGTTAGGTCATGTCCTTATTCTTTTTTCATAATTACCACCTAAAATACCATCTCCTAATTTATTTTCTTATTAAAAATAGCTTCAAAGATTTTCTTCTAAAGCGTAGCGTTTTACATACGTAAATTGCTTATGCACAACCAACTTTTTCATTACAGAGTAGGCCTCTGGATGTATTATATATTTTATTGTATTTTAATTATACGATTATATTTAAGAGATCAATTTTCTAAGGTCATATTTTTGTTCTATATCTATCACTCCCAATGAATCTATTCTAACGTTGCTCCTCTAATATGAATATGATATAAATATGTCCAAACTACGCTAACTTGTGTATTTAACTTGTTAGTCGATTACTACACTTTCAAATTACCTGTAATAATTGTTTGTTCTTTTATTTACACACCCGCTCATTTACAAATGCAATTAGATCAACACGTTCTAAATATCTGAGAAGTAACAAATTATTTCTAACAGAAGTGAAGTCCGCCAACACGCACTGAAGCAGTGCGGCGGAATTATTGCTATCATAGCGCTTATAGAAGTAAGATGAGACCTGAGCCTGTACCCAACTGTGATTACGTTTAATCTTTAAAAGTTATGAGGATTATGAAGCAGGAGTAGGTCCGCAACGCTGTGGCAGTGCGTGTTAATGGACTTCTCATGTCCTGGAACTATTTTAATCCTGAGACTTTTTTATATTAAACTGTCATTATAAACATTTATAGATAATGTTAGTTTAAGATGTAATGAATTCTCGATTTTAACGTAATGAAGATGTAATCGGGCGGAAGCGGTTTAATCAAGCGAGAGGGAATACTCCGGCGAGGACTTGGTTCGCCGCTTTATTTGATTACTGCCTTCTACGCCTCAAGCATATTTGAGGAGCTTCTCAAACATTACTTACGTTTATTTTTAGGTTTATTTATTGTTTTATTTGGTCCATGTTTTTATATCATTAAAGAAAATAATAAATGTAATTTTACACTGATGCCAATAAAAACAAAGCAATAAGAGTGAAAACAAATCAAGAAACTAGCAAAATAAAACAAAGTTATGTTTAATGAAAGCGATACTGCGGCCAGTAGCAAATAATGTATAGAGTCAGTTTCATCATATAGACGACGTAACTCAATAGTTGCTGAAAATAATGTAATTACAGAACAGAGACAAACAAGTTCCCGCTATCTAGCGTAATCGCCAATGATATAAAGTAATACCCTAAATTTGACTCACGGCTTTGCCCTATACCTCTTACTTCTGATAGAGAAAAGTTCGTTGCGTTAACCCGATGAGTTTGGGCAGATTTTACGCATAGTAAAATAAAAAGTTAAAGTTACAGCCTATATACGTCCCACTGCTGGGCACAGGCCTCCCTTAATTTCTGAGAGAGTTTTAGGGGAAGGAAGTGTCCGCCGCGCTGCCCTTATTCGTGTTGACGAACTTCACATGTCTTGGAAAATAATTTTTTTTCTTATTCCTCAGACATGCAGGTTTATTCACGATGTTTTCCTTCACCGTCAAGCACGTGGTAAATCAGCACTTAAAATTGCAATTAACAATTTCATTGGTGCCGGCGGGGATCGAACCCGGGTTACTCGCGTTCTGTTATATTTACAGCGAGCGTTAACCATCAGAGCTACCACGGCTCATTTTACGTATCTTTAAAACTGATTAATTAATTTGGAAAAATTGATTGACTTTCTGTTAAATTTCTAAGACATGAAGATCACATTTGACCATAATTGTATTTACCAATGTTATTGGTGCCGGTGGGATCCGGTTTAGTCACGTAGCGCTTATCTCCTGATTGCACGGTTGCATCGAGCAAAGTATTCTATACATTTTTTTCGAAAACTGCTCTTGAAGTAATATTTTTCATTCTTTGGCTCTGCCTTGGACTAGGTTGAATTTATTAATGTTGCGTTATTTCTATTTCAGATAATTCAAAACCATATATATCACCAAGGATTTCGGATAAAAGATCACTCCTGTCATTGATCTCTATGTATTCGTATAGTTTCACAGCAATTCCTAAGATCAGCCCCACCAGACAGACAAACAGACGAACATTTTAAAAATGGATGTTCATATCCCAATTGCATTCAAATAACCCTTTGAGCTCGATGAGATGCAGTTCATTACAGATTAGATGAATAAGAATATTGTAGACAGACACATTAATTTAATATGTATATATATATATATATATATATATATATATATATATATATATATATATATATAAATGTATAGATTTATAAAATCAGTTCGGTTTCCTGGGTCTTAATAATCCAAAATGTTGATAAGGAATTTTAAGAGTCGCCCTGTAAGGTTGGGATGAACGAAAAGATTTATTCTTTGGATAGATGCATGTTATTTTCCTTTTGTTTCGTGACAGCAAAGTGTTTTGGATAACAAACAAATAACGTTATTGGTATAGATTTGATTTTCATCCAAGATTAAGCAATATTTAAAAAGATTTTTCTCTTTATATATTATTTCCTTGTAAATTTCTTATAGAAAAATTTTATAGCACCGCATTACTTATTATTACTAATAAGTCTTTGCAATTTGCACTTTTTTGTATATTTGAATACGTTTCTGTTTTTCTATATGTACTGTAGAATGGATATATTCTTTATTTTCGATAAAACAATACAAATTAAAGGTGGAAATTCGATTTCTTGAAATTGCACTCTCATCTTTTAATATGTATATAAAAATCAATTGCTGTCTGATAGTCTCGCTAAGACTCGAAACTGGCGCAAACGATTTTGATGAATTTTGTTACATGTATTTGAGTGAGTTTCTAGATAGTTTGAAAACACAATTGGACGCGGTAGGAATCGCTGTTGTTAAGTAACACGAATCACCCATGCAAAGCCGGTGCGCTAGTATTATATATATATATATATATATATATATATATATATATATATATATATATATATATATATATATATATATATAATGTCCTCCAGACCGAATTTCAAACACGGCGGCCTGCCTCAACGGAGGCTAGCCATCGCAGCGCAGCGCAGGACATGATTATAGTGCCCAAGTGTATGAGCAAGCACAGGTGCACCCTCTATTCCCTCACTTTCATAATCCGATAGGACGGTAAACCGACATGAGCGGAGGGAAATCAGGCGCAGGACCAACGGCTTTACGTGCTTTCCGAGGCACGGGGGTGAGACACCGCCAACTTCCTGACTCCGGGCAACTACTGAGAATTTCTTGACGGAAAACCTCAATAATTAGTTTTTTGTCCCGACCCGGGATTCGAACCCAGGACGTCATGATCAGCAGTCGTACTACTACAACCACTAGACCAACGAGGCATTCATATACAACGTGTTCCAAAATTCAACGATAAACGGGCACCAGACGGTGGACCTGCTTCTGACTACTCGAGAAAAAAAAGAAAAAAATCTAAATTGTTTTCGAAATTACAAAAAAAATGAAATTCTTCGAAAATCGATACCCCGATTTTTTTTCAGTCCACTTTCACTCATCGTGGTGTAAAAAAAGTACTGACACTACTATGGCAAGTTTTTTTTTTTAAATTGACGCAACTAACCAAGATTCTAAAATGATATAATACTCTAGAAAAACTTCTGTGCGGCACAGGATTTTTGCTGAAAAATGTTGCATGAATCAAAACAAAGGGTACAAATATTTACATTATTTTTTTTTGCATTATTCATATTACAGTAATTGTTTGTTGACCACCGGCATTAATACAGCCACGGCATCGCCTTAAAAAAGATCTTTTTATTCGTCGTGCTTATCTGCTATCTACCATTGATATGATCCGCAGCCTGAGTGATACTTTGGCGAAGCTCATCCAATGTTGAAATGGATTTTGTGTAAACCCTGTCTTTGAGACAACCCCAGTAGAAGAAGTCCATGGGGTTTAGGTCGGGTGAACGGGGTGGGCATAAGATAGGACCAAGTCGCTCGATCCAACGTCCTGGGTACTCTTGGTTTAAATATTCTCACACAAGACGGGCATAGTGAGCTGGGCAACCATCATTTTGAAACCACATGTTTTGTAAGTCACGCAAAGGCACGTCTTCTAATAATTCTGGCAAGTCGTTATGTAAAAAGTTCAAATAACTATTTACATCTAAGTTTCCTTGTAACTCAAAGGGCCCAATTACTTTTCCATTTAATATTCCCGTCCATAAGGTAATCTTAAATGGATATTGGAATTTGTTTTGTCTCATCATGTGCGGATTTTCATTGCTCCAACTATGTAAGTTGTGAGGATTTAAATAGCCATTTTTCTTGCAGGTTGTTTCATTCGACCATAGAACTTTATATAAGAATTGGAGATCTTCCCTATGCTTTTGCAGCATCACATGGCAAAATGCGACCCGTAGTGGATAGTCCCGCGGTAATAACGTCTGCACACGCCTGTAGTGGTATGGGTGAAGCCTGTAACGTTTAAGAATTCGATGCGCAGAACTTTTTGGGATTCCCGTAGCTAGTCTGGGGCACGTACCGAGGTAATCGAATCGTTTTCTATTTCATTGAGAACTTCTTCATCGCGTCCCAATCTAGGTCTTCCAACATTTCTCCTGGCAGATGGTAAACGACCCTCCGCAAACGCTTGATGCACAATAAATACTCGATAATCGGGGGAATCTCTGAGCATTTGGGTACCTTTCTCGATACAATCTGCTAGCAGCGTTATTTTATCGTAATGAACGAATTCTCGATTTTATCGTAATGAAGATGTAATCGGGGCGGAAGCGGTTTAATCAAGCGAGAGGGAATACTCCGGCGAGGACTTGGTTCGCCGCTTTATTTGATTACTGCCTTCTACGCCTCAAGCATATTTGAGGAGCTTCTCAAACGTTACACGTTACGTTTATTTTTAAGTTTATTTATTGTTTTTATTTGGCCCATATTTTTATATCATTAAAGAAGATAATAAATGTAATTTTATACTGATGCCAATAAAAACAAAGCAATAAGAGTGAAAACAAACAATAATCTAGCAAAATAAAACAAAGTTATGTTTAATGAAAGCGATACTGCGGCCAGTAGCAAATAATCTATAGAGTCAGTTTCATCATATAGACGACGTAACTCAATAGTTGCTGAAAATAATGTAATTACAGAACAGAGACAAACAAGTTCCCGCTATCTAGCGTAATCGCCAATGATATAAAGTAATACCGTAAATTTGACTCAAAGCTTTGCCCTATTTCTCTAATTTCCGATAGAGAACAGCTCGTTGCATTACCCCGATGAGTTTGGGCAGATTTTACGAATCCTTATAACTAATTAATTAATTTGGAAAAATTGGTTTACTTTCTTTTGAATTTCTAAGACATGACGATCCTCACCATTTACCACCGCCGCCAGCCGCGTGATAATTCAGACGTTAAATTGTGTTTACCAATTTTATTGGTGCCGGCGGGATCTGTTTTGGTCAAGTAGCGCTTATCTCCTGATTGCACGGTTGCATCGAACATTAAATTAGTAAAGTATTCTATAAATTATTTCGAAAACTGCTCTTGAAATGATATTTTTCATTCTTTGGCTCTGCCTTAGACTAGGTTGAATTTATTAATGTTGCGTTATTTTTATTTCAGATAATTCAAAACCATATAATTTTTTTTGTTAATTTTTCGATTTTTTTTTAAAGATATATCACCAAGGATTTCGGATAAAAGATCCTGGCATTGCTATCTGTATATTCGTGTAGTTTCATAGCAATTCCTAAGATCAGCCCCACCAGACAGACAAACAGACGAAAATTTTGAAAATGGATGTTCATATCCCAATTGAATTCAAATAACGCTTTGAGTTCGATTGAGATGCAGTTCATTACAGATGAGATGAGTAAGAATATTGAGACATATATTGAGACAGACACTTTAATTAATATATATATATATATATATATCATCCCATAACTTATTGTACATCCACTATGGCTAATTTTGCATATAATGTGGCGTCAACCTGCTTACGACGTCCAATATACGGACGTCAAATAGGAGACCTAGCGCAATGTTCGCAGATTGTCATGCTGATCAAAGAAATGTCAAAATCTAAAAAAAATTGGACGTCATTTTTCTTCCAATCTTGCTGTACTGAATATTTACGTAGTTCCGCTAATTTTCGTTGCAAAAATAATAGCACTGCTGCCGATTTGTGAATACTTTCATTTATGGCCGTATTTGACTTCGGCACAAAATTAGGGGAGAACGTTGCCGTTCCGTCACCGTTGCCAACGACGTGTTACTTGTATTTAGTGATATATGGTTATGACTGCCTCGTCGGTCTAGTGGTTGTAGTAGTGCGACTGCTGATCGTGAGGTCCTGAGTTTGAACCCCGGGTCGGGCCAAAAAAATCAATTATTGAGTTTTTCTGTCAAGAAATTCTCAATAGCTACCCGGAGTCAGGAAGTTGGCGGTGTATTACCCCCGTGCCTCGGAAAGCACGTAAAGCCGTTGGTCCTGCGCCTGATCTCTCTCCGATCGTGTTGGTTTACCGTCCCATCGGATTATGAGAATGAGGGAATAGAGAGTGCACCTACGGTTGCGCATACACTTGGGCACTATAATCCTGTCCTGCGCCGATGGCTAGTCTCCATTGAGGCAGGCCGCTGTGACCGTAATTCGGCCTGCAGGACATTTTTATATGGTTTATACTGCGCTTGGTACTAGTAATTTTACTTTTTAACTTGTTTTCTTTACCTTACATTTATCTACATATAATATGGACGTCCGAATATTCTAAAACTTTCATACTGAATGAGATTTGACACCCGTATTTTTGAATTTAGTTATATTTTTATAAATGTAGATGCGGACGTCAGCTTATCGGTTTATTTCATGCTGTACTATATTTTAACGTTTTACATTTGGTACTAATCTGCCTAAAAGCACTCTTGTTAGGTATTTCGTAAGCAACCCATAATTGTGTTTGAGTATAAGTTACTTTCTGATTGAGTACAGGAAGATGGACTCAATTGTAGATATTGACAGGTTTCATAGAATAGAAGTTTGTTTTAGTGATCCAAAAGTAATGATAATGAAAATAAAACACGGTAATTAAAGTTAAAATAATAATTTATTTTTCTACATAGTCTCCTAATAAATCAATACATTTAGTCCATCTTTTTTCTAAACCCAGGATTCCCTTTGAAAAAAATTCTTTATCTTGTCCCTCCCAAAACGCTTCAACAGCGGCCATTACTTCGCTATCGTCTTCGAATTTCTTGCCTCGGAGGCGTTCCTTGAGCCGAGGAAAGAGGTAGAAGTCACTAGGAGCTAGATCTGGCGAATAGGGAGGGTGTTCGAGCAGTTCGAATCCCGTTTCTTGAATGGCAGCCATTGCAACTGCGGCTTTGTGAGCCGGTGCGTTGTCTTGGTGAAACAGCACTCCAGCTCGCAGTTTGCCGCGTCTTTTTTTCCTTAATGGTCTCCCGTAATCTTCTTATTTGGTCTGCGTAGTAAGAGCCCGTAATAGTGGCTCTCTTTTCCAAATATTAAACCATAATTATGCCTTGAGCGTCCCAAAAAACAGATGCCATAACCTTTCCCGCCGAACTTGAAACTTTGAATTTCTTTGGCGTCGGTGAGGGGGCTCGCTTCCAAGTCATCGATTGTTGTTTCGTTTCAGGATCAAAATGGTGAATCCAAGTCTCGTCCATAGTCACAAAACGGAACAAAAATTTTTCTTGATCTGCTTGGAACTTTTCGAGATTGACCCTCGAAATGTCAACTCGATTTTTCTTTTGCTCGTCGGTTAACATTTTGGGTACCCAACGCGCAGAGATCTTTTTCATATGCAACTCGTTCGCAAGGATTCTTTGAACGCTGCCATATGAGATCCCTGTGACCTCAGCTACATGCTTGATGGTCACTCTTCGATCTGCCAATACAACATCTTCGACTTTTTTCACGTTGTCTTCAGTGAGGGACGTGGATGGACGTCCTTCGCGATGTTCATCTTCAGTGGATGTTCTGCCCAGTTTAAACTCCTTGGCCCAGCGTGCAATTGTAGAATATGGAAGAGCAGAGTCCCCCAATGTTTCCACTAAGTCAATGTGTATGTCTTTTGAAGACATTTTATTCAAACAGAGGTACTTGATGACAGCTCTAATTTCGTTTTTCTCCATGTTGATGTTATCTCTTTGACAGTTCGTATTCAAATGAATGTATCTTCCGGAAATCGTGTTCTATTTATATGATTTTTTTTAGGCTGACGTAGTGGGTATATAAGTAAGCAAAAAATATTTTTTTTGGATTTTTATGCGAACCTGAAGTAACCGATTATCATTACTTTTGGATCACCCCTCGTATTGTGACTAATAACCTCTGACTAATAACCTAATATGGTCTGGCGAAGAAACTCATTTTAATATAAGCTTTTACTGCATTAACTGCCAATGGGTTGTTAATTTCTACAATAGACCGTGGCATATTGTTGCTGACATAACTCCGAAAATATAATTTATTTACTTGATCGTGTTGAGTTTTGGGGCTCTCACTGCATCTTAAGGATGAGTGCGACTATTGTACCTAATCTGTACGAAATTACTCTCTACTTAACTAGATTCATTTTTGTGAAAGGCTGTTTTTATTAAATTATGATAATATTATATTTGGTTTTGCAATTGTTATTTTATTATTTGAAATAGAATTTAATTTTTCACACACGTTTTCTAAGCTTCTAAGCGTTTTATCATTTCTAGAACGAAACATTTTATAAAACACCAAAATGACTATTTTACACCGCATGGCCTCCTTACACTAAAATACAAATAAAACAGTAGCGAAAAATGTCATTAAAGCAATGATCATTAATGTGTGTTTAATAAACAAGGAATTAAAATATAAATACATTCATGGTTATATGGACGTCAAATATCGTGCGGTATTAAACTTTTCCGATAATCTGACGTCCACATATAGAAATATAACAAAATTCAAAAATATGTACGTCAAATATTATTCAGTATTAATGTTTTAGGATATTCGGCGGTCCATATTATTATGTGTACACAGGTAGTAATTTAAAGTTAAAATTTTGGCGCACACAGTGCTCCAAAAACCGCTACAAACGGCAACATTTATCAAAAAAGGAATAAGAAAGGTTTTCTAAGCGTTTTATCGTTTTAAGAATGGAGCATTTTATGAAACACCAAAGTGACTATTTCATACCGCATGGGCTCCCCACACTAAAATAAAAATAAAACAATAGCGAAAAATGTCATTAAAGTAATGACCATTAATGTGTGTCTTATACACAAGAAATTAAAATATAAATATATTCATGGTTATATGGACGTCAAATATCGTGCGGTATGAAACTTTACCGATAATCTGACGTCCACATATAGAAATATAACAAAATTCAAAAATATGGACGTCAAATATCATTCAGTATGAATGTTTTAGGATATTCGGACGTCCATATTATTATATGTAGCTAAATCTAAGGACACGAAAACAAATTAGAAAGTAAAATTATCTACTAGCACTGAGTACAGTATACACCGACAAAAAATACCAAAATATGCCTTGAGCACTAAATAAATAATCAAAATAAATAAATAGTAAAATGCAATAATCAACAACAACTTTGGACATTGGATATCGAAGAAGTGGACATCAAATAAAACTTAGTGTGAATACTTTAGGATATTCTTAGGTCCGTATATGGCTAATACTCCGTTCATGTCCATGTCAAGTACATTAATCAACTTACACAAGTTTATTTACCTAAGTTACTAAATATAACCAAAGAAACTTAAATGCAAGCAAGCATAAGCGTGGAAAGTTCTCAATGTGCGTATGTCACAATACAGACGCCAATTAGAGCACAATATGCATGTTTTTAGTAATATAGCGTCCAATATTTACAACAACAAACACAAACAAATTGTATTTCAATTAACTGCAAAACCAAACATTATATCATAATTTAACAAAAAAAAAAAGCCTTTCACAAAAATGTATCTAGTTAAGTAGAGAGTAATTTTGTACAGATTAGGTAAATAGTTCGCACTCATCCTTAAGATAGTGATCATAAAACGTAAACTCGCAGTGAGAGCACCAAAACTCAATACGAGCAAGTATGTAAATAAATTATATTTTTGGAGTTATTCATGTAAGCAACAATACACCACAGAAATTAACAACCTGTCAATGTCTACAATTAGTACTTATTTACAATAGTAAAATAAATAATAATATAGTCAATCTATAATGTATCACGGCTGGGCAATACTAGATATTTTTTCGTATTTAGTAAACGAATAACTAGTTGGTAAATTAATCATGTCATCTATCTTTTTTTTTTGCCGGAGACAAAAATGATTTTGCGTATTTTTCGTAACTGCACATTCTGTGGATTTATTTCATTATTTTGAACAATATACGAAACTTAAGCGACTAAAATTAAATCTAATCTGAACCAGAATCATGAAAACTATTATTCGTGCTAAATGAATCTACCTAATAAAGATCTGTTATTTTTATCTCCTGCGAAAAAAACAAACTATAGGAATCTATCGAATACCTAGCTACATAAACAAAATATCACCTATAAATAAAATATTACAAAACGGAAGAAATAATAAGAGTGGCAACGTCGCACCATACAAAGGAATTGCGTTAAGCAGTGGAATGAATTAAGAAATATGTATATTACGGAGATTCAGGATAATTTGTAATATGGAAGGGAGTCCTGATTGGTTTCCCTCCGTCTGGCAATATACGAATATTTGTATATAGACATATGGTAAATTTTCAAAGAAATGAGTTAAACACTATCCTTGAAATTATTTAATGGACCAGTATTCGCTGTCATAGTGTATAAAAATTGCCCACAAGTGGTGGACGCTACAATAATGCGAAATGAAAGGACGTAGGATTAACATTGTGATATATATATATATATATATATATATATATATATATATATATATATATATGAGAATTGTATATATTAAGAGGAAAAATTCGTTCCCTAAAAAAGAAAACTCCCTATGGATTGCAAACAAAGACTCGTTCAACATTTTACAAGGAAAATTTGATAAAGGAATAAATAAATGAAATTGTTAAATCTCTTACAAGTCGTGAAACATTGAACGTAAATAACCAATTTTTTATTTGCGTTCGCAGTTAAAAAAGTGAAAAATGGACCGTAGGAATATTTTACATACTATTTAATTTAAATTAACAAACTAATACAAATGTAATTAGTACCAAATGACATACAATAACGGAAAAAAGAAACTAATATTTTAGTTTTGCAAGCCTATTTATTCTCCACTATGTCGCCGCCATCATCCCAAGGATATCTTAAAAGATGACAGAGTGTTACTAAAATAGAAGATGGACAACATAATTTTCCTTGTGACACTCAATAATAATAAAAATAGCTGCATCTAATCGCAACTATTTATATTTCAAACATAATTTAATAAATTATCCCCTCTATGAGACAATCTATGCGGGAGACATATACTTATCGTTAGTGGTCTTGTGATAACTTGTTGTCTATAATGAAAGAATGAATAAAAGTACAAAGCTTTTATTCATTCTTTCATTAGAATAGTAATAGGACTTAAGGGAGTTCCTTAAGTTATCCATATTTTATCGCATAATTGTGTACATTCGATGCGCTGCGACCCGTGTGTGCACATAAAATTGTGCTAAGGTAATTACACTTAAACAAATAAATAGAAATAAGCAATTACTGATTTTTTTCCTGTTTTTTATATGAGAATGCAAATGAGCTTGTGGCCCACCTGATGGTAAGTAACTACCGCCGCCCATGAACCAATGCAACACACCAGGGGAATTGCAGATGCGTTACCGGTCTTTTAAAAGAAAGTAGGTTCTATTATTGAAGGTAAGTTCAGTTGTCAGTCAGTCAGTCAGTGGTCAGTCTCTAAGTTGTGTTGTTCCGGAAACATTGCTGGTGGTAGTTGATTCCATAAGGAAGCTGTGCGAGGAAGGAAACTTCGTGTAAATCGCACAGTTGTCCGTTATCCTCGCTAAAACTAAAAAGCAGCTCGACCGATTTTGATGATTTTTTTTGTGTTTGTTTGGATTTCACATTTGGATCCGGTACGTGGCACTGTTGTTGAAATCTCGAAATCACCAGTGTAAAGCCGAGGCGGTCGCTGGTACATCATATAATTTTCTTACAATGATACAGAAAACACATGTTCCTTCTTGAGAAAACCTTATTTTATTGGGCCAATTGTAAACTTTGGCAATACTTAAAATACATTCTAATTGGTCTTCTTAAAAATCAAAACCATTATAAAATGAAAAATTTCACAAATTATTAATTAATTGATAAACTGAACTCAAATCTAAAAACTGAACTGAAAATAATTTTAGAAATAGTAGTTATCAATGACGACGACAAATATGTATTAATATTTAAAACAGAGTAAAATCATTGACGACACAAAACTTTATAGAGGCTTTAATTAAAATAATGGTCATATCAATTACTTTTATTTTTTATGTTTTTTTATAGAAGAGGAGGCAAACAAGCATACAGCTCACATGATAGTAAGTGATTATCGCCGCCCATGAGCAACTGCAGCACCAGCGAAATTGACGTTGCCGGCCTATTATAAAGGAATAGGCTCTTTTCTTGAAGGTCCCTAAGTCGCATCGGTCCGGAAAAATCTCTGGTGGTAGTCGATTCCACAAGGAAGTTGTGCGAGGAAGAAAACTTCTTTTAAATCGCACGGTGGTAGACCGCCAGTCATCCGGATGGTATGGATGATATCGTGAGTTATGTCGCGACGTGCGATGGTGAACTTGTGCGGCTGGAATCAGTCTGAACAATTCCTAAGAGCACTCCACATGGCAGATGCGATAAAATACGCAAAGAGATGCAACATCTCTTCGCAGTGCCAGTGAATCAATCCGACCGGAAAGAGCTCGGTCGCCGACGATTTGAACAGCTCTGTGCTGGATGCGATCAAACTGAAGGAGCTCGCACTGGGGAATCCCGGCCCAGAGATGGGAACAGTACCTATTCCATGTGCGGCCGAACCTGCGGCTTGTAAAGTTACAGGCGGTGAGCTGGCATGAAATACTGTCCCGCTTTGCTGAGCACGCTAAGCTTTTTAGAGGTCAATTTGGCCTTCTCTTCCAAGTGACCACGAAACTGCACGCACTCGATTTGTTGACGCCGCGGATTCCAATACTTACTGAGGCAACAAGGGGAGTGCCTTAAAACTGAGGAGATACGACGAAGGGTTTTTTAGTGGTAAACGCGCAAACTTGTGTCTTCTGTGGATTAAACTGAACTAGATATAGTCGCCCCCAGTACGAGAATTTGTTCAACAATGTTTCGACTTCAAACACAAGTTGGTCCTGGTACTATGCGAAGTTTTCTCGAGAAATATTGCACGGCCGGTGTATAAAGCATCACCAGTGCTGTCGTCTGATATGCAGAAAAAACATCGTTGGTGATAGCACGCAGCCTTGTGGAACACCAGCATTAATTAGCATGTAATTGGAGCATGCACCGTCTACTATGACCTTGATGCTCCGATCAGCAAGAAAACTGGTGATCCAATTGCACAATTTCTCAAGAAGCCCATAGGAAGGAAGCTTCGTAAGAAGCGCTTTGTGCTAAACCCGATCGAATATGTCCAAACTAACGGCCAACGCTTCCCCCTTGGACTCTACTGCCTCCGCCCATTTATGAGTTAGGTAAGATAGAAGATCGCCAGCCGAGCGAGCGTGACGGAAACCGTACTGGCGGTCACTAATCAGCTGGTGATCTTCAAGGTACCGCATGAGCTGGCTGTTAATAATGGATTCCATTATTTTAGAAAACAAGGAGGTGATGGCGATAGGCCTATAATTGGACGGATCAGAGCAGTTCCCTTTTTTTGGGATCGGGTGCATGATCTTTTCCATGATTTCGAGACTACGCCGAAGGAGTAGGAGTACCGGAAAAGACGCGTTAAAACCGGTGCCAACTCCGGAGCAGCCGTCTTCAGCACAATAGGAGAGATGCCATCCAGCCCACTCGACTTGTTGACGTCCAGGGAGAGGAGTGCTCTGCGCACTGAGCGTTGGATAAACAGGACATCCTGCATGGAGCACTCACTGGTCTGGTCGTCGGTGTGTTCCCCTGTCATCAAGAGTCGAGTTGGAAGCAAAGAGAGAGCCCAGCAGATCGGCTTTGTCCTTTGCGGCATCGGCTTGTGATTCGTCCTCCCTGTGCAGAGATAGGAGAGATGGCTGACAGAAGTTCCCTCGGACAGCCTTGGCAAAAGGCAAGAATGCACGTGTTCCCGAAGGAAGACTAACTAGTTTCTCGCCAATTCTGCTGATGTACTCTGACTTTGCCTTGACAATGAGACTTTTGAAGAACCTGGAGGCAGAATTATAATTCTTTTAAAGGGCGCTGGTATTTGCATCCCAAGACGTCTATGCGAGAGCCCAGGCCTGGTAGCACTCCTGCTTATGGCGTAGTACAATTTTACAGGAGCGACCAAACCAAGGCTGGTTTCTGCCTCCGATAGTTACCACAAATGATGGAATAAAAAGTTCCATTCCCTGTAGCACCACATCAGCGACAGAATCAGCAACAACGTTGGGATCATCATGCGAGAAGCAAACTCGCCCCCAAGGGTAGGATGCAAAAAAAAAGATCGCACCCGTCCCAGTCTGCTGACATATAATGCTAAACATGGCGGCAACCTGCGGTATGCAACCGCGATTAGTGTGTGATTGGCAACGTAGTCCGGATCAGGCAATGCTCTGAGGAGCCAAGAAGGACATCGACGGAGACCTGATATCCGTCCGGATGAGAGCTCAGCAGAAGGTGCAACTGGGAAGGTAGATGATCTTCCACATCTGGGATGCGCGTAGGCAAGGTAACCAATTGTGTCAGACCATATGTCAAAGCAAAGTCATAAACAGAACTAACCGCATGATCAGGTAAACGAGAACTAAGCCATTTAATACGGTGTTAGGCGTAAAATTAGCAAATATCACGATCTCTGGGAGGATCTGTTGTAGCACGGAGTCTGTAGCCATCTGGACGTGGTCGATGAGTCGGTCTGTTTACGGCATTATCGATATAGTACCTATAGACGCACCAGTAGACGCGGGGATGGTCGTCAATGTCTACACGCAGCCATAAGGTGGACAGGTCCGTACCTTCAAGGCTACCGAGGCATCGAAAACAGATGTCCTCTCTGACATACCCGCAAACTCCAGCCCGGGGCACAAAAGAGTATTCTAATTTGTAACCCGGGTAGGAGAGATACGAAGCATCAGCTGGAGAAGACACCTGTGTCTTGGTTAGATAGAACAAGGCCGGCTTCGCCATTTTCAGATGGTAGTGGACGGCGTTAAGGTTTGAATGAAGTCCCCTGATGTTGCAGAAACTCACGGATAGCGTGGCAGGAGGCGCCTTTGACTTACTGCTCCGTTTGCCCCGAGCACGTTTAGTTTCAAGCAGAATTTTGCCCCCCCCCTTTCCTTAGAATATGCGGGGCAACCTGAGCACCCATGCTCAGGAGTGGAGAAGCTTGGTCGTGGATGCTCAGCGAGGGATTCTCCAAGGGCACTGGTACCCTCCTGGGGTAGTCTTGCATTTAATTTCGCTACCATATTGATGGGAGGGTGGTATTGGACCTCCAGCCACCTGCACTCACCAGACGAAATGCAGAAGCAAAGCTTCTACTTCACGCCGGTCTTCTGTGAAGTCGTGGTACCATCCCGGTTTGAGCCGGCCCATGCGTGCAACAGCAAAGGCTGCCGCGTGGCTCTACCACTGTTTTTATTAAAGACTATCAAGTAATATAAATGCTTAGTGAAATCTAATTTTATTTTAATAGCAGGTATGCAAAGTTCGGTTATGACAAAACTATTGGTGGATATCAAAAAGGGATATTTGTCTGTAGATGACGCAATTAGTTACCACTCGAAACAATAAAATAGAGAGGTGACAAAACGTTTTAAGCCTGGTAAGCTCGGTCGATAATTTTTTACATTAAAACTAAATAAGTTTCCAAAACAAATCCACATTAGAACAATTAACCATATTTTTGATAAATTAGAAGGAAATGTGTTAAGTAACTTGCATAAAACTCCTATGCTATTTAGAAAATTTATTGTTTTCTGAAGTGATTTTGGAAAATGATCTTGGAATTTGGTATGTTACTAATATCGTGATCAATACAGGAGAGATGACGTAGATGAAAATTAAATGTTTTTATAACATTTGCGAATGTAGACGTTATATTATCATTTACTAAAGTAAAGCCAACCTGAAGCGATACTATATTAGTAATAGCAGGGTTGCGTAACTTTTTGATAGTTGGATTATATATTTAAGTAGACAATATAGTTTTAAAAATGTCTAGCAAACCAAAAAAATAGACTTTTTATAAATTTTGTTATAATTTGAATTATTGTATAATGTAGATTTAAATTAAATAACGAGAAAAATAATAATGTTTACTATACATACCTTTGGACATTTCTTTTTCGGAGAAGTAAAATCTGTTGATTTAGCTCTCGACGTACTTGGTTGTGGCTCCATTATTAACCACTCTAAATAAAAAACAAATATCAAAAAAACAAAATAACAATAATTAATATAAATAATAAAAATAACAAAAATTTTAACAAATATCTTGTATCACCACGAGCGCGTTTCGAAACGGAATGAATCAATATTAATACTAAAATGGCCTCCCGAACGTTGGCGAACCCGTCTTGACCCAAACATGTTTTTGCCGAGAAAACGAGACATTACGACAAATACACAAGAAAGAAAGAGATAGATAATAGTTTGTCAACTCCACAGTAGTTTTTAAGGTAAATGACCTTTCGTATCGCTGTTAGTTGGCTGTGTTTTTGCGTACTAATGTTTATATCTCCGGCTATTACAATTTTCTATTTTGGATATTTATGATATATTTTAAATTAATGAAATAACTGACTGGATTTTTTAGTTGGATTTCTTTATTAGTGTGCAATATTTTCAAGGGTTTCTATTCCAATAATATTAAAACTAAAATTGTGATTAAAATTTTGCCAAATTTTTCGATATTGATGAACAGTTATTGATATAATATCAGAGCAGAGTGAGAGCAATGCTTGAAGATAGATCTCTTCTAGCATTACGCTCTATCTGCCCTGATGGATACATGTTATTCAAAAAGCATGGTGGATATATATGAAATTAAAAAAACTTATTTATTATATTGACTAATTTAAATAAAAACCATTTGGTATTGATGATTTTCTAAAAAAAAAAACTAAGAAATATAAAATGTTTCAAATAATTCTTTTTTGGTTTGCTTTTATTCATAAAAAGGTCCTTACACTTTATTTCTTATCCACAACATTATTTTTTGTAACTTCTATACCATTCATCATCATCATCATCATCATTACAGCCCTTCACAAGTCCACTGCTGAACATAGGCCTCCCCCAAGTAATGCCACAAAGCTGTGTCCTGAGCCACCTGCATCCATCGACTTCCTGCATGTCTTACCAGGTCGTCACTCCATCTAGTGGGGGGTCGCCCTACACTACGCCTACCGGTACGAGGCTGCCACTCGAGAACCTTTCTCCCCATCGGTTATCGGTTCTTCGAGCTATATGGCCGGCCCATTGCCACTTCAGCTTACTAATTTATAATTATTTATAATAATACCATTATACTTCAAAATTATTAGCGTTAAAGGATAAAGTGATAAGATCTTAATTAAGTAAAATAAATAGATCTTCAATTATTTTTCATTCGCATTTAATAAATAAAAGCGGTTTTGATGTTTAAAAGAAATAAAGTTATTGTAAAAAAGTGCATTCGGAAGAACCGCTAATACATCAATTGTTTGTGATCGCATTTAGCTTGGTAAGCAAAATAGTTTAATAAAATAAAGTAAAACATTTTATCAATTCACTTCAGAAGACCTGGGATTAAATAAGAATAAACTGAGAATTCTGACAAGAACACTGACTGGTCATTGTTGCCTTAAAAATCACAAATCCATCCTAGAACTAAGCAATTCAAGTAGCCGATGCTGTTCCTTAACGAAGAAAACACCTCTTGTATACCAAAACTAATTGTGAACACTTCACGTGCAAACGTAACACTCATTTGGAAAACTTTGTACCTAGCTCAGTAGAAGTGAAATTACTTACAACTAAGCACATATATTAATTCATTAAAGGCATAGGGCTTAGCAGTGACCTATAGCCATAGCAGCGATCACAATATATCTGTAAAGATCTGTATAGTTACTTGCACAAATAAAAAATAAATAAAAAATAAAGGCAAAATAGTTTTTAGTAATTATGTATAGAACAAAAATAATGTTACGCGCTTTAGTAAAAATAGATTTTTTCTGACTTTTTATCGGCTGCTACACCCCGGAAAATCTTTTGTCCGTAAATTTTTTTTTACTGTCTCTTTAAGTATTAATCGAAATGTCGGCGGCAATTAGCTTCAATTCAATGGCACTTGCTGAATCATTCTTTGAGCAAACATTGTCTCAGCAAACCAAAGAATTGTAATAGGTGTGGTGGTTTTTCTGTACAAGGTAGCGGGTAAAAGCTAATGTATAATAAAGTTATAAAAACGATTATAATTATATAAAATATTGTTTCGAAACGAGAGAAATTTCTCAAGTTGTCTATAAAGTTTGCCAATCGTTAATGGAAAGTTATTTTGATGAACGTAAGCGTTTGTACTTAAATCTTCTTAGAAGGTTACTTTGTTGAAGTTATAATTTTCAATTATTGTTAAATATAAAAGCAACTTCATAAAATCACCTCATCTAAAGTAAAACTTATATTTAAACGTAAAACATCTTATTATCATAATTTTATTTTAAAAACGTTACCTCACACAAGGATTTTCTTCTGTATCTTGCAGGCAGTTTAAAAAACAAAAGGAAAAACGTCCAGACCTGGAACAATTATTTGTAGGCCATACAAATACTAGTTCCGTGCGAGATTTTTTTTTTATTGGACAAAGGTGACAATTGAGCGCACAGTTCACCCGATGGCAAGTGGTTGCTGTGGCCTAGAGACTAGAGTTGGAGTAGAAATATACAGGAGATGGGCAGTAGCGCCTTCCTGACAGCTCAAAATAATAAAATCTGCAGTTGGCAACCCGCCTGCCAAACGTAGCAAATAAATTTGGATATTTTGTGTATTTAGCCTGTTTATGGAATAATGTGAGCAATGAAATCGGGACTGCCAAAAAAGGGGCAGGGCTCCTAATTACTCATACACAAGGATCACGTCTCAGTTCCATAGTTCATCACTAGCAACACGCACTGGTTGTATAATTTAGTTTTCAGATTTTGAGGTATACCTGACGAGATGATGTGTCGTAATTTTCCGAACTCTGCCCAGCCGAGTTGAATCCATCGATTCACCTCTCGGTCGAAGTTGGACTTACCTAGTCGGAGTATTTTTCCCGGGTAAACGTACTTGTCCACAACTTCGAGCTTAGTGACAACTACGGGCATAGGTGTGATGTGAAGGCACTATTGAGGTCATTGAGCATAATGCTTAGGTCCTCCAGCGATTCTGCCATAAGGACTATATCGTCGGCAAATTGAAGTTGAGTGATGTACTCGCCATTGATGTTAATACCGTATGTTTTTCAGTCCAGTAGCTTGAAAACGTCTTCCAATGCAGCGGCGAAGAGTTTCGGGAAAATAACGTCACCCTGTCTTACTCCTCTCTGCAGTTGGATAGGTTTCGTACTCTGGTTCTAACTACTGTACAATCACTTCAGCACTTCGATATACAGACAGTCAACTTGGCACCGCTGAAGAACTGTAGTACCGCCCAAATTTCGACGGAATCAAAAGCTTTCTCATAGCCCACATACGCCAGGCAAAGTGGCAGATTGTACTCTTTGGACTTCTTTACAATTTGCCGAAGGGTATGTATGTGATCTATGATGCTTAAGCCTTTTCGGAAACCGGCTTGTTCAGGAGGCTTGAAGTCGTCAAGTCTGCGTCAGAGTCTGCACGCAGACTCGACGACTTCCTACATTCAATGATATTTAATATGAATTAGTTAAATTAGAAATAAAATGTAGTTGAAGTATTCTTTTTTGTCATTATTTATCGTCAAAACATTCATTTAAAGTATAATAATATTTATTAATACGGATTTTTTAAAATTGGTTATTAAAATGCATACGGTTTTCTTGGTTTTTTTTTTATAGAATTCGGTAAATGGTTATAAATCTTTATTGACGTAACGAAGGGGCTAGTCAAAACTAATTTTAATGTTGAGAAGGGTATTCTAAGCTTAAAGAAATTTCCTTTAGTTTTCGTAATAGGTGGTAGAGTTATGAGTGTTTCCTGACGAATTTACAAGATTCACGAATGTAGATAGACGTATCGGTATTTTATGTTTAATGAAGTGGGGTTTACATGATTCCATTTGGTCTAAATTCATTAATATTCGTAGAAACTTTTTTGTAATTTAAATAATTTGTTTATATCACAAGAGATTCACCACAAGACCATACCATAGGAGAGTACCGAATGAGCATGTGCATAATAAGGTGTCTTGAAATCTGTCACACATTTAACGTATTGTAGAGCGTAAATAAATAAGTCAATCTGTGTTCTACCCAAGGTTAGATGGTAGATAATGCCATATAGCATTAATCTCGCTTTTGTACAAAATTTTTGTTGCAATTAGGAATAAAATAAAAAAAATATAAGTAAGGGAGTATATTTTCTTTACAACTTTTTGTATGTGCTGTTTAGAACTCAAATGTATTCTATTCTATTTCTAACAAAGTAGCAGAGTTAACAGTTTCTAGTTTTGTGTTTTTATAGTTATAAAATATTTGTAAAGCACTGTTTTGGTAGCGTTTAAATTGGTAGCGTTTAAACAATTTTAGTTTTATTAAGGTTAAATTGTTAAATATGTTATTCTAGCCAGTTAGTAATTGTACCTAATGTATATTTAAATTTTGTAGTTAAAGCTGTTGAAATAGTGTAAGATATTAAGTTAGAGATATCGTCGGCAAAGAGCACATATAGATCGTCCAGTATGTTTGGGAGATTATTTATGTAAACAAGAAACAAAATGCATCCCACAACGCTACCTTGTGGAATAGAGCCAGTAATGACAATTTCACCCGACCTAACATGAGTAATTTTGCCAGTCGCGAAGTCGGTATTTTAAATTTCTACATTTTTGTTTATGCAATTTCTACATCTATATATTTGTTTGATATATGTTATATTCTGCCACTTTTCTATAATTTTTTACTTTTTCTGCTATTTTCATTAAATTCAATCATGTTAAATAAACTCTTTCTTTCAGAAGCGGTTACCCACAGAAAGCGGAACACGTCGGGCCCCGACTATTCGACAAAAAATGAGATTAACTTCATAATATATATATATATATATATATATATACATATCCATACACACTTGTTAGTAATTTACATAACCTATGTTAGTAAAAAATACAATAATAAAATAACGAAAAAATAAACATGTTTAAAATAAGCATGTTTGCTGAAACACCTATTTCAGCAAACATGCTTGAAGCACTACAGTATCTAAGAATGCCCATTAGCATCCTGAAGGCATTATTATATTGATTTTGAAGCGTATTGTAGGTCCTCTACATGTAGTC
This sequence comes from Parnassius apollo, assembly GCA_907164705.1. NCBI lineage: Eukaryota > Metazoa > Arthropoda > Insecta > Lepidoptera > Papilionidae > Parnassius > Parnassius apollo. Next base: position 640,132 of record CAJQZP010000884.1, on the reverse strand, counting down.
ACACCATAGGCTGCAGGTGTAAAATGTTTGACAGTATGCCTTGAAGAGGGTTATTTTTATGTCATTTGTATACCTAGCAAACCTGCGGGCAAGCATATTAAGATTAAGCACACTTAGAAGGTTTACTGGCAGCATAATTCTTACTGTTAACACGAAACACCAATAACTCACTTTTCTTGGTGTTATAGATGAGCCCATGTTCAGCAGCGTATGTTTCACAGACAGATAATAGTCTACGTAACGCACTCAACAATGACCGCCAACAGAACATCCTACCCTTGTTTTACTAAGTGCAACAATGAGCCCGTTTACGTAGATACTGAACAGCACAGGCGATGAAAACCCCCTCGCCTCACCCCGCATTCCAATACATATTACCAGATAACTTGCCAGAACATCTGACCTGGTTAACTTGATGGCCGTACCAATATTTCAAAGTGGTGATAAGTTCAGCTGGAAAGGATATTTCATGTAGTTTTGTCCATAGTACGTCATAATTAACCAGGTCAAATGCCTTGGAGAGATGAAAAAATGTAGCATACACTGGTGTTTGTCTCTTGGTGTAATATTTGACAGTATGCTTCAGCGACATTATAGCACTCTCTGTCGACAGCTCTGGTCTAAAACCAAATTGAGCATCGTTTATTTGTATATAGTTGTTAAGTCGTCGTTCCAGCAAACCGTCAAGTACCTTTGCCAATACAGTTGCTTAGGATAAAGGCCTGTAATTAGCCTTATCAGATATATCCCCAGTGTTGTTTTTCACTTTAGGAACAACAATAGTTCTCATTAGTCCAGCAGGTAAAAAGGAGTGCCTAATACAAAAAGTATACAACATTGCCAGAGCTCTTGAGAAATGTGGCCCTGCATTGTGAAGGTGCTCGACAATGAGACCATCGTGCCCTGGTGATTTTCCTCTAGTCATCTTCTTCAGGACCAACCTAAGATCCTTAGTTGTAATACGGACAGGTTCACCAGTCCTTATAGTATAGAGGAAGCCTTTGTTCTGCAGTGGAAATGTGAAGGGCTGTAATGGTAATGATGACTACTTTTTTATAGAACAGTATTGTTTATAAATTATAATATTTAATCATTCATTATATTTTTTTATTATATTTATTCTTCATTAATTATTTAAAATATCAGTAACCAGTAAGAGGACAGTTGCCGAGTTACCTCTGTGATTAGAAAGATACAATTTTTTTAATTACGTGCGATAAATAAAAGGAGAGTGTCGTAGTATACCCACTAAACCATATAATATTGTAAACTGTTTTATACAAACAAACCGTGGGCAGAAACAACTTCTAAAACTCAATTATCATAAAATGTTTTCACCAGTACCTTACCTTTTTCAACAAATGCCAAATTTATTTTTCTGTTAGTTTAATGGTGTTTCGAAAACAAAAGGCCCGAAGTAATATTGTCAAATAATAGAATAATGTTATATTATGTAAACATGCTCTAATGAAATACTCGTATATTAAAATAGATATTATGCGCCAGTTCAAAATAACAGATGTTTATACAATAGATTATTATCTATGTAACGGAATCTTTTAATGTAATTTTCACCAACTTGTAGACGGCCAACTGACTTGAAAATTTGCACTCGTATCAAGGACCGATGAAAATGCAATAATTTAACAAGTTGACCCTGGTATCCTAATTGGGATCATTACGATAAAATAAAATAATTATCAGGATAATCCCAGCACATTAATCAATGAGCATGTTGTTTAGGTTTTTCTGAACTCTTACATATAATAAATCTGTAGAAAAGTCGTGTCTGTAATTGTAATATTTTACAAAAATATAACAATTACAGAAAAATTAGTGGTTATTAGGATTTTGTCCGTCTGTCTGTCTCTCTATTCGTGATTCACTCAAAAACTACTAGACAAATTTCCAAAGTTTGTGTAGGTAGTTTGAGACCCGGGAGACCTTATAGGCTACTTTTTATCCGAATACGGAACTTCAAAATTTCTATTTCTATATAATTTCTATTTAACATGATTGATGTGTTTTTTTTTAATAAATAACATGAACTGCGCAGACAATCTACGTTTCACTTTTTTTAAACAGTGCCATCTAACGTAAAATATAATAAAAGTTGTAACATTTTGCCTCCTCATTTGCCTAAATTAAAAAATATAAATAATTTATGTTTATATTTGTAAATAATTAAATTCATAATTGACTTACAAATTGTAACGTTCATTTTTAAGTTCTTTTGTTTCATTTTAGTAGCAATAAAATAATTTATAGTGCCTAACTAATTAATACTTAAATAGATAATAATGATATTTATCGAAAATTTTAAAACCTGAAATGTTTCTAAGTTTAATTTCTAATCTATAAAAGGTTTTAGTAAGTATTATTTTATAATTTTAATTTATAAACAAACCGATAAAAACTGAAATTATTGCAAAACTCTCATTTTACTTATAGTTTAAATAAATATATTTTTATAAGTATTGGCCAGACCTTAGTATTAATATCATAAAGTGGTGGACCATTATGTGAATTTTACATTTAACACTGTTTGTTGAATATTTCATGATATAGCTTGGCCAAATCAATGAATAGCGATTGTTTAGCTATATTAACATCTAAACACAGCATTGCTATTTCTTGATATTGTTATTTCATATATTTTTTTACTACACAACGCTAGCAGTGCTAATAGCGTACTTTGGACAGAAACAGAATTTTTAATAGAATCTACATCACTTTATGACTTATTTATATATTATACTAGCTAACCAGCCAGACGTCATTCTGCCTGTTTCGTCAACAATGTGACACGTAATGTTTATATATAAAGATAACTTTTTGCGGCTTTGTTGTGAGGTTGGGCCACCACGAGTCATACCTCAACTTATTGCCGCTGAGTCCAAGAGGGTACTGTTTTGGTTTTCATAGTTTAAATGTAATAATAGCGCCATCTACATACTTATTCTTGTAGCTTCAAAAATTGTCAGACTTAAAACATTTAGACCGGTGGAAACTGTCGGGATGATTTATCGCAATTGTCACTTTTAGTAAAATGACTAATAAAACTGTGGTTAAGGTCTTTAGTTGAATATATTGGGTGTCTATCGGCATAGCAAAGATGCGGTCCACAGTCGTGCAAAAGCTTTTTTCAGTCTTTATTCTTTCTTTATATATATATATATATATATATATATATATATATATATATATATATATATATATATATCATTACAACTGTGCATAGGGCTCCTAATTACTCATAGTGCGAAATAGCGGTTTTTATATGTCCACGATTTTTTTAAATCTACTCGTACCTCAAGGTTTCCCCCACGAAATTATTCTTCACTACTTTCCGGAGTACGTGGAAGAGGCGAAAATTTTTTAACAGTTTCATTTATCCTCACAGAAATCGTACACTTTGTTTCTATGATATAAAATCGAACGTCAAGCTAATACCGCCAACAGAACATCCTACCCTTGTTTCCCAGAAGGTCTTTAGTAAATTAAAAATGACCCTGTATACATGCAGGAACCCCTTAGTTATATCTGTTCAAATGATAAAAAGATTTTAAAATTAAAAAAGGCTATTTATGGTCTTAAACAGGCATCCCGAGCGTGGCATAAGAAAGTGGATAGTTGTATGTTAGTGGATGGTTATGTTAAATCTAAAATAGAATCATGATTATATTTAAAATGTGTTGGCAGTAGCAAAACCATTGTGACATTATATGTCGATAGCTTTTTTGTTTTTTCGAATTAAACACAATTATCAATTCAAACATGCTTATTTTAAAACATTATATACATTTAAACATGCTTATTTTAAACATGTTTATTTTATCGTTATTTTATTATTGCATTTTTTTACTAACATAGGTTATGTAAATTACTAACAAGTGTGTATGGATATGTATATATTATGAAGGTAATCTAATTTTTTGTCGAACAGTCGGAGCCCGACGAGTTCTGCTTTCTGTGAGTAACTGCTTCTGAAAGAAAGAGTTTATTTAACGTGATTGAATTTAATGAAAATAACAGAGAAAGTAAAATTTATAGAAAAGTGGCAGAATATAACATATATCAAATAAATATATAGATGTAGGAATTGCATAAACAAATGTAGAAATTTAAAATACCGACTTCGCGACTGGCAAAATTACTCATGTTAGATCGGATGCAATTGTCATTACTGGCTCTATTTCACAAGGTAATGTTGTGGGATGCATTTTGTTTCTTGTTTATATAAATAATCTCCCAAACATACTGGATGATCTATGTGCGCTCTTTGCCGAGGATATTTCTAATTTAATATCTTTCACTATTCCAACAGATTTAACTACAAAATTGAAACATAAATTAGGTACAATTACTAACTGGCTAGAATAACATACTTAACAACTTAACCTTAATAAAACTAAAATTGTTCAATTTAAACGCAATTTAAATGACTAAGAAAACTATGGTTAAGGTCTTTAGTTGAATATGTTGGGTGTCTATGGGCATAGCAATATTTCACCAACGTCTTTTTGTATCAAATTCGTGATATCATTAAATGACTAACTAATAGTTAGATGTGGTCCACAGTCGTGCAAAAGCTTTTTTTCAGTCTTTATTCTTTTAATTAAAATAAATACGATAGTACATAAAACATATATATATATATATATATATATATATATATATATATATATATATAACAAATACGAAAGCCGTAGCTTGACGTTCGATTTTATATCATAGAAACAAAGTGTACGATTTCTGTGAGGATAAATGAAACTGGTAAAAAATTTTCGCTTTTTCGACGTACTCCGGAAAGTAGTGAAGAATAATTTCGTGGAAAAACCTTGAGGTACGAGTAGATTTAAAAAAATCGTGGACATATAAAAACCGCTATTTCGCGCTATGAGTAATTAGGAGCCCTATGCACAGTTGTAATATATATATATATATATATATATATATATATATATATATATATATATATATATATATATATATATATATACTTTCGTATTTGTTTTAATTAAAAGAATAAAGACTGAAAAAAGCTTTTGCACGACTGTGGACCGCATCTAACTATAAGTTAGTCATTTATTGATATTGCTATGCCGATAGACACCCAATATATTCAACTAAAGACCTTAACCACAGTTTTATTAGTCATTTTACTAAAAGTGACAATTGCGATAAATCATCCCGACAGTGTCCACCGGTCTAAATGTTTTAAGTCTGACAATTTTTGAAGCTACAAGAATAAGTATGTATATGGCGCTATTATTACATTTAAACTATGAAAACCAAAACAGTACCCTCTTGTACTCAGCGGCAATAAGTTGAGGTATGACTCGTGGTGGCCCAACCTCACAACAAAGCCGCAAAAAGTTATCTTTATATATAAACATTACGTGTCACATTGTTGACGAAACAGGCAGAATGACGTCTGGCTGGTTAGCTAGTATAATATATAAATAAGTCATAAAGTGATGTAGATTCTATTAAAAATTCTGTTTCTGTCCAAAGTACGCTATTAGCACTGCTAGCGTTGTGTACTAAAAAAATATATGAAATAACAATATCAAGAAATAGCAATGTTGTGTTTAGATGTTAATATAGCTAAACAATCTCTATTCATTGATTTGGCCAAGCTATATCATGATATATTCAACAAACAGTGTTAAATGTAAAATTTACATAATGGTCGACCACTTTATGATATTAATACTAAGGTTTGGCCAATACTTATAAAAATATATTTATTTAAACTATAAGTAAAATGAGAGTTTTGCAATAATTTCTATCCACTTCTCTTTAATGTCTTTATTTCGGATGGGAACCTTAAAATATAGATTTTTGAAGTGATGATAAAACATGGAAAAACAAAAAAATGCCAATTTACACTTACATTAATTTTATGAATATTAAAAGTAAAATAAAAATAGGTAAATGAACGTGTTACATTAAGTTTCGTGTCACATTAATAACTTACTGAATAAATGGGGACTACAGTGAGGCTTACTAGTGGCAACACTTTTGAGGTTTTATGTTCCAAGCTGTCATAATAAATAATAAAAATGATTTATTAAAAATTTGGATTTTTATGTTTACTTACGTATGATATGTGATTCCATCCTGTTTTTTATTCCTGGAAGATTGGTTTTTACACCCTTTTACAACACAATTCGGCATTTTTTCTTTAAAAACTTTTTTTAAAGAAAAAATTATTATAGCGTTACGTTCTGTGCGCTGGAATAGCTCGAATGACAAGGTAAGGCGTAGTTTCGTTTTATGTATGTGCCTGAAACTGTGCATGTACAAGGCGAGGCGTATTTTTACCGGCCTCAGTGCGTTGTTCGGTGGGGCTCTGTCTTGAGTTTTTATTTCGTCTGAGTTTGTATGTACCTATGTAATATAACTATGAACGACGAAACTATTTAAACTTCTGTGTAAAAAAATATTTACAACTATCCTTTTAAGGTACATTTTACTTGCGTTCATATTATGATATATTGTACAAGTTTTCTTAAAGTTAGATGTGCACAGCATGTGATCATATTTCGATTTAATCGCAAATATTTCCATATTACGTACTTTGGAATTTAAAACAAAGGTGTCTCAAATCGCTAGCACTGCTAAGATTACAAATTATTTCTTTGTTCTTGCAATTTTTATATGCAAGACAGTAATTTATTTTCGATTTTATATTGTTTGAACTTTTAATTTTTTTATCTATTATAATTTATTATTTTCACGGAAAATTGTACTTAACTTATAATTGAATTAAATTTTGTTGTGACCATATTGTGGGCCTCAATCCTTGACTGATAATGATGTAATTAAATATTATACGAGACTATTTGATATAAATGTGTAAAGGATGTAAGAAAATATATAAGACATGGAATACATAGTTACAAATAAAAAGTATTGATAGTGTGTAGGCATGTGACATAGGTAAAGAAAATTGTTGGAGGTTAGCATATCCACATACAATCAGCCTGATCAGCTGAGAGTTTGGAAAACCTAACAACCGATCAATTTTAAGGTTATTCGAATACCATAAAAACGTGATGAGTCTTAATGCATATTTAATGAGGGAAATGAGAATTTGTTATGAATTTCATATGAATATTGTCCATAATCTTGATCAAGTATGTACGCGAGCTGTGTACGTGAAAGTGTATGGTACAATTAAACAATAAATAATATGAACAGAAATGCTATAGATGTAAAGAATTGTTAATTAAATGAATTGGTCGTTTTCTTGATCATGTATGTACGTGAGCCATGTACGTGAAAGAAATAACGCAAATAAGTAATGAATAGATAAAATGCTAGGCAGGGATAAAGTTGGAAAATAAAAAATAGTTAACTAAGAATGAAATAAATATATAAAGGAAAAAATATTGAAATGTAAAAGAACATCAAAATCAAAAGAGTACATTATATATTGTCCTAACTAGATAAATGGTAGCCATAATAACAAAACGATTAAGGATACAAATAAATATTTTTTTCTTTTCCTTCGGTCCCATGCTACGGACGGGGAGATATATTATGTCTACTCGTTATGTCAAACGGGGATATATTATAGGAATAAGATAATTTTATCTCTTGTCAGTGGATATAATCGGGGGATATAATTTTTGTATCCTGCCCATGCTCGCAGGGTGGATAAAACTGAGCAAGTGATAAAATGTTTATCCCTTCCCCGGGGATATATTCTCTCCTGCCCGGCTGATGGTAAGAATTGTCCGCCACCCAAGAACGACTGCAACACCAGTAGAAATGCGGCCATGCTGTCATTACCAATTAAAAGGCGTAAACTCATTTCTTGAAGTGTATTATTTTAACATATTTATGTACTATTGTGATATAATAATGATTTTTTACTGTTGTGATTTAATATGGTAGACTGATGCGATCGCCAATACGCCTAGCATCCAACAGCATGGTTTAGGATGCTTAAGAGTTCGTGAGTGCGTGTTCTTGTTGAGCATGGATTGCGCGTCACTTTTTACCGTTACTGTACACTTTTAACGTTATCCCCCCTCTTCAAAATTTATACCCAGAACAATTATTTGTAGGCCCTAAAACACTTATTCCTTGCTGAATTTGAACCCGCGATTTTATAGGTCCACGTCAAAACGCTTAGCTACTACGCTAAATAACTGTCAAATGATAATGTACGTCATGTTTTGATTGGTAATGTTATTATTTTTATGTTACGAGTAGTTTGAAAGATGAAAGAGATCGCTACATTACCAACAATCTATTCAGCAGTAGATTGTTTACTGGCTGGATCAAATTATTTAGTGTCCCTTATAATCTGCTTGAACACCTTGTTTATTAAAAATTGTTTACTAGATTTGTATTTTTTAATTAGTCTTGAGAAACTTTTAACGAAGTGAAAACGCTTCCCTTGATAAACGAAGCTTAAATAATTAAGTATCTCTCGCCGTTGCACTTACTTCAAATTTGAGTTGAAATGGTGAAATTACTACTATAGTTTAAGATGAAGTACTAAAAACTTTGGTTTTAATTTCTTCCGGATACTCTTTAGTTAATTAGTAGAAAGAAGAACTTACTTTTAGGAATAAGAAGTTATTTAAAAGACTTTAAATATTTTTAACGATTTACGACTAAAATGATTTTAGGATCCAGTCTGGATATTTTTATTATATCGGAGTTAAAAGTGTAAATCAAGTGTGATTAAAAATATTAAAGAAAAAAATACCGATTTTTTTAATGAATAAGGGTGTCGTAAACGAGCACACGTTCCACCTGATGTTAAATGGATGTGGCTCATAGACATCTATATTTATCAATAATTAAAAATCAAAATGCAGGTTTGTTGTCACCGTTGGAGACTCAGGTGGAATAGATTGAAAAAATGCCTTTTTTCCAGTAAAAAGTTTCTCCGGTACCTTATACTTACTTATCATACGAAACAAAGAAGCATTAAGCTGCTATTTTACTCTGGTATTCTTTGTCACTGCAGTAATTAAAACGAGAAAACGAAGTATTCACTTTTTCAACGTTATAGCTGATATAGCTTTCTAGTCTTATATCCTTTTGTTTATTGTGTTGCCTCTGATGAGGAGTTTTAAATAAAAACTATTCGGTGGTCGTGGTTTGGACTTATTTTCTGGCTAGGGGTCTGTCTGGACCGGTACCGCACTCTTAATCATTTCTGTCAAGAAGCAGCAGTGCGTGCACTGTCTAAATCCGGTTCGTGAAGTATATCGACTTACTTACTTGCTTATCTTCACGCACAATCCCTAACAGGGTAGCCAGAGAGAACAGATCGTCAAGTGTCACGATCCTTACATACCTTTTTCGCTTCTTTCAAGTTCATTAGCTTCTTCATACATGCACGTCTAGGTATCCAAGTACTCTTGACCTTCCCCTCTTCGAGTAATTTGCTCACATGGTCTTCGAAAGCTAGTCTCGGTCTACCTCGACACCTTCTAATATTTACTTTCGCGCTATATATTTTCTTCACCATTCGGTCTTCACTCATTCGCTCAACGAGCCCAAACCATCGGAGTACGCCTCTATCAATTTTTGTGATAAGGTCATCTTTCATTCCTGCCATATTGCGAATCTCTTTGTTTCGATTTCGGTCGGCTATGGTAACGCCGCACATTTTACGAAGAGATCGCATCTCCACTGCATTCAACTTGCTTTTATGCTTCTTTTGGCATACCCAGGCTTCGCTGCCATATAACAAAGTCGGTACCAACACTGCGTTATGTATTGCAAGGCGTACACTCTTCACTACGCCTTGCCTTTTGACTAACGCATTCAGGGCACCTTTGACTTTGTTCCCGGCAGCGACACGCCTGTCCACATCTAAATTACATCTTCCATCCCGGCTGAAAGCACTCTCCAAACACTCTCCAATTTCATTTACCTATTCTAGACATTCCTGATTTACCCATATCTCTCTTCGTCCTTTTCAAATACCACGTTAAGTATATCGAGCCATTATAATTAAAGGTTTTAGGCAATCCATTTTAGTCCTCAGGGCTTATTTATGGGCTGCGTAGCCACTTCACATCAGGTGTTCGTTCATTAGTTAAAAATATTTTTATCTTAAAAAAACGTTACCCTTGCAATGTGGGAGGCAGTTTACAAACATAAATTGCAAAAGGACAAACATCCAGACCCGGAACAATTATTTGTAGTCCATACAAATACTTGTTCCGTGCAGGATTCGAACCCGCGACCCCCAGCGCAACACTTATTACTAAGGCACTGCGCCACGTAGCCGTCGTGTTCATTTGTCAGTTTTATAAAAAAGACAGTGTGGTAACTCTGTTGTGATGTTTCGGCCACAGGTTTCGCTAACTAATCCGACCTTATGATTCCTGCGATGCTGCAATATACTTTGGTTACCGCAATAATTTAATCCAATTAGTTAAACATTAAAACCAACAGGATTAATTAGTGTCTTATTTAAAATATAAACATAGAACAAGGGGGTAAGTGTACTCTGCCCAGGAGTCCCGCTAGGTTCGTACAGCTCTAATTCTGCCTCTAATTCTCTAATTCTGCCGTCAAGCAGCAATGCACTCATTGCTGCAAATACAAACATGCTCTGAGACATTTCACTAAAATATAAATAGAAACCACACGTTTGGGAAATTATTTGTAATTAATAGAAAGTGCCCATTGGCCGCAGTAGCTATTTAAGATCAGGTTGTCACTCTTATCTTTAAAAACTATTTTTTTCTTCTGATTTACCTGTACATATTTTCCAGTAAAACAAATGAGGCACTGACAAAAGAGATATAATTAGTACGAATAAGTATTGTATAAGTATGTACGAATAAGTCTGCATAATAGTCTTCGAACCAATATCCTACGGATTGTTCATAGGGCATGGCGTATTCAATGAGAGCATATTCGGTCTGTATTCACCAACCTGCCTGTTCAGGGTGATATTTTTTTAATTATCAGATCAAAAAATAACATTCAGATATAGGTTTAATTAACATCTAAAAACCACAGAGGTTTGCCTTGATGCTAAATAATTAAATTTATGTCAGCGAACTATGTACAAAACACAGTCTAAATCAGTAGCTAGGTATATGCGTAGGTAGAAGGTATAGCAAGAATATAAAGACTAAAGGTAAGTCAACAACTTAGTTAAAGTCAGAAGTAGCAAGGTAAGAGTAAGAGCTAGGCAGGTAGTACATTATTATTAAGCGCGTTAATAACTTTTTCGCGTACATCGAAAGGGAAGTTATATATATATATATATATATATATATATATATATATATATATATATATATATATTAAGAAACAAATAATACAAACTGCGGTGTCCTTGGAACGTCAACCTACTTGTCGTTGATTATCATTAAGTCAAAATAGATTGAGATCATGAAATTGATAGTATTTTGATGAGACAATTTATAATGTATTCATTCCATTCATTCATGATTATGTATACTACTGTACTCGTATGACATTGTTGTGCAGTTAGTCAAATATTAACGCTTTACAAAATCAAGGTCAGTTATTGATTGCTTTAAAGTTATTTAGTATAACAAGATGTGCGCATAGCAGATGATGTATGACGCATACTTGGCTGAAATTCTACTGAATATAAACAATTTATGCGAATTTTGTCGCGTTTAATTTACTTATTTTTAATTCCTGACGTTTTGGTGCCTTACAACTCCCATGGTCAGGGGGGTACTGAGATGTTTGACGTCCCAATGTCATAGTTAGCCCGGCTACCTTCAATTTTTGAATATTATTTTTTAGTCCAATCTACACAGACGAGTTTTCTGTATTTTGAAGTCTTGCAGTGGTACGTCTGGGTTTGGATTTAATTTTGTTTATTATAGGAACCCAAGCAGGTGGCAGCTCCCATCTACATTCTCTATTGAAATTAGTATGTTTTTTCAATACCAAAATGGTGATAGGTTCCATGAGAAAATCATCTAACTCTTAAATTTGGAAAGGTATCGGCACGGCTTATGTGCAAATAATTCTTTACCACGTCAACCGATTTCAATGTTTATATTCCCTTTAGATCTTTGAAGCTGATTATTATTTTTTTAAACCGACTAAAAAGGAGGAGGTACTCAATTCGACTATACGTTTTTTTTTAATGTGTGTTACCTTAGAACTTTTTTCTGGATAAATAAGTGATGATTCTTTTTTTTTTTTTTTTTTGAAAACTGGTGCTTTTCCTTTGGTTCCATATAAATTTTATCAAGATCTGACCTTGAGATATCCTTAATAATGCGTATTTAATTAACTTCGAATACATTGAAGATCTTCTCAGTTTATTTATATTGAAGTCGGTTGTACAAAATTTAAATATTTACCACTTGATTAAAGTTTGATTATAATTTAATAGTACGCCTCAGGTACGAAGCACTCGCTGCAAATTTACAGTACACGAGCAAACCGGGTTCGATTCCCGCCGCCGAATTGTTAATTGCAATTTCAAGTGCTGATTTACCACGTGCTCGGCAGGAAAACTTTGTGAGCAAATATACGAGTTTAAAAACATTTCCAGATTATGAGAACTCTGCTAACACGAATAGCACTGCACCACGGCGGCGTCGCGTCGTTGCGGGTTTGTATAATATAGTGTTTGCATATCATGATGATGATGATGATGGTCGTGATAATTGTGAATAATTGTTCCGGGCGTTCAAGAGAAAAGAATAGTGTGTAATTTTTATATGGATATTATATTATGGAATAATGAAATAAAAGAATTATATATAAAAATAATGAATAGATGTAATATAAGTAATAGCACTTAAGTTTGGGGTTAATTAATAGTAAAAATCTATTATAAATACTCTTAAGTTCAAACATCCTTTATCGTTAAGATAACTAGGTTAATATCATAATCTACTTGATACGAGATGGAAACCGTAATATAAATAAAATTATGTTTCATAAAATTCTAGTATAACTATTTCTATGACCGGTGGAAGCCTGATAGCCATTTTAATCCTTTTACTTGCGGTTCTAATCTCAGCGTCAGCAATAATTTTAATAAATATAAAGTATATTAAAGTTTATATTAGCTTTTGTTGGCGGTATACACCATCTCATTTACGCCAGCTGTAAATTGGCAATAAGAGGCAGCGTTAAATGTGCCCAGCTTAGCGGTTATGTCAAACCCAACGAGAGAAGTCCATGAAGACCAAGAAGTCCAGAAGTGGGCTTTTAGTATCTGATAGAGAATATTTAGTTATATAGATATAATAATATTCATCGCATATTATTTGTTTCCTTTTATTAGTTTACATTGGTTATGAAGAAGATTTAGATTATTTAGGGGCTAATTTTAATGACGCAATACTGATTAACCTCTTAGTAAATTTTGACTATAACAACTAAGGATCGATCACACGGTATGGAAATATGAAAGTAAAAAACTAGTTAAAGTAATTATACGTGCAGGCAGGAGAGTTATGGAGCAGATATTCCACCAAACTACTCCAGCGCTTGTACTTTACGTTCTCAAAACATAATATTATTTCTCTCTTTCACGATATTTTCCTTCACCACCGCGTACGTGTTAAATGGGCACTTAACTTGCAAATCACATTTTTATCGGTCCTGGCCATCCAGATCGAACTCGGATTGCTCGCGTTCTAAGAAATTAAGTTGGTTGCTTAGCCCCTGAGCTATTGCGTTATATAATATTTATTATATGTGCGTGTGTGAATGTGTAATTGCACGCAAGTGAGCGTGCATGTGTGTATTTTTATGTGTATTATTATGTATACCAGGATAGGCAAATGCAACGTATGAATTATGTAATTAAAATCTATTTTTATATTTAAATATTTTGTCCTTAATTTCCATCAGCCAAAATTTTTGTTTTATTTAATTTCTACTTTTGCTGGTAGAGTATGTCATAATAAATATTAGTCCGCCTTAATCGAAAGTGTTTTCAGTAAAGGATGAATAAATAAATACACTGAAATAAGCGTATCAATTTATGTTGTGCATTTTAATTGTATCTAAATTAGTTAGTCTATCAACTTCGTTCACAACGAAAGTTACCGTTATTGTAAAACTTACTTTAACTGTTTTGTACCGCTTACTATTTCGAATATATGTATACCGACCCCATACACGTGATTGCTTATAAAATGATGTTTATTTATTTATTTAATCTTTATTGTACACCTTATATATTAAGGGATATAAAGGGTGGACTTAATGCCTTATGGCATTCTCTGCCTATCAACCCTGGATGATTTGAGAAACTGTGGCAGGTGTAACCAATCACTTCATAAATAAATAATAAGAATATAAAACAAAATAAAATGCAAAAGAATAGAATAGATATATAGTTAGTAAAATATATTATATATTAAGTAAGTATGTAACTTACTTAATATATAATATAGGATAAATAATAAATATATAAAATAACATAATACATATACATTATACAAAATATTACTTATAAAGTGAAAGAGAGAAAAAAAACAAAAGTCGGATAGTCAGGTGGTATTATTCTTACGACAGAACTCTCGAAGTAGTCTTTTAAAATAATTCTTGTTATTAGTTTTCTTGATATAAACAGGCAAGGCATTCCAGAGCAGTATAGACTGTATAGTAAAAGAGGAATTAAAGAAACCACTCCTATGTGATGGAATACGAATTTTTAGACAATTTTGGGAACGGGAAACTCTATCGTTAGTAGAATACAAATATTGAAAGTTATCCTTAAGATAAGAGGGAGAATTGGGGTCATTTAAAATTGAATGTAGTACTTGCAAAGTTCGGGAGCTACGCCTTTGACAAATAGAGAGCCATTTAAGCTTAGAACGGTACTGGGAAATATGGTCATAGTTACGTAAGCCGAAAATGAATCTAATGCAATTGATGTTGTAGTTTGCTTTATATTCCTCTTATCTTAAAGATGATTTCCACATTCGGTATTCAAGTCTTGACTGTGAACCCGATTCCCTCAACGTCTTAAAGATTCACATACCTCAGCATAGTGTTACGCGCTCCAGTCAACGATACACTAGCGCCATCTAGTGTCAGGAACGAGAGCGAGGGGAGCATTGAGAAAATGACATCACAAATTACTCAACCGACAGCGCCTAGTCGAAACTCGAACGCTCGGTACCTTCCGCGTGTTTACTTGAACATTCTGGATATTTCTTTGCTAATTCAAATATATAGGCGCTGCAAGATGCGATCGAGGCAGTGTTGATTTGGGCGAAACAAGCGAAGCGTCGGAGTGGAATTAAGTGAATTAGTGTGTTTAAATTATTAGTGTTTTAACTCTAATTGTGTAAAGTAAATTAAAGTGTTAATTTAGGTAATTTTATCGGCAATTTTTATTGTCACGAACCTCAAGCTCGTAACAATTGGTGTCAGAAGTGGGATAAAATCATGCCGATTTTACCTAAGGAGGAAACGGAGGGTGTCCGTACCCGAAATCAACGCCAGCAGGAGACGGACCAAAGAAGATTTGGTGGTGCAACGCCGCTGACGTCGGAGGGCCAGCCGCCGGCTGCAGGCCCGTCAGTAGCTCCTCCATCTGCAGCACCCGATTTAGGTGCTCTGATGGTGATGCTGCAGGAACAGGCTCGCCGACAGGAGGAACAGGTCCGTCGGTTGGAGGAGCAGCTGTGGGATGGACAGGATGAACAGGCTCGTCAGCAGGCGGAACAGGTCCGTCAGTTGAAAGAGCAGCTGCAGAGCGGACAAGAGGAACAGGCCCGCCGACAGGAGGAACAGATGCTTCTCATGAAGGAACTTCACGCTACCTTCGGGAAAGAGATAAGGGAGGTGAAAGATAAGGTTGCTCAACATGAAAACCGCCTGTCGGAAGCTGAAACCCGAATTGACCTAGTGAACAATCGGGTTGACAACGTAATGGCTGACATGAGGAAATCACTTGACGAACTCAAACTTGGCGAGGGAACTTCAGTTCCCGTAGTAGCTACTACACCTTCGCTACGTGGGTTCAAGGTGCCACCATTCGACGGGACTTCTTCCTGGTCAGCCTACAAAATCCAGTTCGAGGCTGTTATGAAGGCGAACGGCTGGAATAAAAGTCAGGCCATGACTGCTCTCACACTAGGCCTGCGCGACCAGGCCTTAACAGTTCTGGAAGCTCTCGGTGAGGAAGTGACTTATGAGCAACTCCTTGAGGCATTGGAGGCGAGATATGGCGACGCTCACCTGGAACACGTCTTTCGTGCGCAGCTTAAAGATCGTGTGCAGCGCATCAACGAAAACCTGCAGCAGTGGGCTCTAGAGGTGGAGAAGATGGTTCGAAAAACATACCAGTCTGTACCTGCGCTCATTGAAGGGAACCTGGTTCAGACATTCATCGACGGCATCCGCGACCTTGAAGTCAGAGCTGCTGTGAGACTCGGGCACCACGACACGCTTAAGAACGCCTTGGCCCATGCACTGGAGGTGGAAGCCGTGCGGCAGGATCATCGTTCCCATCGCATCAGGGAGGTTGCAGCAGCTACAGTTCGCGACCGCAACAAAGGATACAGCCCAAGGTGCTATGGCTGTGGGGAAAAGGGCCATCTTCGAATCAGCTGCCCTAAGCGAACCGTGGAAAGGAGAGTTGATCGATCTCGAGAGGGTAGTGTAGCTAACGACACTGCCTGGCGGCGACAGGATCATCGTTCACCTCACGCTAGAGAGGTTACAGCAGTTACGGTTCGCGACCGCAATAAACGATACAGCCCTAGGTGCTATGGCTGTGGGGAAAGGGGCCATCTTCGGTCCAGCTGCCCTGAGCACACCCTACGAAGGGAAGGTGAACGGTCTCAGAAAGGAAGTGCGGCTAACAGCACCGCCCAGCAGCAGCAGGAATACGACTTTACTATCAGACATTGCAGCGGGAAATCTCACGGCAACGCAGATGCATTGTCAAGAAGACCTTGTCCTGAAGATTGCAACCATTGTAGTAGGCAAGAGAGTAAGGAGGTGGTATCCGTGAGGATGCTCAGGACAGACCACCTCAACAACGGGTGGAAGGACAACCTACGACATGCACAGCAGGAAGATCCGGACATCAAGCCGATTCTGGGATGGATGAAGGCCCGTGCTACCAAGCCTAAGTGGAGGGACGTCTCAGCGATGAGTTCAACCACGAAAAGCTATTGGGCCCAATGGGACAGCTTGCTGATTCAGGATGGAGTCCTGTGCCGTAAATGGGACAATGGTCGAAGAGACAGCTGTCGTTTGCAAATGGTTGTCCCTAAAGCTAAAGTGCCGAATGTTCTACAGTTGTGCCATAATGATCGTTCAAGAGTTCATCTGGGAGTTAAACGAACTCTACTGAAGGTCCGAAAACAGTTTTACTGGGTCCATTATCGTGACGATGTTGAGGATTGGTGTCGTACATGTACAAGTTGTGCGGCCGAGCGGGGACCTCGGACACGTAGTAGAGGAGCACCGAAATTGTACAATGTTGGTGCACCACGGGATAGGACAGCCCTTGACATTGCGGAGCCGTTACAGAAAGGCGCAAGAGGGACTCCTAAGATCGTCCATGTGAATCGTTTGGCGCGTTATTATGGGGCCGATAATGCTCGGGACGAGCATGTCTTAGGAGGGGGCAGTGTTACGCGCTCCAGTCAACGATACACTAGCGCCATCTAGTGTCAGGAACGAGAGCGAGGGGAGCATTGAGAAAATGACATCACAAATTACTCAACCGACAGCGCCTAGTCGAAACTCGAACGCTCGGTACCTTCCGCGTGTTTACTTGAACATTCTGGATATTTCTTTGCTAATTCAAATATATAGGCGCTGCAAGATGCGATCGAGGCAGTGTTGATTTGGGCGAAACAAGCGAAGCTTCGGAGTGGAATTAAGTGAATTAGTGTGTTTAAATTATTAGTGTTTTAACTCTAATTGTGTAAAGTAAATTAAAGTGTTAATTTAGGTAATTTTATCGGCAATTTTTATTGTCACGAACCTCAAGCTCGTAACAATAGTATTATTTTCTTTAATCCTTTAAAATAAGTATTAATATATATATATATATATATATATATATATATATATATATATATATATATATATATATATATATATATATATATAATTCTGTAAAATAAGAATTAAAGAAACTAAGTGAGGAGACAACGTGTGTACTAAGTGAAGTAGAAACTCCGAAAGAAGAGGAAAGAGGTAGCGAGATAAATATAAATGAAATAATGAAAGCAATAAAAAGCATGAAAGCAGGTAAGGCAGCCGGATATGATAGAGTTTCACTCGAAATGCTAAGGGCTGGAGAGGAAGTCGTGGCAGGCCTGCTGCACACCTTGTTTAATTTATGCTGGGAACTGAAGCGGGTACCGGTAGACTGGTGCAAAGCCGTGATAGTCCCAGTATATAAAGGAAAAGGGTCGCAGCAGGACTGTAAAAACTACCGTGGTATCAGCCTTCTTAGCATTGTGGGAAAACTGCATGCTAAGGTACTGATTGAAAGGGTCATGAAAGAAACTGATGAAAAAATTTGGGATGTGCAAGCGGGATTTAGAAAGGGAATGGGATGTACAGATCAAGTATTTTCCAAGCGCATGATCGCGGAGAAGTTTTTGGCCAAAAACCAAAAGGTTTTTGTGCGTTCATGGACTTGGAAAAGGCCTATGACAGAGTGGATAGGGATGTGCTATGGCAAACACTGAACTCATTTGTGTTGAGCGCTGGCTTGATACAGGCATTGGAGTCTCTTTATAGGGACTCTAGCGCTTGTGTTAGGATCAACGGAGTCTACTCGGACTGGTTTGACATCCATAAAGGTGTCAGACAGGGCTGTGTGGCTTCCCCCGTGGCTGTTCAACCTATTTATGGACAGTTGTTTGCAAAATTTGAAAGTTGAAGAATGCGGATTAAGATGGGTGAGTTAACCGTCAAATGCCTTTTGTACGCCGATGATCAAGTTATCCTTGCGTCGTAGGCGGCCGAGTTGCAAATGATGCTTACATTAATGAACAGATCATTAAAAGAAAGGGGTATGAAAGTGAACGCAAGTAAGACGAAGGTTATGGTTTTTGAAAGAGAAGAAAGTAAAACGATTTGTGAAATAAGAATAGAAGGGGAGTTGATCGAGCAACTAGATGAGTTTGTATATTTGGGCTGCGTATTTAGCAGGGATGGGAGATATGATAAGGATATAAAACGACGAGTGAATGCGGGAAATAGAGTAAATGGGGCCCTGCACTCTATTGTGAAGAGTCAAAAAAGGCACGTATGGCAATTCACAATGCTGTGTTGGTCCCTACTTTAACGTATGGTAGTGAAAGTTGGGTGTGGCAGAAGAAGCACGATAGTAGAATCAACGCAGTAGAAATGCGGTCGTTAAGGAGTATTAGGTATTAGTTAGGGCTGAATCTAAACGACAGGGTAAGAAATTGTGTAATAAGAGAAGAGTGTGCTTTGCAAGATGATGTTGTGACCAGGATTAAGAAAGGAATGCTTCGGTGGTTTGGTCATGTGGAAATAATGAATGAGGAAAGAGTGACAAAGAAAATTTATGTTGCAGAAGTGAATGGCAGAGTCGGAAAGGGACGTCCTAGGCGAAAATTTATCGACCAAATTGGCGATTTATTGAAAACGGGCCAAATTAGGAGTACCCTTAACCGACGAGCATGTATGCGTAGGTGTATGGATGTGAAGGAGGCGAGAGAGGTGTGTCAGGATCGTGCCAAATGGAAGTCTGTAGTCTCTGCCTACCCCTCTGGGTGACAGGCGTGAGTGTTTATGTATTATGTAAGTAATACTTCTCTGGAACGCCTTATCTGTTGATATACTTGTAAGAAAAGCATCGAATACGTACACATTTAAAAAAACTATTCCGGCAACACTACCTTGAGAAAAACTCCATTTGACCCTTCTATTTCTATCTTTATATTTATTTATCATATATATATATATATATATATATGTCGATTTCTCACTAGATGGAGTGACGAACAAGTAAGACATGCAGGAAGTCGATGGATGCGGGTGGCTCAGGACCGTGCTTTGTGGCATTCCTTGGGGAAGGCCCCTATTCAGCAGTGGAGTTCAGCTGTAATGATGATGATGATTCGAAAGCTACTCAATTTTAAGTTGTCTTTCAGTCTCGTGTTATCTCAGTCACTTTGTCTTCAAGTGATAGAGACAACGCGAGAGCGTGTACTAATACTCAATATTTGGGCATTAGTTTTTCAAAGTAAGAGGCGACTGTGGGAAATGCCAGAACCTTATGACCAGACTAGGCATTCCTTGGGAGAGGCAATAAAAATATTCTTTGAACGTAAACGCAAGAATAATAACAAAAATAATAGAAATAAATTATTCAAAGCATAATTTAACGTTGTGAATGTTATTGTAAGTTCAACCTTGCGACGAATTTTCCGTTGTAGTATTCCTCACTTTTCACTTCAACAATAGGATTAGTTCTTTTGTGCCTACAATTTAAGCATCTAAAGAAGTCTGAGAAAAGGGGTTCTAAAGAAAATATTTTTTTGTGTAGAATGAAAATAAGGACGACCATGAAAAAATCTTCGAAATGGATTTTGATTTTCTAGAAATGGCACATAAAATAAACACATTTTTTTGGATAATTATTAGAATCAGACGTAAGTATCCATATATTAACGAGTCCATATATTAAAGATTATATATATTGTATTTCGTAATTAATTTTTTTTAAATTTACTGAAATATAATAATAAACAAAACAATATAACTTTAATTAGCAACATCTTTTAGAGTACTTTATATTACAAACAAAACATTAAACCATTTCATTCACCATTCATTGGATCAAGAAATATAAAAAAATACTTAACATAAAGTCATTTACATTTTTTTTACATTTTTATCTTGAACTGTATTTTTAAAATACAGTTAATAAAAACACAATTAATTTTATGTGTATTTACCGTCACATTGCAATTGCTAAAAAATGACCGTTGTGAATTCAGGTTTGATAAATCATTTACATATAATCCCAGATCTGGATCATACAAAACTTCTGTAAATCGAGTCTCGTTGCACCTTTCGCCCCGTTTAATTAAATCTTTAGATTGATGTTGTAATTCTTGTACAGAGAGATCACTGCTACCTTGTTTGCTCTGACATGACTTTTGTCTTTATAATCATTTAGTATTCTACAATTTTTCAATTAAAAAAGTGGATTTAAGTCACTTGTACTATAAAATAATGTACAGTACAGAGAACTTAAGTAGTCGATTATTGAACTGTGTGAAGTTCATGACTTTGCACAGTTCAAAAATCAAAAAAGTAAGTGAGTATGGAAATGTACTATTAATTTTTTATAATTAACATCCATCATATTTTTTTGCTTTGATTATCTCTTTGTCCCTAAAACTAGATGAAACCACAAAGTACAGTTCTGAATCACCTGAATCTACTAACTAATTGCTGGTTTTAACAGGTCGTCGATATCTCATCTTCTGGGGGGTCGCCCAACACTGTGCTTATCAGTACGGGGCTGCCACTCAAGAACCTTACTTTCGTATCTTTTTTTTATAGATAGAATATTAACAATGCTATAAACATTACTAATATTCCCCTTAACCACTCGTGGTAAGCTCAAATTGCTTGTGTTACGAGTGGTTCACGCCAGTAGTCGAATGGCGGATTCGAACCCACGACCTTCTTTTTTTTGAGATCGCGGTCCACACTCTGCCATTAGGCTACTGTCGCTTATCTGTTGTCTGTTCTTGAAATTATAAGGCCGACATAGCTTACTGATCCGCTGGGCTGTTTCAGTTACACTTGCTCCTCTGCGGATATCTTCGCACGGATTTTGATGACATGATATTTATGAACAACTTATTATATCGTGCTACGGAATGCAGTGTATTCAGTTTTGAGGGAATACTTGCAGTATCTTTATCATGGTCAAAACAAAAATTTTAAAATATTTAATTTTTTTTTTGCGCGCGAAGCAATTAAAGGACTACCCTATACGTAGGGAGGCGGAAAATGCATTACGCATACCACGATAGCCGGTCTATCGTGGTTATGAGGGACTCACATCCTACCGGGGACCCTAAGTGATACCCTCTAAAAACCGCCTTTGGGGACAGGCAACCGGCTGATTAAGCTTTATTGTGCCTTATCATGAGCGACCGCGAGCGAGCTCTTTTGGGAAAAGAGGGCGCAGGCGGCTACGAGCTGTGAGGGAGTGCCTACGAAAGCAAATTAATTATGAGTAATAATTTAACTTAATTAGAGTTGGTCTGCGCCGCCAGGAGGCAGTTCAGGTCGTTTGTTAGTTTATTAGTCGGGTCCGAGAGAGAGTTTCTCGGCCTGCGGACTCGATAGCGAGAGGGGGGTGGGGCTACATAGCGTACGTAGCTGCCTCACGAATTAAATGGTTTGAGTCTCTGAGGCTTTGAAGAAGTTCTCAGAGAGTTTTTGGAGAAATTGTTGGATTGTGGGGAGTTCTAGGTCCCGATGAAGGTCAGCATTACGGCTTTCGCAGCTCGACGCAAATAGATTTTGAACTATTTGGAGTTAATTAATAATTTTAGGGTTGGCGTGGCAAAAACGGGGCCCGCGTAGGACATGACTGGTCGTATACAGACCTTATAAAGGGTACGCTTGTTTCTAAGGTATATTTTACTGTGTCGGCCCAACATACTGTTGAGCCTACTCAGATAAAACCGTGCTTGACGGGTTCGAGTGGCTAACTCTTTTGACGTGGGGCCTGAAAGTGTAGAGTCTGTGTCTAGAGTGGCACCTAAATATTTGGCGGTCGTATGCCAGGGGACAGGGGTCCCTAGCATACGTATTGGTGGAGTGTTTTTGAGACGGCGTCGTTTGTAATCGAAGTGAACGGCGGAGCTCTTCTCCGGGTTCACATCGATGCGCCATTTTTTGAACTAAGCTCCTAGGTCATCGACTGACTTTTGAATCTTGTTCCGTATGAAGGGTAGTGAGATACCTTTGCAGTAGATAGCAGTGTCGTCTGCGAAGAGGGAGAGCTGAACACCTTTCGACGGGATGGGAATGTCGTTGGTGAACAGGATGTACAGCAGAGGAGCAAGTACTGAGCCCTGAGGGACACCAGCTTTGATAGTTCGCTGTGAAGATAGCGTGCCTTCGTGTCTAAAACGAAAGGTACGATACTTTAAGTAAGAGGCCACGAGACGTACTAGACGATCGGGGAGACCTATTTTGTAGAGTTTGTAGATAAGGCCTGTATGCCAGACTCTATCGAAGGCTTTAGCTATGTCGAAAAAGACCGCGGTGGTCTTATGACGACGAGGATAAAAACCGCTGAGGATATATTTCACAATACGGTGAACTTGTTGGGGACATCAGTGTTGCGCTCGGAAACCGAACTAATGGGGAATGATAAGAGGATCACCGTCTGTGGGAAACAGATAGCGCCTAATACGTGTTTGGATGACTCTTTCGAAGAGCTTGCCCATTGCCTTGAGGAGGCTAATGGGGCGATAACTGGAGGGGAGGTTGAGGGGATTGCCTGGCTTGGGAATTCCAATCACAGTTGCCTCTTTCCACGTAGTGGGAAAGTAACTAAGGTTGAAGCAGGCGTTGAAGATAATAGATAAAAAGGTTAACACCTGCTCAGGAAAGTGTTTTAGGACTTGGTTGTAGATGCCATCCGCGCTCGAAGCCTTTTTAGGCTTAAGTCCTTTGATGAGGGATGAAATCTCATCATTGGACACAGAGATAGGTTCGGAGACCGTAGGGGGTGAGTTCCGGCAGCGGACCTCATCCTCCACTGCCTGGACGTGTGAGGGGTCGACGGGTTGAGAGCTAGGAGAGCATTGCGCGGCAATGCTATCTGCAAAGCACTCAGCCTTTTCCTCGTCCTCGAAGGCAACCGTGCCGTCGGGACCGGAGAGAGGGGGAGTGTGGGTGATAGCGTCTATGCGGAGGGCTCTGGCCATCTGATAGTACGCTGTATGAGATGGAGAGATATTCTCCATGAGTTTACTCTTTTCGAGGTCTCGAAATTCAGAGAGGCGGAAACGGAGTTCTCGTTGAAGACGATTGGCGCGCGCCTATATTCGGGGGTGGGATATTTTGCTGCTCTCCGGAAAGCAGCTTTTTTGGCTTTTAATAGGTTGCTAATATGTAGGGTAAGCCCACTATTGTTAGCAACCGGGACGACCCTTTCGTTCTCCTTAAGGGAGGATTTAATAAGGGTGGAGAGTGAATCGACCGCGGTGTCGATTTTTTCGGGACTGTCTAAGTCCGACGGTAGGGAGATGGTAGAGTCCTGTGAGTCCAGAGCTTTAGCTAGGGACTCCTTGAATCCCTTCAAATTAGTGAAGGTTTTCGTGTGTATTGGGGGAGGTGGCTGATGTCCAAGAATGAGGGAGACCGGTCGGTGATCGGATCCTAGATCGTCTAGTGTCTCGATTGCTCTGAGGTTGAGAGAAACTCCTTGGAGTAACGCAAAATCTAGTACATCGGGGGCGTGATCGGTGTTATCGGGAAAGTGAGTAACACCGAGGGGACTATGGACGGTAATATCAAGAGACTGCTATCGAGAAATATCTTGCCACTAGGGGACGTAGTACGGCATGTCCTTCAGTATGCTTGGAGTTAAAATCTCCAAACATAATGACTGAATTGCCTAAAGATAAGATGGCCTCAAAATCTTTTTTGAGGGGATGGGTTCCTGAAGGGATGTAACAGGAGGCTATGAGGATGGACTGATGTCCAGGCATAGCTAGCCTGCATACCGTGGCTTCCATGTTCGTAAGCTGCGGAGTAGAAATGGGCGAGCAGTGAAGTGTCTTCTTGTAATAGATGGCCAAAATATTTAATTTGTTTCTCCTTTTTTATACAAATTAGGATGTTAACCGTGTAGTGGCGGTGTAAGAATATTTACTACCCCATATCGTCCCGAGTGTGTCTTAAGAGGCGGCAGAGGGAAAATGAAACGGGAGATGGGCAGCCGCATCTTCCTGATAACAACTCAAAATAATAAAAAAAACCGGCCAAGAGCGTGTCGGGCCACGCTCAGTGTAGGGTTCCGTAGTTACCCGTCCGTCATAATAAGTGTTCCCACTTATGAGTTTAAACATGGGTATCCATTATGTTCGCGCTCCTGCAACTACTCCCGGTAGTGGGTATTGTTGTTTCCATCCAAGTTCAAAATGATTTTCCTAGAAATTCCTTATAAAGTTCTACTTTTCAAATTTTTTTCATATTTTCTAAACTTATGGTTCAAAAGTTAGAGGGGGGGACACATTGTTTTTTACTTTTGGAGTGATTATTTCCGAAATTATTGACATTATCAAAAAATGATTTTAGTAAACCCCTATTCATTTTTAAATACCTTTCCACCAATATATCACACGTTAGGGCTGAAATTAAAAAAAATCACTTCCCACTTTACACATAGGGGGGCTACCCTAATAAAACATTTTTGTCCAATTTTTATTTTACCACTTGGTCGGCGTGATTGATACACATATTGGTTTACATAATGATTTCTTATATTTACGCGAACACTATACATGATTAAAACTACTTTTACGGATTTTATCGCGTTTATTTTTACTTTTTATTTACTTTTATTTTCGATTCCCGACGTTTCGGGCGCTTTCCAGCACCCATGTCCATTTCCAGTCCACCATGACCATTTCCAGTCCCCCGTGACCATGGGTGCTGGAAAGCGCCCGAAACGTCGGGAATCAAAAATAAAAGTAAATAAAAAGTAAAAATAAACGCGATAAAATCCGTAAAGGTAGTTTTAATCACATATTGGTACCAAATTTCAGCTTTCTAGTGCTAACGGCCACAGAGATTAAGCGAGGACGGACAGACGGACAGACAGACATGGCGAAACTATAAGGAGGAACCCTTATAGTTGACTACGGAACCCTAAAAAGCTGCGGTTACCAACCCATTTGCCAATCGTAGTAAGTATGACAATAAATAAGCAATCTTTGAGGGAGTTCTATGTTCAGCAGTGGACTTTTATAGGTTGTAATGGATGTATGAAAGGGTGACAAATGGTTACGGAATCCACGTGATGGTAAAAGGATTCTATGACCTATAAATACCTATATTTCTTTTCGATTAAGAATCAAAATGCGTTGTTTCCTCTGAAGACTATGATGGAATTCCACCATTAAAAACTATAAAACTAAAATATTCTCTCTTTATAATCATTTTAAGACATGTTATTATGTAAAGGGGAAATCATATATGCAAAGAAGGTGCAATTTCATTGGTGCCGAGAGGGATAGAACCCGGGTTGCTCGCGTAGTGTGAATTTTGCAGTGAGCGCTAACCATCTGAGCTAACAAGGCTCTCATTCTCTCTTTCTGATTCCGTTCCGCATTATTTTATTACAGTGAAATAAGGGATTCGATAAGAGATACGAGTATGCCACCTTTTTCCGAGTGGCTACCTCACCTGAACGCGGCGCAGTCTGCGGAATGCCAACTGACGGACATGTCTCTGATGCTCAACTAGTGGCAGTGATCTATCAAACCGAGTACTCATGAGTTTCTCAAAAGGCTGGATGGATGTTTACCTGCCTCTACCACAAAATAACAGCTCGCACTGCTGTGATCCGATCTGAAGGGTACAGAATATAATCACAGGCTATGAAGCATTCCCTCTTAGTCATCAGAGGTGATGACGCATGTGTAGTCTTCCTTGTTAGAAGTTAGCTGCAGGTGTCCATGTACTGCAGTAGCCTTTTACCAGGTGGGCTGTAGGTTTGTTTGTTGTTCCAGAAAAAAAATCAAACTCTGATTCCCAAAAATGATTAGGACCAGCGTCATTATATAACTGTGGATTCAAAAGCTGATAAGGAATAAATACATATGTCTTCAGTTTTTATTTATCATTTTCTTTTCAAAAGGCTTCAAATACAACACTAAATTTGTAAATAGCAGCTGGAGATAGGATTATAATTCATACCCGTTTATTTAGTTTGGCTCGTGTTCACAGTTCTAAATTTTTTAGCTTGCGAGTCTGGACTCGGATCGTTTTGGAAATTATTTAGTTTTGTCGTACATTTTTATATTACATTTATTAGAAACATTTTTAACATATTTTTAATATTCATTATACACAAATATTATTTTGGAATTTCATGAAATGGATATTTTTAAGAATTACTACAAAGCCTTAACTAATATTAACCAAATTTATTCATGCATTATTATAGAAGGTCTTAAAGGGGTCACCCCTTTGTGGCACAGCCACACTTGGTAGGCGAGTTGAAACCAAGTTTATAATTAATGATTTCTTATATTTACGCGAACACTACACATTGAAATAATACTAGTTTTTACGGAATTTATCGCGTATATTTAACTTTTTAATTACCCGACGTTTCGAGAGCTTTACAGCACCCATGGTCACGGGAAGGACTGAGATGTTCAACGTCCAGCTGTCATAGTTAACTGCGGTTACCATAGATTAAAATTTAACTTTTGTTCCGATCTACACAGTATGAACTTATGGTATCATGGAGTCTTGCAGTTGTATGCTTGGGTTGGGATTTAATTTTATTTATTATAGGATCCCAAGCAGATGGTAGCACCCAGCCATCTTCTCTATTGAAATTAGGATGTTTTTTGATTTCAATAGCCTCGCGAATCATCCTTGGAAGGAATCGGTGTTCTTTAGCGAGGATTTGTGGTCCATCAAATCTGATGTAGTGACGGGGGCGATCCTGTACATGTTCACAGACTGCAGACTTCCCGGAGCGTCGATTCTTCACATCAGCTATATGTTCTTTGACGCGGGTTTTAATGGATCTTTTAGTTTGTCCTATGTAGGAGAGACCACATTCACAATCAAGCTTGTACACTCCTGCATCTTGCAGAGGGACGTTACACTTGGCTGATGGTAAAAACTGACCAATCTTCTTCGGCGGCTTGAAGTATGTTTTGATGGAAGTGAAGTGAGGTGTCAACACCTTGAGCCATACTGTGTATAGAAAAAAGACCCATACAGATAGATATTTAAACGGTGATTCTCACCACCATCCTTCACAGTTAGCTACCGTGGGTAAATCTTTGTTTCAGAGAGCACGAGGGATCTGTGACAGTAAACACCTGGCTGCCGAGCTCCAACATGTCAAGCAAGTTTTGCATGACAATAAGCTTCGGGTCCCGCGCCTACGTCACAGAGAACGAGTGAAGCCGGCCACAGTCGAGCGTGTACCTGCTGTACTGCCATATGTTAGAGGAGTCCCTGACAAGATTGGCTACATCTTGAAGCGCGCTTCTTTTTTTCTTTAAGATGTTGCTTCTCGCACTTTCGACAATAGCTTTGTTTCGTTCTTTCGGGCATTATCCTCCTATTCAATGGTTGCTTCTTGTATTCTTCTTATTAAATTTTAATCTATGGTAACCGCAGTTAACTATGACAGCTGGACGTTGAACATCTCAGTCCTTCCCGTGACCATGGGTGCTGTAAAGCTCTCGAAACGTCGGGTAATTAAAAAGTTAAATATACGCGATAAATTCCGTAAAAACTAGTATTATTTCAAGTTTATAATTTTTTTGGAGTTGGTATCATACAGATGCTTCCTATTTCCTTTTTCTATTTCTTTTATCGACCGACGTCTGCGGCGTTGCACTACCAAATCGTCTTTGGTCCGTCTCCTGCTCGCTTTGACTCCGTGTCTTTTTTACGTAAACTCGGCATAATTTTATCCCACTTCTGACACCAATTGTTACGATATTAGGGTTCGTGAAAATAAAAACTGCCGATTGAATTACCAAAATTGACACTT
This sequence comes from Parnassius apollo, assembly GCA_907164705.1. NCBI lineage: Eukaryota > Metazoa > Arthropoda > Insecta > Lepidoptera > Papilionidae > Parnassius > Parnassius apollo. Next base: position 611,385 of record CAJQZP010000884.1, on the reverse strand, counting down.
TAATTACCGAACACCAATTAAAACTTAAAACATACTAATTACTAATCACACTTAACACATTACTTCACTTTATGTTGCTCCGAAGTTTTCACTTGTATCGCCAATTCAATACTGACTCGGTCTCGGTCCTTAACGCCTTTATATTGGGCCTTTTCTACTGAAAACATCTAAAATGTACGAGTAGAATGGCGAAAGTTCTAACAAGGATTACTCTAGAAACCTATCTTAGTTCTAATACTCCATACTAGATGGCGGTGGCAATTTTTCAAGAAAGGTCTTGACGCTTCTATTTCTGATACTTGATACTAGATGGCGCTAATAGTCAACCGCGCTATACCGGGCTTTAATTATGGCGCGCAACATTATCATTGCGACAAAGTTATAATAAAAATATTTTTTTTTATTTCAATTACATAATTCTTTAACATACATGATTCGAAGATCACCATTTAAAAAAGAACATGCTTGTGTTAAGTGACTCCGCTCTTCCACTTACTTCATCGTTCACTCATTATACAGTGTATGCAATTGAATAATACTTTATAAAAGTTAATAAGCCAGCTTCCGCGTTAAATTAAAATGAAATTTGATATCATGTTCAAAAATCATCTGCCACTCTACCACAATTGCGTGCACTATCATTACCACCCCTAACTAAACTCAACACTACTAACCCCGATACCACTCCACCTACTAGAAGAGGAAACATAATCGACAGCTATGTTTATCTATTATAATAAATTCCCGCGTTAACCCTTATTCCTTAAAGCTTTTTTGTCTTATACAATAATAGAATATAGGATAGATAAGAACAAGTGATTGTTTTAGACAATTTCATTACTTTTTAGAGGTTTTTGGTTTTGTATATTCAAATTTTCATATGAATATAATTAACTACACCCAATTTATTGTTACTCACTCACCATACAAGGAAAATTTCTGTGGGTACCAGAGCTACATTTTAGAAAACATTTAAATAAAGAAATAAGCTAAGAAGTGCTTACGAACTGTATTCATTTAGGTTTTATGTGATCAAATTAGCGAGTAAAACGACACCCGTGTCCGCTTCGTAGTCGCTGCGGAACTTGATTAAGCCGTGATAGGAAACTTAATTAGTTCTTAAAGTTCATTACATTTTATTTATTATTTTTCATTTTTCCGTTGCGTACGTTTTTTTTTTCATTTTATTAAAAATAAAAAATAATGTGCGTAATGTATACATATTATATACTGAAATCACTCTTCGCGTTTGTCTGTACGTTCGTTATAATCTCAGAAACTACTGTGTACTTTCACTGATAGGGCAAAAAGTTAATTACGTAAAGTTATGATATTCATAAAATCGTGTAAATCATTAATTTTATATGAAAATAATATATGTTATATTTTTTTCTAAAGAGTTCCAAAAAAGTTGCAACACTGATGTTTAAATTAAATTAAATTGAATAAAATTTCTTTATTTCAGACAATTACATCCATAAAATTGCTAGTAAAAGGATTATAGTCAAAATTAGTATCAACACAATAATAATAATAATCTTAAACTAACAATGACCAGCTGGAAGGTCACTATAGGTACAAAACTCTTTCAGATTGGAGAGTCGCAAAAATTTTCAGGTTAGTGTTGGAGTTAGTTCTAGTACTCGCTCATCAGGAATGCTTTCTTTTTGAGTATGATGGCGTAAAAACTATCTACATGATTTAGTGCAAGCATTCAGATATGCTACAGCAGCGGGCAAACCCAAAATCGACCGAAAATTTTAATTATATTGATTGCGCAAAACATTCAGCGACCCTTTGGTGTGATGAACCCACAGAATTTCCATGTGAAAGCTCTTAAAATATGCTTTGAAAAGTTTGATTTTAATCTGGTTAATACAGCGGGAGAATCTACGAGTCATGATATTTCTCTGTCCATGGTAATACTATGGATAGAGCAACACTCCCTTTTTCCTTTCTATTTCCACTTCATCCTTAAGGCCATCCTATGAATGTTCCTCAGACATTTAAATTTATATACTTTAAATCACGTGCGAGTTATGAGGGAATTTACCGCCGGCTTTGAAGATGTTGTACTTACTTTTTTACATTACAAATGAGCCCAAGCACCGTCTCACAAATTCTTAGCATTTCCCCAAGAACATCCGCTGTAGCGTTGAATGTTTGTCTATTCGATTGTACATGTCATACGCGTAACTGATTTTATTGGTGCTAACGCCGTTTATACTCTCCTTACGCGCCCTCTTTATTCTCTCACTCTGTTAACTCGATGGCCGGTAATTCGACACGACCAGAAAGAGATTAGGTGCAGGGCCAACAGCTTGAGGAGATTTGCAAGGCGCAGGGGTGAAATACCGAGAATTTAATGACAGAAAAACCCAATAACTGATTTTGAACCGGCCTGGGATCCGAATCCGGGAGCTAATGATCAGCAATCGCGTTTACGATAACCAGACAAACAAGGCAGTATAGTATTGTATTTCTCCAGTGGGTATATTGTAACGAAATACAAAAGACTTCAGTTACTTTAATTAAACAAATTTGGAAACCCGTAAACTCTCTCAGCGTCCATTAAACTTTAACGCTGGGGTTGAATTCCACAGACACTGTAATTTGGCTATTACCATATTTAAACCAACTTGCCGTAACCCCATTCCTTAAAAATTTTGTTATAGTGACTTTAAAATACTGAATACAAAATCTTAAAATAATATACAAATTTTAAACATAATTGTAAAAGATTATACTTAAAAGTATACTTTGATCGGCGATACAGTTAAGCTTCAAAGAAGAAAGTTCCCAAAATAGTATAAAGTTATTGAAATAATACTAGTTTTTACGGAATTTATCGCGTATATTTAACTTTTTAATTACCCGACGTTTCGAGAGCTTTACAGCACCCATGGTCACGGGAAGGACTGAGATGTTCAACGTCCAGCTGTCATAGTTAACCGCGGTTACCATAGATTAAAATTTAACTTTTGTTCCGATCTACACAGTATGAAATTACGAGCTCTCGAAACGTCGGGTAATTAAAAAGTTAAATATACGCGATAAATTCCGTAAAAACTAGTATTATTTCAATGTGTAGTGTTCGCGTAAATATAAGAAATCATTAGTATAAAGTTATGTTTATGTTTTTATATATTTTTAGGTTAACGTAAATATTTCTAAAGGTCAATGTTTTTGATTTTTAAGTCCTTGATGCCTGAAATAAACAGATTGTATTGTAAAAGCTACATAGTATAGTCATAAGTCATTCATATTTTGGCACCGCCACGTGATGAATCATCACATTTGAGATGGTTGCAGATAATAATGGCTGCCAATGCGGCATACATGTAAAAAAGTGATGCTTGGGGAGTTTGTCTTCTGGGGTTTGTCATGCACTGGTTAAATTCAAAATGCTTGTCTTATTATTCATCATATTACAGCTATCGTGCTGAGATCAATACTTTATACTTTTATTGGTAGGTAGGGTGATCGCTACCAAGCTATTTCTAATTTGTCTTGTGTTCTTAATTGTAAACATGATTGTAAGCTAGTATTTAAAAAAAATAGACCCGCTGGGTTTCTTGCTGGTTCTTCACAGGACAGAGGTTTTTTATGCTAACCAGTGGTAAATGAAAAGAGTGATTTTCAATAAGTTTTGTTTATAATCTACAGTGAATAAAAAAGTTACTGTTCCTGTTTCTATTATTTTGTATTAAATATTCCATATAAAATGTATTGGTTCTTGAAAAAATCATAAAAAAATACATGCAGAATTCTTGCGTTATTTTTCCCCAGTTACAGGAACCTCATCTTGAAAACGTTGTGGAATAAAATTTAAGCAATAAACACATTTGATTTTGATTCGTTTTTTTTTTAATAGGTATTTCATTGCTAAAGAAAATACATATCCCTGCTGATTTTTAGGCAGTGAAGTAAAGGTTGGACTTAAATAATCCTAATCACCATCATCATCACAAATCCACTGGTAAATAAATAATTCCCCCAAAGAATCCTAAAAATCCTACTAAAATGTTTGTTAATATAGTAGTCAATATGTGATTTGAGGAGAAAAATAAACGACGCCTCCTTTCAATATATTACAAAAAGAAACAATTTCTAACTAATAGTTGGTTCTCTTTTACCCTCGTCAAATATCGTGACAGACCCTCGATCCGAATCAATTTCAGTTTTTTCGTATGACTCATGGTTGCAAAACAAAGATAAACCTAAAATTGTCACAAGGGAACATTCATATTACCTGTTTTTTATCCCAACCATTTATGATTTCTTATATTTACGCGAACATTACACATTTATATAAAACTAGTTTTAACGTAGCTTATCGCGTATATTAACTTATATAACTCAGTACTGTTACAAATGCATGTAAGGACATTAATAATTATAAATTTGACGTAAAAAACGCATTGACATCTATAATTTCATGGCTAAACAAACATATTTTAAAAATCAATTTAACGAAGACAAATATATTATTATTCCTTCCTGGATCTTTCAAAGGCTTTCGACCTTGTCAGGTATGACATTCTGTGGGATAACTTGCGAAAGGCTGGTCTACCCGTCTTGTACATTAGTATTTTTAGCTATTGGTACGATCATCAAATTAATCAGGTAAGGTGGTCTAGTGCACTGTCAGACGAGTGCAGATTGGAATGCGGTGTGAGACAAGGGGGATTAACATCACGTACGCTTTTTTACATTTACATCAAAATGCAGATGCGTTTTACCCTTGATAAATAAATGGGATTCCTCCTTTTCAGTAAAAAGAGTCTCCAGTTCTCAGTTCAGTTCTCTATAATCACAGCTGCTTATTAACGCTTTTATTTTTTTTAAAGAATAATAATTATTATGTTTATTAAAACACCATTTTTTATAAGCAGGAGATAACCGGCGCATCTCTCAATTTGGATGACATTAATAGTCACTTTGTTTCTATTACTTCATTGGGACCTCAAGTCCGTTCTTAACTATTGCTTCTATAGAATCAATGCAGCCTCTCCGGATCCTTGACTTTTGTTTCTCCCCTGTTACTCAGGATGAAATAAAAAAAGCTCTGTTAGCAATTAAATCCAAGACTGTGGGTTATGATGAAATTAGTAAGCAAATTGTGTCTATGATCCTTGAGTGCCAGTCTTCTAGCTGTAATACACATTACAAATTATTCTATGGACTCAGATCAATACCCTTCCGCATGGAAAAAGGCTTTTGTACGTACATTCCCTTACCATTTTTATCCTATTTCAATTCTCCCTCTCTCCTTTCTATCTCATTCTCCTTCCTATTTCAATTCTCCCTCTTCAAAATTTTGGAAGCCTCTGTTTTTAAGAAAATATCTATATTTACTGCAAAACATAACCTGCTGAATAAATTTCAATCAGGGTTTCGCTCTAGTCACAGCACTACTTCACTTATCAAAGTCACAGACGATATAAGAAAGGTCTTGGATGAGCAAAAATTAACAGTGGTGGCGCTTATTAACTTTTAAAATGCTTTTAACACAGTAGATCATGGTGTCCTCCTGTCTGTCCTTTAACACCTTAAATTTTCATCCCCAGCCTTGGAGTGGTTCTCTTCCTATATTTGCGGCCACCAGCTATCAGTTCACTCAGGATGGCGGTTTTCTGAATGGGCTGAAATTGAATCTGGTGTACCGTAAGGCGGAACACTCTCCTATTATGTAATAGACCGGGGAAAAAATATTCTTATTTTAGTAAAATTCAAGACATTTTTTTAAAGTTTAATTTTATTTAACTATAATAGTATAATATATATGCCATTTTGTTTCATAAGTTTTCGCCATTTTATGGCTAGTGACTAGTGACGTAATCCCGTTGTTGTAGAAACTTGGGATTTTGATAAAAAAATGCGACAAGTAGTTTTCACATTCCTACCTTGATGTCCACCTAACACTACCCAAAGAATTCTTTAGAAATCGTAACAGGTGAAATTCTGAGGTTGTAAGTTCAGGATTATATGGTCATGGTCAGGACTGTATTGAATGCATTAACATTTCCCAAACAAGCTCTCTCAATTTTTGCTGAGTTTCCAAAGATCTGTGTTGTCTGACGTTATCATGATGAAAAACCAATCCTTTTCTGTTGATCAATTTCGTCGTATTATTCTCAATTTCTTTCTTGAGTCTCATTAGTTGTTGGCAGTAGAGTCCCCAATCGATGGTTTTGCCCGGTGGTAAAAGCTCATAATAAACGATGCCCTTCCTATCCCAACACATACAGCGTCACCTCATTGCGTATTAATTCTAGTTTCGCCACAGTCTGTGGAGCTTGACTATCTATTGACGATAACTTTTTTAGCACGTTTTTGTCGTAGGTGATCCACTTTTTATCACCAGTGATCAATCTCCTCTAAAATGGTTCGGTTGAATGAGTACACGATTCATTAAGTTTCTTTCAGTGAGATCTTGTGGTAATAAAAAATTCCCGGACAGGAAACGCTTGAACTAACTTTATGATACTCTTACTAACACTGCATTAGTTCCATAAACGTCATAAATATTTTTCTCGGCTTAAGCTGCATTCCCTTCTTTGTAATAAAATTTCAGATTCTATGGAATTTCATCCTAAGATTCACTCATTATGTAGGATAGAAAAACAATTGAAAAATTTGCGGGAAAGTTTTTTCAACATTTTATTTCTTTTTCATGTTCTATATTATTGATATTAATCAGACAGATACAATAAGTATATCCAAAGAGATTTTTCTTCAATTTTGTACAAACAAAATAGAAAGAAACTTTTTCCTTCAAACTTTTTATTTATTTATTTATTTATATGAACACCTCAGTGAAGCCTCTGAATCTGTATCCTACTGCACATTTTGTTTCTAGGGGACTTTAATCCTGTCCTGTCATCAGGAATGATTCTTCCTTTTCTTCCTTCTGACTTTTACCTTGTTGCTGAGGCTCTCCCAGCTGATACAACACGCGATTAAGGTACCCGATGTAGAGTGGCACACAGCAAACTGCTTCGATCTTCCATTGACGTCTGATCCGGACAGGTATGTTGTTCAGGTTACCTCATCCTTGGGAACCTCTGGTGAAATTCGTGTCGATATATTCCCCACCTAACTACGATTTCCAGGCTATGCGACGAATGTGACGATACATTTCAGCAAATTGAAAGGCGATGCGGCACCTCCCTGCATCTTACCCTTGGTAGCAGGTCTGCTTCTTGTCTGAAGATCCATCGAACTGCGCGAATGCCGTTTCTGATGTGATGCGTCAAGCAATGGAGTATTTCCTCCCCTTTGCTGACATGCCCATTTATTCTAAAGCTAAATTTAAATGGGGCAATGCTGAGTGCGCTCGTGCTGGAAAGCACAAGCATATAGCTTACTTGTCCTGGGCCGATGCTCGAGACCGCAAAGCTCCGATATTGTATAGAAAGAGAGCTTTTAACCAAGCTGCCAAATCCTACAAAAAAGTGTAACGGTAAGTCATTTTCGACCGAATTAAATACATCAGTGCAAAACTATCTGTCAAAACATCTGGCAGTAGACCTTTTTGTTGAGATTGAAAGATTTGAGATATAATAAGAGTTGAGATAAACTTCTGCCGGTCTACATTCCCTCCGCTAATAAAACCTGATGGCTCACTGGCGCACTCGGCTATGGTGAAAGGGGACTTATTTGCTTCTGTTTTTGTTTGCAATTCGAGTCTGGATAGTAACAATAGCGTACCATCTTAATTAACTTAATAGGGTGAATAAAGCTAGTCGACCTGATGGTAAACCAATTAAAGTCCTAAAGATCTTTGCGCCTGAGTTGTTTTCTATGTTACCTAGAGCAGAATTATCTCTTCAGTGACTGTCAGTATGGGTTTCACCGAAATTGATAAACTGTGGACCTTCTAGCGTATGCCACTCACATGTGGGGCGAAGCCCTTGGAAACAGTGTGGAAACACTTGCTGTTCTCCTTGATATCTCGAATTCCTCTCTTTTCATCGATGCCTTTAAAAGGGTTTGATACGCTAGACTTTTGGACAAACTTCCAGCTTTACGGCTTATCTCCTAATCTGATTGTCTGGCTGAAGGACTTTCTGAGTAAACAATCTCTCCGAGTCGTTATCGATAGTTGCTCATCTAGACCTATCACGACAGACGCAAGAGTTCCTCAAGGATCCGTTCTCTCCGCAACTATTTTTCTAAAGAATATTAATGATCAGCTTATTCCCGTATCTACGGGTATGCAGATGAAACCACAGTAGTGAAGAGATATAAGCCGAATGCTCGGGCTAGTCGAAATCAAATCTCGTCCGAAGGAGAAGAAATGGTTGAGCGTGCCAATCTCTTATTTCGGGCAGTCTCTGAATGGGGCGATGCCAATCTCGTGAGATTCAACGCCTCCAAAACACAAGCATGTCTTTTTATCGCTAAAAGAAGCCCGCTTACCATGGCCCCCTCTTCCCGGAATGTATCCTTAGAATACAATAACTGCATTCAGTTGTTAGGGGTTGGATTTTCTCCAAACCACAACTATGGGTGGTTCATATAGTCCAAGGCCAAAGCAAGGAAACTAGGTGTCCTGGCAAGGGTGTGGCGGTACTTTACGCCGGAACAGCTTCTTACCATAAACACAGCACAAGTCTGGTCGTGCATGGAGTACTGCTGTTATATGTGGGCAGATGCTGCAAAATGTCACCTAGTAGCGTTGAACTTAGTGGAGAGACGAGCTAAAAGGCTCATTGATAAACTTGATTTGATTGAAACCAATCCTGTCAGCCTCAAGCACAAGCGCATAGTAGCCAGCACCTCGGTATTCTATAGGATGGATTTCGGTGAGTGTGCGCAGAAATTACACGCTCCGTTATTTTATAAAAAAAAACCTAAGCTATGAAAAATAAACAAAGATGAAACAACATCTGTTTTATCAACACAAGACAATGGACATAAAAATAAAGTAATCATAAAATATACAGAAAAAATCACTTCTTCAAAACCTGTCTGTTCTTTGATGTCATAGCTTAGATTCTTTCAATAAAACTAGGCCAGTATTAAATTTCACGTTTGATAAGATTCAAGCACTTAGGGGGTATGCGATTAATCTTGTGAATTCTTCTGAAGAAGTATCCTTCAGAAGTTCCAGTTTTAATCAAATTGAAATCATTATTTACAAATGTAAAGGAGATTTGTTTAATATAAAAGATTTATTTCAAATAACAAAATTTATAATAAGAGATCTTATCTTATTTTGCAGTAATATCTATAATTAAAATATAAAAATTAATGTTTGTTTGTTCGTATTCTACGCGCAATTAATTTATTGTTTGCGCTTGAGCGAAGGTTATAGGCACAATAGGAACAATAATAGTACAATTAACGTACCGACAAATTTATTTGAGAGTTATAATATTCATTGAATTTTAATTAATGTATTATCATTCCTCCTACAGAACATAACTCTTCCTGTTTCCGCAATTATTACTTCTGCAGTAGCAACGCGCTAGGTGCCAGCTAGTATACAATTACAAAATACAGTAACAAAATATTTTACTTAATTTAAAATTAATTATAAATATTAAAAGCCGCCTTGGTTTGATAATTAATTGTTACAACATAAAGGAAAGCGGAAAAAAGAGAAAAATATATATGTGGGTTTCATAATATATTGTTAAATACCGATCTCTTCTTACAGTAACCAAACTCGATAAATCGAAATTCGTGTAATAACGCGAAAACAAAATAGTATTTAATGCAGTCAGCATAAAGAGTGACACTAAGATACAAAGTTTCCAAATCGGAAATCGGTGACCTCAATAGTGCAAGAATCCATCCATCCATCAATTACAGCCTATAAAAGTCTGAGCTCATATATATTCATAGATGAGTTTTATTTATATATATAGATAACTATCAAAGAATAAATATTTTTCAAACAATTTAGTTCAGTAAGTTAGTTAAGTAATTTAGCTAAGTAGCCACTGTTGCTCATAGACACCTTTACTTATCCAGGATTAAGAATAAAAATGCAAATACGTTATCATCACGAAAGACAATGAAACGCCCATTTAGCTGTTAAAAAAGATTCTGTGCAAACGTGGTCCGTCTTCGATCGAATCGACCCATTCGTACTACTGCCGTTATATAGCTGCAGCGTAGTTCTACAACTAAATAATTCAATTTGCGCGAGCAAATGGAACTCGTTCTCATGCAGCCGATTCTCTACTTGGTAAAGAAAATGTCACAAGAAATCTGCTTGTCTAAGAAATTAATAATATAACGAAAACTGTTCCAACTCCTAAAACCTTCTTAACCTTTCGGTGTTGTTCTTTGTGTCTTTTTTTTTTTTTTACTTGGTCCTTTCTTCTTTTTTTTTTTTTTTTTTTTGCTCCCTTCTTTTTGTTCCTTTTGGTGGGCTTGCTGAATAACAGGTCGTATTAGAGCTACGTTAAGGACGAATGTGAAGCTATTCCTACCCTAATTATTTTATTTCATTTTTCATATTCAATTCCATCCTCATTATTTTAATTAAACAATTTTGGAAACACGTAAAAACTCGCAGTATCCATTAAAATTTTATATAGAGGTTAAATGCTTCGTGCTCGTTAATTAAGCTGAGATATTATTTAAGCTATAACATTTTAAGCTTTTTGATAGAATCAAAACTAAATATTTTTTTATAATTTACCACTGATTCGGAAAACACCTCTCTCCTGGGATTGTTACATTAAATGGAAGGAAAAGGAATTTTACAATAATTTTGTACAATTATGAAGATGAATTAGTAAGTACCAGCATGCTAGCGATTACCTCATTCAGATGGGTTACTTTCATTCATGTGTTAATATTATAATAACTATTTTTACAGTTTTTATATACTAGATGATTTTGCCTCAGTGATCACGAGGGTGAAAACTGGCAGCGATCACCGAATAATGATAGTCATACGGATCCTTTACGTTGAATTATAGAACTCATGCCTGATGAAATCAACGATACATTTTCATCATGTTTTAATGTATTGTCCCGAAACTTTCAGCTCCAATCACAACTTCAGTTTCAGTGATCTTGGTACTGCAACGTGGAGTACAATATAAATGATGAAATCAAATTATTATCTTTTATTTTATGCCGTATTTGTGGTTGAAAATTATCATATAAAATAAATCATTTGCCGAGATATATTTTTAATAATTTCATTTCATTTAAACTTTTGGTACTAAGAGCACACGTGTTTTTTATACTAACGTCTGAATATATTAATAAGTTACTGTCCAGTTCGTTTTCTAGTTTAATGGATACATTTATTACATTAATCCATTGCCAGATTTCAGTGTCAGATGTTGCAAATTTACATTATTCGTTATCTTTCCTGTCAGTCACTTTGTATGGAATATTTCATATCAAATATGACTGCAGTGTAAGTTAACGCATATGATAAACAACAGATATGAGAACAACATATTAACATATATTTTTAACTAACATTCATTTTCAAATATCAAGACAAAGTGAAAACGTTTATGATGTTACCACACAAATCGATCGATCGTTAATCGATTCCATTGATCAACATTGATCGATGTCGATCGATCCGATTAGTGTTGTAGCATTAGCTGATCGACGAACTGGTCTATAAAATTTTGTTCAAATATCGATCGACGTCGATCAACAATTAATCGATGTGGTTGTGAGCATATACTCAGTATCATTCAAAATTATTTAGAAGAGGACAATAGGGAGCGGTCAGCTCGATCGACGTCGACTAATCTATTCTATACCTTCGATCCATTAGTGTGATAACACCCTAATTTTTCCCTTCTTCTCCATAAGCACTATTACAGACGTGGTTTATTAATCATCATCATCATCATCATCATTACAGCCCTTCACAAGTCCACCGCTGAATATAGGCCTTCCCCAAGTAATGCCACAAAGCACGGTCCTGAGCCAACTGCATCGATCGACTTCCTGCATGTCTTACCAGGTCGTCACTCCATTTAGTGGGGGTCGCCCTACACTGCGCCTACCGGTACGAGGCTGCCACTCGAAAACTTTTCTCTCCCATCGGTTTTCGGTTCTTCGAGCTATATGGCCGGTCTATTGCCACTTCAGGTTACTAATCCGTTGGGCTATCTCGGTCACTCTAGTTTTACTGCAGATATCCTCATTTCTGAGTCTATCACGCAGAGAAACTCCGATCATAGCCCTCTCAACAGCTCGCTGAGCGACCGTTGGTGTCCTCATACGGCCAGCAGTGAAGGACCACGTCTCAGATCTGTAAGTTTCTTGGAATCAGCTCTTGGAATTGCGTAGTGCGACAAGGCAAGACGCTTTTACAAACGCTCCGGAGTTTTTAATTATATGCTGTGAAATAGTGCTTGTTTATCTTGAAAAACAGTATCAAAATAAACGTTAAAACGCAGGGAATTTGAATGTGCTTGTGAAACGTGAAATTGCGGAAGATAAACTGTAATATCGGCATAAAATTGTGTGCGGGCTTAGTAAGAAAATGTTTATCTACACGCCAATTTGTGTCGTCGAACAATAACCTGGACTTTGGACCTTACTACTCGGTACAGTTGCGTATGTTTCGTCAGGGAGTTACTAACGTAGATAGCCGATTCGGTAGACGCACGGACTGCACGCATGAGAGCAGCTGGTTCAAACCCCGCCCGAAGCAAAACAAAATTATTATTTTTTTTATTTCTTTTTGGCTTTTATATTTTTGTTGCATTTTCTCATAACTTTTATAATGGATAATCTTACACTATCTTGGGGCTGCTGTTCATTGGATGGTGAGAGTAAACAGTTTAAAAAATGCAATACTTGCATTAAAGCGTTTTACTTGGAATGCCTGGGAACGTGTCAATCACGTGCAGGCGATGCGACTGGGAGTTGGATATGCCCTACTTGTATAAATTCTAATACGAAAACCATCAACAAAGACAATACGCCTGTGCGTTTTAATCCCAATGTTACAATATGAACACAAAAAAGACAGGCACCCAATTCCCCACCGGAAGCAGTGGACTCGGAAGCTCCTATTACCAGGAGTGATCTAAGAGTTATAGTGGAAGACATCACGGAAAGAAAATTTGAGACTCTTCTGGTGCAACTAACTAACACTCTTCGATCTATTATGACCTCTGAACTAGGCACCATGAGGAATGAGATAAAAGATCTGAGAGAGTCCATTACCTTTGTGAGTGATCAGTACGAGGAAATGATCAAGGAAAACAAGAAAACAAGTGAAACGGTCCGAGAATTGCGGTCGGAGAACGAACTGATGAAATCTACCATCAAAGACTTATCATTCAGGCTAAATAACTTTGAAAAAAACGCACGTTCAAATAATATTGAAATACAATGTGTCCCCGAAAAGAAAGAGGAGAACCTTACAAACATAGTATCAAAATTGAGCAATGTTATAGACTTCCCCATCTCTCCAGAGAAAATAGTACACTGCACCAGAATTGCCAAAATCAATCGCGATAATCACGTTCGCCCTAGATCGATTATTGTTCAGCTCGCCACAACCAGAGACCGTGATTGTTTCCTAGCAGCAGCTATTAAATTCAATAAACCTGGACCGGTATCGGAAAAGTAAAATATCACCCACTTGGGTTACAGCGGAGAGAAAAAACCAGTATTTGTGGTTGAACATCTGTCCCCCTGGCAACAAGGCGCTACACGCAGCTACCAGGCTGGCTGCGAAGAAAAATGGTTACAAGCATGTGTGGATACGTCATGGCCGTATTTTTGTAAGGAAAACGGACAACTCAGACTTTATAGTCATAAGAGATATGGACTCTCTAAGTAAAGTTAAATTAGTTAAAACTTTGTTATTTTTTTTGTTAATTTTTTTTGTCTTTTTTTTTTTAATTTAAACTCGTAATCTTATTGCATGGTACTTATTGTTAACAAAATAAAATACGATAAATTAAATGTCTACTATCAAAATGTAAGAGGCCTTCGGACTAAAACTCATTCGTTCTATCAAAATCTAACAGCGTCTAGCTACGATATTATAATATTAAGTGAAACATGGTTAAATGAAAATATTATGAGTTCTGAGTTATTCGATGATCGTTATAAGGTATTTAGAAGGGACAGAGAGACGTCTGGCTTTCATAACGGAAAGGAAGGGGTGGAGTTTTAATAGCAGTATCCAAAGAGCTTAACTGGAAAAGGATTTAGAGAAATCTGTAACTATGTGGGAAAGCGACTGCGAGGATCTCTGGGTTGCGGTTGACATATCTTTTTCAAATACCTGTCGAAGTTTCGTATTTTGCGCCGTTTATTTGCCACCACCAGTCTCGATGCACTTAATAAAGCATTTCGTGGATAATTGCAACTCTGTTATTGAGGAAAACCAGTCCCATATTTGTATTGTTGGTGATTTTAATCTGGTAAGCATAGATTGGGAGCAGTTTGGTAAGTCAAGCAATTACTACCATAGTTCTGCGATTTGCCAATATTTATTGGACTTTTGTAATATTAATAACCATAAACAAGTCAATATTATTGTTAATAAAATGGGTAGAATTTTAGACTTAGTTCTTGTAGATCTCCCTATGTGTCAGCTATCCAAGTCATTAGACTTCTTGAGCGTAGTCGATGATCTTCATCCCCCTTTGGAATTTCAGCTGAGCTTCGAATTCGCCACAATGTTAGCTAACCCTAACAATATAAAACTGAATTTTCGCTAAACTGACTATGAGGCAGTTAATCTAGAGATTAATAGTGTCCAATGGCCAGAAATCTTTTCACTAACCAAGAACGTGGATGAAATGATAGATGTGTTTTATGATAAACTTAACTGCACCATTAAGAAACATGTGCCGGAACAAAGGCAGAAAAAACATATATATTCCCAATGGTACAGTAAGGAGCTTATCAAAAGATTGCGCGAAAAGAATAGGTTTAGAATTAGATTTAAAAAATACAATAATCCGCTTTATGAAATTTCCTATCATTTGATGTCAAAACGATGTAAGCAACTAGTTTCGGATTGTTATAAAAATTACCTTACAAGCACAGAGGCAAAAATAGCTGACAACCCAAAATGCTTCTGGTCTTATGTCAAAACTAAAAGAGGCGGTCATGTTACATACCCAACGGCCATGAAAAATGGATCTACCACAAGTTATGAAGGTAAGGGTATCTGTGAAATGTTTGCAAATTATTTTTCGGGGGCGTATAGTGATTGCAAACAGCCGTCACTCTACGATAATGCAACTAGTAATATTAGTATCAACTCGGATTGTTTAGCACATATTTTAATAAGTCACGATGATATTCTCAAACGTATTAAGGGTCTAGATATATCGAAAGGTGCAGGCTCTGATAATATTCCACCATACATCATAGTTAACTGTGCTAATAGTTTATCAGCACCTTTAAGGCTCATTTTAAATGAATTGTTGACAAGTGGAGTATTTCCAAAGCGATGGAAGTTAGCTAAGGTCGTGTCGATTCATAAGTTGATGATGACCAAGACGTTTGGAACTATAGGACAATTTCTATCCTGCCTGTTTTTGCTAAGTTGCTAGAAGCAATCATTTGCCCATATATACAAAATCACTTCAAAAAATACACTTCTAGTAAACAGCGTGGATTTGTAGCTGGAAGGTCTACTTCTACGAATCTCATGTGCTTTGCTGAAGACCTTATGGAAGCTGTGGATAACAATCGGCAAGTTGACGCCATTTGTACGGGCTTCAGCAAAGCATTTGACACAGTTCCCCACAACGTGCTCCTACAAAAATTAGAAATATATGGCTTCGCTGGACCTATTCTGCATTGGCTAGAATCATATTTAAGCGATAGATCCTTTTATGTGGTAGTCAATGGGTACCAATCTAACTTACACTCCATTTCCTCTGGCGTACCGCAAGGCTCGCATTTGGGCCCAATACTATTTAATATATTTATTAATGATCTGCCTGATCACTTTCTTTATTCTTCACCGCATATGTTCGCTGACGACCTGAAATTGTCTAAAGTCATAAATAATACTTACTTTACTTACTTACTTTTACTTATCTTCATGCACAATCCCAAACGGGGTAGCCAGAGAAAACAGATCGCCAAGTGTCACGATCCTTACATACCTCTTTCGCTTCTTTCAAGTTCATTAACTTCTTCATACATGCACGTCTAGGTATCCGAGTGCTCTTGACCTTCCCCTCTTCGAGCAATTTGCTCACATGGTCTTCGAAAGTTAGTCTCGGTCTACCTCGACACCTTTTAATATTTACTTTCGCTCTATATATTTTCTTCACCATTCGGTCTTCACTCATTCGCTCAACGTGCCCAAACCATTGGAGTACGCCCCTATCAATTTTTGTGATAAGGTCATCTTTCAATCCTGCCATATTGCGAATCTCTTCGTTTCGCTTTCGATCGGCTATGGTAACGCCACACATTTTACGTAGAGATCGCATCTCCACTGCATTCAACTTGATTTTATGCTTCTTCTGGCATACCCACGTTTCGCTGCCATATAACAAAGTCGGTACCAACACTGCGTTATGTACCGCAAGGCGTGCACTCTTCACCACGCCTTGCCTTTTGACTAATGCATTCAGGGCACCATTGACTTTGTTTCCGGCAGCGACGCGCCTATCCACATCTAAATCACATCTTCCATCCCGGCTGAAAGCACTCCCCAAGTATACAATTTCATTTACCTGTTCTAGACGTCTAGAACAGTCATAAATAATGAGAGCGATATTATGACCCTTCAAAAGGATTTAGACATCTTGAATTCTTGGTGCATTAAAAATGGACTTAAATTGAATGCCAAAAAATGTACACACATAAAATTCACTAGAAAACTTAACAAAATTTCATCTTCATACACAGTAGCAGGCAACATACTTAAGGAGACAGAAATCATACGTGATTTATGCGTTTTATTGGACATAAAACTTACATTCATACCATGGAGCAAACGATCGGCAGAGCATCGAGAATGGTGAGTTTTGTTATAAGAAATAGTAAGGAATTCCGAAACATTAAAACTAAAAAAAATCCTTTATTGTAGTCTGGTCAGAAGTGTACTGTAGTATGGTAGTGTAATCTGGCGGCCGCACTACGCTACTCACTCATTGAGAATTGAACGGGTACAAAAGCGCTTTCTTCGGCATCTGTCGTATTCTTCGGGTATGCGAGGCAGGCATATCAGTTACGAGACCCGTCTTAAGCGCTTTAACATGACTAGTTTATCCAAACGAAGAGAGGTTTTAGATTTGTTATTTTTATTTAAATTACTCCACAATATCATAGACTGCTCAGAACGTTTACAAAAGATTAATTTTAGAGTTCCCTTCAGGCCTCCACGAAAACCTATTACGCCACTCAGTCCTCCATTACGACGAACTGTTTTGGGATCACATTCGCCAATTCGTAGGATGATCAGACTTTTTAACCAAATTGGCGATCGCGTCGACATTAACCATGTTTCAATGGGAAAGTTTCGAAAGGCTGTCTATATGATAGGTACCTCAGATTATAAACATTTGCCTTGTTAAATACTTTTTCCTTTTTTTTAATTTTCTTTTAATTATTTTTTAAATATTGTAAATCCATACCTTGCCGCTCTGTTTTTGGTCTGTTTGTTTTAGTGCATTTTATAACAGCAATACTACAGTGTTTCTATTCAATAAGTATAAATTCGTCTTGTAACTGTCGCGACGAAAGTTATGCATGTGGTGTTTACCTGTAATTGACTGTGTACTTAGTTTTTTTTACTATATCACTTGATTTATATGGAAAGATGTTAGTGCATAAGTTGTTGGTAAACCAATTTAAATAAAATAAAATAAAATAAAATAATAAAGTAAGTCATCACTGCCAACACGCACTGGTTGTACACTCTAGTTTTTAGAGTTTGAAGTATACCTGACGATAATATGTGTCGTAATTTCCCGAACGCTGCCCAGCCGAGTTGAATCCGTCGATTGACATCTCGGTCGAAGTTGGACTTACCTAGTCGGACTATTTGTCCCAGGTAAACACACTCGTCAACAACTTCGAGCATAGTGCTCCCAACAACAACTACTGGCATAGGTGTTACATGGACATTAAACAGGATCTTTGTTTTGTACATGTTCATCTTAAGACCTATCCGTTGGGAGACTAAGACCTATCCGTTGGGAGACACCATTCAGAGGTCATTGAGCATAGTGCTTACGTACTTCAGCGATTCTGCCATAGGGACGATATCGTCAGCAAATCGAAGGTGAGTGATGTACTTGCCATTGATGTTAATACCGTATCTTTTCCAGTCCGGTAGCTTGAAAACGTCCTCCAATGCAGCGGTGAAGAGTTTCGGGGATATAACGTCACCCTGTCCTACACCTCTCTACAGTTGCATAGGTTTCGAACTTTGGTGCTGTACTCGGATAGCCATCGTAGCCCTACTGTACGAACACTTCAGCACTTCGATATACCGACAGTCAACTTGGCACCGCTGAAGGAACTGTAGCACCGCCCAAATTTCGACAAAATTAAAGGCTTTCTCATAGTCCACATACGCCAGGCAAAGGAGCAGATTGTACTCTTTGATCTTCTGTACAACCTGCCGCAGGGAATGTATGTGGTCTATGGTACTGAAGCCTTTACGGAAACCGGCTTGTTCGGAAGGCTGGAAGTCGTTGAGTCTGCGTGCGAGATCATTCACAATGACTCTCGAAAACAGCACGTAGACGTGGCTCAGAAGGGAAATGGGTCTGTAGTTCTTCAAGAGAGCGTTGTCGCCTTTCTAATAGAACAAGACCACCGCAATTCTGCTGCACGCCTCCGGAGTATTGCCGTCATGGAGGACGGAATTGAAGAGCTTCTGAAGGACTTCAAGTACCGGTGTTCCACCTGCTTTCAGAAGCTCCGCTGTAATTCCATTCTCGCCTGAGGCCCTGCTGTTTTAAGGTGCTGGAGAGCCATTCTAATCTTGCTCAGACTGACGTCCGGAATATCATCGGAATAATATCGGATAAGACTTGCTCTTGGATCGTTACTCACACTTGCGTGTGGCTCCAACGATGATGTGTACAGCTGCCTATAGAACCTCTCAATCTCACTCAAAATCTCTGGTGTCCCGGAAACGATGCTGCCGCACTCAGTCTTCAGCTTTGACAGTTGCCTCTTTCTGGCAAACAGATCTCTGGCAAAGACTTTGGAGCCATGGTTCCGCTCGATCGCTTCTTTAATACGAGCAGTATTAAAGTTGCGTATTTAGCAGTATTAAAGGGATTTGGACATCTGTCGGTTCAGTTTACTGTATGCTGTCAAATCTGTTGACGATTACATCATCCGTCCTCCTCATCTCCCGTCTAACAGCCATGAGATTAA
This sequence comes from Parnassius apollo, assembly GCA_907164705.1. Classification (NCBI taxonomy): domain Eukaryota; kingdom Metazoa; phylum Arthropoda; class Insecta; order Lepidoptera; family Papilionidae; genus Parnassius; species Parnassius apollo. Next base: position 592,056 of record CAJQZP010000884.1, on the reverse strand, counting down.
GAGTGTGATCGAAGAGTTTTTGTGTTCTTCAGCGGCGGGTCTTGCAAAACTTAGCTCCGAATGCATAGAAAGTTTCCACGAGCTTGTCATTCATATCGTCCACTGCATTGTAATCTTCTAGGCACTGAAAGCGGTTACGTAACACGAGATGGAAGGTTTCGGGATTCTGGATTGGAGCACGAGGGAGACGAAGCGTTTAGTTCATTAGACGAGACCTCTCCAACTGAAAGTTTAGGTTCAGTATGCCTCTGAACATTCGGTGATTGCTGCCAGTTTTCACCCTTGCGATCACCGACACATCACTGAACAGTTGGCGTCTGGTCGTCATAATGAATTCAATCTCATTTTTTGTCGAACCGCCGGGGCTCGACCAGGTCCAGTTTCTGTGGGGCTGCCTCTGTAAGAAAGAGTTCATCATAAAAAGTCCCTCTTTCTCCATGAAGTCGGCCAGTTGCTGGCCCCTTGGGTTTCGTTGCCCTATTCCAAATTTCCCTACCTTCAGCTCACCGTCCTTTCTTGTGACCAGTTTTGCGTTGAAGTCTCCCATTAACACCATATGGTAAGTTTTGGAGGAATGCATGGCTCTAGAAATATCCTCATACATTTCCTCCAACTCCTCATCAGGATGTTCCGACGTTGTCGCGTAAACCTGTATGACCTTCAGCGAATACTGTTTGGTGATTCTGAGTATAAGGTACGCAACCCTCGTCGATACAGTCCCAATCTTTAAAACGTTGTTAACGAGAGACTTACGTGGACGATAAATCCGACACCTACTCGGGACGGGACAGATGGTCGCCCTCCCCGGTTATAGAACAAGTTGCCGAATTCGAGAATCACCGTGACCTCCCCCTCTCTTCGGACCTCCCCCTTCGGACCTCGTATAATCCTATAATATTCCAGCGCAACTTGTCTATCTCTTCTCCCAGCTCCAGGATCTTCTCGTCAGTCCTCAAGGTGCGTGCGTTAAATATTGCCAGGTCGAGTCATCGTAGGTGGCAACCGAACCTCCATCGGGGATTCTTAACACTCCACTGGGCCGCATCATCCCGGGCCACCGTGGACTGGGGGTCATCTATTTGTGTAATTCTTCATAGGGGGTATACTGCCATAGTAGCCACGCTTAGCGAGCGGGTTGGCAACCGCAGTATTTTTTTGTTGAACAGTTGCTGTTATCAGGAGGATACTGCTGCCCATCTCTTGCCTTGGTTTCCCTCTGTCGCCTTTTACGACACCCATGGGAAGATATGGGGTAGTGGATATTCTTAACTGCCACTATACGGCGAGTTCATTAATGGTCATAAACATTATCCCTCTTCTAGTTAGGATTTAATAATAATAATAATAAGGTCAGGCGTCGTTGTAGCTCAGAAGTTAAGCGTTCGGAAATTTCGCCGACATCAATGATATTGTTAATAGCAATTTTAAGCACCAATATACCACGTGTTACGTCACCTGTCAAGGAAAACATTGAGAGGACACCTGCGTGTCTGAAAAATAGGAACAAAATATTTCGAAGGCATGTGAAGTTAGTCAAATAGCAATGAGGCAGCGCGACGGACATTTCCTTCCTCCACAGACGGACACCTCTCAGAAATGAGAGTAGGCCTGTGCCCAAGAGTGGGACGTATATAGATTGTTACTTTAACATTTATACGACCAGAACAGAACGAGATACCTCGCACATTTGACGATGCTCCTCATTGCTGGTCTGGGTCCATTTTGTGTGACGTAATCACGGTATAACCACCTGGTTACATCGTTATTTATTATTAGCCACGAAATCTCTTTAACACATACCGGAGTCACTTCTCGTAACACCCACTGGATGAAATGGGGTGACGGATCTTAAGCCGCTACCATAAATGTTTTTTGTTGGCTTATATAAACTAATAACCAAATTTAAGGAAAATTTTTGTTTATTTTCCATGGTATCATTTGTAAACCTTGAAAAACAATTGCCTTTAATTAATATTAAATTTTCTTTATATAATAAAAATATTTGTTATTATTTCTTTATTTATACTTTCATTTGCATCTTTACCATAAATAAGACGCAAATTCTTCATAAATAAAGTTGCCCATCGCAGTTTTTGATGTTAGGTAAAATTATTATTAACGCTCAAAATCTAAGGGCACGAAAGATATCAAGAAATATGAGAAAATACACGGTTCATTGATTATTCTAAAACAACACTCTAAAAGAAATGCTTGTGTTACAGTGTTAAAGAAGCCACACTTATACACGATAAAATATATTAATACTCAACAATATCAATACAAGCTTAAAATTTCTAGTCAATTTTCAGGTACGTACGTACAAAAAAGCTTAAAATTTATCATAAAAGATAAAAGCCAAAATCACTTTCAGGAAATTTATTACATTTTCTTTTATGAGGGCGTAAGTCCCTAAACCGGACTTGGGTTAAATTTCATGTTGGATACCATTTGAGCTTTGATGACATGCAATTTATTTCAGCCTTTCTTTCGAAAGATTCCTTTCGGTCCAAAACAACCATGTTACGCATTCACCTCCCTATACGTTCTACTGGCTCAAGTATTTCAATTCTAAATAAAATAAGTTTATATGTAGGAAAATTCATCCCTTACTTTTTATAAAATGGCTTTCTAAAGATATCTTTATTTTTCATGTACCTAATGAATCATATAACAATGTAAAAATTAACCATACTCTTTATAAATATATATTTACCATCATACCTCAAATAATTCAAATGTGCCTAATTCGTATTAGTCTGTTTATATATATATATATATATATATATATATATATATATATATATATATATATATATGGATAGGGTGACAAACGAGCACATAGTCCACCTGATGGTAAGTGGTTGCTGGAGCCCATAGACATTTACATCTATTCCCGATTACGAATCTGAATGCAAATGCGTTATCACCCAAGAGGACTAAGATGGAATGCCTCGTTTCCAGTAAAAAGGGTCTCTGGTTCTCTATACTCACCATACGATACACAGCAGTATCAAGCTACTATTTTACGCTGGTACTCTGTGATAGCGTGGTCCTTCCCCGATCGAGCCCACCCATTCGTGCTACAACTATACTCCATGTTGTCCGAATTCCGGAAAAAATTGTAATCTGTTAGAGCAAGGTCCGGGGAGTACGATGTATGTCGCAGACATTCTAATTGTAGCTCATCTTACTTAGTGGTTGTTTGTTGTGCAGCGTGTGGTCTTGCGTTGTCGTGAAGCAATAGTGGCCTAGAGCGATTGACCAATCTCGGTTGCTTCGCAGCTAGTTCTTCCTTCATGGTTTGCAGTTTCTGACAATATAATATATCTGCCATAATCGTTTGGCCAGATTTTAGAAAGCTGTAGTGAACGACACCGGCGCTAGTCCACCAAACACTCACAAGTGTTTGGTGGACTAGCGCCGGTGGCCATACGTGGTAGAGCCATGCTGCAATTTTCTTTGATGTTGACACTTTTCCGCCTTTGTGATTATCACACATTAATATACTATATAATTAATGAAGTAAGTTAATTTGTTACCTCCGACTTTAAATATTTTGGAAACTATAATAGAAACTAAGTTTTAACTTTCATACAAAATAATTAATTATTCTTATTTTAGTTTATTCATGATATATTTTTAATATATTTTATTAACTATTTTATGTTAATAATTTTATATAAATTTTATATACATTTTATATTAATTATATTTAATTACCTTATTTATATTGTCTGATTTATTAGTACAATAACAAATACTTAAAAAATATTTTATTTCGTCAGTTATGCTTACTTCTATTCATCTGCTAAGAAAATATACTATTTTTAAATAAAAACAATTAACTACAGATTAAAAAATACTCCCTTTTATTGCGTATTTTGGGTAAAATTTCATATAGTAAGCCACACCAACCCGCCAGTGCATGTTTGTGTGTCTATCTTTATCTAATCTTAGCGACGGTATTGTTTTCGCAACTTATGTACGTGAGACAGATATATGTTTATTTAAAATATTTAAAAATTTCAAAGCTACGTCGTGGCGGTTGGATAGTGGTTACACTTTTTTCGACGCGTGGTAATGTGGTTTGCTCCTGTTATATAACTCAATGTATGAAACAAATCCATTGTAACGCTCCCTCTATCCCCCCCCCTCTTTCTAACTAGAATATCCGTATATTACATTTTATGTTGCGTACAACGTGGCACTACAATGGTGACTTTAATTTTACGAGTAGAGCTAGTATCCATTAATCATATTAATTTTGATAGTTTAAAATAACTCGTAAATTGAAAAAAAAAATATTATAAACGTGGTCGTCTATAAAATATTATATATTCTCATCTTTCCCAATGATCTTTATTAAATTTTAAGAAGATTTAGTTGTAGGCCGTTTATAATATTTATGACGTGATCATTTTAGGTCCTTTATTAACGTTGTGTTTGTTTAGTACCTTAGTTTTTTTAGGTGTCATTTGGAAGAATGAATATTTACTAAAGCAACCAAAAGCCGTTGGTATTGCCTTATATTATTTTAAGCTAAGGAACCCTGTTCATGAGTTCAGTAGATTTTACGTGAGTCATGAATACACAGACAGCCAGAAAGACATATAGACGGAGAGACAGGCAAATATTATAAAAACCAGTAATTCGGCTTCAGCATCCGTTATTTAGTCCCATGGACTTGTTTTTTTCCAGAAAATATTAGAATTACAGACATGACTTTTCAACAGATTTATTATATGTTGTATGGATAATATGCAAAGGTTTCGTGAACTCTGCTGCACATAACTTCAGAAAAAGGGGTGAATCTCATCACTTCCCGCGCCCTTAGTAATATCTAGAGCCTTTGTAAGCACTTCTCAAAGCAGACTTTGATATTTTCCTTTTGTTTATATGTAAACTAATATCAATAATTTTATATACTAATTCAAAATTCAGAGGTTAGATTGTTAAAATAATACTTGTACGCTAATAACATTACTAATATCCCCATTAACCACTGCAAGTAGGGTTAAAAAGTTTGGGTTAGGTGTGGTTTACAACAGTAATAGAATAGCGGATTCGAATCCAAGATTTTCCGAGTTTTGTAGTGTTATGCTTACATACATACTTACATATCATTTTACACTATTTTATTTTTATTTTTCCATTCTGTTTTTGATTTTCTACATTCACCTCAAAACTGGATATTTTGCATCACCTTTATTTCCATAGGATCCTGTAATATTTTTAATTCATAAGAACACAATAACAAATCATTTTCACTTCGTATTTTCACGTTATCTTCACTTTTTATTTCAGACACATTTCGTTAGTGATGTTGCTGATCTCTGGCTTTGAGCCCTACCGCTCTGGCCGTTCTTAATCTTTACTTAAGTCATAGCGGCTAAAGCTTGCTTAAGATTAATTTCTTTAACTTTATCTTCACTCAGGAGCGGATGACAACTCCTTAAATAAGCCTGGATGTCCTTTCAAAATGTTTTTTTTTCCACGCAGGAGCGGATGACAACTCCTTAAATAAGCCTGAATGTCCTTTCGAAAACACACTTTTAGAGTGGTAGTCATTGAATGTGAACTCCACCCTTACCTGAATGCAGATGATGAATGTAAGAGATAGTATATCTGATATTGCCTGGTGATGTCTGTTACTGCAAAGCTGTGTTTTTATGGTTTATTTTGGAATGTACATCTCAAAATTTTTGCTGAGCCAAAAAATTTTCCAGGGTCGGGGGGAAAATGTAGTGTTATGCTTACATACATACTTACATATCATTTTACACTATTTTATTTTTATTTTTCCATTCTGTTTTTGATTTTCTACATTCACCTCAAAACTGGATATTTTGCATCACCTTTATTTCCATAGGATCCTGTAATATTTTTTAATTCATAAGAACACAATAACAAATCATTTTCACTTCGTATTTTCACGTTATCAGCACTTTTTAAATCGGTGTCAATGGAGTCTACCTTTTTCGATCTTTTATTTAGTTCTCCGTAACTCTACAATTTCGGGTTTCGTGCGCGCTCTTGCGCTACCTTTTTTCCTATATAAATAATATCTCATTTTTCACTTAAATCTTGCCGTTTCTGTATTACGAGCTTAAAACCAAAATTTGACATGTTTTGACATCGTTGTTTATCTGGTTGTCGTGGCAATTTTTATTCAAATATTGTTACCGGCCTGATGTTTTTACTTCAAAAATACTCTTTTCTTCTTGGCCATTTACAAAAATTTGCTTTTAATTTAAATAATTTCAAATAATTTCTCGTTCTTATCCCAGTTCCAGAAAAAAGTATAAAAGCCGAGGAATCGGCCGATAGAGGTCCTCACTTCAGCTTTGATACGAGAAGCACCTCTTAAAGGCTTTATCCGCACTGCCTCGGGATCTTGCAAGCCTTCTCCTGAAGTCGTCGCCTAGCCACGCCTACGCCTCCACCTATTAGTGCCCGCGCTATCTTCGGCCGCTGAGCGTGTTTGTCTCAAGCGCTGCGTGTTCCTACTCCAGACGCTGCGTGTCTACTCCGGACGCTGTGTGTGTCTACTCCGGACGTTGTGTTTGCCTACTTCAAGCGCCACGTGTACCTACTCCAGACGCTACGTGTCTACTCCGGGTGCTGCGTGTATCTGCTCCGGGCGTTGCGTGGGCCTACTCCAAGCGCTGCGTGTACCTTCTCCAGACGCTGCATGTGCTTTCTCCAGATTCTGCGTGTACCTAGAGCAGGCGCTGCGCACCTATCATAGGCATAGCCTGTGCATACTTCGTTGCAGTATCTTTATTTTTGTTATTTTTTTTAATAATATTGTAAATCACTATCATCATTACAGCCCATCATCACCTTCATACCTTTTTTTTATAAAAGAAACTGTAAATCTTTTCAAATTTTTAAATAATTTATTTTATTTTTGGTTGTTTTGTTGTAGTTAGGTTAGGTTATTTAGTTTTTAATTGTCGCTTTACGACAGTTTGTAGTTAGCACACTTAGGATACTGTCGCTTTCAAGACTGTATGACACGTATTGTTTGGCAACATCTGGTACTTTTCTTTAATAGTCACACTTGGAAAGCGGATTGGCTATCGCAAGACCAAACGTCTCCCGTCTTTGACGTTGGTGGCTGTCGCCTTCTGGTATTTTACGTCTGGCGTAAACGAGAGGAACCATACTTGCCTCTTACACCCATGGAACGAAATAGGCTTTATGGATACTATTACGTCACCACCACACGGCAAAAGTCAATTTCAGTCGATATTAATATACGAGTACTACTTTCCAAAATAGTAAAACGAAACTAATTGATAAAATAAAAATGAATAACGCAGGGAGTATGTACACCGCAGTGCGGTCTGTTTGCTTCGTGTGTTCGTTTGTAAGCACGAACTGGAGATATTTTATAAAAATTGACAAATTTTCAGTGCATTCGCATATATGTATTTTTTGATTTCGAGTTAACGATTAATTGTGATATTATAAATTTATACGTTTGCACATGTATCGTTGTTCTTTTTGTAGTATTGTTGTCGTTTCGCATTGTACACAAAAAAAAATTGTTTTAAAAAGTTTAAACTGTTACTGTTTTAATAGTAATACAAATAAATAGTAAATAAAATATGTTGGTTTTAAGCCGACATATGTAGGAACATGTTAAACTAAATGAGATACTAATACATTATTTTGTTATGGTGTTTCACTCATATGTTATTGCCGTTTTCCAATACTGGACGTTAAATATTGTGTATATGCGTTCGAAATAATTCGAAAGTCGAATTAATAACCATTATTCAACACATTGTGTGTTGTTTATTGGTTTTTCCGCCGTTTGTTATTTTCTTGGATTTCGCTTTCTGCCATATTAACGATAACCAGGTTTTGTAATTTAAATTGTGATGCATTCGGTCACTCTGGAAATTTTGAGCTCAACAACGTGTCCCGCAAACGAGGACAGTAGAATAACGTCGTACACTAATACAACCATAGAATACTATAATACATACATAATAGAACGAGGGAGTGGGCGGAGCCCGTGTAGCCACTAAAATGTCAATTCACACGTATAATTGTCAAAACGAAATGTGTTTTGACGTAACTATCGTTTCCAAATTTAGCGTGCAAATTATTTAGAAAATACCAAATTGCACACTATTTACATATAAATATGAATTAAAATTAAAACGATTTTTAATGATGATTTTGAACATTAATCAAAAGTTTAAATGTGTAAACTTAGTCTGTCAAAACAGCGAATCGGGTTTGTAGTAATGATAATACGACGTAATTGCTTGTATGTGTGCTCCCGGCGACTCCGAATCTGGTAAAAATAAGTTTGACAGCCATTCTATTGTAGTATTCTAGAAATACAACAATTAAAAACAACATTAACTTTAAACGATATTAAAAAATCTCTTGCCTGGAGCTATAGTCATTTTTGCTACCAACTAGATTAGATCGTTTTAGTACTACAGCACGGCAAGACGAGTAGTAGCAAACGCCACTGCCTCGTCACATAGCTGACATTTGACGTCCTTCTACATAGAAAGTTAAAAACTAGATGTTTATTATATCCTACCACAATAATTAAAAATAGAGTACGATACATCAATGAAAAGATTTGCTTTACTCCATATAGCTTTCAGTGCAAGGTCCTCATACAAATATTTTGAACACACTCTAACATGACATTATACTTTTCTTCACACGGAACCCATATGACTGCATAATTTTTCAGATGACTCTTAACTAATGTGTCATACAGGGCTATACCTATAACTTTCATTTCAGCAAAATCACCTGTCTGCCTGAATATGAAACCTAGGTGCCTTTTCGCAAATATTAATAATTTAACACGAAATAATAATTCTGCGGTAAGAAAAAATCCTAGAGCACGCACCTCTGTCACTCTTTGTATCAGCGTTTTGCCTACCTTGTACTTAAATAGAGTAGGTGTACGCGCGCGTTATTCATAACTGAACATTTAATATATAATAATATATTATATTACTTTTATATTTAACTAGCTGATACCCGCACGCTTCGCTGGGCACACGATAATATTATATTGCGAAACCGAGATGTAAAATATTAAGAAAAAAATTGTGGGAATTTCGTTAAATCCGTTCTTATTGAGTGTCTACATTGCAAAATGTACTAAATTTACTAAATTTAAAGTCAAATTGGTGTACATTTTTAGTGATCTCGTGATGAGTCTTAGTCAGTCAGTGGTATTTTGCTTACATATATATGGGCAGGGCCCACAAAATTTTGACCATAATGCCCTATACAGAAAATGTAATACACAAAATCGTAAACAACACACTGAAAATTTTTTAACATTCTAGAACTCTGTAAAGGCAGGGTTATATAATATTGTACCAGAATTTATTATAAACCTTACCATATTTATGAGTACAATGTTATTATAAATATTGGCACAAATTATTTGTTGTTTTTGTTCTGACTTATCATGACACTAAAATGAAAACAAAAATCTCTAATATTTTACTATTCTATTAAAACTTAGGAGGAACTTTGTTTACTTTAGAATTTCTAACATTAATAACAAATTAGTAAATATTTCTAATATATGTATGTATATAATACACACACACACACACACACATATTTATATATATGTATATTATATATATATATAAATATAAAATCTATTTGCTTAGTCTTGAATCATAGATTACTGTCTTGAATACAGTCACGTTGTAAGCGGACAAAAACACGGAGGTATTTAATCTTATATTTATTGATTTTTCTGGTTACGGAAGAACACATTATTTTAAAGTCATGTAAAATTTTTGGCCAAAATTATTTATTTAATCGTTATCATCATCTAAATGAGGCGAGTTATGAAGCTTACTAAAAGTTATTGTCGGCTATGTATTTTGTCCTGAAAATATCAAGGACTCAGTTAAGCGCAAATTAATTTTCTACTCTTAATGTCATCTGCGGTTGGCGGAGCTCGTTATCAACTTAAAATATTTTGAATACGGGTTGTTTATTTAATATGCTTGATTTAGATTATATTTATGTTTAAATGAATTACGTTATGATTAAACTGTAGTAGAATAAATAAAATATTTTTGTAAGTTTTTTTTTAAAGGATAGGGTGACAAACGAGCACAAAGTCCACCTGATGGTAAGTAGTTGCTGTGGCCAATAGACATCTACATCTATCCTCGATTACGAATCAAAATGCAGATGCGTTGTCACCCGTAAGGACTAAGATGGAATGCCTCGTTTCCAGTAAAAAGGGTCGCCGGTTCTCTACACTCACCATACGAAACACAGGAGCATTAAGCTACTATTTCACGCTGGTATTCTGTGAGAGCGTGGTCCTTCCCCGGTCGAGCCGACCCATTCGTGCTACAACTATACTACTAATATAACTGCAGCATGGCTCTACCACGTATAAATAAACCACGTTTTATTACTGTTACAGAAAAGGCATGCTTTATTACCATATCTTTATTTCATATTATTCTTCATATTTAACAACTGAAGGTAAGTGGTTACTCTAGCCCTAGTATGTCTGCAATCTGCAAACAACTAACAAAGGTCGCATGGCACCGATGCGACGTTACTCTTAGGGACCAAAGTGATGAATGTTAGGCAAGGAAGTGTCCGCCTAGCTGCTCCAATGCGTGTTAGTGAACGTTATATGTTATCGAAATATTTTTTTTATTTATTAGACATACAGGTTTCCACACCACCGAGCATGTAGTAAATCAGCAGTTAAAATTGCAATTAACATTTTTTGTTGCTGGTGGAGATTGAACTCTGTTTGCTCGAGTATTGTGAAATTTACAGCAAGCGTTAACCTAGCTACGCGGCTCTCATTCTCCCATTCTTTGATTCCGTTGCATTACTTGATCACAAGGAATTAAGGGATACGAGTATACTACCTTTTTCCGAGTGACAACATCGCAGGAACGCCGTGCGTTCTGCATAATCCCAACTGACTGACATGTCTCTGATGTTCAACTAATGGCGGTAATATATCAAAACGCGTGCTCATATTTTTCATAAAAAGCAAGGGTATTCCAAACGTGAAGGGTATGGACTATAATTACAGGCTACGAGGCATTCCATCTTAGTCATCAGTGGTGACAAGGACTGCAGTAGCCTTTTATCAGGTGGGCTCTAGGTTCATTTGTTGTTTCAGCTTTATAAAAAAAATGAAACGCGGATTCAAAAACTTGTGATGAAAAACAGCGTTATTATTATAGAACTGTGGATTCAAAAGTGAATATGGAATAAATACATATGTTTTTCATTCGTCGGCTTTTATTTTTTTTTTCTATTTACTAGCTTTTTACCTTCACTGGCTTCGCTCACGTGAGCTTGAATTTAAAAACATCGATAATACTACTTTGTAATAAAGTTAGCAAAACTGGATCACTTTTAGAGACACGTCGGTATCTGTGTCTATATTGGACGTGGGAAATGACTGAAATTTGGCAATATTATGTGCCACAGAAAACATAAGTGAGTTTATCAGAATTGCATTGATATCATACGTCTAGCAATACATTTTTATATCTGACACGTCTTTCGATGTGTCTTTATGAAGGGAAAATTGCCCTGAAAACAGAAATGCGTTATTTATATAATATTGATAAGATAATTGATAGAATCAGGCGTTACTTTGCGGAAATCCATTATAATAAAAATATTAATTAATTTGCAATCTTCCGCTAACTAAATACAATGACGTGTCTTACCTGTATTGAAGAGCACCTCCCGCCCTCCCTCGATTGCATGCAACAATCCCGTCACCACTATCCCCAGCATCACTACTCCCGGCACCACTACTCCCAACACCAATATTCCAGGAAAGACACACCATCGACGATAATACATTAATGTACATTAGAGAATCTTCTCAGTCTCACTATCAAATACCTATACCGAAGGATGATTTTTGAAATATTGTTTTAACCTCTCAGATATGCAGGTTTCCTTGCGAGGTTTTTCCTCACCACCGAGAATATTGTAAATCTATACTTCAAATTGCAGTTAAAATATGATTAGGAGTTAGCGCAGATCGAATTTGGGTGTCTTACATAACTACTACGAAATTTATGTTTAGATCGGTTCCGGCTTAGATAGATGACTTTCAGGATTCTTTTTTCTAGATGAACTTCAAAATTTCAAGATGACTTTCAAGATTTTATCAGTAAAGTTCCATTCGTACCTGTTTTTAAAACTTGCTTTCTTTGATATTTATAGTAATTTTTTGTAAGAGCCTTGTGTGTGTCACAAGAATTTCAATAGTTATGTCTGATAAATCATGCGACAAAGCCAGCGGTCTAGATATTTTAAGTCTGACAATTTTTGTTGCTGCAACTATTAGTATTTAATAGAATTGTGTTTAATTTGACCAGTTATATACTTTTTACCAGATTATTTAGCGGTAAGTAGATGGCGCTATTATTAGATATAAAATTATGAAAACTAAAATTGTAACCTCTAGTACTCAACCACAATAAGTTGAGGTGCGACTGGAGTGGCTCAATCGCACAAAAAAGTCTCGGGCATTTTTCCTACATAAATTTGGCATAAAGTGATGTAGAGATTAATAGATTATTAAAAATTCTGCCTTTTTCCATCGCAAGAAAACACAATATATCTCACAAGTAATACATATTATTTTAAATTAGATTGCTTAGTGCGATTGCAAAGTCAATCTATATATTTAAAACATATAAGATTTTTAACATTCGTATGGTCCCTATAAAATGTTGTTAGGTTAGCTAATTACGTAATAACTTAAAACAGAAGGACCCTTAAGTAGGAACTGAATAAATTAACTGACTTGGTATTACATGGCTCTAACAAATTTAGAAAAAATTTACAAAATACGGTAGAAGAACTGAGTTGCGAGACTTGGTTTTTTTTACAAGTTATGTTTTTGATGGCATCTCATTTCTTTTTGTAGATAAGATAGTCCCACTGTTTTTCCTTACCGGTACCTTTTACTTCTTGAATACCAAAACCGTACCTACCTACACCTATCATACACTCAGTATACATATACAAGTACACTGATTCATTCACTGCAAATGTAACTTTGTAATTCTATATATTTATATAGGATTACAAAGTTATTTATGCAGTTAGTGTATCTAGAAAACTGGACCGAAATTAAAAAATATTTTAGATTTTCCTGGATTTATACACTAAACACTATTATTATTATTCTGATTTTGAAGTTTCTATGCCTACTAGACGTGCCTTAGAGTTTTGATGATTGGTCAGTCAGTGAGTGACAAAATTAAGAAACGTTGACTTATATTTCTTAAACTACTAGTTCAAATTGAATGAAATTTGAAATATACCATATTTATACAATGTTCACTTGGTTACTGAAATTCAGGCTTCTTGTTTTAACCACTACAAAGTTATAGGAGGTCGAAAATGCCCTGAATTGTTTCGACAAAGTATGGTACGGCCGTGCCGCTTTTTTGCTCGACTTGGCGGGGGCACGGTAGGGCAGATAATTATAGACACGACTTTTCTACAGATTTATTATATGTATAGATTTTATTATTTATTATATTATTTTCAAAATACCTCAAATAAAACACTCAATTTATAAATAGCAGCTGGATATTGAGTTTAGAAAATATTTATTTTCCTACATACTCGTGGATTTAGTTGGGCTTGTGTTCACAGTTCTAAATTTGTTCACTTTGCGAGTCTGCAGCCGGATCGCTTTGGAAATATTTTAGTTTCATACATTTTTACATTACATTTATTTAAAACATTTCAAACATATTTTAATCTTCATGATACACAAATATTATTTCAGAATTTTGTGTAGTACATATTTTTAGAATTCCAGTAAAGCTGTGACTAATATTAGCTAAATTCATTTATTAATTATAGAATGCCTCACTGATTTTTGCCATAGTTGTCACACTTAACAGTTATGTTAAAATGTAAAAAAATTAACAGCTTAAATTTTTTTGGAGTTGGTATCATTAAGATGCTACCTATTTCCTTTTTCTTTTTTATTTTCTTTATTGTCTCTTACGACACAAGATAGACTATACACACTATACATCCACTACTCAAACTAAGTTAAAAATGTTTGTGCTAGGAACGATTTACGACTTTATTCTAGCGGATACTAGTCGAAGATGTTTTTAGTTTAACAAGTTTTACCTTTAACCATAAGACTACTTTCAACTATCTTTATAAAAACTTCAACTATAGAACTTACATAGTTACAAGTCTGCTACACAAACTGGAGCAGCGCAACTATGTTATCGCTTCCTAAATACGAAACTGCCAAAAACTCTGAAATTAGAGGTGGCCTCTATTTGATGTTTTTATTTTATTTTATAGAATAAGTGTCACAAACTAGCACACAGTCTTGATGGAAAAATGTAGACACCCACATCTATCCTCTAATACTATTAACTACATTGTTGCCCGTGAGAACTAAGATGGAATGCCTAGTTTCCAGTAAAAGGGGTCTCCTGTTCTCAACCCTCATCATACGAAACACAGCAGGCTTAAGCTGCTGTTTCACGCTGGTATTCTGTGGAGGCGTGGTCTTTTCTCGGTCGAGACTTCGTGAATCCACTATACTACTTATATGGCTTCAGCATGGCTCTGCCTTGTAAGGTTATGTTAAATATAATAATATGAAAGAGAAGGTACATCTTACTAACTAGACAAAAGGGACGAAACTAAGTATTATGGCAATACTTAGTTTGGAATAATATTTGGTGCAATTTGGATTGATTTTCGCGTTGCCATTTGGTCGCCGTCACCACTCAATGAAATTATTACCCTGTTTTATCCCGTTTCTTGCGATAGATCTCTCTCGGCTTTCGATAGATGGTGATTTGACTAATTCGCTTATGTCAGATGTTAAATACCCAGACCATAATTCGGTAGTAGCGTCAAAGGAGCAAATGTCTGGTACTCCGATCGCTAACCCATTAAGACGATTAATGGTTAAGGCTAATTCTCCCTACGACGGGAGAAGCCAATTTTCGGTCAAGGCGGCCAGTCTCAACAGAGACTCGAAAACTGAGCAGGATAGAGTACATTGCCCTGGTGTATGCACAAACACACATGAACACTCTATTTTCGCTGTTACTCTTATTTACGTTACGTTCCGATGGAACGGTATTCCGACACAACCGGAGAGAAATCAGGCGTAGGACCAACGGCTTTTACGGAGGCACGCGGTTGAAACATCGTCTACTTCCTGACTCCGGAAATGAGAATTTCTTGACAGTAAAACCAAGTTACTGATTTTGGTGTGACCCGGGATTAAAGACCCGGGTGTCATGATCAGTAATCTCGTTCACGACCACTGGACCAACGAGGCAGTGTTTCTTTCAAGGATTCAAAATACTATACAAGTACTTACTAATAAAATAAAAGGAACTCTGAAACTAATATAAACAAATTACCATTTTAAAAGTTTTAAACTGTTGAAATTCGCTTTGATAAAACTTATAAGAGATATTTAAATCGTTTAGAATTCAATTTAAAGTGTTTGTGGTTTGCTCTAATATAATGTTATAAACCTACGATTGACTTAAATTTTAAGACAACTGTCGTTATTTAAAAATCTGTAACGTAATGCCGTGTAAATGCGTATGAAAACATCTAGAATGACTTCAAACCATGAAGCTTATGACAAAAATCGAAATGTGTTGATAAATTTATTCCATTTATCCCTGAATTTATTCCACTTACACTTACTTACACGATTTCATGTCTTAAACCAATTTCCAGACCTAAAAATAAAAGAATAATGAGCAAATTAAAATATCAGAAAATTTAGCCTAATTATGAATACTTTTTTGAGTACACAGAAATGGTGCACTGTTGAAAATTACTTTCAATCTATATTCCATTACACGAGATGGCGTATTAGGAATAATTTTTATGATATTTAATACTTTTTTATTAATTAGGTATCTTACTAACCGATGCAAAGAGCAAATATTTATATATATATATATATATATATATATATATATATATATATATATTATAATTAATCAACTGTTTTTTTTTAATGTTTTATTAACGAAATACAACAATGGTAATATCTTGTTTCCTCTGGCAAGCCTGTATCGAGGAAACCTGAGACCGTTCACTGGCTTATTTATATCATCTTACAAAATCTTAATATACCTACACATAACAGCAACAAAAGAACGGCTTAATGCTCAAAATCTAAAAACATTAAAAAAAAGAAAGAAACCTTTAACAACCAAGCCAAGTTTTATATAACTGGAATGCATTAACCATATATGTATTTACATTTAAAAAGAAAATAAAATTAAAACAACTACAATATTTACCTAAAAATTTCACATTATTATGTTGATATTTAATTTTTTAAACTGTTGACACTACGTTAAGTGTAATTTATATAAGTACTATGATTAAATCAATTATCTGCTGTAGAGTTGTTTTTTATGTTTAAACGTTAAAACTCATTCACATTAATCGATTAAAGTAATCGATTTCTTGTTTTATTCGTGACATAAACTTATTTTTAAGATTTCTCGTCTACCAGGTTGTGAATTGGGCTATTTTTTATATTTTGAAATAGAAAAATATGACGCTTTTTTTAAACCATATTTCAACTTATTACACTAATTGGGCCCAGAAATCCCCGTCTCCTTTATAAGTGAATGCACTATTGCCGTGCCGTGGCAATTATCTACCAACCCATATCTTCCTGTGGGTGTCGTAAGAGGTGGCAGAGGGAAACAAGCAGGAGACGGGCAGCAGCATCTTTCTGATAACAGCATCAATACCTACAATAAAAAACTGCGGTTATCAACCCACTCGCCAAATGTGACAACTATGGCCCCCATCATGAGAGTTACAAAAAGACGGCTCTCACCTCTCAGTCCCAGGTGGCCTCGATATTTCCGGTACGATGGCAACTATGATGACGGCGGGGCAAGGGGTGTTAAGAATCTCCGGTCGAGGTTCGGTTGCCACCTAAGTCGACTCATACTGGCTTGAGCTGAAAGAAGTGACATACTAGCTACGCCAGGATATTATAAGATTATCTGAGGCCGAAAAGAAGAAGAGGACAGGGTAATCCTCGAATCTCGAAAAGTATTTGGTTTATGCTGTTTTAGTCAAATAAGTATAGCAACATTTATGACGAAATGATATTATCGCAATCTATAGTTAAATTATCCGTAAATATTAATGAATAGATGTAAACCTAATTGGTATGGACTTACATGCTATGTGAAGGCACGACGTGGAAATTTTTCATTACACACTTATATTGAAAAAAGGGCAAAGAAAGAAACAAATAAATGTTTTGAACTTTATAACAAGTTTTGTGAAACAAACTTGAGATGAAATAATAAATTGGGTGTTACATCTGCGGCTTTTATCTTCAAAATTTTTGCTTGCTAAACTCCAAGTACTAAATTGAATCAGGTATTTCCAATGTGTTGTTATAATATGACCTCTTAAGAACTTCCAACAATATTCGAAATATGTCACTGTAATTGAAATCATTCAAAAGAACATTATTGGTAGATCATATCAATTCATTGTATGTATGTTTTTACAAATATTATTCATTCAAATATTATTCATTGGGACAGCGTGGCGTAAATGGGTTAATAAATTAATAATTTACGTAATGTGTTTAGTTGGTAAGGCTAAATCTATACATATAATTCATCATCATCATCATTACAGCCCTTCAAAAGTCCACTGCTGAACATAGGCCTCCCCCAAGTAACGCCACAAAGCACGGTTCCTGAGCCACCTGCATCCATCGACTTCCTGCATGTCTTACCAGGTCGTCACTCCATCTAGTGGGGGGTCGACCTACACTACTCCTACCGGTACGAGGCTGCCACTCGAGAACCTTTTTTCCCCATCGGTTATCGGTTCTTCGAGCTATATAACCGGCCCATTGGCCACTTCAGCTTACTAATCCGTTGGGTTATGTCGGTTACTCTAGTTTTACTGCGGATATCCTCGTTTCTAAGTCTATCACGCAGAGAAACTTCGAGCATAGCCCTCTCTATAGCTCGCTGAGCGACCTTGAGCGTCCGCATACGGCCAGCAGTGAAGGACCACGTCTCTGAACCGTAAGTCATCACTGGCAACACGCACTGGTTGTACACTTTAGTTTTCAGAGATTGAGGTATACCTGATACATATAATTATCTGTAGAAACGTCACAGAAGTCAAGAGATTAACACTTGATAACTTTTCCTGTCCATCGGCTGTCGGATCTTCAATATATGTATGTAGCCGGTCCAACACCACTTCTGCTTGTTAGTCCGTAGGTCTTATTAATTTTACTATGATTTTAATGTGGAAACTCTTGTTACAGATCCTTACTCTCAGATAAACTACCACCATAGTCATCTCCGTTGATTTCTGAGCATTTTTTAGCATTGCCATATGGTCAACAGTCAAGGATCAAGTTCTTTGACCGTTTTTTTGTGAAAAAGAAAACGTTTTATGATAATAATTACTAACTGTTATTGATATGGTATGGAATTTAAATAAATTTTAATATAGTTTAATATAAACATATTGGAAAAGAAACACAAATATCATTAACACACGTTTCTACAAGCGTAGTATTTCATTTTGACGATGGTATTTTGATAACGACATACAGCTACACATATCATTCAATCATTGTATTTAAAAGCCTTTTGACTTTCTTTTACTTTTTATTTTCTTTTCCTTCTTTGAGGAATAAGTTCGAGGGAAAATTTTAAGGGATGTATTTAAAAATATTTAATAACAGATAATTTTGTGATGCCAGTTGACTCAGGATTGCGTTTTATGGAATTCATTAACGAAGGCCTATGTTCAACTGTGAAATTGTGATAGGTTGTAATGATAATAATGATGATAAATTTAATGATCTTAAAAATTATTTAATATCGTAACGATAATATACGTAGCTGTTCTATCTATGCTAAAATATTATCTAAGCAATTTTATTATATAAGTTCGAATGGTGCATTGCAGTTTTAGGATTTTTTTATAGGCTCGTTTTATACAAACGAGCATACGGCTCACCTGATGGTAGGTGATTACAGCTACCCATGAACAACTGCAACACCAGGGCAATTGCAGATGCGTTGCCGGCCTTTTAAAAAGGAATAGGATCTTTATTCGAAGGTCCCTAAGTTGTATCGGTCTGAAAAAATCTTTGGTGTTAGTCGATTCCACAGGGATGTTGTGCAAGAAAGAAAACTTCATTTAAATCGCACAGTGGTAGACCGCCAGTCATCCAGATGGTATGAATGGTATCACGAGTTTTGTTGCGATGTGGGATGGTGAAATTATGCGGCTGGAATCAGTCTGAACAATTCCTCAGAGCACTTCCCATGATAGATGCGATAAAATACGCAAGAGATGCAACATCTCTTCGCAGTGCCTGTGGGTCAAGCCGATCGTAAAGAGCTCGGTTGCCAACGATTCGAACAGCTCTACGCTGGATGCGATCAAGTGGAAGTAGTTGGCACTGGGGAGCCCCAGCCCAGAGATGGGAAAAAGTATTCCATGTGCGGCCGAATCTGCGCCTCGTAATGCGCAGGTGGTGAGCCGGCATGAATTACTGTCCCGCTCTGCTCAGTACGCTAAGCTTTTAAGAGGCCAATTTGGCCTTCTTTTGCAAGTGACAACGAAACTGCACGTCACTCGATATGTTGACGGCGAGGATTCCGATACTAACTGTAGCAGGGCAACAAGGGGAGTGCCTTGAAACTGAGGAGACACGACGAGTGAGTTCTTTCTAACGGTATAGGCGGAAACTTGTGTCTTCTGTGGATAAAACTGGACTAGATTTAGTCACCGCCGGTCCAAAACTTTGTTTAACAAAGTGTCGATTTCAACACAAGTTCGTCCCGGTACTCGGTGAGGTTTTCCCGACAAATATTGGCACGGCCGCTATATAAAGCATCACCATTGTTGTTGTCTGCATAGCAATGAATGTTACCAGTTTGCAACATATCATTGATATGCAGAAGAAACAGCGTTGGTGATAGCACGCAGCCTTGTGGAACACCAGCGTTAATGGGCTTGTAATCGGAGCATGCATCGTCTACTACGGCCTTGATGCTCCGATCAGTAAGAAAACTGGTGATCCATTGGCACAATTAGCCCGTAGGAAGGATGCTTTGTGAGAAGTGTTTTGTGCCAAACACGATCGAAGGCCTTCGCTATGTCCAAACTAACAGCCAACGCCTCCCCTTGGACTCTACTGCTTCCGCCCATTTATGAGTTAGGTAACCCAGAAGATCACCAGCCGAGCGACCGAGACGGAAGCCGTACTGACAGTCACTAGTCAGCTGGTGATCTTCAAGGTACCGCATGAGCTGGCTGTTAATAATGGATTCTGTTTTTTTGAGAACAAGAAGATGATGGCGATAGGTCTATAGTTGGACGAATCAGAGCAGTTACCTTTTTTAGGGATTGGGTGCACGAAGGCTGTCTTCCTTGATTTCGGGCCTACGCCTAGTGAGTAGGGAGTTTCATTACAATAGGAGGGACGCCATCAAGCCCACTTGACTTGTTGACGTCCAGGGTGAGGAGTGCTCTGCGCACCGAGTGTTGGGTAAACAGCATATCCTGCATGGATGACTCACATCGCGGGATAGTCGGCGGTGTGTTTCCTTCGTCATAAATGGTCGAGTTGAACACAAAGAGAGAGCCCAGAAGATTGGCTTTGTCCTTTGCGGCATGGACCAGTGAGTCATCTTCCCTGTGCAGAAATGGGAAAGACGGCTGACAGAATTTTCCTTGGACAGCTTTGGCAAGAGACCAGAATGCAGGTGGGTACACCTGGAAGGAAGACGAACTAGTTTCTTGTCAATTCTGCCTATGTGCTCTGAATTTGTCTTGACTCCAGTTCCCGATTCTCTAAATTCACATATACCAAAAAATGAGCTCCGAAATGTTTTTTAACTTTTCAGATCTGCAGGTTTCCTCGCAATGTTTTACTTTAACTGCCGAGAAGGTGGTAAATGGACGCTTCAAAATGCAATGAGTGGTATGGGTGTGAATCGAATTTGGGTTGCTTATATACCTACTACTACTATTTCTAACGTGCCTACGTTTAGAGCGGTTCAATTACCGGCCTTGGCGGATGAATTTCAAGATTTTATCAGTGCAGTTCCATTCATAGTTAAAATTAAAATAAACCTGTGTTTAAAATTTGCTGTCTTCGATATTTGTAGTACTTACCTACTTTTTCGCTATAGGCTGTTCATTTATTCATGTGAGTTATGAAACCGGTAAAATCACAATAATCTTAATATGTTTGAAAATATGAAAGCTATCTTTATAAACGGAAAATTATTTTACAAGTCTCATTAAAATTAAAAAGTAATCTCAGTCCCCCGTGACCATGGGTGCTGGAAAGCGCCCGAAACGTCGGGAATTAAAAATAAAAGTAAATAAAAAGTAAAAATAAATGCGATAAAATCCGTAAAAGTAGTTTTAATCATGTATAGTGTTCGCGTAAATATAAGAAATCATTATTAAAAAGTAAAAAAGCAACTTACATAATTACGTCTTACAACTGTGCACTGGGCTCCTAATTAGCCATAGTACAAAATAGCGGTTTTCACATGTTCACGATTTTTTTAATCTGCTCAGATATCAAGTTTTTCCCGCGATGAAGAAAAACCACTTCACTGAGCATGTGAAAAATAAGCAAATAAAATTTTCTTACCAGTTTCATTAATCCTCGCAGGGATCGTACACTTTTTGTTACTATGCTATGAAATCTTACGGCTAGCTATAAGGCTCTCGTATTTGTTTAAATAAAACTAATAGAAACTGAAAAGAAGCTTTTGCTTGATTGTGGACCACATCTAGCTATTAATTAGTCATTTAATGTAATCATGAACTTGACACAAAAGACGTTGGTGAAATATTGCTATGCAGAATCCTAACATATTCAACTAAAGACCTTCTCTCTTAAACACGTAACAATTACAATAAATATTCCCACCAGTGGCCGCTGATTTGGATATTTTGAGCTGTAAGAATAAGATTAAATAGAATTAGTTATAGTTTATTTAACATTAAGTAGATGGCGCCATTATCAGATTCTACGAAAAACAAAACTGTACTATATATACTGTATGTTAACTGTAACGATCTATAAGTAATGGGTAACTTGGTTTATTGAATAAAGGATTTGATTTACAATAACGGAGAATAGTAAAATAATTTAGTTTGGGATTCGGACCTAGGACCAGTGACGCCGTAGTAAAGTCCTATTCCAATCACAGAGCCATGTTCCTGTAATAAAAAACATTGTGCAATTGAATACTACTAATTAAAAAAGTTATGAAAATAATTCTTTTTAACCCCTCAATCGCCATAAACTCCCGAGCGGCCGCATGCGACCGCACCCACCCACAGCACTTTAAACCATAAAAACTTATATTTAGAGACCACATTTTTATAAAGAAATTTAGCATTATAGAATCTATTTGAAATTCTCTTTCCTAAAGTCTAAACAAAAGTCAGTTATTCAACAGATTTTCATTTTTACTGGTCGCATGCGACCGCTCTCACCCACAGCACTTTAAACCATAAAAACTTATATTTAGAGACTACTTTTTTGTGAAGAAGTTTAGCATCATAGAATCTATACGAAATTCTCTATTCTGTGGTCAAAACAAATCAGTTAATCTATGGATTTTTATTTTTGATCTACCGTAAAATTTCGCCATTTTCGTATGGTTGGCAAATGGCGCAAATTGAAAACAAAATTTTAATGTCTGTAAAAAAGAAATTGCATTTAACAAAATGTTATATATATGAAATATTATATTATATCTGATATTGTCCAATATTTTAAAACTGTTGATATAAAGAAAACAGCAGACATATGGGGGATTTCCTTTTGTAGCGTCTATAATAGATACGATCTCTTGTAGCATCTGGCGTGTTTCCTGATTTAATGAAACATAGTAAAGTTATACCTTTTTAAATCTGGCAGTACATTGGACCTCACTAATTTTGGACCTTTTTCTGTACTACCAACGCTTAGTAAAATTTTTAAAAAAATTATTCTAAATCAAATTTTAAGTATTTTTAGTGTAAATATATTACTTCATAAAAATCAGTTCCGTTTTTCAAGGGGTTGCTTGATAACTAATGCTAATGTTGATGTAATCGAACATATTTTCTGGGCGTGGGAAAGTTTAGAAGATATTTTGGTTATATTTTGTAATTTTTCCAAGGCTTTAGATATTTATAAAATTTTTTAAAAAAGTTACATCATTTTGGTGTAAAAATATAGCGCTTAAACTTATTACGTCATATCTAAATAATAGAACGCAAACAGTTGTTATTAATGGGAGCAGTTCTTTCCGATCGGTAGTATCTCGCGATACCATGCATACTATCTTGGTAACTTGCGGTCCACCACCGTGTGATTTAAAAGAAGTTTTCTTCCTCACACAACTTCCTTGTGGAATCGACTACCCCCAGAGATTTTTCCGGACCGATACCACTTAGGGAATTTCAAGAAAAGAGCTCCTTTTTAAAAGGCCGGCAACGCATCTGCAATTACCCTGGTGTTGTAGCTGCTTATGGGCGGCGGTAATCACTTACCATGAGATCCGTAAGCTCGTTTGACCCCTATCCTATTAAAAAAATCTATGGATGTCCTTCAGTGCTCAATTTTTGGCGCCTTCCAGTTCTTAATTTATATTAATGACTTATCTTGCTTTGTAGGGAATAACAATGATATGGTTTTATTTGCTAATGATATCTCGATAATTTTCCGACTTAAAATGTAATTTTTAAAATATGACTAATTGAATAATTCTACATGAAACATAGTACACTCATTTAACGTCAATAGTTTGCTTTTGAACGGTAATAAAATAAAATTTACTAAATTCACCACCCTTTATGTTAAAAAGGTGAATACCAGTGTGCTTTTAAATAAGGAGTTGCTGGCTGGGCATTGTTGATTCCACTGTTTTTCTTGGAATTACAGAAGACGCGAAACTTCAATTCATGTATTTAAACTAACTACTAAACGTGTTAAAACGGCTACATTAGTTCATTTTAGTTATTTCCATAGCATAATGTCATATGGAATCTTGCTATGGGGAATGCAACTGATATTGAAACTATTTTTGCAGAAGAGAGCAATAAGACCAATTTTTAACCTAGATCAGAAGGAATACCTTACAGAAAAATTTAAAAAATAAGTATATTAACTTTCGCCTCTCATTATATTTACGAAAATTTAATATATGTACACAAAAACAAAAATAGTTTTATTAAAAATATTGATGTACATTCTGTAAATACAAGGAACAAACACAAGTTAGTTATACCAGTTACATGACCCCAAAGAATCAGTTATTCCTTCATGGGACAATTATACGCTTTTGAATAAAGTCCTATAAAACATACAGACCTTATTTATCAAAAGGTTTGAAATATTTCTTAAGAAAAAAATTTTTACTAAGGGTCATTATACAATTCAAGAGTGCATGATTGATCGTAACCCCTGGGAATGAGGTGATCACTGCGATGCCATTTTTAAGTGTTTTCATAACAATTCAAAAAATAATCCTATTATAAATTTTGCTTTAAAAATAAGTCTGGCTCGGTTTCTTGCTGATTCTTCCCAAGACAAAGTTTTTTTCGGAACCAGTGTTAAAAGTAAAAAATGACTTTCAATATCTAAATTGAATAAAAAATATTCTATTCCATTCTAAAATAAAAATAGTTTATAAAATGGGTACACACCTACATATTTCATAATCTTACCTATTCTGCACCAATATTAGCTTCTGAAATTATATTAAGTTTCTAATAATATATTCGAAACTAGCTTGTTTCTAAATACAACGTTCCGTTCCACGGATATGAATAGTGAGAATTATATATTAATATCCACGCGTATACAGTTGCAGTGCAGTAGTTTAAGCGTTTGTTCATTATCAGAAACAATGTGAGGAACATAATTCCTTACTTCTTTAAAAAAGTAAAGTAAAGTTACAGCCTATATACGTCCCACTGCTGGGCACAGGCCTCCGCTCATTTCTGAGAGGTTTTTAGGGCAAGGAGTTGTCCGCCGAGCTGCCCCAGTGCGTGTTGGCGAACTTCACATGTCTTCGAAATATTTTTTTTCTTATTTCTCTGACATCAGACGTGGTAGAGCCATACTGCAGTTATATTAGTAGTATAGTTGTAGCACGAATGGGTCGGCTCGACCGGGGAAGGACTACGCTCTCACAGAATACCAGCGTGAAATAGTAGCTTAATGCTGCTGTATTTCGTATGGTGAGTGTAGAGAACCGGAGACCCTTTTTACTGGAAACGAGGCATTCCATCTTAGCCCTCACGGGTGACAACGCATCTGCATTTTGATTCGTAATCGAGGATAGATGTAGATGTCTATGGGCCACAGCAACCACTTACCATCAGGTGGACTATGTGCTCGTTTGTCACCCTATACTATAAAAAAAAACATGCAGGTTTCCTCACGATGTTTTCCTTCACCGCCGAGCACGTGGTAAATCAGCACTCAAAATTGCAATTAACAATTTCATTGGTGCCGGCGGGGATCGAACCCGGTTTGCTCGCGTACTACAGCGTACTACAGCGAGCGCTAACCATCTGAGCTACCACGGCTCAACTACTTCTTTATTTTGGTAAAATCAAAACAACCATAAAATATATGTTTATATTAAGCAAAAATATTTAAAAATAATTAAAAAACTGCTCTTACGTGCGCTCTATATTTTGTAATTATGTCAAATTGCTGTTTATCTGTTGCCTGTTGCCACTGCCACTGAAGTTTCCATTTCTTTCAGCCATGTCCGTGGCAGAGCCATGCTGCAGTTATATTAGTAGTTGTAGCGCGAATGAGTCGGCTTAAACAGGAAAGGACCGCGCTCTCACAGAATACCAGCCTAAAATAGTAGCCTAATGCTGCGGTTTCTTATGGTGAGTGTAGAGAACCGGAGACAATTCTTACTGGAAACAAGGCATTCCATCTTAGTTCTCACGGGTGACAACGCATCTGCATTTTGATTCGTAATCGAGGATAGATGTAGATGTCTATGGGCCACAAAAACCACTTACCATCAGGTGGACTGTATGCTCGTTTGTCACCCTATCCTATAAAAAGTCAATGTCCGTTGCTCTGGTACTACTGTGGATATTACTGTTAGAAATAAATATTCAATGTCACTTTGGAACAAACATGATTTCATAAATTAACTATAATTTATATTTTTAATTACATGATTTTCCTTCTTCATCATCAGCCTGTAAAAGTCCACTGCTAGCCAAGGGGACCTCTCCCGGTGTAGGAGGTAGGAGGTTATCGCAACACCAGAAGTTTTGCACCTCTAACGCTGCTAGCACCGCCGGTCTACGTATTATATTTTCGACATATCTCATAGTTGTCTTTTACGACACTGATTGGACGAAATGGTGTAATGGATGCTCTTACGCCCCCTATATTATATTATTGCAAAATAAAATTATTGTAATTAATCAAATAATTAGAACTATTTTATTTCTTATTTGGCCTTAAACCTCATCCGAGTATTACAAATACTTAAATATTGGGCTTTGCGTTTAACAGCTTACGCTTATTTACTACTTATCTTTTCTTTAAAGCATGTACTGATAGATGTCTTTACCTTGGTCCAGCAATGAACTAAATAAATGGTACTAATAGTAGTTAATACGCAAATTTTTTGGTCAGAGCCACCATTTGAATTTTTAGTATTCTTAAATGTAACATAACACACATAAATGGATCATAAACACTCACGCCTGTCAGTCAGAGGGGTGGGCAGACACTACGGACTTCTATTTGGCACGATCCTGACATACCTCTCGCCTCCTTTATATCCATATATCTACGCATACATACTCATTGGCTAAGGGTACTCCTAATGTGGCCCATTTTCAAAATATCGCCAATTTGGTCGATGAACTTTCGTCTAGGGCATCCCTTCCCGACTCTTCCGTTCTCATCTGCCATATAAATTTGCTTTCTTATATGTAAAATAAATAAAATGGTTTTAATACTTACCTTTTCATTTCTTTTACATTTAATTGTTATCACCTTATTTAAAATGATTGCAATCTGCCAACATTACAAAAAAATATAGGGCATACGTTCGAATAATCGATCGATTACGTAGCGAGATCGTTTCCCCGGTCTGCGAGTCGTCATGCCGCTTTATTTCCTCAAACTAAAAATTACATGAAAGAGACTGTAAGTAGTATGTAAGTCGTTGGGTTTACGTACAAATGTTCACTAACTGTTTACTTATTACTACTTCTATTCTTCCTCAGCTCGAAAAGGTACCCTTGTAAGGAGTATTTATGTTAATAGTTACTTTTGGCAGACGGTTTGACGATCACAGTACAAGACGTCTCACGCCTTTAATGCTGCTGCCCGTCGCTGGTCTGGTTATTTTACGCCTGGCGTGGAAAGATGGTTAATCACTATAATAATCAGAAACCATATGATCTTTCTGGCTTTTGCTATAGTTGCCTCTAAGACCGGCCAAATAAATACGGAATTCCGTTTCGAGATGCCTCGAACGGGTTGGCCACGCACATACGGAATCCCATTTTGTCCGCTAAATTTCGAACTGAAAAATACCGTAGGTGTGTGAAGGGTCTTTGATTGTATATGAACTTGCTGCGTTCGGATTCCCGAATCGGAATTTCGAAACTGTATGTGGCCGGCTTACTTGTGAGTTGAGCCTCTTACTTTGAGAAACTAATGCCCAAATACTCAAACGCTTGTCTCTATTACTTTAGGTCAAAGTGACTGTGACGCCACGAGACTTAAGGACATCTTAAAAT
Organism: Parnassius apollo; assembly: GCA_907164705.1. Classification (NCBI taxonomy): domain Eukaryota; kingdom Metazoa; phylum Arthropoda; class Insecta; order Lepidoptera; family Papilionidae; genus Parnassius; species Parnassius apollo. The sequence continues at coordinate 564,183 of CAJQZP010000884.1, read as the reverse complement.
TGAGTAGCATTTGAGTATTTGGTCATATATAGTCTACTTGCGAGTTTATTGTCGCCTTTTCTGACAAGGTCGCTCCGCATTCGTGTGTTTTTGAAGCAAGCGTAAAATTTGACTTTCAAAAAGTGCGTTGCAAAAGGCAATTTTGATCACAAATATTTGACTTTGACTTTAACTATGACACTCACGGGATATTATGAGCTGATGGCTTCTCTAGCGTCATTATCACATTGTTACTTCTTTTAATCACTTATAAATCAACTAAATTAATTTGGGCATGATTAGTAAATATAATTCACTCTTATTGTTATTGCATTCCATTAAAAACATTCTAAAATATCGTTAGTATAAACTACTGCTTAGACTCACTAAGGCAAGAAAGGTTTTATGCCATATACTTTTTTTTTTTGTTGGTGTTTTTTTTTTTTTTTTTTCTATCTTTTTTTTTTTTTTTTTTTTTTTTTTTTTTTAAACACAATTTTATTTTTTTTAAATTTCATATTTTTTTTTTTTTTATGCACGGGTTCGCTAGTTACAAAGCGTCTTGTTCAAAGAGTTTGTTCCAACGCTCTAGCACTTTACAACTTTAAATTACTAAATGAGGAAAAGTTTAAAAATTACATCTTAATGCATTTCTGAAAGCCTTGCTTTCTCTTATGGCCGTTCTAGAGTATTTTTAATGCGCTACAGATCGATTTTTCATCGGAAAACTGTCTCAACGGAGACTAGATATCTGAACAGGACAGGATTATAGTGCACGATTGTAAGCGAGGGATCAGGTGCAGGACCAACGACTTCACGTGTTTTCTGCGGCACTGAAAATTCCAAAAGACAGAAAAATCTCATAACTGATATATTAGCCCGACCCGATCATTCACACCTACAACAATTAGGTAAACGAGGCAGATCGAGTGGCTACTTAGGCCACTTGCGTAATTGCTTTGAAAGTCCACCTTAAGAGTTTCTTTGGCTTTACCTCATTAGCCCACTACTGGACCTTCTTTTCTCTCTCAGTGTAATTTATAGTCCTAGAATCTTTAACATGCTAAGTTATATACTCATATTTTTATCGCCCTTTTTAGACCACTGCTTGTATGAATTTATCGGTGAATTTTATCGTCTTTTAAGAAATTTGCCAAACTGACACGGATAATTATCAATATGAAAAGTTAATACTATAAAATCAACATATGCCTGTTTTGATAGCCACAAATAAATATCAAAATATGGCAGCCGTGTGGTGGCGGTGTAGGAGTATCCAACACCACATTGCGTCCCGTAGGTGCCGTATACGTGACTATAGGAAACCCTAGAAATATGTATAGATGGCGGGGCGGTATAACCACTCGGTTTAACCCAGGCGTAAAATATGTAGACCGGTGAAGGGGAGCAACGTCAAAGGCAGCGTTAGTGAGAGAGCAGTCTTAAGTTAAGATAACAAGGTTGATGGACTCTTTTTTCTAATTAGGAGTCCGTCTGCACAGGTACCACCCATTTACCTATTTTTGTCAGCAAATAGCAGTGCTTGCATTGCTGTCTTCAAGTCTGAAGAGTAAAGAGAGCTAGTGCCATTACATGTTGTGGGACATTCATCTTAGTCTTTCTAGTTCTTTGTATGAAGTTGGCTGCAGGTGTCCACGCACTGCAGTTGCCACTTACCATCAAGTGGACTGTATGTTTGTTTGTAAATTCAGTTTTTTTTCTAAATCTTGTTCTGTGATCGCCAATCCACCTGTCAAATGTGGCGATTAAGGCAAATCCTTCCAACGAAAGAGACCTATGTCTAGCAGTAGATGTTTGCGGGCTGATGATATAAAAGGAGATAGACGGCCTAATTTACCCTAAATTAAGCCGTGTGATGTTGAATATCTTCCTAAAAGTTTATATGATTAGTTAAAAAGACGTTTCTTCGAATTGATTCTAAAGAAAGCATCAACATTCTAATTGTTGACTATTCCTTTTATGTTTCAAATAATCTTGAAACATATTACCGTCAATATGGTTGGAAATAAAATACTTTTACACCCCCGCTGAAATGAGTTCTTCGTAATGCTTTTCTTATTTTCAGTCGTTAAACTGGGGAAAATCCTAAGCAAAATGTAACAACAGCCGGCAATGAAAAGAAAACTGGCAGGCAATAAGTAGGAGAGTTTAGAGTTATTCCCGTTAGGTTCTTTTTTATATTAAAAATAAAAGATATAAGTAGGTAACACTACACGAAATTTCAAGTTTTCAAAGAACGTGTCACTTTTAACCTAGTCTGTGGCATAGTATATATGTACCAGGCGGTCCCATAATGAACTGGCCTGATATAGTTCAACGCGACATGTCGCTACATGTTGTGTTGCATTAAATAGTACGTTTATTGTGCACTTAATATAAGAAACATGCATCGACATGAAATGCTTAGTCTTAGTTTAACAGGCATTTGAATAACGAGAGTCGCGTATTTTTTCAAAATGTCGAAAACTGAGTATCGAAGTGTCATAAAGTTTCTGTTTAAAGAAGGTTTATCCCCTGCCCAAATAAAAGAACGATTGGATGGCGTGTATAAGGAGTCTGCCCCCTCCTATAGCACAGTGAAAAATTGGGTGAAAGAGTTTCGCCTCGGGAGAGAAACCGTCGAAGACTTTGGCCACGACGGTCGAACTGTGGAAGTGCTCACTCCCGAAACGATTGCTCTTATCGAAGAGGAGGTTCTGAGTGACCGCCGTTTGAAGATTAGAGAAATTGCAGCAAGGCTTGGGCTCTCTAAGAGTACCGTTCATCGCGCGATCCATGAACATCTTCACATGAAAAAAGTGAGTGCAAGATGGGTACCGAAACTTCTTTCAGCGGTACAGAGACAGGAAAGAGTGCGCTGCGCTTCGGAGTTTTTGGATCTTTGTGGCGAAAATCCAAAGACTGTGATCGAGCGGCTAGTGACTGGTGATGAAACTATGATCTTGTATTATGATCCACAAAGCAAGCGCGAGTCAATGGAATGGCGTTATAAGGGTGAAAAGCCCCCTAGAAAGGCAAAGGTGCAACAATCGACTAAAAAACTGATCTGCACAATATTTTGGGATTTTCAAGGCATTTTGATGGTGGATTTAATACAGTCGTGAACGGCAAATATTATGCTTCTTTAATATATAAATTACGAGACAAGATACAGGAAAAACGAAGAGGCAAGCTGTCTAAAGGTGTCCTGTTGCACCATGACAACGCCCCTGTTTATACCGCTGGTGTTTCGAAGGATGCAGTTCGTCAATGCGGGTTCACAGAAGTTCAACATCCACCTTACAGTCCAGACATGGCCCCGTCCGACTATTATTTATTTCCAAATTTAAAGCGGGACTTAAGAGGAAGAAAATTTTCAAGCGATGAAGAGTTGCAGGCGGCCGTCTTCAGTCATTTTGAGGATAAAAAATGTGATTATTTTTATAAAGGTTTAGAGATGTTGATTCACAGATGTCAGAAGTGTGTTAGTATTCATGGTGATTATATTGAAAAATAAAATTGGTTTCGTTTCATTTCCTTCATTGGTTCATAGTTAGGCCAATTCGTTATGTAGCATATTAGAAAATACATCCTAACATCACTTATGCCAAACCGACATAATTACTCATTGTGAAAAAATCAGATAAGTGCGAGAACTCGCGCCCTGTGGATTACGTTTTAATTATATAAGTAGAAAGTTCATCCTTCTAAGGAATTATAGATAAGGTGAGCATTAAACATTGCTCTGTCGAAAAGATAAGTTAGATTTATGGATAATCTTAACTTTATAGTGAAATAAATATATTCCATGTTTATGTGATGTAACTAAACATTAACTATTTTTGTATTTTTGCCTTTACTTATGCTGTGAAACCTTGCTTCTGGCCAAATTTCGTAAGGAAGGTAGCATAGGTTTTAATTAGTGAGTTTACAGGTATTAAAATATGGGATATAAATGGCCGTAGGGCCAGAATTTTTTAAACCCCACGGGAATATAAATTTGATATCCGATATTAATTTTAACTTAATACCTCTGTCCGACAACCTACCTATCGACTCTCTACCTGAAAAAAAGGATTTTGACAGACGGAAAGATGAACGGACGAATAAAAAATTGACCCTGTAAGGGTTCCGTTTTATTTCTATTGAAGAACTAAACCCTAAAAATTAAAGATAATCTCTGCTGATTTCCGTAAAAGGGGCTTTCACAGACGAACAATATAGTAATAACGGTTCCATTTTTCCTTTTAAAGTACATATCCCTAAAAGCAGTTATTATAGGAAATGTTCCGATTTCATGTTAGCGGAACCCTTATCATTCTATTCATTTGTTTTAATTAGCCTTATAATGTTTGCACTTTTTGTGCGAATTAGATAAAAAGGAAATGTAATTTCTTTTAATATAGGTCTTAAGATATGAAAAGAAAGAAGCTATTAAGATAAGAAAATTCCCTATTTTACTGATATTTGTTATGTTCTTGTCCTAAAAAGTGCTTGAGAACGAGGGTATAACACGAAATATAACATTCAATGTAAAGATTTCATAAAAAAATTTAAACTTATTGATTTGTTATATTTTTACGAATCCCAGACATTACATAAAACTAAAACGGATGTTATTTTATTTCCGGGTGCTTTATAGCTCCCGGAAATAAAATGCATGTGAAATAAAATGCATGTGAAATCTAATTAAACAAATTAATGTTTCCGACGACAGATCGACGAATTAAACTCCGCTGGTATTGTTGTTTTGTCATTTGACAAGCTTTAATATAACCTGTTTTCTTCATATTTCCTTTTCAAATTTTGTTATATAATTTTTAATCGAGCCGACCCATTCGTGCTACAACTATACTACCTAAAAAAAAGCTGCAAAACTAATGCTACATCATGACTCAATCACGTAAAATGAGTACAAGGTGTCTATATATATATTTGCATTATTATTTATTTATAACAATAAGATGTTTAGACTTAGCACATTAGTTACAGTTAACTTAGATATGCTATCTGGTTGTAATGGCAAATCAATTAAAACAAAAGTTATGTAAGTTATGAAATTTTCTCTCTTTATAAAACTTTTAATAACAAAAATTTATAACGCTCTGATCTCTTAATCCCTGAATTTCCTTTCATTTTAATAACAAGAATTTTAAATATGAAATGAGTTCAAGCATGCACTTTAAAGTTTGAAATTTTTACTTGGAAACTTTAAATATTAAAGTTTTCATTTTACCTGTTTAAATCACGCTTGGAACGTATTAATATCTGTTAAAAAGCACTTCTAACAAAAACGTTAATTAACAACCTATAATAGTCCAACTTCAAGAAAGATGTTTTCTCTCATTTCTGAAAGTTTTTTGAAGCAGGGAAACTCAAATCAATGCGTATTGGCAAAAAATAAATGTTTTAAATTTTGAATATCTCATTTATCCTAGTTTCTTCGCATAAAAAAGAAGTAGGCTCATTGAATAAAACTTAGTAGATATAAAAAAATCATTAAAGAGTATTGATTATTATTTTCTGGAAAGAGCCTCAGCCTGATGTCTTCAAAAAAACTGCGCGTAACACTTACTTCTAGTACACACTGGAGAGCACTTAATGGTCGTGCATCATAGAAAATTCCTGGAAAACACACAGTAGTAGGTTGGCAATAATTAAGATTATATGAATAGAGCTTAAACAATTGTGCCGTAATATAGGATGATGAAATTCGGCAGTTGAAATTAATTCAAAAAATTCTAAAATCATCCCTGTAGTAAAGATTATATAAAATACAAGGATTTCAACGACTGGATGCGATGAAATGAAAGGAACTGGTACACATCAATATTATTTTTATACTCAACTGTTAATGAGATAATGTGCGTTTTAGCTTTATGATCATCATTAAAAATTAGACACAAGCAGGTTTAGTGTTTTCTGAATCAAAACGATAACGATATATTTAACAATGTTATAGTTCTTTACTTTTGTGTTTTAACGTAATAATCATTAAATGTTTGGTGTGTCCATTTTTCAACAAGAATACAACAGAGGAACTTAAATTACAAAATTAGGACTATACCATCAATAGGTACCGTCAGTAATTATCTACATAACCGCAATGGTAATAATATGTAGTAATATAAATTAGTAAAAGCCAACGTTTTAAGCACTGAATTTATCCTACAAACTATAAATATTAAAATAAAAGCAATCAGTAAAAATCAAACAACATTTATACGCGTGAAAATAAATGTTTAGATCAAGGGCCTGTCCAAACGCTTGACGAGGGTTCCAAATAGTTAATACTAGCTGTGCCCGCGACTTCGTTCGCGTGGAATCAGTAATTTTGCTATTCTACGTGACGATGATTTATTTCTTAATTAAACTGCCGCGAAGACTTAAAAAGACACTAATCTGAATAAAAACATTCAGTTAGTCGGTCAATCAGACAAACAGACGAACGAACAAATAAACGGATCCACAAACAAACCAAGAAACGAATAGGGAAAACTATACGCTTGTGTTTTATTTTGTAAATAAACAACAAAATGACCGCAATAACGTAATCCCTAATTTGCTGCTGAATTTCTCTTGCCATCATCTTCTAGATCACCATCACTAATTGATAATAAATAAAAAATTTGAAACGAATCAATCTAACTCCTACCTAAAACTACGTACCTACACTAACAAAATAAATGAAATTGCGTCGGCGTCTATATTTTGTCTGTGTTGAGTTTAGTCTAGGAAAGTTTTTTGACCTTTAAGTAACAGATGTCATCGGGCTTAAAATTAGTTGGGTTTCCTATCAAGAAACTTCCAGTAGCAGCCCGGAGTCAAGAGTTTAGCAGTGTTTCATCCCTATGCCTCAGAAAACACGTATTAAGCCGTTTTCCTCAGCCGTTTTATCCGTATCTGATCTCACTTTATTACACGAGGGCAATAATTGCTCGGCGACACGAATGGACCGATCTGGAGCAATTAATGGAGCAATTTCAAAGCAATGGAGCAAATTGCGGCAATTATTTCGGCGATATTGCTTCTAATTGCTCCAGATATTTCATATCGCTCAATGTCGCAGATACGAATTGATGAATATCCAATGGGTTTGGAAATTCCTAGCAATTTTTGTATATATCTCATTCGCACTTGTTTGTTTTGCGGCTTGCCGTCTTGCTTCCGCGGGGAGAGCGAGAGGTCGGAAATCGCCAGAAATCGAAGGGTTAAAGCAAGTTTTGTTGATGCAGAAATTGGTTCTCTCATGTTGGTCGTCTGTTTCGTAATTAATGGGCTGACTTTGTTCAAAAGTAATTCAAAGTCTGTTCGTGACATTCTAATAAAGTTTTTGAATAATATATCATCTAATTCTTTACACAATGAAAATTGCGGCCTCTTTGCCAAAAACGATTGCAGCCAGATACGCCTATTGCTTTTCTTTCTTTTTGTTTTTGATTATTAATAAAAAAGCGCTACAAGCTGCCGCAGCAAGAACAATATCGTCCATAGCGACGAATACTCAAATGCTCGTGTAGGACAGTATTGCCTAGTTGATGAAGTTGCGCCATATCGCTCAATATTGTATTGCGCAGTAATTATGCTTGTTGCCGTTGCCGTAAATTGCTTGAAGTAGTCGTGACGTCATAGTTGACGAGTATTGACTGGAATTGAGCAATTTTAGTTGCCCGTGTAAGCGCACCTTAACTCTGACACAATAATAAATGGACAATTTTTAATATCTTATATATATATATTGATCAATAGGGGCAGATTTTTGTATTTCTATAATGGGTATTATTCACAATTATTGGTATTATTTACAATTATTATATTATAATTTCGTTTTACGGATTTCGCCACCACCATGCAATTAAAAATCATTATTTCCGCGCAAACTATATATCCTGGTTTTACCACTTTAAGGTGAGATATTAGGAAAATGAACAATAAAACTAATTGCATTTTTTAATCCTAAAGTATTCGTACTAATTTTATAGTTACGATAATAATTTAATAATTTTTCCCTATACTAATATGAAATCACCCATAAAAAACATTCTTAAAACCTTATTTTACTATATAAGGACATAAATTTTTCAAAAATTATTTCTTAGTGGAAACCTACTTAATAAAGGAAGTTATTGTCCCAGTTTCACGCATCTACATCCAGCGGTTTAAGCTGTAGATCAAATAAAATATTTTTCATACGAATTTAATTAATTTAAAACAAAAATATTTTTCTCTTCAAATTGAATATTATCTATCCCCTTCTCCCCAGTGAGGGGTTGTTTTAAGAAATACTAAAATATTTTATTTCTATACAAAATTACACTGCCTCTGCCCCTGCCTCCTCTAGCGTAAAGGGTTATTTTGAAATCGCAAAATACGTATTTATTTATTTTTTTATATTCAGTACTCTCAATATGTATCGAGCAAATCTGTAACACCCCTATTTCACCATCCTAAGGACCGAATTTTCCAAAATGATTTCATAGCGAATTTCTACATCATAGAAGGTACCTACTGTCCAAATTTTAGATTTCTCCTTCAAGCGGTTTAGGTTGAGCTTGTGCACTGGTATATTAGTTAGTTACTCTGTACAGCTTAGCATCTTTGATTCAGTATATAAAAAGTATGTAGTAGGTACACAGTGAACAGTGTCATCTGTCGATAAATGGCACAACTAACTTTACGACAGATTAAATTTTATTCTGTTCGTTTTAATTATGTAAAAAAACTTTTGATATAAAATAACAATTTTGTCTAATTTATAGTGCCTATTAACTTAGCAAATAAAAACATAAATTAATAATTATGCACTTTATTACTAATTCCAATTTTAAAGTAAAGAGAATAAATACGTCAGGATGGGGGTTAACACGTTATGAGAATGCCTAATATAATATCCTTTTTTATATATAGGTACATTTCATTGAATGTATATATAAACTACTCACGCCGTGGACCATATCATATTGGCTGTATGTTATAATATATAACCCGCTTGTTCGGTTTCAATTTCACGACAATGTTTTAAAACTTTTGGAACTACAAAAGGGAAGTATAATACACCTACTGCCAAGCTTCTACGACTCTTGTCGAAACCAAAGAATTTGTTAATAGCCTTTTTAATATTGTATTTACCATGTTGTAGGTACTCGACGGTTAAGAAAAAAATTATAAGCAAACCTACTTAAAATTTAATAAATAATTTACCTAACACCATCTATTGATGGCATTGGTTAACTATTGTACTTTTTACACTAAGACGTTAAGATTTATATATTTTATTTTTATAAATATTTATCATTCATATCGTCATTCTTTATTTTTTTATAATTTACCCAACACCATCTATTGATGGCATTAGTTAACTATTGTACTTTTTACACTAAGACGTTAAGATTTATATATTTTATTTTTATAAATATTTATCATTCATATCGTCATTCTTTATTTTTTTTTTTGTTTACTACTTTTAGCTACATTACGATTTATGAACACTATTTTACATTAATTACAAAAATGTTCTTGTTCACTCAACGCCACCATTGAACAAACTTGTACCTATACTTCGTACCCATACTTCAGAATATTAATCATAACTTTTGATAGGATGAACCGATTTTAATAAAACAAAAAACAAATTTAAAACGAGGATACGCAAAATATTCATTACTATACATAATTAGTGACCTATTTTAAAACTAACTGAACTGGAACTTTATATTATGTATACGATAATATTTCATACAAAAAGTTGTGAACGGATTTGTACAGCACTTTCACTGTAGTATTATGTTTAATTCGAAACGTTAGAATAAATATATAAAATCACGCTGTCTACTGCAGGAGTTAGACAGCAGACCTAATGGTCTGGAACTCTGGATACATAAAATATTGGGCTGTTTTATCCAACAATGACTATTGTCGCAATGCAAAAGACGTGTCACGTCTTTTTCTTAGTTGTGTCTTTATAATTTGACGGTTCCATGGCGCAGTGGCTTAGCAATGAGTTACAGCGATAAGGGTCGCGGTTTCGAATCCCGCCCAGAACAAATATTTGTATGGCCTACAATTAATTGTTCCGGGTCTGCATGTTTATCCTTGTGAAATTTGTGTTTGTAAACTGCCCCCACGATACAAGAGAAAATACTAGTGTAGAGGTAAGGTTTAAAAAAAATACCACCCAAAAATATCACTACCGCGATCTTTTTATTACTCATAGAGGGAATAAGTAATTGTTGGATAAGGGGTCACAATCTAAACTTTAGTAAATACTACCGACCCGCCCCGGCTTCGCACGAGTGATTTCTAGATCTCGACAACAGCTCCACCTACCTCAAACACACACAAAAATATTCATCAGAATCGGTAAAGGAAGTTTCAAGTTTTATCATGACTAGTCGCAATTTGTTTTTATATATTCCTGAAACATATTCATCGTTAATATTTTGTGTAGAGCTTCGATGTTTCTTTTATCATCAATCACTTGGCAAATTGTTAACCAGAGTTCGATACCGAAATCGAGTAGCTCCCGTACTATGCTACCCGTTTGCTAAAATTGTTCTCCTTCCGATATATATATATATATATATATATATATATATATATATATATATATATATATATATATATATATATATATTGGTTACGTGTTCAATAAAAAGCTAAATATTTTAGATGTTTCGTTTAGTGTTGGTGCAACCATATTTACTGTACGGCAGCTTTGCTAAAAAGTATTTTGCGCGTCAGTGCTATTTATTTACATAAACTTGTTGCTGACTATTCATAAAGAGTGTAAATAATTAAAAATCTATTATTGTAATGCTTGTAATATTTAGATAGCGTCAGCTTTTCTGCAAATTAAAGAGACTTCACCTTCTACACTCCTCCCTTTCCCCTTTCAGTGTTTACGGAAGGGATATTAGGTCAAAGGATGGGTAAACGCTTGGCAATATACCCTCGAATAAAATTAAAAATTGCCTCTATAGGTCCCATAGCGGTAATGCCAAAACAGACCGACTCATCGACCACGTCCGAATGGCTACAGATTCGTTGCTACAGCAGATCCCCATTCCGTAGAGGTCGTGATCATCGGCAATTTAACGCCTACCACGCAGAATGGCTTGGTTCACGTTTAACCGATCACGTGGGGAGATCTGTTCATGATTTTTCCGTGGCATATGGTCGGACACAACTGGTTATTTCACTTACGCGGATTCCAGACGTGAAAGATTATGCACCTTCTCAGTTAAACCTTCTGTTGACCTCTCATCCGGACAGGTGATTTGATTTATGAGATGATTATCGATGCCTCTCTTGGATCCTCGGAGCATTGTCTAGCTTGAAGTGTAGTGCTCACGCTGAAATCGCGGTTGCATTTTCCAGGCTTCCGCCGTGTTTGGCACTATAGGTTGGCCGATTAGGATAGGATGCGACCTTTAATTGGATCTTTCCCTTAGAGACGGATTTGCTTCTCGCCGGACGATACTGAGGTTGTTGCTTATTCTCTCGCTGATGCAGTACTTCAGGGCATGGAACTTTTTATTTCTTCCCCTGTGGTGCCCATGGTAGGCAGATCTCAATCATGGTTTACTCGCTCCTGTAAAATAGTATCATGCTATAAGTAGGAGTGTTACCAGGTCTGAGCTGACGCATCAAAGTCCCGGCAAGTAGACATCAGCGCCCTAAAAAAAGAAGTATAATTCCGCTTCTAGGTCCTTGAAAAGAGTTATTGCCAAGGCAAAGTCACAGCACATATGCAGAATTGGCGAGAAACTAGTTTACCTTCCTTCTGGAAGAAGCCCAGAGTGTACATTCTGGCTCTGTCTCTCACCAAGGCTGTCCATGGCAATTTCTGTCAGCCATCTCTTCCGTCTCTACACAGGGAAGATGACTCACTGGCCCATGCCGCGAAGGAGAAAGCCGATCTGCTAGGCTCTTTCTTTGCATCCAACTCGACTCTCAATGACGGGGGAGCACACCGCCGACCATCGCGCTCATCGTACTCAATTTCGGATATGTGGTTCACACAGCGCTCGGTTCGTAAAGTACTCCTCTACCAGGACGACACCCACAAGTCGAATGGGCCTGATGGAATGCCCCCAATTGTGCTCGGGACGTGTGCTCCAGATTTCGTACCGGTTTTAACGCGTCTTTTCCGATACTCCCACTACCTAGGCGTAGTCTATAGGAAGAATGCTATCGTCCACCCGATCCCTAAAAAAGGTGACCGTTTAAATCCATAAAAATACAGGCCTAACACCATCACCTCCTTGTTCTCCAAAATAATGGAATCCATTATAAACTACATAAATATGCAGTATATATATTTAGTCAACGGCGTATAATTATTAAGCCAAGCTATAATTTTAGATTTATGTTCTATGTACCTACTTTTCCATTCTGTAATTTTATCGTAATATTCGTATTATCCAAAGTGGTGATAGTAAGCAGAATATACTACCAGCTCATGCGGTACCTTGAGGATCAGCAACTGATTAGTGACCACCAATACGGTTTTTGTCGGGGTCGATCAGCTAGTGATCTTCTGGTCTACCTGGCTCATAGATAGGTGGAGGCAGTAGAACTTCGCGAGAAATTGTATAATTTGATCACCAACAGCACTGACAGATCGGTGCCTCAAGGTCGTTATAGACGGTGAATGCTCCGATTATAAGACTATTAATGCTGGCGTTCCACAAGGCTTTGTGTTATCACCCACGCTCTTTCTTCTGCATATCAATGATATGTTGCAAACCGTTAACATTCATTGCTATGCAGATAACAGCACTGGCGATGCTCTGTACACCAGCCTTGCCAATACTTCTCGGGAAAACGTCGCCGAGTACCGTAACAAACTTGTGTCTGAAGTCAAGTCTTTGCTAAACTAAGTCTCGGGTTGGAGGCGACTAATTCTTCTAGTCCAATTTAATTCTCAGAAGACACAAGTTAGCGCGTTTACCACTAAAAGAAACCCCTTTTTCTTATCTTCTCAGTTTCAAGGTACTCGTAGATGACGTACAGTTTTGTGGTCAATTGGAAGAGAAGGCTAAATTGGCCTCTAAAAAGCTTAGCTTGCTCAGCAGAGCGGGACAGTATTTCATGCCGGCACACCACCTGCAACTTTACAAGGCATATGTTCGGCCTCACATGGAGTACTGTTCACATCTCTGAGCTGTGGCTCTGCAGTGCCAGCCCCTTTAACTTGACCGCATCTAGTCAGAGCAGCTCGAATCGTTGACGATCGAGTGCTTTCCGATCGGCTCGATTCGGTTGGCGTTGCGAATAGATGTTGCATCACTTTGCATTTTCTTTTGCATCTACCACGGGGAGTGCTCTGATGAATTGTTTGGATTAATCCCAGCTGCCAAATTTCATGAACGCACATCAAGGCAAAGCAAACGATACCATCCACACCATCTGGACACTTGGCGATCCACCACTGTACGTTCCACTAGGTGTTTTCTTTCGCCTACGACCTCTCTGTGGAATAGTTTACCACCGGATATTTTTCTGGACAGATACGTCTTAGAAACCTTCAAGAAAAGAGCTTACACCTATCTAAAAGGTCGGCAACGGACCTGTGATTCCCCTGGTGTTGCAGTTGTTCATGGGCAGTGGTAGTCACTTAACATCAGGTGCACCGGAAGCTCGTTTGCCCCACTGTCAACGATGAACGGAAGCGAGCAAAGCTAGAAACTAGATAAGAGTTGGCAAGTAGCAAGTGGAGTGTGTTTTTCTGATAGTTTTGTCGAGTGCACTCAGATTTAGTTTTAGCAAGTACACTCAGATCCGAGCTGCAGAGTAAACTAACCGCTAGTTGGTCTCTCGGCGTTAGTTCTGACCGCCAAGTGAGCATCGCCGAGCAAGTTTCATCTTTGATAGCTCTTTTCGCTGCGGAAAACTAGAGGAGAGAGAGAGAGAGTGAAAAAGAGGGTGATCGAGTAGCCAGGGATCAAATATTAATATATGTATCTCTTTTATTGACACGGGATCTACATCCTTTCGGACTCACTATTCAGTCTCCAAATAGTTACATTAAACTTTCATATATTGTGTTGCCACTCTGACGGGTGGAATTTAATCTCGAAATTTATATGGGAACACCTTTGAAGTATATGTCTCTAAAAAATATACTACTTTATAAATATAGAATCATAATCGATTCATAATTGACAAACTTAAAAAAAGATCATTCTTATTTTTATATTTTTTTTAGTTTTTGTAGTCGACTTTCAATTCGTTCATTCATTGCAGCGTATGGAACTCCAAGCTGACCATAGGCTTCCCCATAAATTGCCTTTTAATAACGGGTTGGCAATCGAAGTTTTTTATTTTTAGTTGTTATTAGGAAGTTCTGTTGCCCATATCCTGATTCGATTCCCCCTGTCGCCTCTTACACTCCCACGGTTCAATATAGAGTAATGGATATTCCTACACTACCCCAACACGGTCAAGTCTGCTTTTACTTTTTATTAAAAGGTGATTACTTTTTTCCTTTTTTGTCTTTCTGAATGTCAAGATTTTTGACTAAAATCATACGTTTTTTTTAAAGTTGGAATTAACAAACGAGCTAACAGTCCACTTAATTGTAATTAGCTACTACAGACCATTAATTTCTTTTTATATTTTTTATTTCCATTAAGACCGATTTACACTTCGACAAGTACAGTAGCGAGTTTAGTTACAGGGCAGTTGACAGTAAACGGTTAAGTGGGCAGTAGCATTCAAACAATGTCTTCGTGGCGAGTTTAGTTAAGGACATTAGTTCATAGAGTTCGTTGGAGTATGACGTTTCGAGACTACAGATTTTTTTTTCGGTTTTCGTTTAAGATGGTTCTAGGATTACTTCAAGAATTATAGGTTGATCCAGTCAGAGAAGTATTAATGTTTGTTGTTAAAGAATTTTCATGAGTGCAGCATCGCGAGCAGGTTTAATTTTACTTCTACCATATTAACATTCGTGTTCTAAATACTCCTGTACGAATTTATACGTAATATCTTCCGTCCATTTTATTATTAAAACTCTATATAAAACGTATAAATATTCAATAAAAAGTAGGGTACAAACTTTGTGGCGAGTTTCATTATAAAAGTACAATTGTTCGTTTTGGCGCGCAAACGTTGCGTCCTGTCAACTTATGCACTGAATTAAACTCGCTCGTTTTCACGAACGGCGAGTTTAGTTGCGGGTGGCGGGAGACGCGCGGGAGGGCAGCACTTCGCACTTAACTCGCCGGAAAATAGCTCGGCTGGCTACCCCGTTCAACTTAATCGTTAACTTGCTACTTAACTCGCTTATTGCCGTTCAAACGAGGTTCAAACTTAACTCGCCAGGTTCGCAAGTTAACTCGCTACTGTACTTGTCGAAGTGTAAATCGGTCTTAAATCAAAGTTATCGTCCATGCAGTGGATGCATCTTTGTTACGCAGTGGTAGTTTGTTGATGCCCTTCTTGAAGAAATCAGCTGGAAGTGTGGCAACAAGTTCTTCAAAGGCCTATTTTGTACTGCCTCTCGGGTATAGAATTTTTTCCCGCCAAAAAGTTATCCAAATTCTAAAAAAAAAGTAGAAGTCTGCAGACGCAAGGTCTGGTGAGTACGGTGGAAGACGGAAAGCTTTCAACCCCAGCTCTTTTAACTTGGAGACCAACTGTTGCGCAGTATGAGTTCGTACGTTTGCGTGTAGGAGCAGCGGGGACGAGCGATTGACTAAAGCTGATTGAAAGCGTGTTTGACAAGAAGCTGTGGTGAATCACACCGGCGCGGCGTTAGACTACCAAACAGTGACCTTCACTTTCCTAGGGGTAAGTTTTCGTTTAGGGAATTGTTTAGGTGCTGAACCAGGATCTCACCAACTTGCTGAGCACTTATAATCGTCAATCAGAATTCATTATTCATTGTAAATAACAACGCGGTTCAAAACTACTTCGTGTACCTGCCCGTTGAGCAGTGCAAGGCATGTCTCAATGTTTATTTTGCGCTGGCGATCATTGAGTTCGTGGGTCCATTTGCAACAAATTAGCAAAGTAAAAAAGTTTGACAAGTGTGTCGTCCGTTCGTCCCATTTTTCAAGCTTTTTACCTTGACTATTTGTTACAAATAGGCCGGCATAGTTTTGATGCTAACGTCATTAGCTGCTGCTAATTCAGCCGTAGATTAAGTATCATTAGCTTTCACAATCGCCTTTATTTCAACCAATGTTGACGGAAGACATGTTCATTTTTCAGGTCGAACTAGCTCTACTCGCTTCTCCGAAATTTCCAGAACGGCAACGGGCAAACCAATAATATGCCGCTCGTGACGCGTTACTTCCACGACGGTACTCATATTTAATAATTACTCGAATTTTTAACGTATCCATGATGACGAAAAAAATTTCATATGCTGTTAAAACATAACGCTAATAAATAAACAAATGACTAATTAAAAAAATAATTCCATGTTTTTATAATAAAATTAATTTGAAATTAGAATTCTTAGTCAAACAAAAATCATTTTGATTTAAAGTGGCCAGTAATGAAGAATGGCAATTTCATAGGTGAAAACCTATTTTAAGAATTGATAAAGGGGTTATTTTTCAAAGAGTAGCCAAATTTTACATTGAAGTTTCAATACATAAATTACTTTATACCGATATTACATATTTTGAAAATACGAGTAAATAAAGCTTCTACTTTTATTTGTAACTATCCAAAATTGAAAGTGATTTATGTGCAACAACTACCCTTACGTGCGCTCCTGTGTGTGTCATTCAATTCGTGTTTTCGTTTCTCAAGTTTTTGCCTACTGTTTACTTTCTTAGTGACACGCTTACTAATTGTGCTTGAGATTATAACTACCTGTTGCGAATTATGATTCCAGTTTTCCTTTTACAATTTTATCTTGCTTAGGATAGTCATAATTAAAAAAAAATATTATCAACCACGTAACCGATGGAAAAAATTGGAATAAACAATTTACAATTAAATTATGCAAGAAGACCCAATATCTAAAATTGGTACCTCAAAATGGAATCTAATAGCGTCAGACGATACTATCGACTGACGAGATGAGATACCGAACTGGTTGCTTCTACACCAGGGGCTTCCGAAGATTGCCGAACGGTCTCGGGTCAACGGGCCACATACTTTATTCATAGTCGAGCGCTTTTTGTTAAAAAATTACACTTATTTATTACCTATTCTTGAGCACTTTTAACTTCCGTGAACGCGGCAATAATTTTACTGTAGCGGCGGTCATAGCTTTGGACCTCTTTGACGTAAACACTACTTTTTTATATACGGATGAAAGTGAAAGTTCCGGTGAGTTTGCAGATTCACTAGTTAAAACTATTCAAGTGTAGTGAGCGATCACTGCACTCGAATAGTTTGATTGGATTGGTAGGTTAATTACGACACGTACGCTAATTTCTCAACATGGTAAAGACTCACTTTAATATCTTTGAGTGTACCACATACATTTTTATTGCTTAAAATGTAATATTCACATGTAATATCACCATTTCACAATTTCATGGTATCCGCTGTGCGAATACTTTCGTTACGTCATTGGCAATGAAGGGTACTTTATGAGGTCACAGTCAACTTTGTCAGCTGTCGGTCGAGCGAGCGGATGTACGGGAAAAGGTCTACGAATGTGTGCGTGCGAGGTAAAATCAGTTAAAATAATGGATTACCACGTATTTTGTATTTAAAAGATAAAAATGACAGAAAGTTTGAGATTCTTATTAATTAATTTTCTTCTCCATCTGTATATATTACTTATACTTAACCTTCTCTGCGAATTCGGTAATTTCAAAATAACCATGTATATGTATTCCTATATATTCCTTATAACTATAACTATATAAACAGGAATATATATAAAACTGCCCGGACCAAAAAAGTTTCACATTTTACTTAATTCTTGTTTTCTTGAATTAGTATGTGAATATGACAGAGTGGACAGGAATGTGTTATGGCAAACACTGAACTCATATGGGTTGAGCGCTGGTTTGATACAGGCATTAAGGTCTCTTTATAGGGACTCTAGTGCTTGTGTCAGGATCAATGGGGTCTACTCGGACTGGTTTGGTATCCAAAAAGGTGTCAGACAGGGCTGTGTAGCTTCCCCTTGGCTGTTCAACCTATTTATGGACAGGGGTTTGCAAACTTTGAATGATGAAGAATGTGGGTTAAGAATGGGCGAGTTAACCGTCAAATGCCTTTTGTATGCCGATGATCAGCATATTTGCGTCATCGGCGGCTGAGTTGCAAATGATGGTTACATTAATGAACAGGGAATTAAAAGAAAGGGGAATGAAAGTGAACGCAAGTAAGACGAAAGTGATGGTTTTTGAAAGAGAAGAAAGCAAAACGGTATGTGAAATAAGAATAGAAGGAGAGTTAATTGAGCAAGTGGATGAGTTTGTGTATTTGGGATGTGTATTTAGCAGGGATGGTAGATATGATAGGGATATAGAACGACGAGTAAATGCAGGGAATAGAGTGAATGGGGCACTACACTCTATTATGAAGAACAGATGTTCAAAAAAGGCACGTATGGTAATTCATAATGCTGTGTTAGTCCCTACTTTAATGTATGGTAGTGAAAGCTGGGTGTGGCAGAAGAAGCACTAAAGTAGAATAAATGCTGTAGAAATGCGGTCTTTAAGGAATATGCTAGGGTTGAATCTGAATGACAGGGTGAGAAATTGCGTGATAAGAGATAAATGTGGTATGCAAGATGATGTTGTGACCAGGATTAAGCAAGGAATGCTTCGATGGTTTGGTCATGTAGAAAGAATGAATGAGGAAAGAGTGACAAAGCAAATTTATATGGCAGATGTGAACGGCAGTCGGGAAGGGACGCCCTAGGAAAAAGTTTATCGACCAAATTGGCGATATTTTGAAAATGGGCCACGTTAGAAGTACCCTTAACCGACGAACATGTATGCGTAGATATATGGATGTAAAGGAGGCGAAAGAGGTATGTCAGGATCGTGCCAAATGGAAGTCCGTAGTCTCTGCCTACCCCTCTGGGTGACAGGCGTGAGTGTTTATGTTATGTTATGTTATGTGAATATTGGCGTGGTTTATACAAAAAAACTTAATAAAAAGTTTTCCTCACCTAAGTTTATATTGTAATATAACATTAGTGCTAAATACGAAGTAATAAACTCGTTTAAATATGAGGGTAACCAATTTTGGTAAATAATTTTTTTAAACATTAATTTCTCAACAAAAGTGAAAGAAAATATACAAAACTATGTAAATATTAAAAATAATTTATATTTCTCGATACTTTGATGATTTCAGCAATAATAGACAATAAAAAACTAAATACGAGATAAAATGAATAAGCACTGAATTGGCGCGATTTAATTGACGATTTTCGACAGGCAAATCTTTAAATTCGTCAACGAATTACAGATTAAAAATTATTTCTTGTTTAGCTTTGTCTATTAATAAGCCTATCCATAGATATGAACAGGTTAAAAAATCGGTAACACAGACGCAGGACAGGACTGTCCGTAGTGCGCCAACCCTTTGTTTTTGATGCTGAATGGATATTCAGTAAATATTTTCTCAAGTGAAGCTGATATATATTTTATCAAATATATTACTAAGCCAAATGGAATGGAGATAAGTTCAGGATTTCATTTCCATGGATACGAGAATACAAGTAAGGATCGCACTGCACTGCGGCTGTTTTATTTTGTAAAACAAACTGAAATATTTTCAAAAAATAGAATATAAAACTTTTGGCTCGTTGAAAGCTTCACATTTTATTATTGATAGGAAAAGGGTGACAAGCGAGCAGACAGTCCACCTGATGATAAGTGGTTGTTGTGACCCATAGACATCTACATCCATCCTCGTTTACGAATCAAAATGAAGATGGGTTGTCAGCTTTGAGGACTAAGATGGAATGCCTCTTTTCCAGTAAAAATGGTCTCCGGTTCTCTACACTCACCATACGAAATACAGCAGCATTAAGCTTTGACGCTGGTATTCTGTGAGAGCGTGGTCTTTCCCCAGTGAGCCGACCCATTCGTCCTACAACTATACAATTAATGTAGCTGCAACATGGCTCTACTACGTAAAAAACATGGTACAAATGCTATATTTATGTATATCTGTATGTATATATATATTATATATATAATATATATGTTATATATAGTATGTATGTATGTTGTTTAAAATCCTTAAATTTAAAAGACATTATTAAGAAGTAAATCCATAAAGGATTCTGGATAAAACAAAAATATTGTGTTAATATGACAACAGATCAACAGATCTAGTCATTAAGATGTTACACGACAATTACCGGACGATTTTTTACTATAAGGATAACGTTTTTAAATGTAATTAACAAAATTCTGCATTTCTTTAATTTTAATTTTCAACTACGCGACAAGATAAATAATTCAACTTTATGACATGGTTACTTATTACAATGATGATATTTTAGATTATAAGGAAGGAATTATTAATTAGCGGTAGACGCGCTTTGAATATTAGGTACATTGTGCGATATTTAGGTACATTGTGATTTTAATGATTCATTTTATTAGGCTGTACAGAAGTGATCTAATATAAATAAACAAAAATATTGTGTTAATATGACAACAGATCAACAGATCTAGTCATTAAGATGTTACACGACAATTACCAGACGATTTTTTACTATAAAGATAACGTTTTTAAATGTAATTAACAAAATTCTGCATTTCTTTAATTTTAATTTTCAACTACGCGACAAGATAAATAATTCAACTTTATGACATGGTTACTTATTACAATGATGATATTTTAGATTATAAGGAAGGAATTATTAATTAGCGGTAGACGCGCTTTGAATATTAGGTACATTGTGCGATATTTAGGTATATTGTGATTTTAATGATTCATTTTATTAGGCTGTACAGAAGTGATCCAATATAAATTTGGCGACAAATAGGACCCCTAAATGTGAATATAGGGAATGATGTTTTATATGGAACTATTTAGACTATTTAGAATTCATGTTACCTTAAGCTTGTGTTAAAGGTACAAATAAATTGTAAATTGTACAATCAAAAATAATAATAAAAACTTTTAATAGAAATTAAAAGCCACATTTAAGTAACAATTGATTTGTTGGTTAAATAATTTTCATTTAATAGCCTCTGAATACCCCCGTAATGTTACCCCCTTTAAATTCTTCTACACAATATGTCTTTTCACCGACATCAGCAAATATTTTGTGGCAATTATATAATTTTTTTAGTTTTTTGAAAACAGTTTTTATTTTTAATTAAAATATCCATTTATCTATTATCACTTCTCGAACAATCAATTCAGCAAGATTTAATTGTGAAGGTTACTCGTATTTATTCGGAATGGTTAAATTCCAATAATTATTTTTCAGCGTATTTCATATAGCTCGCTGAGCGACCTTATGCGTCCTTATACGACCAGCAGTGAAGGACTACGTCCAAGATCCATAAGTCATCACTGGTAACACGCACTGGTTGTACAGTCCAGGTTTTAGATCTTGAGGTATACCTAAAGATGTAAAGCAACGGTTGACAACGGATATTTATCCAAGTCAGCCGATACGCAACCGTTGTCAACAGGTTACTTATCCGACTACAGACGAAAAAGGATGATTATGTTTTTACTGTGTGTGCAGGCTAACCTGAATCTCTTTCTGCAATGGTGCTTGAAAATTACTTAACCTATTTAAAAATTCTTTCATCATTAGAATGCTATTATGACTGTGAAACTAAAAATTATAGAGTGCGCTACTATCATCAAATAATACAACAGTAATTGCAAATTTAAAATACTGTAATATCAACAAATTATAATATGTATGTGTGTGTATATATGTATGTAAGTATATATGTATATTTATGTATGTTAATGTGTATAGGTGTGTATATATGTTTAAGTATATGTTTATGTTTATAGACTATAAACAGAAAGGGAAAGCTTTGTAAAGTCTGCCGTGCACAAATTTCTTTTTTTATTAATATGTGTATATGGCTCTCACGATACAGGTCTGCGTGCCTAGTGTAAGATCCATTGCTAAATTATTTGTAAAGGTGCTAACTGTCAAATAAAGTATTTTTATTTTATTTTTTTCATTTTCACCTAAGATGATCAACTCCAATAACTATTTTTACTATTTAAGAATCGTATTTACACACTTTACCTACTTAGATTGATTGTTATATGTAGGTAATAAATCTAAAATAAAAAGAGCTCCACTTAAACGAAAAAATAATTTATTAAAATAAAACTAGATGTTGAAAAAAAGTGGCCAAGTGCGAGTCGGACACGCTCGCCCATGAATAGTGGTGGAGCCACGTGTTTAAGGCTGCCGAAAATCTAGTTCCCCGGTCAAACCTCAAACCTATTACGCGAAATATTAACTAAAGTGGACTGTATTTGCGATTGCTTCTACGCTTACGTAAAAGCGACTACTATAACATGCGGTACAAGATCGCGCGTGTCATATATATCCTCGGCTCCGGTGATTGCGCGATGTTCTAGAATCGTCTTCTTTCCCCTCCCACCCCATCACCCTGATGTGTCGATAGGAGGGTACGAATGATATCGTTTAGGAAGGGAATAATGATTCAGCAAGTTCCTACCGTCAAAAATAAAAACGCGAATGGTTTTCCGCGCAACCAAAGAGTTCCGTAGTAACTCTGCTTTAATAAAAGTTATACATGAAAAGAGCAAGATACATAACAAATGGAAACGCTTTAGGAATCCTCGAGATTACGATGAGTTTGCTTTGCTACGTTCTCGTGAAAAATTACTTCAGCAACAATGTTTTAATAAGTATATCAACTGCATGGAGGATAGGATTCATCTCACTCCCAAGGCTTTTTGGTCATACGTTAAATCGAAGCGTGGTGGTTCTCGATTCCCCAAGCAATTAAGTTACCAAGGTAAGTCCATTACTGATGGCAATGCTATATGTGCTGAATTTAATAGTTACTTTAAGAGTATGTTTTCTGGTTCTTGCCCTCAGTGTGCTAGATCTGTAAATGGTGACGGTGAATGTTGCACCTTTGACACAATATCTGGTCTAACCGTAACAAAGGAAGACGTTTTTAATATGCTTAAGACGCTAGATGTTTCTAAAGGCCCTGGGTGTGATGGAGTAGCACCCGTATTTTTACGCAACTGTGCTGAGTCATTGGCATATCCTATATATTTATTATTTAAGACATCGTTAAACCAATCCGTCTTTCCTACATTGTGGAAAAAAAGCATTTATTATACCGATTCATAAGAAGGGTTCAAAAATGGAAATAAGTAATTACCGTCCCATTTCTATTTTATGCACAATTAGTAAAATGATGGAAAAAGTTGTTTATAATAACATTTACCCTGTAATTGTAAAAGGCATTTCACATCATCAGCATGGCTTTTTAAAACGAAAGTCTACCATCTCTAACTTGGCAGAATTTTGTGACTATGTTATTAGTGGGATGGAAGACTGTGGACAGGTTGATGTGATCTACACGGATTTTGAAAAAGCTTTCGACCGTGTGGATCACAGCATCCTCTTAGACAAATTGTACAGGCTTGGAATTCATGGTGACTTACTAAGATGGACTACCTCTTATCTCTCTAATCGTTCTCAAGCTGTTGTCATTGGTGGTTTCAAGTCTGATTTCATACAAATTCCATCAGGTGTTCCTCAGGGATCACACCTTGGTCCACTTTTCTATTCTGCATATATATATGATATTAACCAATGTTTTGAATTTTCAAATCATCTACTATACGCTGATGACAAAAAGGTGTTCCTGAAAATTAACTCGATTAAAGATTGTGAACTAATTCAACGTGACTTGGATAACTTACACTCATATTATGTCCGAAACAATATAACAGTAAATATAAGTAAATGTCAATGTATCAGTTTTAGCCGAAAGAAAAATAAAATTGTTTTTCCGTATCACTTTAAAAATGAAGGCATAAAACGGACTGAGATAGTAAAGGATTTAGGAGTTTTCCTTGATTCTAAAATGACGTTTTCTGAGCATGTCAACCATATCGTAAATAAATCATATCGCAATCTGGGGTTCATTATGAGGACTTGTAAACCTTTTTAAAAACATAAACAGTCTCAGATCTATCTACTACGCATATTGTCGCAGTATTCTAGAATATGGTAGCTCCATATGGTCGCCGCAATATGCTTTGTATATAAACAGGTTGGAAAGAATACAAAAACTCTTCATAAAGCACCTCAATTACAAAACCGGCATGCGTCGTTGTGAAACTTATAATGAGGAGTGTATTAAATACGGTCTCTTGTCGCTGGAATCTAGACGAGAATTACTTGATATGTGTTTTTTGCATGATATCCTTCACAGTAACATTTATAGTCCTAATCTTCTCGCAGGTATCCAGTTCTGCACTCCTAAGTACCGTACTAGAAAGACCCCACTTTTCAATGTACCTAAACATCGTACCAAATACGGTATGAACGCTGTCATGACTCGTCTACCCAAAATTTATAATAGTAAATATAGTAATGTTGATATTTTCAACTTTTCTAAGTCTAACTTTAAACACAAACTTATCCTGAAGCTGTCTAAGAAGCAGTAACTATCACATAATGTACATCTATTCTATAACTCCATCTGTATTATCACAATTCTGTAAAAATATCAATTTGGAAATCATGTCGTTATATTAGTTATAATGGAACTATAAGGTATACAAAATAACATGTAACATATTTATTTTATGTATTTATATTATTTATTCTATTTTATTCAGTGAATATCATTTTATTTTTGTTGTTTTATTAATTTTATAAAAAGCTGTCAACTTAAATTTAAATTTAAATCTAAACATAATTGTATACAAATCACATAATATAGAACCATGTACTGCAATCGTGTGTAAAATATTATGTATTTAGATAATATGTATTAAATTACAATTTTACCTCTCTGCTTTGTAAGTGTTATTCAGCATGTTGTGAAACTCTGTTATTGGCTAAGTGTGTTAATATGTATTTTAAGTATGATTGTTAAAAATATGCTGTTGAGTTTCCTAATAAAAAAAAAAAAAAAAAAAAAAAAAAACAAGCATAGATTCTACATCTAGTCAAAATACCACCATCATTATCGCCAGCAACAAATTACTTTGTTTTTCTTAGTGTTTGTATAAATGATAAAGTTGCATTGGCGGTTTTGAAAATGTGCTACTTATATCTCAAAAAAATGAGCTATATTAATAGGGCTTTCTGTGGTTTATTCTTTACCAAAGAGAAAAAACTTATTGCACAAAAAAAATGTTATCTCTTTCAAGCCATCAAAAGCGGTTATCAACCGTTGAAGCCGCTGAATTGAAATCATTGACAACCACCTTCACATTTATAGGTATACCTGAAGAGAAGATGTGTCGTTATTACACGAATGCTGCCTAGCCGAGTTGAATCCATCGATTGACCTCTCGGTCAAAGTTGAACTTACCTAGTCGAACTATTTGTTCCAGGTAAACGTACTCGTCAACAACTTCGAGCTTAGCGATTTATAGACAGGACTATGCTCGGGGTTTCTCTGCGTGATAAACTTAGAAATGAGGATATCCGCAATATAACTAGAGTGACCGACGTAGCCAAACGGATTATAAGCTGAAGTGGCAACGGGCTGGCCATATAGCTCGAAGAACCGACAACCGATGAGAAAAAAAGTTTCTCAATTAGCAGCCTCGTACCGTTAAGCATAGTATAGGGCGGCCCCCCACTAGATGGAGTGACGACCTGGTAAGACATGCAGGAAGTCGATGGATGCAGGTGGCTCAGGACTGTGCTTTGTGGCATTACTTGGGGGAGGCCTATGTTCAGCAGTAGACTTATAAAGAGTTGTAATGATGATGATGATGATGATGATGTATTTAATATTGTAATATATAAAAATTAATATTTGTTAGTTCGCATTTTATGTAAAATATAAAAATCTAAGAAATTTATTCGTGAGCAGGGTAGGCACAGACACAAATGGCTGGTGGGAGAGTGCATATTCATAGTTAGCTTAGGGCTGTCGGAACGTTAAATCAGGCACTGGACACCAGTCTAGTTTGCATTACAGATACTTTGGATATTTTGTTTTTATAGCACAAGTAAGTAGAGTTTGCGTCTAGCGTCCATCCTAAGAATGCAATTATCATTAAGGCTTACATGATCTCTCAGTGGTACATCAAATACTTACTTATACTTGGTAGAGCCAGGCTGCAGCTAAGTAAGTTGTAGTACGAATGGCTAGGCTCGATTGAGGTTCCTACCCTATCACGGAATACCAGCGTAAAATAGCAGCTTAAGGCTGCTGTGTTTCGTATGGTGAGTGTAGAGAACCGGAACACACTTTTTACTGGGAACGAGGCATTTCATCTAAGTCCTCAGAGGTGACAATGCATCTGCGTTTTGATTTTTAATCGACGATAAATATATAGGTCTATGTGCCACAGCATCCACTTACCGTCGAGTGGACTTTGTGCTCGTTTGTCACCCTTATACTATAAAAAAATGTACGCAGCGCCAGATAGCTAAATATGCACAGCTACGTACAATTACCACTTAGAGCACTAGTTTTATGGATTGTGAGAACAGGGAATAAAAGAATCCGTCACATCGTTTCGTTTCCTAAGTACAAGGCGACTATGGGAAAAGTCAGAAAAATATAATAGTTAACAAAGGTGGTTATCACATCTACAATGTATGACCATCTTGTTGATGCCATTAGGTAAACTACCCAGAACGACGATAGCAAGCAAAGTAAGAGGCTTGTACTGAGAATGTCAACCCGCCTGCCAAGCGTGGCAATTAAAACTACATACTATCATTATGGCATATCACCCAGCTGTTCCAAAAAATAAGCTACAACTTATATGACGAAAAGCCAATCAGAATGCACTGCTGAACGCAGGCCTCTCCTTTAATTTCCTCATAAGGGTGATGATACATGCAATTGATTTTACGTTGTTATCCCGAAAGAGGCGAGAAAGTGTGGTCCTCCTTGTCGCCTCTTACGATACCCACGGGACGATATGGTTTATTGGATATTCTTACCACTACGCCGCTACATGATCCTGTGAGGTCCAGTACGGTGGGTTGCTATAATTGCCTTAATTTACTTAATCAATACTTTAAATAAATTTTACGTACATGCATGCGATGCTATGTTGGTATATCTCAACACTCAAACGAAACTATCGCTATTTTTACTTAAGCCGTCCTCATCTTTAACAACTCTATTTATCTTCTAAATTACGCTATCAAAGCTTTATATGCGATACAATTCGTCTTTCCAACTTATACCTTTTTACCATATAAATATTGTACATACACACATTTTTCACGTTCCACGTCACACCAATTCTGTTTTTTGTTAAATTTAATTTTAGGTTGTAATTATTAAATATATAATGTATTTTAATTGGTAATGCTATACTGCAACTATATTGTTGCAACACGAATGGGTTGGCAAGACCGGGAAATTAACAATCTCGCACAAAATACAAGCGTAAAATACAAGTACAATACTAGTTTTCGAGTGGCATGGTGAGTGTAGTGTAAGTTAGGTGTAGGGCGGGCCCCCACTAAATGGAGAGACGACCAGATAAGATAAGCAGGAAGTCGCCATATAACGTAATATACGATACGTAACCACGTAAGCTAAGAAAGAAGTAAGATGGTCGAGAAGGCAAAGCAACCAGTATTCTTTCCCACATATCAGCGACCCAACCAACGTCAGCCGCCCCTTTGCGTCCTCTCTTCTAGAAAAGATCATTTCTCCCCAAATTCTTCTGTTCAGACAAGGCACACGTGCTCACAGGTGTGCTTTTCTACACGGTCTCGATCTCCACCTGTATAATACTTATCCACGAATTATTCTCGGCTGTGGAGGACAGGGTGAGAAGCCAACCCTACAGCCGCAGTTCATCAACACGCATCTGAAGGGGCTCGTCAAGTTCACTAGAAGCCGCCTTGGACTGGCATTTAATCTCGTTCCAGGCATGTGTGTTCCTCTTTAGGTCAGGTTCCTAGTTAGGTCAGGCTCTTTTCTCTCTACTTGCTTAAATGGATTTTCCACCACCAGTCTGTTTCCTGAGACCGTCTGACAGAAGGGTGCATCGAGCAAAGTGCCTTTAAAAGAAAAGTAACTAAGATACAATAATATAAATTAATACATTTTTAATGTTCTTAGGTTTTTCAAATAAGAACATACTTACGCAATTTTAGTGCTACTAGAGTAATAATTATAATCAAGTCGCACGAGAAGGTGCAACTAGAGTTTAATTTACTGGTACCAGATGGTTACGAGTTTGTAAATATGAAAATATTAAGCACGGTGAACTTACACCTACTTTAATAAGTATATGTTGGTCTGCAAACTTATTATTAAGCGTAAGTTTCTTAATGACGACTTCAAAATAAACGAGGAGGTTTACAATTTGTCTGTGCGATTTTTTTGTATGTACGTTACGTTACGTGATATCTTTGGTAATTGTGAACAGATTTTTTTTAATTAATTAGGTTATTATAAATCAGGGTTCTTTAAATAGGAGATGAACTTAAACGATATTGGGATTGTGATATTCCTTACTCCACTCAAAAGTGTGAAAAAAATACCTTTTAAAAAAGTAAAAGTCAACTTCAAGTAACTGAAAAGAATACAATAATATCTCATTATGAAGTCGTGGCTCTTCTATAATATAATAATAATAATCTTTATTGCATCCTTAAGATTAATTACATACGATAAAAACAAAAACAAAACAAAACTAAGCTTACAATTAAGTACTTCTACAATTATTATGAAACTACTGATATCTATACTTATTTTATAAATGTGACATCAATTAACCAATAATTTTAACTGATAAGTGAATGTTTATATGGTTTCGTTTTTTTTTATGTGTGTTTTGTATGATTAGATATACATTGATGTTATATATATATACATATATATATTATATATAATGTGTGTATGATACATTGTATATATATTGTGCCCATTTTGTGAATTTTTCCGTGTCTTCGTACGTTAGAGACTTTAACCAAATAGATATTTTTGATTTCAATTCATGTTTGTTGACAGCTGATTGAATCATACTGACGTCCTGCGAAAACTGTTCTACATAAAGGTGCTGGACACACAGGGCAACTTATATGTCGCTTAAGTATATTAGGGTCTAAAGGAAGTTATGAATGTTTTCGAAGCATTGTGCGTTGAACAAACAACTGCCTCACCGTTAGAACATCACACTCATTGTAGAGGTCAACAGCAGGGTGCATCCTATGTTTGTTCATCATGACCTTGAGCACGGCTCGTTGCGCCCTTTCGAGCTGTAGCACTGCAGTTTTGTGGGTACCACCGTAAACTCGTATGAAGTAGATTAAAATGAATTGGCATAGACACGTATAAACCATTTTCACACTTCTATACACACCGTCTTAGCATTCACTACAGAATATATAATTATTTTATTCTCTTTGGTTCTTTAAAATCGATTTTACTTTTTATTAAAAGTTAATTTCTTAATTTGAATTCTCGGGAAAAATATTGTCAAAATGATGACTTTGCCTGGAAGTTCGTCCGAGTAGAAATGTACTTGACCTATGTAGATATTATATCATCTTGACATAGCGGGATTTATTGCATTTATTCTATACCATCAGTGTACATTTTATTCTATCATATTTATGTTTATATAGAATAAGTTTATATATTTTATAAGTATTTAAACATCCCAACCAGGTCAGAATATAAAATCAATATTAGAATATTTATAATTTTAACAACTATCAAAGTAGAACTTGTGGCAAAATGGATGTAAAACAATTACATGCAAAAAGTAAATTAATGCGTCAAGCTTTTACCAATATTGTAATTTTTTTCCAATTCATGTAACAAAGTAACGAGCCATAGTTTGTTCAGTGTTAATATTTTATTTTTAAAGCCCTGAAAACAGAATTTCAACCACGTGAACTTTACGTTTGGTTTAAACAATTTGTTGGTTTAGTTTGTCTGTTCCGATTTTGTAATTAAAAGCGCAGCAAAAGAAAAAAAATACATTTTAATTACCTACTGTATTTTTGTGGCAATAGTAATATGATGAATAATAATAATATAATATATAATAATAGTGTTTCCGAACTTTTCACCAAGATTTCATCTTGAGAAAAATATAACTGTTTTATTCATCTTGCCGGGTTGCGGGACGTAAAAAAACTATCACCCTACTCGTGTTTCATATGTGTTATAGGAATGCCAGAGCAGCCTTCTCAATGGTGCCAGATAGGGCAAAGACAAAGGTAGTCAAAAATATTCTATCCGTCTGCCATCTACGTCACTAACTTATAGCAAACGCAATATGACAGGAGAGATCTATTATGCTATTTTCCAACAGTCCACTGTTGGTAAATAAATAAAAATATTCGTTGTCACCTCTGAGATGAGCCATTGGTCCTGCGACTGATCTCTTTCCGGTCGGAACAACTTACTGTCCCATCGGACTGTGCGAGTTAGGTAATAGAGAGTTTTTTTTTTCAGAATAATGGTGATAAGCGGGCACACAGTCCACCTGATATTAAGCTGATTCTGTGGCCAATACATCTATAACACATCACGTTGCCACCTCTCAGGATCAAAATGTAATGCCCTTTCCGTTTCTTTTCCAGTGAAAGGCTCTCTTTACACTTACCATACATAGTAGCATTGAGCTGCTGTTATACGCTGGTATTAAGTGAGAGAGTGATGCTCTTCCGGACAAACCGACTCATTCGTGCTACAACCATAATATAGCTGCAGCATGGCTCTACGACGTAGATAAATTGTTGATTGCACCTGTGCTTGTGCGTACATTCGGCTTTTATTCTGTCCTGCGCAGTTTGCT
Source organism: Parnassius apollo (assembly GCA_907164705.1). Lineage (NCBI taxonomy): Eukaryota > Metazoa > Arthropoda > Insecta > Lepidoptera > Papilionidae > Parnassius > Parnassius apollo. Next base: position 533,310 of record CAJQZP010000884.1, on the reverse strand, counting down.
TATCTCTATCGAGACAAGCCGCTGTTACCGAAATTTGGTCTGGAGTACATTAATTTTTATTTTGGGGTACAAATGTATTTTCTTTATAATAACGACATGACATATTTTGTTTTTAAATAGGCCCAAAATTATAAAACAAATATTGTGTACGCAATAATTTCAGTGTTACAACTCTATTAGCCATAGAGCATAGAACGATAGGTAGGTTCGACTATTTAGTTCCGCGGCGAGTCTTTTCGCTTTATATATAGCGAACAGTTTAAATATAACTTAATTGGACTAAGAATAAAAGACACTTTTCAGTTCCGATCAATCACGTTTATAACGGTATGATGTGTAAAAATTAAATGAGATTAATAGATTAGATTTGTAGCAGTTAAGATGCAAGGCTAAAACTTAATTTAATTTCCTTGTAAAGCTTATAAATATTTAGAGTCATTTATTTATTAGCTACATATTAATTATTTATAAGCATTGCAAAGCTAATAAATAATTAGAGTAATTATTACTTTTACAACAATAATAGTAATAATATTATTTTTATATAACTATTTTTATAGATGTCAGAGTCAGAACTCAGAGGCTACGCGCTCGTTGTAAGTTTCAAAATAGGGAAGGAAACCGAACAATCCCCACGGGAACTAATAAAATCGTTAATTGAAATTTTAAATTCTAATATACTACGTGCACGGCGGTAAACGGAAGAACATCATGACGATACCTACATGTCGGAATAATTAAAAAAATCGAAGTACACGTCTTAGAGCAACGCCTTCACTTGCCCTAAAGCCTTCTTCAAAGACGTGGTTTTTTACTGCCAACCCTATGTGGAAGGTTGCTCAGCGAACTATGAAGAGGGCTATGCTTTGGGTTTCTCTGCGTGATAAACTTAGAAATGAGAATACCCGCCGTAGAACCAGAGAGACCGATATAGCCCAACGGATTAGTAACCTGAAGTGGCAATGGGCCGGCCATATAGCTCGAAGAACCGGCAACCGATGGGGAAGAAAGTTTCACGAGTGACAGCCGCGTACCGGTAGGCGAAGTGTAGGGCGACCCCCTCACTAAATGGAGTGACGACTTAGTAAGACATGCAGGAAGTCGATAGATGCATGTAACTCAGGACCGTGCTTAGGGGCATCTTTTGGGAGTGGCTTATGTTCAGCAGTGGACATGTGAAGGGCAGTTATGATGAATGATGAAAGCCTTCTCCGTAATGAGAATATGTCTGTGTCTTCGTATAGGTCATATAAAGGCAGTAACTTTATTTTTACTTTAAGAGCCCAATGCCAATGCATAGAAATTTCGTTAATCTTTTATTCTATTCACTCGATTCTACATATACACAACACAAAATAACAAAATACGCTGAAAGCAAGCAACAGCGTATTGTGGCAGTACATCGTAGAGTTGGCTTGAACGGGGTGGACCATTTTTACAGAATACAAGCGTAAAATATCAGTACATTGCCGTAGTATTTCGTATGTTGTGTAACCATTCGTGGTAGAGCTATACTGCAGCTATATTTGTAGTATAGCTGTACTCTACGGACGGGCTACACCTCACAAAATACCAACGTAAAATAGAAGATTAACGCTGCTGTGTTTCGTGTCGTCAGTGTCGAGAACCGGACATCATTTTTACTGGAAACAAGGCATTCCGTCTTAGTAAGAACGCATCTGCATTTTGATTCGTAATTGAGGATAGATGTAGATGCCTCTGTGCCACAGCAACCGTTACAATCAGGTGGAATTTATGCTCGTTTGTCATCCTTATCCTATAATAAAACTTGAACTGGAGACGCTAGAATCTAACTTTGTTTGATCGGGAACTATGAAATACAAAATGAGTGCTTATTCGCTTCATACCACGGCTCGCAGTAACTGTAAATATTTGTAACTGTTTTTCTTAGAGACGCTGTTTACCCAAATAAAAATTTAACATAAGAACAAAATTTAAATTAATAAGCTCTTCTGCTTTGCTTTCTTTCCTAACAACCTTTATTTTATTATAAAGACAGCAAAAATATTCCAATATGCACGAGAAAAACAAACTTTCATCTATCCTGTACCATCATGAATATTGACAGTATTGACAAGCGTAAGGTGTGTCCAGCAGAGAGCTTGATACATACAGCTTGATACGTGGTATGACCACGAAGCAGCGCATTAAGGCTGTAGCTTTATTTTTACTTTATATAAATAATAATTAGTGCAATGGAGTCTGCTTTTTGCACACAGTTGTATCTTTATTGCGTGGTGGAGTCATGCTCTAACACGAATCGGTCCGCTTTATGGTTGTTATGATTTTAGCAGAAATGGGTCGGTTTGACCAGGAGGAGGTTTTTTATAAGCGGTAGAGCCCCGCTGCAGCTATATTATGGTTGTAGCACGAATGGGTCGGCTCGACCAGGGAAGGACCACGCTCTCACAGAACACCAGTGTAATATAGCAGCTTAATACTGCTGTGTTTCGTATGGTGAGTGTAGAGATTCGGAGACCCATTTTTACTGGCAACGAGGCATTCCATCTTATTTCTCAGGGGTGACAACGCATCTGCGTTTTGATTCTTAATCGAGGATAAATGTAGATGTCTATGGGCCACAGCATCCACTTACCATCAGGTGGACTGTGTGCTCGTTTGTTACCCTTATATTTATAAAAAAGTAAAGGAACATACTCCCACAGAATACCAGCGTAAAATAGTAGCTTTATACTGCTGTGTTTAGTATGGTGAGTGTATAGAGCCGGAGACGCATTTGACTAGAAACGATGCATTCCATCTTAGTCTCCAGGGGTGACAACGAGGATAGATGTATATGGGCTACAGAATTCACTTACGTTCAGATTTACTGTGTGCTCGTTTGTCATCCTTATTCTATTTTTAAAAAAAAACTTAAATTGTTGTGTGTGTTATAGAATTTTTTTACCCATTTAAAGTTTTTCAAAACATATTTACATTACATCTCATCATAAATTAATTAAAATTATAAATGCCTCACAGGCAGAATACTTACAGGCTTTAACGTATTCCTACTTAGTCCTGAGCGGTGACAAAGCATTTTTAACCTTCATTTTTATATTTGGCTGCAGGTGTACGTAGACTGCAGTAGCCACTTACCCAATGTTGATTTGTTTTTCTATTTCAGTTTTATTTAAAAAATATAGTGTTTAAAGTAATGTGCATGGTTCTCTTTTTTATATCATGATCATCATCATTACAGCCACTACTACAAGTCCACTCCTGAACATAGGCCTCCACCAAGGAATGCCACAAAGCACGGTAATGAGCCAATCGCATCCATTGACTTCTGCTTGTTTTACCGGGTCGTTGCTTGTTTATTTTTATTTAATTTTTGACAAATCAGTGAATTTCAAAAAGTTTAAAAATTTATTAATTACTTCATTAGCCCATGATATATCGGAAAAGGCTGGAAACAGGCATGTGCATTTTGATTTTAATAGAGTTAAAATTTGAATAGAGGTTCCAATTCAATTAAACTCAGTGCAAACGTTAGTTAACGCTTGAAGAAAAACATTGGTTATTGATTTTGCAACAACTGAATATTCAAGTTAGCGCAGGAGAGTAAATATGAATACGGTTTTATAATTCTAAGAATATTTATTATACATGTCGTTTTATATGAAAAAAAACATGGTAAAATTATGTTTGTTTATTTTAGGATCCACTTAATATAATAAACCTCTATAGATCAAATCTGGCCCTTTTTTCTACTCGTAATTTCAACACATTTTTACGGGTAATTTTTTTTTAATTTTGTGAAAAAAAAATTTAAATTCAATTTCAACACAGATAACCAAAATCTAAGAAAAGGATTTAACATTTATTTATGTATTTATTTACCCTTTATTGAACCTCACATATTAAGTACAGGATCCAAAGGTGAACTCATTCTCTGCCGGTCAGCCTTGGGGCAGTGATAGCGAAGGCAGTTAGAAAGAAATTAAATATATTAACACAAACATACATATAAACATATACATATACATATATATATATATATATATATATATATATATATATATATATATATATATATATATATATTTGTAAATGAAGTAACGATTTAATTTTTAAAGAAAAAACAATTATCACAAACAAACTTTTAATCAAATAATTTCAAAAGAAAACTGGGCACTGGCTATTTTCTAATAATTAAATGCAAATTTAATAATAATACGAAAAATGTCGTTCACGCACTCAATCACTATCAACACGATGTGTACGCGTCGACGGCTCGCAGGCCAAATGGGCATGTTGCTTTTTTTTTGCGCCCGAAGCAATTAAAGGGCTACCCTATACGTAGGGAGGCGGAAAATGCATTACGCATTCCACGATAGCCGGTCTATCGTGGTTATGAGGGGCTCACTGTCCTACCGGGGACCCTAAGTGATACCCTCTAAAAACCGCCTTTGGGGACAGGCAGCCGGCTGATCAAGCTGTATTGTGCCTTATCATGAGCGACCCTCTTTTTGGGAAAAGAGGGCGCAGGCGGCTAAGTGCCGCTGAGGGAGTGCCTACGAAGGCAAATTAATGTTAGTTATTACAATAATTTAATTTAATTAGAGTTGGCCTGAGCCGCCAGGAGACAGTTCAGGTCGTTTGACAGTTTATTAGGCGGGTCCGAGAGAGAGTTTCTCGGCCTGCGGACACGATAGCGAGAGGGCGGTGGGGCTGCATAAGAAGCTGCCTCACGAATTAAATGGTTTGGGTGCGACTCTGAGGCTTTGAAGAAGTTCTCAGAGAGTTTTTTTAAAAAATTGTTGAATTGTTGGGAGCTCTAAGTCCCGATGAAGGTCGGCATTACGGACGTACCAAGGTGCGTTCGCAGCTCGACGACAGAAGAGGTTCTGAACTATTTGGAGTTCATTTAAAATATTAGGGTTTGCGTGGGCAAAGACGGGGCCCGCGTAGGACATGACTGGTCGTATACAGACCTTGTAAAGGGTACGTTTGTTTTGAAGGAACATTTTACTGTGTCGGCCCAACATACTGTTGAGCCTACTCAGATAAAATCGTGCGTGACGGGTTACTCTTTTGACGTGGGGCTTGAAAGTGAGCCCTGAGTCTAGAGTGACAGGGACAGCGGTCCCTAGCATACGTATTGGTGGAGTGTTTTTGAGAAGGCGTCGTTTATAATCGAAGTGAACGGCGGAGCTCCTCTCCGGGTTCACATCGATGTGCCATTTTTTGAACCAAGCTCCCAGGTCATCAACTGACTTTTGGATCTTGTTCCGTATGAAGGGTAGTGAGACACCTTTGCAGTAGATGGCAGTGTCGTCTGCGAAGAGGGATAGTTGAACACCTTTAGCCGACGGGTTGGGAATGTCGTTGGTGAACAGGATGTACAGCAGAGGAGCAAGTACTGAGCCCTGAGGGACACCAGCCTTGATAGTTCGCTGTGAAGAAAGCGTGCCTTCGTGTCTAAAACGAAAGGTACGATGTTTTAAATAGGAGGCCACGAGACGAACTAGACGATCGGGGAGACCTATTTTGTAGAGCTTGTAGATGAGGCCTGTGTGCCAGACTCTATCGAAAGCTTTAGCTATATCGAAAAAGACCGCGATGGTCTTATGACGACGAGGATAGAAACCGCTGAGGATATATTCCACAATGCGGTGAACTTGTTGGGGACATGAGTGTTTGGCTCGGAAACCGAATTGATGGGGAATGATAAGAGGGTCGCCGTCTGTGGGAAACAGATAGCGCCTCATACACGTTTGGATGACTCTTTCGAAGAGCTTGCCCATTGCCTTGAGGAGGCTAATGGGGCGATGGCTGGAGGGGGAGGTTGAGAGGCTTGCCTGGCTTGGGAATTCCAATCACAGTAGCCTCTTTCCACGTAGTGGGGAAATAACTGAGGTTGAAGCAGGCGTTGAAGATAATAGATAAAAAGGTTAACACCTGCTCAGGAAAGTGTTTTAGGGCTTGGTTGGAGATGCCATCCGCGCCCGGAGCCTTTTTGGGCTTAAGTCCTTTGATGAGGGATGAAATCTCATCATTGGACACAGAGATAGGTTCGGAGGCCGTAGGGGGTGAGTTCCGGCGGCGGACCTCATCCTCCACTGCCTGGACGTGAGAGGGGTCGACGGGTTGAGAACTAGGAGAGCATTGAGCGGCAATGCTATCTGCAAAGCACTCAGCCTTTTCCTCGTCCTCGAAGGCAACCGTGCCGTCGGGACGGGAGAGAGGGGGAGTGTGGGTGATAGCGTCTATGCGGAGGGCTCTAGCCATCTGATAGTACGCTGTGTGAGATGGAGAGATATTCTCCATGAGCTTACTCTTTTCGAGGTCTCGAAATTCAGAGAGGCGGAAGCGGAGTTCTCGTTGAAGACGATTGGCCGCGCGCCTATATTCGGGGGTGGGATATTTTGCTGCTCTCCGGAAAGCAGCTTTTTTTGGCTTTTTAATAGGTTGCTAATATGTAGGGGAAGCCCACTATTGTTAGCAACCGGGACGACCCTTTCGTTCTCCTTAAGGGAGGATTTAATAAGGGTGGAGAGTGAAAGCGGTGTCGATTTTTTCGGGACTATCTAAGTCCGACGGTAGGGAGATGGTAGAGTCCTGTGAGTCCAAAGCTTTAGCTAGGGACTCCTTGAATCCCTTCCAGTTAGTGAAGGTTTTCGTGTGTGTTGTGGGAGGTGGCTGATGGCCAAGAATGAGGGAGACCGGTCGGTGATCTGATCCTAGATCGTCTAGTGTCTCGATTGCTCTGAGGTTGAGAGAAACTCCTTGGAGTAACGCAAAATCTAACACATCGGGGGCGTGATCGGTGTTATCGGGAAAGTGAGTAACACCGAGAGGACTATGGACGGTAATATGAAGAGACTGCGTGATATCGAGCAGTATCTTGCGACTAGGGGACGTAGTGCGGCATGTCCATTCAGTATGCTTGGAGTTAAAATCTCCAAACATAATGACTGAATTGCCTAAAGATAAAATGGCCTCAAAATCTTTTTTGAGGGGATAGGTTCCTGAAGGGATGTAACAGGAGGCTATGAGGATGGACTGATGTCCAGTCATAGCTAGCCTGCATACCGTGGCTTCCATGTTGGTAAGCTGCGGAGTAGAAATGGGCGAGCAATGAAGTGCCTTCTTGTAATAAATGGCCGTTCCGCCGCCTCGGCGGTCGGGTCTGTTGTTACGAAGAAGAGAGAAGTTTTTAATAGAAAGGCCTCTAGTGTCCTTAGCTTTGAGATTAGTTTCCTGTAGGAGGAGGAAATCGACTTCACGATTCCGAAGAAAGAGCTTGAGCTCTGGGAGGTTATTTCGCAAGCCGCGAATATTAAATGATACAAGCGATAAACCCTTAGGTTTGATACGACCGTGAGATCTTGGTAGGTTAATTCGCTCAGTCATTGAAGTTAAGTTAATTAAGTTAACCTAACTTACAACGCTAACAGAAGGTTATTGTGCTCCGCAAGAACGAGGAGACGACTTGGGGGGACTTGGCCGCGCGCAGTTTGCGTGATACTACTGTTATTTCCCTAACATCGATATTCCTAATAGCGGAATATAGCGTGTTGTAGTCGTCGATTGTGGGCTCTGCCTCGTGTGCGTACGAGGTTGTCCGCGGTGGGTCTGCCTTTTTGGGCCCCCAGGGAAAGACTGGAGGCTGCATTGGCTTGGAGAAGCCCGGAGGGGGGCCGAATTATGCCCTGAGGGGGGCCTAGGGGGGACCCTGAGAGGGTCGAGAGAAGCCCTGGGTGGGCTGAGAAAGGCCCTGACGGGGCCGTTGTTGGAGGGCCGGGAATGAGCGGTCATTCATCGGCGGTGGAGCTTGCCTACTGGGGCGAGGTTGAGGTGCGCGTGGGCAACCCTTGTAATTAGCCGGGTGTCCTGTCTGGTTGCACAGGATGCAAGCGGGCGGGGATTCGGCGTCTTTGGGCCGGGGACACTCTTTCGTGTTATGTGGTTCTAGGCACTTAACGCACCTGGGTGGGGCGGAGCAGTTGGCCGCCGCGTGACCATAAAGTTGGCAGCGGTGGCACTGCGCCGGGAAACCGGGCCTATGTGGGGGCTCTACCTTCACCCTTGACAGGCCACACACTGTGCGTACCTGCCGGAAGATGGCTTTAACCTCCGGCACGTTTGATAGGATTACTAGGGCAAGGTTATATCTCTTGCCCGTTCTGTTGTGCATTTTGTGCACGGCTTCGACGGGAAAGCCTTGGGACTTAAGGTCCTCAAGTATTTCCTCGTTCGAGAACTCGAAGGGGACGCCTCGGATGACGGCCCTGACTTTACGCTCTTCCGGGAGAGCGTAGGTGTGGTAGGAGACTCGTTCGGCTGTGAAAAGCCTGGTGAGTTTTCGGAAATCCTCGATCGAGCTGGGGATGATTTTGATAGCCTCCCCGAGGTTGACAGCATTGTCGTACTTAATTCCTGCGTCGTAGCAGGTTTTCGACAGTTTGGTGAATTTGGCCTTGTCTCTTAGGAAGACAGGGGGGCGGGACTTGCTTCTTAGCAAGGACTGGAGCACATCGAGAGGAAGGTTTAGATAGAGTTGGGATGTCAAGGGACATGAGCGGGATAGCGGCAGCGGCGGGGGCTGCGGAAGTTGAAGGAGCGGCAGGGGCTGCTGAGATAGGCGGGGTGCTTTTTACGACGTGGACTCCCCGGTTCCGTCGGAGTCAGAGGACTCCGATGAACCGGAGCCTGTAGTAGTGGCGAGCCTTTTCCGGGAGGATGGCGCCGAGGACTCGGAGCATGCGTACTCCATTTCTAGGGGGCAGATTCGAGCGGGGCAAAAGAGTTCCTCGTTTCGAGGTAAGATGCGATTACCGGCGGCGGATGGTGTGCCTCATGGGCAGGGAGGGAAGCCTGGGCGGCGATGGTGGCGATGGCGGCGAGGACCGTCTCATTGCCATTTAAACCGAATTGGTTAATGAGGGCGGCGTGGGACTCAGTGAAGCTGGGTGTGGCCATTTTGGGTCAGTAATCAAGCTGAGCTATGTAAAAATAAAGATGAGGACGGGTCCCTGTTCTCGGTAGAACAGGGACTAGATCGCGAGACGTACTACGACACACTATACACGTAATACAAGAATAACAAGAACACAAGAAAATAAAGGAGACAGTACAAAAAAAAATGATAATGAAAAATGAAAATGAAAAGCGGAAGTCAGTCAGACCTCCCTGCCCGAAGACAGGGGGGCAAGAACTGTAACGTAAAAGTGACTCACCGGCAGCCTCGACGCTGTTCCGCGTGAGCAGGACAGCGGAGTCGCGTGAGAGCGCGACAGCACTACCGTACTGTACGGGAGCGCGGACCACCTGGAGGCGACCGTCCGAGAACGATGCCGCCGGCGGACTGAGCACTGCGTCGGCGCTGTACAGTGCGAGCGAGACAGCGGGGGCGCGAGAGCGGGAGAGCAATACAGGAACGAAAGTGCGGACTACCTGGATGCGACCGCTCGGAAGCGATGCCACAGGCGGAATGTCTGAGCATGTTGCTGGGTGGCGCTGCCTTTTATAGGGGTAGATATGTCTTCATATCTTCTCCTCCAATTATATATATTCTAAGAAAATATAATATAAGGTACGTAAAGTTGTATAATATAATGAAACTAGTACATAGAGTGTACAATTTTAATGGTGACGGTACTTAGCAGTTATAAAGCAATTTTAGAAAATGAGTCTGAACATTAGTCTTAAATGTTAGTTTGCAGGTAGGTAAACATTCATACCGACCGACTCCTACTGTGACTGTGGGTGATAAATCAAAAGTCACGTATGGTCTCACAGGACCCCTATATCCCGATACCCCTATATGACTATCTATGCAAAACATTCGATTTTTTCAAAAAACGTTAAAATTAAACGTTGTAACTCATACAATTGTAATAAATATTTTTACTATAAAATTGAAAATACCAGTTTCGTCAAGAGTACCAGAATCTCTTTAATGCTTTACACGATATTTTTTGCCTTGCCTTATGGAAACTCATTACATTTTGAAAACAACAAAATTGAAAATTCGAAGTGGGTTTTTTATTTTAACCTTGCATTCAAAATATTTTAAGCCAATGAACTGATATTGATGCATGCACAAACGAGCATAAAATAAGCGACAAAATATTTTTTGGTTCCTATTTTCTATAATAACAAAAATTGTTACAGTATATGTTAACATATAATGACTCATACTCGTACTAATAAATGCGATATAAAAACCACATACATACCTATCGTTTTGGTTTTGGATGTTTGGAAGACTTTTTAATTTTGTGTCAACCAAACCGTTACAAAAGGAAAATATTTTAATTGCAATTTTGTGTGTTGAGCAGAGCAATTTTTTACGTGGTAGAGCCATGCTGCAGTTATATTAGTAGTATAGTTGTAGCACGAATGGGTCGGCTCGACCGGGGAAGGACCACGCTCTCACAGAATACCAGCGTGAAATAGTAGCTTACTGCTGCTGTATTTCGTATGGTAAGTGCAGAGAACCGGAGACCCTTTTTACTGGAAACGGGGCATTCCATCTTAGTCCTCACGGGTGACAACGCATCTGCATTTTGATTCGTAATCGAGGATAGATGTAGATGTCTATGGGCCACAGCAACCACTTACCATCAGGTGGACTGTGTGCTCGTTTGTCACCCTATCCTATAAAAAAAAAAAAAAAAAAAAAAACATAAAATTGCAATCAATAATTTTTTGGCCATGGGATTCGTACTCGGTTTACTATCGTAAAATTTTTTGAGGTTCCTTGTGCGCTACCACGGATATAATAAATATTTTTGTTAGAACGTCGCAAGTACTGTTGTGATACTTATGTTTTTATTGACATCTTTTTAACAAGAAAACTTTTTCGGGAACGTGAAGTGCTTTCAAAACATTAAAATCTTTGTCTGAAGCGTGAACGAATCAAAGCCAAGAAACTTACAGTGTGTTTGTCAAATGTTCGTAGATCCTTGACAACATTCAATACATTATTAAGTTATATCAATGTGATTAATTCGGTTATGATATATTATACAAATATATAATATAATATACAGTTATATATAAACCGACTACATTAACGTATTCCTAGAAAAAAGGGGATATATCTGTCTATCTAGAAATTTGCGTATAATAAAGAATAACGATAACAAACGATTTATGGTGCAATATCCGGTTTTAACGCGTCTTTTCCGGTACTCCCACTCCCTAGGCGTAGTTTCTAAATCATGGAAGACAGCCTTCGTACACCAGATTCCTAAAAAAGGTAACAGCTCTGATCCGTCCAATTAAAGGCCTATCGCCATCACCTTCTTGTTCTCTAAAATAATGGAATACATTATTAACAGCCAGCTCATACGGTGCCTTGAGGATCACCAGCTGATTAGTGACCGCCAGTGCTGTTGGCCGTTAGTTTGGACATAGCGAAGGCCTTCGATCGGGTTTGGCACAAATCGCTTATTACGGAGCTTATATATATATCCTTCTTATGAGCTACTCGAGAAATTTTGCACTTGTATCACCAGTTTTATTGCTGATCGGAGTATCAAGGTCGTAGTAGACGATGCATGTTCTGATTACAAGCCTATTAACGCTGGTGTTCCACAAAGCTGAGTGCTATCAACAACGCTGTTTCTTTTGCATATCAATGATATGTTGCGAACCGGTAACATTCATTGCTATGCAGACGACAGCACTGGTGATGCTTTATACACCGGCCGAGCCAATATTTCTAGGAAAAACGTCACCAAGTACCGGTCCAAACTTGTGTCTGGAGTCGAGACTTTGTTGTTGAAAGTTTTTTTTTATAGAAGAGGGGCAAACTAGCATGCGGCTCACCTGATGTTAAGTGACTACCGCCACCCATGATCAACCGCAACACCAGGGGAATTGCAGGTGCATTGCCGGCCCTTATCCTATGTAGAGATAGCCAGTAGCTCGGACTGGAGGCAACTAAATGTAGTCCAGTTTAATCCCCTGAAGACACAAGTTTGCGCTTTAACCGCTAAAAGGAACCCCTTCGTCTTATCTCCTCACTTTCAAGGCACTCATCTTATTGCCTCAACCAGATCAGAATCCTCTCAGGCGACATATTGTGTAACGTGCAGTTTCGTGGTCACTTGGAAGAGAAGGCCAAATTGGTTTCTAAAAAGCTTGGCGTGCTCAGCAGAGCGGGACAGTATTTCATGCCGGCTCACCGCCGACAACTTTACAAGGCGCAGGTTTAGCCGCATATGAAATACTGTACCCATCTCTGGGCTGGGTTACCCAGAGCCAGCTCCTTCCATTTGATCGCATCCAGTGCAGAACTGTTCAAATCGTCAGTGACCGAGCTCTTTCCGATCGGCTTGACTCACTGGCACTACGATGAGATGTTGCATTTCTTTGCGTATTTTATCGCATCACCCACGGGGAGTGCTCTGAGGAATTTTCCGGACTAATTCCAGCCGCACAGTTTCCCCATCACACTCGCGATACTATCCATATCATCTGGATGACTTTATACACTCTCCAATTTAAAAAAAATTTAAAAGAATTCAAAAAATTTAAAGGAGTTTTCTTCCTTTCACTTCTTGTGGAATCGACTACCACCAGAGTTTTTTCCAGATCGATATGACTTAGGGACCTTCAAAATAAGTGCCTACTCATTTTTAAAAGGCAGTCAACGCATCTGCAATTCCACTGGTGTTGCAGTTGTTCATGGGCGGCGGTAATCACTAACCATCAGGTGAGCCGTATGTTCATTTGCTCCCTCTCCTAAAAAAAATAATATCTGAGAGGCATCACTTCTGGTGGCTGGCAAACGCTATTGAAACGTCTTGATGTCGTCACTAGGCATCATTGCAAAACTTGCGGGCCTCCACTACGTATTTGCGCCAATCCGTTCGTTTCTCAGCAAGCTTTTCCCAGTTTTGTCAATCAAATTCAAAAATAATCATGACTCTCTTGGTGCAGTCTTTAAAACAAATCAATGAATTCTTAACGTCCCTTCTTGCGTTCATTTCTGTACTTAGAAGAGCACTTCGGAAAAGTGCCACAGTGTATACATGCTCCAGCCAACGCTAGCTAATGCCTCTGTTTGAGAAGCCTGATCAAGGTAGACAGCTATGTAATTTCCAGAACTATCTCGTTTATAACCCGTCTTGCCATGATATACCAATGATCTTACCTAGACAGTAAAAGTAAAAGAAATTAATACGACATTCTAGTTTTGTGTCCAAGTTTCAGATCTATACAAGAATACGCTTAAGACTACTAGTAGTAGTTAGTCTTTCAGGCTAATGTATTGATCTTAGTATTCAGATGTTTTTTTTATTCCATAGTCCCGCACTAAGCTTCCCAAACATGGTCACTGCTTTTGCAATATTCAACGTCCGCTTCGAGTGAGAGATTGATCGTTTCGATTAAAACTGTAATGGCTATCATAAATAATAGATAAAAAAAAATTATTAACTATAATATTGCTTTCGAATGCGGTCGAAGTAATTAATTTTAACAAAACAATAGATTTTACTCAGAGTACACAAGTAGACCAACAACAGGAATTTTTTTTCGTATACAAACTTTTATCGAAATGCCCAAAAAAGAAGAAAATAAACCTAAAATTAAAACAAACCCGTGAACTTAATTACATTACACAATTTATATGACATAAAAGCTTGTCGGAAGATTTATGTTTTATAAAATCATTGTTTTTTTCCTAGAATTACCTACTTATTTCAATATCAAGTTACATATTGTATTGCATTCCAAGTTACATATATATATATTTATAAAAAATGTATAGTTAATAAATTAATGGGTTTGATGAAATTTAAAGTTTTTAAGGTATTTCAATAATAGCTATTTTTTTTAATTTATTATTAATTTATTTTTTAGTGTTTAGTTATTGCTGGTGTAGTGGCGGGTAAGACACCTTGTAGTTGTGGTCAAGAATACCCACCACCCCATATCTTCCAGAAGGTGTTGTAAGAGGCGGCAAAGTTTAACCGAGGCAGAGCTAAGCAGCATCTTTCTAATAACAGAAAAGTAACAATAAACTATGGTTGCCAACCCGCTCGCCAAGCATAGCAATATACCCCTCATGATGATAGTAAAGAAGAGACGGTCACCAATCCCTTGTGGGTTGACGGGGGGAGTAAAATGAAGGAGGGGAAGATAAGGGTGGAGAGTAATGGGGTCGGGGATTTTAGTAAAAGGTAAGGGGTGGGGGGGAAGGTTAGGGGGTTGTTTTTTTTTTGTTAATGTTTTTTGTTTTTAATTTGTCTTTTGTTGTGGTGTTTTTGTTTGGGGTGTTTTGTTAAATAGGTTTCATAAAGTTTGTTTTGGTGAAAACCTTAGTTCCAACCCCGGTTTTTTTTTTTCTTTTTTTTTTTTTGGTGTCGAAAAGGCTTTAGCACTTGGACCACATACATACCCTTCGACAAATTTCACACAAAACTGAGGAGTACAATCTTCGACTATGTTTTGCGTATATGAACTATAAGAAAGCCCTTGATTCCGTTGAAATTTGGGCGGTGCTGCAGTCCCTTCAGCGGTGCAAAGTTGACTGTCGTTATATCGAAGTGCTGAAGTGTTTGTACAATATGGCTACGATGGCTATCTAAGTACAGTACCAGAGTATGAAATTTATCCAAATACAGAGAGGTATAAGACAGCGTGACGTTATATTCTCGAAACTTTCCACTACTGCATCGGAAGACAATTTTAAGCTATTGAATTGGAATGCGTACGGTAGTAACATCAATGGTGAGTACAACACTCACTGCCGATGATATATTCCTTATGGAAGAATCGCTGGAGGACATAAGCATTATGTTCAATGACGTCAATATTGCCTCCCAACGGTCTTAAGATGAACATAGACCAAAACAAAGATCATTTGTAACGTCCATGTCATACCTATGCCGGTAGTTGTCTGGAACACTAAGCTCGAAGTTTTTGATGAGTATATTTAACTGGGATAAGTAGTCTGATTAACTAAGTCCAACTTTGTCCGAAAGGTCAAGCGACGTATTCAGTTCGGCTGGGCATCATTCGGGGGACTACGACCCTAAAACCCCAAAAACCCTGAACATAGTTTTTTCTGCTGCTAAAAAGCATAGCCCAATGGAATAATAAGCTGAGTGGTCCGGACCAGCCATATATATAATATATTTTTTTGTAAACTGAAAAAAATAAAATAAAAAAATATGCCATAGTAAATTAAGTTCGGATTACGACACATCTTCCCGTCAAATATACTCACCTCAAAACATGAAAAAGAGATTGTACAGACATTACGTGTTACCGGTGATGACTTATGAATCTGAAACATGGTCCTTTACTGCTGGCCATATGTGAATGATCCGCAATAAATCATAGTAACCAACATAGCCCAACGGATTAATAAGCTGAAGTGGAAATGGACCAGCCAGATTTTTTGTAAACTTAAATAATAAAATTAAAAAAATGTGCCATAGTAAATTAAGAAACCGTGTAGTCGAGATATAAGAATATCTACTACCCCATATCAGGAACAAAGTCTCAAAGCATTGGAAACAAATAAGGAGATAGGCAGCAGCGTCATTCTAGTAATACTAAAATAAAAAACGCTTGCCAAGCGTGGCAATTTTTGGTTTACGTAATGACCTCACATCATCCTATCGTTCAAAGCCTAAATGGCTACCTACATGTGAAAGGCGATACTCCAGAATTTTACTTGTACTTTATTCAATTTTTGACGATCCAAGTTCGCCTTCTTATCTTAAATCTTCCAAATAATTTATCGTCTGAGGTTAAGGTTTCCACAGCATAGGTACACCATACCATACCATTATTTTTTCAGGTCGTCTTTTACGATACAAGCTCCAAAACTTTGGAACAACCTCCCCAGTGATATTAAGAATGCAACAAATAAAAGTCTTCAAAGTTCTCCTACGACAACATTACCTGAGGGCAACTACTAACATTATTTTTACTTTATTCTTTTCTTTTTTTACTTCAAATATTTATTTGATTATATATTATTCAAACAATATATATATATTTGTGGTGCTTGTGTGTGTGTGTGTGTGTGTGTGTGTGTGTGTGTGTGTGTGTGTGTGTGTGTGTGTGTGTGTGTGTGTGTGTGTATTTAAACGTTTTGTGTATGTATGATATGTGGATATGCAGAGAATGCCACATGGCATTAAGTCCGCCCTATGTACCCTTTAGCTTAAGGTGTTACATTTAAGTTTTAAATAAATAAATAAACTATAGCAAATATCCTTTATCAGGTTGTAATTGTAACAGTAAATTACGATTTTTTTTAATTAAATGCCATTAGGTAAATTATAAAATAACTTGTTAAATAATTTAAAAAATTACGTAATATTATGATTGAAGCAATATAAAATGAGTTAAAATTTGACCTCTTCACAATTTAATCCCAACAAGTACCTAATGACTTCTTTGCGACAAAGGCTTCAGGCCAAACGTTTAATAGCGAACAATGTTCTACAACATGGCTGCGGTTCCTGCTTTGGGACGAGATCTTTGTTAGAAATAACTATGGATATCATAATGAGAATGAGTGTTTTGTTAAAGTTTTTCTCATTGTTAGTTTTATCAATTAGAGTCGTCTAGTTTCAAATCCCGTTAAAACACGTTTATTTAAAATTTTAGCGTAGTATGTCATTTGAAAGTACTCTTACGGCCTGGCCACGGGGAACAGCGGCGCGAACAGCGAAGCGACAGGCGGGGCGAAAATTCGCGCGGCGTGATTTGAGGGCCACGGGAAGTCACGTTTGCCGCCGCGACCAGATAGGCCGAGAGTGAAATGTCTTTATCAAAGTTATTTCGATATTTCTTAGAAAGTAATTGTTTTTTTGATTCAAGACATAATATTTGGAAAAGATTGCGGAGTACATGATTTGAATAGGAATCGGGTTATAAATGGAGAATTCCACAACAAATAGAATGCATCTAGAAAAAATTTTCAAGTAAATACCAGAATGAGTGTCGAAACCTGCAATTATATTCTTGTTAATATTCAATCAGAATTAGAGATGAAAGTCAATGCGGATAGAATTTTAAGTTGATTTTGTTGGCCCGGCATTTTTCGCGGCGAAAACGACTAAAATATTTTGTTCCCTATACTATTCGCCGCTTCTGCCGCCGCGTCTGCCGCCCGACTCCGTGGCTTGCACCGTACTGATTCATACGTTTTGTTTCATTCGCCCGCCGCGCCGCCAGTCTCCCGCGCGTTTCGCCCGGTAAATTTCGCCGCTCGCGTCGCCACTCGCCGCTACGCGTGGCTTGCTCCATACATTTCTATACATTTGTTTTAGTCGCTAGACGCCTCGCCGTTCGCGCCGCGCGAATTTTCGCTACGGCGAATGTCCCGTGGCCAGGCTGTTAGAGTAGTAGAAATTCGTAAATTTATTTCCTATCAAACTCCGCCATAAGCGGGTGTAAAATACATTTTAATTACAGTGTTCGGTGCAAAGTACTCTAAAATAAAGTGTGTGAGTTTCAAATTCCTCCATAACAAATTCAACCAATGGCGGTCCAATATTAGATCACGTGACACAGTAAATTAGTATGGCCGATTCCGTTACCTGTGAGTGTTGTTGCTGTGGTTTTTATTGTTTTTGTGCGTAAAAAATGGAGGATTTACAACAGTTTATAAAAAAATCGGAGCCCGGTAAAGCACGCAAGAAATTGGTTGATAAATCAAAGTGGAAACGTGAAGTATTGCCTTAAAAAAGGTTGGTTTCTTTCTTCTGCTAAACAGTCAACTGCCATTTGAAAAGTTGTTAAGCAAAACAGAACCATGAAAATAGTTCAACAAGCTTTGGCACAAAACTTCGAATTTGAATTTTTTTTCTTGCTAAATTGAGTTGAACTGAACTAATATGAATTTCCCTATAATAAAAAATTGTTCTTTATATTATTCCATAACAGTCTGCCGATTTTATATGAATGTGTTGTGTGTAATTATACCTATTCGTATGAAATCGACGGCATTTACATTAATGATTGTTACAAGCGATATAAAAATATTGTTTTATTTTCGAGAAATCATAAGGTTCAATCATAAGGTATAATAAGTTACTCGGTTTAACTGCAAAAAGTCTGTTCAAAAAACGCAATACTAATATTATATACTCGTAATATACTAATAATTAGTATGCTTATCTTAGGTATAGAAAAATGAATGTTGTTTTGATTGTTTGCTCGTTACCGATACATGGAATTGGATGAAATTTGGCATACAGGTAGACCATGACCTGGAAAAGGACATAGATAGGATATGGTAGGGTAGGGTAGATAGGTAGATTAGGTACGTCAAGTGGTACAAAGTTCTTGATCAGCTAGTGTTTTATAAAACAAGAATTATAATTGTTTTCTACTGATGATAAAATTTATACTAACAGTGAAAATTCAAATGACACTTATTTTTGTTGTAGATACAAGCCAAATACGCTTCCAGCATTCCCATCATGTGGACACAGTCGCAAGGCATTTCAGTGCGCTACTTTAGCATGCACAGAAATAATAAAATTCCACCAATCATTTTACAAACATCCGACAAAGATTTTGCAAGATAATTTTATAATAAAACACTGTACTATCACAACATCTAAAACTACAAAAGTTGGTAGCAAGCGAAATCATTCGTTAAAATATTTCATTCGTAACAAGAGCGGCACAATGATCCCTGTTTGTCAAAAAACATTTACTAATGTATTGTGTGTAAGGAAAGACCGTATACAGGGAGTGATGCGAAGATTTTATGAAAAGGAGGAGATGGCAAAAGAGCGTAGGGTTGGAAACCGAAAAAGTCACAAGTTTGAAGAGAAAAGAAAAGCGGTACAAGCCTTTATAGTCATTTAAAGCAAATGAAAACCACTACTGCAAGTCAAAAATATAAAAAGATTGTACTTGCCCCCTGAACTAAACTTTAAAATAATAAGAAAACTTTGGCCTATGTATAACAACGACCATCCTTGCTTAGAAGTAAAATAGCATTTTTTTAGAAATATATTTAATTGTTGTTATAACATTAGTTTTGGCACACCTAGGTCTGATGTTTGTTCGACATGTCTTCTGTTAGATGAGAACATTAAAAAAGAAACAAATACTGAGATCATAAATAAATTGATAATTGAAAAAAGAGTCCACCATTTGAGGTTCAAAGCATTCTATGAGATCTTACAGGAGCAAAGAAGTGATATTCTAACAATAAGCTTCGACTGTCAAAAAATTTATGGCTACCTAAATTGCCAGATCAGTCCGCCTACTATAGCCGCCAATACAATTTCTACAACTTCACTATAGTAGTTGGTAGCTCTAAGGCAAAATTGACCAAGGAAAACATATCTGCATATACCTGGAATGAAACCATACACGACAAAGGTAGTAATGAAAGCATTTCAGCAGTTCATCACTTTTTAACTAATGTAGATATCAAAGAAGAAATCAAAGTCTTAAGAATAGTAGCAGATGGCTGTTCTGTGCAAAATAAAAATTCCGGCATGGTAGCCATGCTTGCGGCATGGAAAGTGGTTGACAACAGAAGCACCCAGACACATCAAAAGGGTAGAAATAGTTTTTCCTGTTGTAAGGCATTCTTTTATTCCACCCGACCGCGTGTTTGCTCAAATACAGAAAGATTTTAAAAAGCGTGAAGTCATTTCGTCACCTGAACAATATCAAGAAATCATAACTCAATATTGTAAAATAACAGCTTTAGATACAATTGCAGTACGAGATTGGAAATCGGCCTACGCACCAATTATCAAACCAACGACTAGCTATCACGTAGTGCAAGAGCAAAAGGTTTTTCTTGACACGTTCCAAAACAAATAATTTATTGATGCAAGGAGAATAGTCATATAAAATTTATATTAATGTAAAGAAGCCGATAACAAAGAAAAATAAAAGCATCTCTATGTTGACTCCAGTTGTTATTCCAATGTCCAATGGAGAGCAATGTAGAGTCATTAAAACATTAGAGTTTTATAAAACAGTGGAAGGTCTTATAAGCAAGGAGATATTGACGGGGATACAGCAGAGATACCAAGCGACCTTTGTGAAGACGGTTTTGAGGATGTCAACCTATTAGTATGATTTAACTTTTTGTGTTTACCTGATTTCCAATGTAGAACAACTAACTTGTTTATTTTCAAATTATATTATTATGTAAAATTGCTGACCAGTTGTTGTTGCATAACATTGACCATCACCATAGAATGACATAAGTTTCAAATCCCGCTATTTCTCTAAGCTCAGTTGCAAATGCCCCCATAACAGTAAGTTTCAAAATCCACCATATTTAAAATCAACACCTGTTTTTAGCTAGTTTTTTGGTAGTAATGGTAAGGTATCTTTTGTTGCCATGGAAGTAAAAGAAAATCGTCTAATTAAGTAAAGTTGTTTCTCTTTCAAACTTTTTTTTTAATTTCTGCAAAATTTTAATGAATCGTTTTGGCGGGATTTGCAACTAGATGACTGTTAACATTTTTTGGGAAATTTAATTTAAAATAAATTCGTTTAAAAAAATAATTCTTACTGTTGAACAAACCAAAGATTTGTATATTATACTCCCACGTAGACTACCATAGGCAAGAAAAGAATAGAATAGATTATTTTTTATTCAATATTAATTACAAGCAGATTTTATTAAAATGTTTTTTTTTTTACTTTTACTATTGGTTCGGAAAATACCTTTGCCGTGGGAAGAAGATGCAAGAAACCAAGCGGGACTTTTTTAAAGTAAAGTTTTACGTATTTAGTTTTGCGTAGTAAAATACGTTGTGTCACGTTGTATAAACTACTTTTATTTAAAAAAAACGACTTGGAAGCGGCCATCTTATTTCAACTATCCAGAGCCAACTGCATTCATTGACCACCCCTGCATAATTTATAAAGTCATCATTACATTTTTACTGTTCGAACACTTCACACTGTATTTGTTAGTTCAAGGCTTCACATGGGGACTCTTTATTCCTCACCAAGTCTGTTTTTCAAACTATATGACCGATCCAAGGTCACTTCAGTCTACTGATTCATTGAGCTTCTTCATCAGTTACGTTTCTCTTCTAGGAATATTCTCGTTATTTCATATTCAATACATACAAACATTTAATACATGTAACACAAAATGTGCAATGCGGAATGTACAAACTTTTCCAAATCATGATAGCAACTGTGAGAGCCTCGCCAACACGTCTGTTTATTGACGAACAACTTGCAAACAACATTGGCGATAATTCAACACAACATGCTCAACTTTTTTAATTTATTTTAGCATTGGCTACAAGGCCTTTAGTCAAAATTTAAAGTTACAGCCGATATACGTCACGTCTGGGCACAGGCCTCCTATCATTCCTGAAAGGTTTTTAGGCCAAGGAAATGTCCACCGCGCGCGAAAGCGTAAAGCAAGTAGGCAAACTTCACATTTTCTTATTTCTCAGATATGCAGGTTTCCTCAAGATTTTTCCTTCACCGCCAAGCACGTGGTAAATCAGCACTTGACACTAAAATTGCAATTAATAAGTTCATTGGTGCCGGTGGTGATCGAACCTGGTTTGCACGCGTACTGTGAAATTTACAGCGAGCGCTTAGCCCCTGAGCTATCGCGGTTTAGTCAAAAACAATACATACAATACTATTATATATCATACATTACATTGGGAGTAACCTTTCATTGCGATAATTTTGAGATATTTTGACAGCAATTTAAGCCAGCAGAGAGTCGACGACGGTAGATCAACTTCAACCAATTATTTACAAGACTACTACCAAAATTTAAATGACTCTATATTATGTTAAAGGCAGTGACTAAGATTGTCATTTAATTAACGCATTTCATCACTGTTAATTAAATTTGTATAAAGATCAGTTTCCTTACTTGGTAATATTTACATGGGAACTATGACTACGCCTTTTGTAATAATTTATTATATTTACGCAAACACTACACATTTAAATAATACTAGTTTTTACGGATTTAATCGCGTATACTATCTTCAAATTTAATATACGCGATAAAATCAGTAAAAACTAGTGTTATTTATATGCCTTTTGTGTATGATTATTGGCAATGATGGCTTGATAAAAATGTCTACTCATTTCGTCTCTCGAGTATTCAGTTGAAGGTATCATCCTCTAAGTTATTTCTGCCGCCAAGAAACAGTGTGCTCCGGTGTGAAGGTGTAAAGAACCAGTAATATTTACAGACTGAGAGTCTTAATCCTTACATGTGACATCTGTAGACTTATTTGTTTGAAGTTGTTTGCAGTTATCATGGTCATCTGCTTTAGTAGCCACTTATCATCAAGAAGACTGTAGGTTTCTTGGTCACTTCAATTTTATAAAATCCATGGCACTTGCCAGGAAGATTTCATAGTTACCAAAAGATGGCGGTAAAACTTATTTCATTTAGAACAGTTATAAAGAAGTAACAAAACCGGCGACGGAGAGCAGCGTCGAAGGTGGGAACTTACTCGCAACCCCTACACCGATAAAAGCCCAGGTCAAGCATTTGACTCTCCTGTTGCTATTTTGCAGGCTAATGAATAGGAAAACATTATAAACATTTTAGTTATTTAAAGTCTAGACATGCTATTGTTATTAAGATATTTTCCGACCTCGGTTATACATACGAAATTTAAAAGCAAACGTATGAAAGTAAATTTGAATAAAAAATTACCCGGTTACAAGGACGACAATTAAATTATTGAATGTTCACTCTCACTCGGATTCGAAAATCAAGTGTTTTTTATTTTATTTTCTAAACAAGGTTCCTGGCAACGATTTTATAACATAGAAGGCCTCCATACGAAACTAGAAAATAGATCCTAAAGCTATTTTGTTAGATGACCAAAGAATTCAAATATACGAGGTTACAGATTACTAATAATACTATATACTATTTACTGTGCCTATTAAGATTTCTAACAATTAATATAAATTTCTTAAATTATATTTAAAGATATTAATTTTATCGTCCACGTTTTATTCCTTAAAGTATGTGTAATTAATATTTCCAGCGTTCAGGACAAAAAGTGTAATATAGTTACTACATGTTCGGGACGCAAAGGTAAATACGAGTAAAACCATTTTTTTATTTATTTTTTATTTACTCTCACAATTTAAATTAACAAGTTAGAGTATAAACAATGTACACTATGGGCTGTACTGCCTGCCTGCTGCTGCGCAGCCTGTGTTACTGATCACCATGGTCTCCTCCTCAGGATATTATCAACATGACTAAACAAGCTATTTGTTTGATAAACAAATGAGAGATATTTTATTATTATTTATTTGTGTGTGTGTACGTGTGTGTGTGTGTGTGTGTGTGTGTGTGTGTGTGTGTGTGTGTGTATGTGTGTACCTGTGAGTGTGTATGTATGTATGATCTATCCAGTACTAAAACTATGTATATGAAATAAGAACGTTTTCAGTGCTCTCATAGTCCAGACTTAACAAACATTGAGTTACTTTTAATTTGCAAGGGCGTTTATTAAGTGGATATATACCAATTCTAGCGTTTACTTTATTATATAGAAAATTACCCATAAAGTTAAAAAATTTACGTGAAAATTTGGTGCAATGCGTGTTGTAGTAACAGACTACATCATTTCTGCGCTTATCTTTTATCAGTTGTAAATTATAGTGTAAGAGTGACTGCTTTTTAATGATACATTGTAGAATAAAGAGTTGCCTGACAGATAGGACTTTCCAATGTTTGTATAGATCTACAGTAGGGTAAAGAAAGAGAAATGCGACAACGCTCTCTTGATCAACTAAAGATCACTTTTCCTTCTAAGCCGCGTCAACGTGTTGTGTTAGTGATGGCCATGGCACTTGCCAGAAAGATCTCATAGTTATCAATAGATGGCGATATAACTCATTTCATTTAGGACAGTCATAAATACGTAACAAGACCGGCGACGGAGAGCAACGTCGAAGGTGCGAAATAGGAAAGTATAATAAACATTTTTAGTTAATCAAAGTCTACACGTGTTATTGGCAATCAGATATTTCCTGGTCTTGGTTATACATACGTAACTTAGAAACAAACGCATGAAAATAACTTTTTATAAACAGTGACCCGGTTACAAGGACGACAAATAAATGAATATTCACTGTACATTCAAGTTCGAAAATCAAGCCGGTTTTGTTTTTTTCTAAACACGGTCCCCGGCAGCTATGTTATATATAATTTTAAAAATGTTTGCGCTATCTCATATAAAGACTTTGTAGGCCGGGTTTTGCAAATAAAGTTTTTAAAAAAGTTTTCTAAAGTCAAATATAATTAAAAAATTTCGTCGATTTCTTTTATATAATGTCCTCCTCCATGCTGAATTTTGGTCAAAGTGATCAACGGAGACTAGTCAGCCAGCATTTAGCCTATTAAGATATATAACAGCGTATTAAGATTACTTTTAATTTTTTAATTACATTTAAAGATATTAATTTTATCGTCCACGTTTTAATCCTTAAAGTGGGGAGTAATTAATATTTCCAGCGTTCAGGACAAAAAGTGTAATACAATCACTACGTGTTCTGCACACAAAGGTAAATACGAGTAAAATCATTTATAAATTCATTGAAGCTATTGATATTACTTTTACTATTTCAACACTCGGACGTGATGTTCTTTAATTTCCGATAAGCGTTTAAGCAAACACGGCGGTGCACCGTTTGGATCGATACATTAAATTGAACGCAAAGCGCCATGCTGCCATGAGGATTAAATATGAATAAAAGTATAAGTGCACTATTAAAATAAACCTTTTGTGTTTATTAATCAATCGCATTTGAGACATGTTTCAAGAATTGTTTGTAAAATTTTTCTTTTGTATTGATATTTATATAACATTTTTTTAATTAAAATCGAACCGTTGAATAGATATACAACATATTATTATTGAATCAGTAATTTGCAATCCGAAAAGGATTAGCGCGTGTGTATATATTGTTTACATATTAATCCTATATAAGCTAGAATAAAAAAACATTTTAAATGTTTTATTAAAATCAAATACATTCAATATATATGATTCATATTCAATATGAATGTAAGTTATTTTTCCAAAAAATGACGGTTGTGCAAAAACTCAAGTCGAAACTGAGACAATCCTAAGTTTT
Source organism: Parnassius apollo (assembly GCA_907164705.1). NCBI lineage: Eukaryota > Metazoa > Arthropoda > Insecta > Lepidoptera > Papilionidae > Parnassius > Parnassius apollo. The sequence goes on along the minus strand of CAJQZP010000884.1, from coordinate 508,221 downwards.
ATAAAGTGATTAGCTTTGCCCCACGGTTTCACTCGCGTTTATCACGCGCCTGAGGTGCGTAACATGACATGATACCTACATATTTTAAGCTTTTTAGATAGCAATGTATAGAAAAATTGGCAAACTTAATGGAATACTTTTATCTATTGACATATGTATGAAGCTAAAGCGAAGTTAAATTTTATCCACTCTTCCTCCCCCTCCTGTTGAGCGTTCCCCCGCGCCTTATTAAAGTGACTCCGAAGCGTGGTTTTTCCAGTTTTAAAGAAAACCATACACAATACATGAAAAGTGTGTCGGTACGAAATGATCTCTTAAATATTCAAAAGCAATATCACATTTTTTCCGTGCAATCTGCCACGACATATGAAAATTTTTGTCATTCATCGATTTTCATGTATCGATTCCTGTTTTCTTTAAAACTGGAAAATACCGCGATTCGGGACACTTTTTGCGACGCGGGGGGGGGGTGACACTCTCCCGGGAGGGGAAGGATGAGTGCATAAAATTAAACTTTGCTCTATAAGGTACATATGCCGATATATAAAATTACTCTATTAATTTTGCAAATTCGCTAAAATTATTGAATAACCTCGTTCATAGAAGCGTTCACTGCTTGTGTCTCATCGGGAGGCTAAGGTTACATTGTACGCGCGCCGAGCCTTGTGTTGAATTATTTTAATTTTTATTATCACCTAAATTATGCGTCGAAATAACATGCTGTAAAGAATAAAATTGTCTTAATAATTAAGTAACATTCGTTCGTACGGATTAATTTTTTATACGTGGTAGAGCCATGCTGCAGTTATATTAGTAGTATAGTTGTAGCACGAATGGGTCGGCTCGACCGGGGAAGGACCACGCTCTCACAGAATACCAACGTGAAATAGTAGCTTAATGCTGCTGTATTTCGTATGGTGAGTGTAGAGAACCGGAGACCCTTTTTACTGGAAACGAGGCATTCCATCTTAGTCCTCACGGGTGACAACACATCTGCATTTTGATTCGTATCCGAGGATAGATGTAGATGTCTATGGGCCGCAGCAACCACTTACCATCAGGTGGACTGTGTGCTTGTTTGTCACCCTATCCTATAAAAAAAATAATATGCCATGCCTAATAATAACGCTTTTAAATCACATTTCAATTTTCAATATTTTTTTTGTCACAAAATACCTTATTGTGGCTTTTATATAAGAAATAGGCTAACTTTTTTTAGACGGAGTAAAGATCTATATTTTTGTGGAAAATTGTTTTTACGTATCACTAGCCATTACGCAGCGCACGCAGATAAACCATTTCGGGAGCGTTTTTTCTTCTGACTTGCTTAACAAAAATCAATGTTTAAAGCTGATTGAAAGGTATAGCCAAATATACTATTTCTCATGAAACTGGCTATAATATCACTACAAGAAACGGCAGCATTGAGCTACTATTTTGCTCTGGTATTGTGTGAGAGCGTGGTCCTTCCCCGGTCGAACCGACTTATTCGTGCTACAACCATCCTATAGCTGCAGCATCAGCTATTGCTTTGCGTGAAATACACTCAGTGTAGAGTATGTACGTGTGTGCCATTCACACCCTGTGTCTGAATGTCTTGCTATTAGTGAACCTACCTTTTCGGTAACTAGTATGGATGACATTCTTTTTTTTTTTTAAATCCTTTCAAATAACTCTACGCATGAGGTTAGCCCGAGTGAGGCCATGTCTCGCAGACGTTCTACACTAATCTAAAATAAACCTAAGTCCATACCAGAAAAGAATAATTAGTAAAACCAATGATTATGTGGAACACAGTGTCATCTACCGTATATATTTTTATATTACTGACAGATTGAGACACTGCGTTACTTTTATATTAATAACGTTCTCCCGACCGAATTTCTGTTACGGCGTCCAGTCTCATCGAAGACGAACAAGCCTTCTGCGCGGATGAGAAATAATAGTGCGCGAGTGTGCCCAGCCCAGGTGCACTCACTACAACATTTATAGTTCGATATGTCCGGTCCATATTTGCATAGCATAGTTGCCTATACTGATGTACGTTGGTACACCAGTATAGGCAACTATACTGGTGTACCAACAAGGCAAGGCAGATATCTGGTAGTGGTCGAAATCAGAGAAGGTAAGTTTTTACCAAGCCAATTTTCGGGATACATTATAAATAATGTTAGATAATATTTTAAATATTACATGTATTTAAAGAAGAAACTTTTTTGGTAAATTTTTACCGTTTAAACCGTTTTAGGGAGCAGTGGTAGCTCAGAGGCTAAGCGCAAGCTGTAAATTTCACAGTACGCGAGCAACCCGGTTTCGATCAATTTTAAGTGCTGACGGCAACGAAAAATATCTTGAGGGAACTTGAAAAAAAATTTGGAAGACATGTGAAGTTCATCATTGTAACAGCGCGGCGGATATATCCTTGGAACCTGTCTAAAACCTACTCAGAAATGAGAGGCCTGTGCTCGGCATTGGGACGTACATAAGGTATAAATTAAATCATTTGAAATATATGGCAAATAAATAAAAGTAGACCCAAGAATCAAGAAAAACATAGGAACCGGAAAAGGTTTTTCAAACACCAGTTTTTAAAAATATAAAAATTTGTGTCATTTTTTGAACTTAGGCTATTTTCTACTGTATTGTTATTACTTTCTCCTCGTAGTTAATAAAGTCATGATGGAAATTTATACCAGGATATTGCAAATAAGAAATTTTCAATACTAATGCTATACTAATATATTATACAGGTCAACTAAATTGAATTCACGACACAAAGCACTAACCATCTGTCCCCTAAATTTCGCCACGTCGGAATTGGGCAATAACTTCACATCGACATTAATGTCATATAAATTTCATGTTGTAAACTTCGCTTAATTTAAACGCGCAGATGTTTGCAATGTCTGTAATATTAAGTCAGTTTAAAATTTACTCTATTTTTGGGAATGAGGATAAAAAATAAAAGGAAACACTAACAAATTAAGATAGAACTATAATCTCCCACTCGTTCTAGCGGTATAAAGTATCGCGCATGCGACTGAAGGGAATCAATCACTCTACGAGTCTCACTGTCGTCACTATGCCCTTTCGAGTATTCTACGAGAGTGGGCAATGAAGATCGTGTTACTGAAAAGCTGCCCTGTGTTGCATTATTAGCAGTACACCTTTGGTGTAATCATGTAATTATGTCCTTCACGTTACGCCAGTGTGTGATTATGGCGGGGACATATTACGATTGGTCAAACAGTATTTGCTCTTTACTGAATGTATAGTGGTCTTATGGTAATGACTAATTGCGTAAACAAGAGACCAAGTTGAACATCTGTTCTTACACATTTATTATTTTTAACAATTAATCTCCAGAATTTTTTCTAATAGTAAAAGAAGCTTTTTAAGTTTGTTTGTATTATTCTTTTATTTCAAATAATTTTGAGTTTTATTTATTACACTATGTATACACATGTATGAATATATTCAATGATTTACCTTTTATTGGGTTGAATGATTTCAAAATAACTCATCATAAGTGCATTGTACACACAAAAAATAATCTATCAACAAGGAAAAAAAACAATTCACTTACCAGAAATGAACATACACATTAAATTCTAAAACAATAAATTAACGAAAATTATAATATAATCTAGTTTATAAAATTTATAGCTGAAACCTACAAAAACATGAACAAGATAATTGATATTGTACAGAAAAATGTTTTAAAACTTTTTTAACGATCAAAATAAGGCCTAGAGCCTTTTTCTCTTTACTAGATCTTTAAAATATTTATCGAATAACTATTAAGTCTAGTCACCAAAAAGACTATTGCTGAACATAGACCTCCCCATATATTCTGAAAATACGCCTCTCCCATAGATTTTCTTCCTACACGTTTTTTTTTTTGTTAAATTCGGCATATTACTTGATTCTGAAAACTTTTATGTAGCCATATAAATCCAACTAGGAGCGGCAATCAACTTCCTCGGTGTCCTAGCGTCAGTGACAGTTTGGGCTTCGTGTTGTTGTGCTGTGCGTTCTTGGTACTACGGGCATTAGAGCCATATAATAAATAACTTTTTAAACAAGCCCAAAAAACGAAAAAGTTCTGTATTCGACGCATACGTTTTTCGATTTTTTGCAATCAGCTAAACCAATTAACATGATTCATTTTGATGGAATAAGTTATACTTCATGGAATGTCCCATTTGAATTTGAAGAAAAATTCCAACTTTTAAAATGCGTAAGAAAATAGGACATGAATATTTTATAAGACCTTATAAATAAGAAATAGAGTAAATGGGGCCCTACACTCTATTGTGAAAAGCCAGAATGTGTCAAAAAAGTCACGTACGGCAATTCACAATGCTGTGTTGTTCTTACTTTAACGTATGGTAGTGAAAGTTGGGTGTGACAGAAGAAGCACGAGAGTAGAATAAATGGAGTAGAAATGCGGTCGTTAAGGAGTATGTTAGAGCTGAGTCTGAGTGACAGGGTGAGAAATTGTATGATAAGAGAAGAGTTTGGTTTGTAAGATAATGTTGTGACCAGGATTAAGAAAAGATTGCTTCGGAGGTTTCGTCATGTGGAAAGAATGACAAACGGCAGAGTCGGAAAGGGACGTCCTAGGCGAAAGTTTATCGACCAAATTGGCGATATATTGAAAATAGGTCAAATTAGGAGTACCCTTAACCGACAAGCATGTATGCGTAGGAATATGGATGTAGAGGAGGCGAAAGAGGTGTGTTAGGATCGTACCGAACGGAAGTTTGTAGTCTCTGCCTACCCCTCTGGGTGACAGGCGTGAGGGTTTACGTATGTATGTATGAAATTATTTTGGTCACTCCTCCCGCCGACTTTTCTCGAAAAAATTTGTTATCTATGGTGTGCCAAGATACAGAATAATCATTTAAGTTATCTATTTGACAACACACAGTGATCACAAAGCCGCAATGGCTAGCAACACCCTATTACCCATATCTTCATCACTTCTTGTGATACGATTTCTTGTGATTAGGTCGTTCCAAGTCGACTAACACTAGTCTCTACGAGACAAAGACCTTCCGCCACACACACGACTCACAAGTACATAGCAGTTACAACTACGCTACAACATGTTCAATGCGACCAAATATTAATAACAGGTATCTAATAGTATGAACGCTTAAAAATACCTTCATCAACTTCTTCAATACTTAATTCTACTTCAACTAGATCAATTTAAAGGAAACTTCACTGAATATGTCGAAATAAAATTATCAAGAGTCATAACTTTTTTAATTGTTCGTTACGCAAAAAATTTACAACTACACTATTTTATTTTTACAACCACTCATCTCTATGTTCAGTCATTCCCGTTACATCTTAACGACGACTAAACAAACCTCTACCAATACTATATATGAACCGCACCGATTTTTTGAGCTACGGCTGCGGTACGGCTGATGACATATAAAAACACAAAATAAAATGAACTACGCAACTCTACAACATATTATATAAATAAAAATAGAACAAACTCGACTACTCTACAAAAACAGGGTCATTAGGCACTCGAATAGACTCAGGTTAGTCAATTGAAATAAGCTTGGCTTTTAGGTATTTCTCTCAACCAATTTAAAAGTTAACCACTTAAAACTACAAAATGTTTTTTCAAAGCAATATTTAAGACAAATTTACTTTCCTCACGCAACAAATGTCAGTCGGCAGCAGCGGTAAATAATTCACCAACAGTCTCACGAGAGCGTACATCCATTCAAGAGCAAGCGGCGCAGCACCACGCCTTCATCACACTATTCGAAGATTATAATATAAGCGATAACAGAAACCTTATCCTGCTTGTGATGTAGAAGGAAGAGGATCATCCTCAGATGACGCAAATATGCGTGCATTTCCTGCCTCAACCCCCTCTCAGAAATGAGAAAAGGCCTGTGCCCAGTTGTGGGATGTTGTAACTTTAACTTTAACTTTAGTAAGACCAGACCGGAACCAGACGCATCGCAACTTTGACGATGTTCCTCATTGTTGGTCTAGGTATTTTTTCGCATATAATCACATAGAATTATACAGTCGTTTATTATAAACCACAAAATAATTTTAGCATATACCATAGTTCCCTATTATAATACCCACGGGACGAAATGGGGTGATGGAAATTAAGCCACTACAACAAATTTTTTAGTGACTTTTAAAAACTGTCTGCTTTTTTTTTCGCAGGGAATCTGCGTACATTAAACAATTGTCTGTACAATGGAACTCACACATAACAATAAAAGCAATAAACTGAGAACTTCATGAACACATTATCACAGGATCGCTTGGTGATAACACAACTCGTACATAGACTCGAATCAGTCACTCAACCGATCTGTATATTGTATAAGGGCGAGCGGCCTGTTGTGGTAAGCAAATCCGACCGACTCCCACAGCTAAAACTAGGAAACTAGGGGTTACCATAATAATATATTAACATGAGCTTAAATTTTGTGTTTCACACACGAAAAGATAAAAGTAGTTTTGAAATATAATTTACGAAAATGAGTCTAAATAAAACCGCTTTGTAACAAAAAAAACTGGCTTTAATAAACCGATGTTTTTGTCAAACCATAAACGGCTTTTAAAATCATGTGGAGCCGGTATATATATATATATATATATATATATATATATATATATATATATATATATATCATATAAGAATAAAACGGAAGCGCATAACTAACAGCAAATTCATCACTATTTCTTTTATGGTATTGTACTCGTAAGTGCCTCTCAAAAGAATTGGGTCGGAGTTGAATTTCTTGGATAATCGAAGTTTTTATATCTTGAAATTACTTTCAGCTTCTTTCTTAAAAGACTCATTTTATGTACAGGAGAGTGCTTACGGGCGAATGATATGATCATGATGATCGATCAAATATTATGTACATATTATATATACCTGAAAGGTTCCTGACGTGATCTCTTGATTATAATTTGTGTGATCTCTCAATCATAGTTGCCACTTGGTTAATTTTCAACAAGCATTCCAGAAATTACCGCCGGTACCGCCAGTCAAGGAGGTCATTCTGAACCATTTATCAAAATCTGCTATAACACATAAACACAAATTCTTTGATTTTCTAACGGGTTCAATTGTAAATCTTAACCATCCAGGACCAGGAACCCACACCCTCAAAATGCATTTCCAAATCGGTCTAGTTGTTTGAAGTCCAGTGACATACTCGTACCAAGAATCTCAGTAAAGATTTTCTTATTATCAGCCTATTCATTACCTGTGGATAGATACCGTTACCGGTAGAGCCTATCAAAAGCCCGCTGTTGAACGTAGGCCTCCCCTATTGATTGCCTCATTGTAGAAATATTTTCCACAGTTGTTACGCTTGGCAGGCGGGTTAGCAATCGCAGTTTTTTTATTATTATTAGTTGTTATTAGGAAGCCGTTGCTTTTCATTTCTTGGCTTGTTTCCCCTCTATCTTCTCATAATACACCTACGGGACGATATTGGGTGGTGAATATTCTTGCACCGCCACTGCACGTTCACTTGTGAATATATAGAGTTATTTTAAATTAATAAAGTTATTTTAATTAAAGCTAATTTCAAAGCACACTTTTTTCATAAGCAAAAAGTGCTTACATGTCCATAATTGACTTTTGTATTTTCTGAAATGATTCAAGAAATTAATATGGATGAATTAACAAGAAAAAGGGATGGAAGTCGGTGTTGGACTATATCGAATGATAGACGTTGACGAGGAAGGAAACTATTAAAGTAATTTAACGAAATTATAGTGCTAGTGTATTTTAATCCAGATTTTATTTGTAGCTTTATATGCAAAAATAATACTAAAGATTCAAAAAGTAAAACGAAACGGGTACTAGGTACACAACTTTTCTATATTCTAAATTTCAAAAATACTGATTGTCGAACGAGACTCCAGCATCCGACTAATTAAGTAAAATCAACTAACATTTTATTAAAGTGACAACAGCCGAACTCAAATTTTTGAAACTAGAAAGACTACCTTTCTCCTTTTTTAACAATAATCATTCAAAAAGAAAGAATTAAAGTATGAAACGGACAATCTTTTTTTTAAACGTTACCCCTACACTAGGATTTTCTCCTGTATCTTGGGGGCAGTTTACAAACATAAATTGCACAAGGGCAAACATGCAGACCCGAAACAACTATTTGTAGGCAATAAAAATACTTTTTCGTGTGGGATTCGAACCCGTGACACCCAGCGCAGCCACTCATTGCTAAGCCACTGCGCCACGGAATCGTCAAATCAAATCTTACTGATGATAAGTGTTTATTATTGAATAGGGTAACGTCGAGTAAAGCACGCTCACCCAGATACTAAAATTAATAATATCGAGCGTCGAAGCGTCTAGTTTCTTGACTATGATGTCTCTAGATGGTTTATGTCTTTATCGCTATATATACAGTTTGCTGACATATCTGTCACAAGAGCAGCGTCACTTTGGAACTTTTATTTGACAAATTTCATAGCGGGCAAGTTAATTTGTTATAAAAGTGTAGAGATTTCTGTTTCTTTCTGAAACATTTGTTATATTTTATATTAATTAGAATTTAAATGGATAATCCAAACTAGGGATATTCGTAAAAGTTGAAGATTTAAAAAAATAAGTGTGTAAAAAATGTCCCTAATTTGGATTATCCATTTAAATTCTAATTAATATAAAATATAACTATTATTTAAGAAAAAAACAGAAATCTCTACACTTTTATAACAAGCTTATGATTTGTATTTAGAAAAGTTGTGTACCTAGTACACGTTTCGTTTTACTTTTTGTAACTTTAGTATTATTTTTGCATATAAAGTAACAAATCAAATCTGTATTAAAATACACTAGCAGTATAATTTCGTTAAATTAATTTAATAGTTACCTTTCTGTCGTCATCGGTCACTTTTTGTTTATGAAAATAGTGTGCTTTGAAATTCGCTTCAATTTTTGAAGAATTAAAAAAAATAAGTGTGTAAAAAAATTAAATAATATAGCACTGAGGCACTGTTTTGTGCATATACATACATACCGAATATATACCTATATAATAGAAACCGAAAATTGAAATTAATTCGCAACTTTTCAATGATGGTGACACTGTGTTCTGCGGAAAAATAATTTTACCAGCGATATCTGGTATAATTAATTACAATACAACCGATAATTATCATGATACAAGCGATATCTGGTGAGCGTAAGATATTAAGCCCTCATTGGTAGGAGATTCAATAATCAATGTGCTTAAAGATAAAATAATACATTTTTATTTACAATTTTAAACCCATTGCGTTATACTAAACTAGAGGAGCAAACCACATTACCGCGCTTCGAAAAAAGTGTAACCACTATCCAACCGCGACGACGTAGCTTTGAAATTCCGGGGGCAATAAATCGATCTAGCTAGGATTTATTTTTAGAAAATTTCCCTTTGTCCGTGCTTTCAGGCAAAAAAAAACTGCTCAAATATAAGAAGGTAAATTTTGACAGGTTACTAACGATCGTAATAGCTCAGATGGGATGTTGTTCGAGCGTGATATCGGTGTTACCGTGGATCGCATTCCGTCTTGAGTCCTACTTTTTTCCTTTTTTTTTTCAAGTTCCCTTCTTTTGTGAGAAAATCTATTATTTCGAGCCCTTTTTTTTAGTATTTTTTAAAAATACGAAAATTTTAATTAATCTAATTGCACTCATGATTTTTTATTCAAATAACCAGTTCAGTTTTTTCTATTATGTCAATAAGATCAAAAATTAATATTTATTATTTTTTTTTTTTTATTTTATTAATTCATGTAATTTGTATATAAATGTAACATAAAAAAACTGAGCAAAGCTCGGTCATCCGGGTACTAAACTGTCTCACTTACACAAGTTGCGAAAACAATACCGTCGCTAAGATTAGATAAAGATAGACACACCAATCATGCAATGGCGGGTTGGTGTGGCTTATTATATGAAATTTAGCCCAAAATACGCAATAAAAAGGAGTTTTTTTAAGCTGCAGTTAATTGTTTTTATTTAAAAAAATATATTTTCTTATCAGGTGAAGTGAATAGAAGTTAGCATACCTGATGATATAAAACATATTTTTAAAAGTATTTTTATTGTACTAACAAATCAAACAATATAAAATAGGTAGTAAAATATAATGAATATGAAATATAAAATTTATATAAATATAAAATTATAATCAATATAAAATTATTAATATAAAAAAGGTGATAATATATATTTAATAGATCATTCATGGATAAACTAAAATAAGAATAATAAATTATTTTGTATAAAAGTTAAAACGTAGTTTTTATTATAATTTCCAAAATACTTAAAACCAGAGGTAACATATTAACTTACTCCATTAATTATATAGTCTCCCGTTAATGTGAGATAATCACAAAGGCGTAAAGGTGGTAACGTTTAACCTAAATCGCAAAATTTTATTATTCTTAAAATTTATTTCATTATTATTCAGTAAATTTATGTCTGGCATGCACGAGATAATTTTTAATTGCTTGTCAAATCATAATGCTTTAATAGAAAACATTTTTTCGCAGCAAAATAGCTAGAAAATTTTAGAATCATACATTTCAATAAACTGTATCTTATCTCAAATAAGTTAAATTAATTTAAATAAAAGTCCTAGAAATATACGAGTACGTAATACAGCAAAAGCAATGCACCCAAAAAATCACTCGATGAAAGCTTGCCAAGCTACGAATGTGTTCATATTGGAAAAGTTTAATCTCTTTCTGAATTCAATAACTAGTTTCAGATCACGAGTTCTGTTAAAGCTGTTTGTTCTAATTTTATCTTTTCTTTTAGAGACTTCAAGTATACAAGAATAGTGTTTATGATATTTTTTTTATATCGAAACCCGATCATATTTTTCATTTATTTAACTTAATCAAAACCAATCAATGCATGCAACTTGTATAATAATCACAGCCAAAACAAACAACATTTCTACAAAACAAATTCAAAGGTTAAGGTAATAAAGTTTTAATTCTAAGGTTAAGGTAATTAAGGATTTTATAGCCTATATCACATTCAAGACTAAAACGAATATAACGAAAGCCTGTATATTAAAATTCATAAAGCCGTTTAAGCAGAGCGTAACAAAGAAATATACATACATATATTCATTCTATGAGATTTTATTACATTACCTACATACTTACTATATACACTTAGAAAACATTACCCCCATACTGCGGCAGTTGGGCTGCGAACAAATGGTTATGATTTAGGATGAATAATGAAACTTCGCCCTATATCGATGCTACGAAAATGCTTTCGCACACTGACATGAACCCCACGCTAGTAGTCTATTACTATTATTTTATCGTGGCAGTATAACTGAAATGGTGTAGTGGCCTTATATCAAGTAAAAAGGGCCTCCGGTTCTCTACACTCACCATACGAAACACAACAGCATTGATGAACGTGGAATTGAGAAACGTCGGGTATATAAAAAAGTTAATATATGCAATAAAATCCGTAAAAACTAGTTTTAATTCAAAGCATTGATGAGATGAGAGCGCAGTCCTTCCCCGATTGAGGCGAATCTTGCATGTTATAACTATAATATAACTGCAGCATGGCTCGACCACGTAAAAAAATTTACGATATCAACACCCGGTATTCCACTGTTTTATTTTCAAAATCTTTTTTTTTCATAAACAGTAAAAAAAGGATAGTGGCTATGCCTATGTTTTTTCAGTGGTGGTGAAACAATAAAATCAATCGACGGCTCCGTGACGCAGTTGCTTAGCAATGAGTTATAGCGCTGAGGGCCGCAGGTTCGAATCCCGCACGAAATGAGTATTTGTATGGTCTACAAGTAATTGTTCCGGATCTGGATGTTTGTCTTTGTGCAATTTAGGTATGTAAACTGCCTCCACGACACAGGAGAAAATCCTAGTGCGGGATAACGTGTTAAGGAAAAAAAGAAAATCACCCCATTTCACACGGTGAGTGTCGTAGCAATCGATTATCGGGAATGCCAGAAATATCACATGGCTTATAGCATCAAAAGTGCCAAGCGTGTTGATATGGCAAATTCTCTCCACAACGGGATACATCTATGTCCATCTGTGTTTTATGGGCTGATGATGATGAATATGTATTCTACTGATTAGGCCTCCTCTCAACTCAGACTGGTTTTTGGAGTGTAGCGGGGCGAGAACAGTTATGTTGACAGAATTCACATGTATATTTTTTTTATTGTTTGCCTCTATCGCCAAGCACGTGGTATATTAGTATTTAAATTGATATGAAAACTGTCAATAGCATCAAGAGAAACTTCGCTTACCCATTCAAAGCTGCTACTCGAGAATCTTTTATTCTCATCGGTTAACGTTTCTTCGAAATATAATTATCGTCGGCCCATTGCCACTTCGGGTTAGTTATCTTTGGGAAATATTACTGTAATATATATATTTGATCGTAAACCCACGTCAGCAATTAAATATCTATAATATCTTTGACAAATCTGAGATTCTATAAATGTATAGTAAATTGCGATCTTCCGAATAAGCTGTGAATTTTATGTGATTTCAAAAGTTCCCTTAAACGTTTTAATTATATTATAATCATTGGTTGCTCTTTCATAAGTGTGTGGAGTAGGTATAAACCGCGTCACAGAGTACGCAGATACGATAATATACGAAATAATACATTCAGTCCAAACCCTTTAAAATTACTGGACGCGTTTTTGGAGTGGATTGTTTGTACAGAGTGTAACTACAATGAGCTTTTATTGAGATTGCTTTATTATCTCTTCATATTGCTTCTTGATGTGTTAGACAATTCTTCAAAATAGGGTTCAGATTTTGATTTTGATGCACGTGTTGGATTAGCATTTACTAAAAGGCAGGAATTAAATCGCATTAAATACAAATAAACTGCAGATAAAATTCTATGCCATATTTGTATCTGCAGATATACTTGTATGAGCAGATAATATTGTCACGTGACCTTTACATATATGTCGGTACTTTGAAATATTTAACGAAATATGAATTACATACGCTATGTGTGTTAGTTCACCGATTTTAATAGAAAGCGATATTGAGAAATATGCGCTTAGATACAGATATCTCATCGTATCTGCGTGAATGCAAAAAAGCGTGCGTAATTATATTCATATAATTAATCACTACTTTTAAGGCAAAATAGCGTTTATTTTATATTTTGTTTATTAGATATTTCAATGTGTAGTTGAAAGTGAAATACAGCTATTTTAATGTACAAACCTAAAAATAGTCATTACAACAAACATCATACAGTGTGGTTAGATAATCCTAATCTGTAATCTTAGTGTTACTGTATTGGATTAATAAACTTAATATAATGCAAGACAAAGGTTATTTACATCAGACTGACTTTATTAAATCTTGTTTGCCACTGGACTGTAATTACAATGTTTCGAGCTGCTAACGAGTCCCGTCGTCTGCAGATGAGACTGACTGCATAATTAATTTCCTTTCAACTGAATTTCCTATGTGGTGGCTATTTACTACTGTGATAAGTTGGACCGTAGTTTTATGTTCTAAAATTGATTAGATATAAAATTGATTGTGAGTTGCTGGCACATTCTTGGAAAAATCTATATCCAACGGTGAATTGTGGCTTAAGACATTTTTTCACTTACGGAGAAAATACTTATTATTTAGAAAAATACCATTAAGCCGATTTGCGTAGTGAGTTAGTATTATAATAGGTCGATAAAACTTATTTGCTGATTGAGTGCTTAATAATATATTTAGTAATACTTATACAGAAATAGGGTAGTTGCAAAAGTATTCGTACCAAAGCACACAAGTAACGATGGCCTGCTTATGCTTAATAAGCAGGCCATCGTTGCTTTTTTCCATAGTTTGTTCTATGTATTCTCAAACATCGGTTATTAGCCTGCCTTGTCATCAAAGAAAAAAGTTGTTGTGAAGTGACGTCAATTTAATTATTTTTAATAAAATAGCTGTGGTGAAATTGTAAGAAACTTCCATAAATGTTTTTAAATAAAAAAATAGAGTTTACGTAAGACATGAGTGAACTTAATTACCATTTACGCTCAGCACACCGACTAATAGTTTATAATTGAGATAAAACTCCATTGCTGCACATAGACTTTTCCATTGATTGCCTTATAGGGAGATAATTTCAATAGTACTTCGGTTGATCCGAGCTTTGCTCGGTATTTTTCGCTCGTTTTTTTTTTTATTCATGTGTTTTGGAAATTATATTTAGATACAAATTACATACTGATGAAATACGAATAATATTTTTTGATCGTAGCGACATAATAGAAAAAACTTAACTGGTTATTTGAATAAAAAAATCATGAGTGCAATTAGTTTAATTTAAATTTTCATGTTTTTAAAAAATACTAAAAAAAGGGCACGAAAAAATAGATTTTCTCAAAAAAGAAAGGAACTTGAAAAAATAATTAAAAAAAGTCGGTCGGTCGGTCGGTCTGGGATTGAAGCATGGTATTACGATTTTGTGACCACCCAATATGCCAATTAAGCTATTTGTAATCATTAATAAACTGTCAAAATTTACCTTCTTATTCTAACGATATTGTAGCAGTTTTTCCTTACCTAAAAACACGGACGAAAAGACATTTTCTAAAAATAAATCCTAGCTAGATCGATTTATTGCCCTCGAAACTCCATGCAAACAAAATTTTATGAAAATCGTTGGAGCCGTTTCCGAGATTCCGATTATATATATATATATATATATATATATATATATATATATATATATATATATATACAAGAATTGCTCGTGTGCGTGGATAAATCTCAGTGGAAATGCAGACCATGGAGACAACTAGCTTTAAACAAAGAACCATAAATAGGTTGTCAACCCTGATGGCTAAGATGGAATGCCTTACTGCCCAGTTAATAACTTTCTTTTAATTAAAACTGCCTCTTCTATCCTTCAAATCGAAAACGACCTTCAGATCATTTCGAAAATTTGCGGTCAGTCTACACGGAAGCGAGCATATGCAAAGGATAGGAGTTAAATACACAAATGTGTGCGCACGCGCGGGTGCATTCCCCATTCCATTCCATTCCTTCACCGTCATAGTCCGATGTGACAGCAAACCGAAACGGAGAAAGGTCAGCCGGGCAGGCCTTGTGTGCTTTCAGAGGACCGGTGGAGAAACGCTGCCAACTTCCGAACACCAGGTTGCTTTTGGAAAATTTCTAACGAAAAAATAACTGAATTTGTCGAGTCCCGGGACGCAAACCGGGGACACATGATCAACAGTTGCACTTACAACGACTAGACCAACGAGGCGGTCAAATCGGAAAACGGGGCTGACGAAAAGAAAACATAAAGTACGGTAGTATAAGTACGAATTGATACTAGTCTCTTAGGCAGGAAAGCCAATCGATTCATTAATTAAAAAAGATATAACAAAAATGCAAACCTATATAGAAAATGTTATTATACGCTTAAATTCAGAGACCTGATGTACATATGCCGTCTCCATAGATTGTCTCTAAGAAGAGATTTTGCGTTAGTTGCCACGTTGGGCATAATACTTAGATAATAACTACATATTATTAAATATATACATAATATTAACCCTTTTGCGGCTTCCATAATATATTAATTTCAGCACTCGTTAAATAACATGCATAGTAGTTGATTGTTTAACCTTCATGTGGTATTTATTTATTGAATCATCAATATTTATAATTTAAAAATTATGAACCGAGCTTCTTCAGCCGAAAACATTTTGTCGCCACTGTATTACATTGTTTCAAGCTAATAACAAGTTATGTCATCTACGGACGAAATTCCGTTTACACCGATTAATTTTCTCGTAACCGAAATTGGAATACTTGCTTATAAAATATGATTAGATTTTACTAAGCCTTTATATTCCTTGATAGTCTTATTAGTTACTAAAACGATAGGTCGTTTTCCTCTTCCGATTCTAGTCTCCTATCCCGCCTTGACTTATATCCTAACGACCAAACGGGAAAGTTTGAGCCTCTGCCTTCAGCTGGTTTCATAATGCGGCCGCGAAAGTCCTAATACAACGGACCTATGAGGTCTTATGTCCCCTATCAGGGATCAACCTAGACCACCACGCTGGGTTCGGGGCAACGAGGTTGACGTGACCCTAGACGTTCAACTCCGTACAACGACCCCGTTTCTTTAAAGAAAGGGTTGACGACCAAAATTTCGAATCCTTAAGGAATGGTTCCGGAACAGACTTCCGTCATGTACCTAATGGACTGTATTTTCCTTTACTTCTCTACTTTTAGGGTGAACACTGAAGGATTCCTAAAATGAAACAGCAAATATTCGTAAATGCCCTTGAAAATTCAGTTCAGTCCTGCTGTGTTACTCATTGTGCGTAGACGTTGCTATCTATCGCCATCATTGTGCGCATGCGTATTTGTTCGTAAAAAAACTTTACCTACACTAAAGATAATTTTGTTTAAAAAAAATTGAATATGAGTGTTCAACGAACTGTGCAAAATTAAAAATAATTCTACAATATTTTATTTATTTATTTATTACCATACATACATAATACCATTACAGGTTTAATAACCTAATGCGACAGTACATGCTAAAACTAATACAAAAAAAAAACAATCCCAAAGAACTAACAACTACGAAAACAAACAAAGCAGCCCTTGTGAATTCATTCAGAGTGCAACAGAATAGGTTCACCCGATCCGACAATTGATTTAAAAGGCGTGTGGCGCGAGTAGCAAGTTCATGCGCGCACTCGGCTCCGCCAGCAGCCGCAACTGCCGCATTCACTCCGCGGCGCGATCCGCCACACAGAAGTAACTCTTCCTGAGCAACTCAGGGTTATTTACCTTGCCCCCTAATAGACGAAACAAATAGTAAACCAAAGCCAGTTCTCTCCTAAACCCCAGTTCGTTATATCTCACCATGCCCAGGATGAAAAAGGTAGGATACTACAACGGGTAGAATTTGTATACTCCATCCGGTTTCAGATATAAATATCTTATAAATTTATTTTGTATCAGTTCCAGCATGAAGATGTACTTAGATTCATGTGGAGCCCATACTGCTGCATTGCACTCGAGGTGGCTCCTTACTAAGGCACTATACAATACTATAGCTGCCTAATGTCACGGTAATGTTATCTATATTACCGTGCCAATGATCTTAAAGCTGTGAGAGCTCTGCGTAATATGAAACCCAGATTACGATAAGCCTTCTTGCAGATTTTTTCAACATGTTCCTTAAATGAAAGTCTTGAAGTAAGTTGAACGCTAAAATCCCTAAGTTCACTCAGTCTGGTCATTGAGACTCCCGCAACCTTGTAATCGTGTAAAAGGATTTGTAAAGGACCTTGTAAAAGGATGGGATGGTGTGCTCGAGAGAATGTTACTGTTACACACTTAGAGGTATTAAACTGTAAACAGTTTCTCTTACTCCAAGCCACCACTCTATCAATATCACTCTACAGTCATCTCGATTTCCGATCTCCAGATATAAGTATTTTAAGGTCGTCTGCGAACAACAGACATTTCATCTCTTTCACTACCCCTGGTAAGGTCCAGGTTACTGACTTACGCTCGACCTTGTATAATATGGCTGCGACACGTAACCAGCGTACTCCACAAACTGCTGCTTGTCTCTAATTTAGCTCGCAAATAGAGTAAAGCCGAAGCTTTACATACCTCTGTACTATGTAATAAGTTCTTTATGGCAGTTTTTAGGGAAAGATGTTGTAGGAGCTTTTATCCATAGTCTAGGAAAAATTCCAGTTTTAACAGAATTTACAAATATGAGAAAGATAGGCTTTAATCAAACTTGAGCACCTATGGAAATTAACGTAAATCAACTGGGAAATTCAAATTAATGTAAAATAAAACATTTAAAGAGATTTTTAAAATTCATTTTTTGTTTATAATATTTTTCTTTTATCAATTTTTTTTTTGTAAAGGTAGATATCATTTACAGATATCATAACAAGTTCTGCGTGAAACGAGTCTTTTTTGACAATCCATACTTTGGTCCATACAAGGACCTTTCTTTTTTAGGGGACGGAACGGAAATATAAATATTTAGTAACTAGTTATGCAACCACAAGACCATAGGGTTGTTACGGTTCGTACTTAGAGGGGGCTGCATAAGCATTAGACAGTATCCAGTAACTGTAGAGTCAGCGCTTTTGGTTGCGTGAGGTATCAGGCAGAGCTCATGGGAGCGGCCACTTCGTTTTGACATCGACTTCTGTCAAGACGTATTAATTAAGTAGTTATAATTATAATTGTAATTATAAATAAATAGATTTTAAATTGTTTTTAAAAAATCTATTTACGTTCCCGTAATCTTGACCGGCGCAGTCGGTAGGATCGTCACATTTCGGTAGTGTTGCGTCTTTCGCGAATTCGATAAAAAACTCTGTCGTAATCGGAGGTCTTCGGCGCGAAGAAAAACCGAGACGATCCTAGAACCAAAGAAATTTTTCAAGGAAGCGGAGCTGATCCTGAACCATGGGAGCAGCTGGCGGCTGGTGAGTGGAACTTTTCACCATCCTTTCCACTACCTCGACATTCTGTTATCTTGAGATCGAACTTCTCTCATTTTAACGTATTCTGGTTAAATAGTTTAAAAATTAAATAAATTATTGTATGTAATAAATAATTTAAGTTTAACCTATTTCCATAATTTAAAAATTATAATTTTACAAAGAAATAGTTTTGTTAAGCATATACATTTTATTACTTAATAATTTTGTGTGATATTTAGGTATTTAGATTTCTTTTAAATTTTATTTTATTTTTATTGTTTGTGGGTGTAAATTAATACATAATTATAGAGAATATCAGACTTATTCCTAGTGAAATGATTAAAATCATCCCTACGTTTGATGGAGATAAACGTCATCTAAATCTATTTTTAAGAATGTGTGAATATGTTATAGCTAAAATTAATGGCAAGACGGAACAGAATTTGTAGGTGATGAATACAAATAACAAGTCGCCTTATCGGCAATGCAGCTGCATTAGTCGGTGGGCGCGATGATATCGAAAAGTGGGATGAGTTTAAGCAATTATTAGTTCAGCATTTTGGAGACTCGCGAAGTGAGGAGTGTTTAGATATCGAACTTGAGACATTAAGAATTAAACCCGGAGAAAGTTATTTAGATTTTTGCTGTCGAATTCATCAATCTTTGAGATCAATTTTAATAGGCAAAGTTAATCGGTTGTCGGACTCAAATATGCGCTGTAGTAAAAAGGCTATTTATGACAATACATCACTAAACGTTTTCCTGTACAATTTACCGGAACATTTAGTTAGAGTAGTGCGTCTTAAGGCCCAAATTCATTAGAGGATGCGCTCTCCACTGTATTAGAAGAAGTTAGCTTCCATAGTCAGTAACAAATGAGAAACAGAATGTCTGGATCTAATCTCGCATCTCATTCACAATCGCATAACGCATCGCCATTCTGTACCTGTAGGAACTGTAGGCCTTCAGCCTTTACCTTCGATGCGTCCTCAACAGTTCGGTATGCAACAGCGATACAATAATAATAGTAATGCCCCTCAGCATAACCAACCGCGAACCAATACAGATGTGTCGATGCGCACAGCACCTGTAGCACGACCGCAGCAAGGTTTTAGGTTAAATGAATTAGAATTAATAAGCAAGATATAATTAGGAATATTAAATAATTACTTACAAAACAAGAGTGCCCTTTCGAAAAAATTTATTATATGCGACTTTAACCCTATGGGACTTATGCTTTTATTAAAAATAAAAATGTATTTATTCTACTGTATTTATAGAATAAAAATGGCTTTTTAAAATATATAAAATGTTCGCGCTCGATAGCCGATTGTCTTATCTCGAGCGAGGTGAAGGGACGGTTAGCGAAGTGTGGGAGGCAGAGGCTAGCTGTATCGTAGATGCAGGGATTCAAGCCTTGTTCAAGATTATTTTCAGGGTAGCCTGGGGCAGTAACAGAAAATATATTAAAATACATTTAAACTGCAAGGTTAAAGCATATTAATAATTTTAAGTAACGCGATGCTATAACATTTTTCTAAAACTACTTTATTTATAAATAATCTATCAACAGAAAAATCTCTTTAAATTGCTGTATTTACTCATGGATGAAATTCAAATCTATATGAATAACATTATTTGTTTCTTATTCAAAACACTTTGCTAGCACAAAACAAAATGAAGATAAAAAGCGTATCTATCCAAACCTTGAATAAATCTCTTCGTTCAACCCACCTTCACTTGGCAGCGATCCTTGCGGTTTTCATTTAAAATTCCTTATCAACATTATACGAAATGTATCCTTCGTCTTTTTAGACTAAAACAATATTAAAACAAATTTAGCCGTATTTTCAAACACGGGAAACCCAACTGATTTTATAAATCTATACTCTGTAACTTTCTCGATTTTCGACGTTTTGGGCACATTCCAGCGCCCATGGTCACATGAAGGCACAGAAATAGTAACAAGAAGACAATAAAAATGAATTAGCGCTTCATTATTTCCAAAACCAATGTCGCCACCTGCAGCCGTATTATAAACATACGTAGTGCACAATGATATCCAATGTTTAACATTACATTGCTTGGCGAATTTGTCAACGTCGCGTACATTGCGTATTACGGTAGAACAAAAGCAGCAATGGTGATTGTTAATACAAAAAGTAATAAATGAAAGTTTATAAAGGTAAATATCGTAGTAAAGTAATCATCTAGATGGAAATTAGTTAAAACAATTAT
The DNA here is from genome assembly GCA_907164705.1 of Parnassius apollo. Taxonomy (NCBI): domain Eukaryota; kingdom Metazoa; phylum Arthropoda; class Insecta; order Lepidoptera; family Papilionidae; genus Parnassius; species Parnassius apollo. The sequence goes on along the minus strand of CAJQZP010000884.1, from coordinate 487,432 downwards.
AATTAGTAAATAATCAACTTACCGATGAAATTTTATGCCTTCATTAGTTAAATTACACGTCCTCGGTGAGTATTTACTACTTCTTTTTACTATTATCTGTACTTCTTTTTACTATTATTTGTTACTATTATCTATATCCTGAGCTACAACGGCTCATAAAATACATACAATGAATTTATATAGGTATAAGAGTATATCATAAAATTGAGTGTGATTAGTAAATAGAAATTAGAACCATATATGTACTGTGATTAAAATTCTGGGCAGGCAGATTAGTCGAATCTCTCAGTTCGTGAGTTTCGTACCTCGGGTCAAAACTTCAGGGTAATTTAATTTCACATAATTATGAGATTATACCGTTTAGTGGCGGTGTTAGAATATCTACTCCCATTATCATCACGGATGTGTCTTAAGAGGTGGCAGTGGGAAATAAACCAAGAATAAGAAAAACAATATGGCAAATATTCTATTATGAGACAGCCTATGGGGTGGTCTGTGTTAAGCAGTGCAGCAAAAATAAAGTGTTTCTTTCTTTTTTCTTTCTTTCTTTTAATATCTAAGATACACGTCTATGGTGTCATCACACAGAAATTATGGCAGTAAAAGCAATAAAATTGGTAGCTTCACAAGGATTAGCGCTCTTATTCAATCCCAGCTGGCGTCAACGGAATTGTCCATTTCAATTTAAAGTGGAATGTGTGGTGGTAAATTAAAACATTGTGCATGTGCAACATTTTTATATCCGAAGTTCATCAAATAGAAATAGCGCAATGGATTTATACCTGCTTCGAAAATCTTCTCAAAAATGTAAGGAAGTCTGTCTCTATTATCTTGATGTTAATGCTGTTAGTCTATGCGACTCTTACAGCTTCATCTTGTCTCAGGGTTAATTAAAAAGGGAAAGGCAATGAGGTGAAAATGATGATGAATGATTTATGATTTGATATTGTTTTCAATCATCATGTCGCCTTTTAGGCGTTTTTCTTTGAGCTATCTAACCGCAGTCCGAGGGGGGGGTGTGCGGAACCCCGTCTCTGACTGCTCAGCTCGTGTCGGTCGATGGTCTGGGCGGTGAGAACCGTCCAGGAACGCGGGTGTACGGTGTGTACGCGGTGTGAGCTGGAACGCGTCGTGCCCGTCTGCGGGTGCGACGCGTCCCATTCGTTGTCCTATTTGTGTTTGTCCCATTTAGTGTGGGAAGGAAGTCTGTGCCCAGCCTTGATAGTTAACTTTAATATGTACTTTACTGAAATTGAAAGCAATTATCTTAATATATATATATATATATATATATATATATATATATATATATATATAATTAGGTGTCACGTTGTTTGTCCGCGATGGACTCCTAAACCACTTAACCGGTTTTAATCAAATTTGCACTTATAATTTGCGTATGTATAGGCAGATTATAAGTGTAAAATCTGGTAAACAATTTTTTAATATAAAAGGTGTACCTTGTATATTAAAAATTGTTTACTAGATTTTTATTTGTAATTAGTCTTGAGAAATATTTCACTAAGTGAAAACGCTTCTTTTGACAAACGAAGCTTAAATAATTAAGTATTTCTCGCCGTTATACTTCAAATTTAAGTTGAAATGGTGAAATTACTAATAAGATGAAGTACTAGAAACTTTTGTTTTAATTTCTTCCCGATGCTCCTTAGTTAATTAGTAGAATCGGAGAGAGAAGTTTTCAATTTTGAAAATGAGAAGTTATTCATAAGACTTCCAATATTTTCAACGATTTACGACTAAATTGCAATTTTAGGATCTAGTCTCGATGTTCTTATTACATCTGAGTTACCAAAGAGTTAAATAAAGTATATCATCAAAAATATCAAAGAAAAAATTCTACTTTTTATAGAATATAGGACATAAGCACACAGTTCAAAATGCAGATACGTTGTCACCCCTGAGGACTCAGATGGAATGACTCGTTTCCAGTAATAAGAGTTCTCTACACTCACCATACGAAACTCATTAGCATTAAAGCTGCTATTTTATTCTGGTATTCTGTGATACAGCAGTCATTTAAACGATAACAATGAAATATTCACGTTTTCAGTGCTAGAGTTGTTACAGCTTTCTAGTCTTATAGCCATTTGGTTATTGTGTTGCCTCGAATAAAACGTTTTAACAAAAAACTATTTGATTTTACGACTTCATTTCTGCCTAGGGGTGCACTGCCTTGTTTTGGTTCGGAGGGGCATATAGATCCAGTATAATTACATGCTGTGAGACATTTCATTTTAGTCTTCGCGACTTATCTAAGGACTGCAGTAGCTACTTGACCTCAGGTGAACTGTAAGTTCATTTGTCATTTTAGTTTTATACAAAAATACAGTGGGGTGGACTCTTTTGTAATGTTTCGGTTCACAGGTTTTTCGTACCTTTGAGCAGGTTTTGATATGCTGAATGCATTTGAATGCTGCAATGTACTATGATGTCTACTATACTTTAATCTAATTATTTAACTATTAAAATCAACAGTACTAAAAGAAACACGGCGATTTCGATTCTACATAGAAATAATAACTGGCTAAAATTATTTTACTTGCGTAAGAACAAAATTTAATAAATATCGCTACTATATCTTCTTTATTGTTTATTGTCAAAAGTTTATCTTGATAACGACTAGCGAGGCTCTTAAAAATGTGTTACGTTTTACTTTTTTCTTCTTTATTATTTTCTTAAAAGCAAAACGGCTTCAAGTTTATATAGTCATTCTATTTTATTACGTGGTAGAGTCACGCTACAGCTATATTATAGTTGTAGCACAAATGGATCACCTCGACTGGGGCAGGACTATCTCACAGGTTACCCGCGTAAAATAGCAGCGTAATGCTGCTAAGTTTTGTATGGTGACTCACGTAGAGAACCAGTGACCCTTATTACTGGAATCGAGGCATTCAAGCTTAGTACCCAGGGGTGACAACGCATTTACATTTTAATCCTTAGTTAAAGATATATATGGATGTCTATGGGTCACAGCATTCACTTAGCATTAGATGGACTGTGTGGGACTCTTTTGTCATCCAATGCTTTATAAAAAATAAAAAAGTCACTTTCGAGTTATTTAATATTCAGTAACGGACATGTTATGCCAATTTACAGCTGAAGGAAATCATTGATTAAAACTACATTTACGGATTTTATCGCGAAAAGACAGCGCGTTGTTTATTATTCGTGTCTGTGGTCAACGATTTATTTTTGTTCTAACGTTGAGATTGATGTTGATCATTTGATTTAGTTGTTAATTTTTGTTATTTATTAATATAAAAGTAGTTTTAATCAATGTGTAGTGTTCGCGTAAATATAAGAAATCATTATGAAGGAAATCAGTTTACTTCTTATAGTATCTTGTTTTTTTATATTATAATATCCACATCATGGTAACTCAGACGATTAGCGCTCGCTGTAAATCTCACAGTACGCAAACAACTCGGGTTCAATCTCCGCCAGCATCAATAAAATTGTTAATTGCAATTTTCAGTGCTAATTTACCAAGTGCTTGGCGGTGAAGGAAAACATCGTGAGGAAATATGCATGGCTGAAAAAGGAGAAAAAAAATATTTCGAAGACATGTGAAGTTTGCCAATATGCATTGGGGCAGCATGGCAGACACTTCCTTGCCCCAAAACCCTCTTAGTAATGAGAGAAGGCCTTTGCCTAACAGTTGGACGTATATAGGCTGTAACTTTTAACTTACGGTATAAATAGGCAAATATAAAATGAATTATAAGAATAAAATAGTTTCTTACTTAAAATAATATAAACATTGCTTTATATACCTATATGTATTTTAAATACATATAAGTATATAAGATTTAAACAATTCTGCCGTCAACCAGCAATGCACTCATTGCTGCAAATATGAGCATGCTCTGAGAAAGTTCGTCTAAATTATAATTTACGCTCGGGTTGTCACTCTTTATATTCAAAAACTGAGGCATTTTTTTAACTCACCTATACGTGTATTCTAGCAAAACAAAGTAGGCACTCGTAAATGAGATATAATAAATACGAATAACGAATAAGTATAGTATAAGTACATACAAATAAGTCTGCGCTATAATTTTCGGACCAATATCCTACGGATTGTTGATAGCACTTGGCGTAATCAGTAATCATATCGGATCTGTGGTCACCAACTTACCTGTTCAGCGTGATATAGATATCTCTCTTAAGAAATAAATACCAGCTGTGGTGTTCTGGGAATAACCTTGGATGTCGAATTTGTAGCAGTGATCGAAATCAGCATTCATAACGTCAACCTATTCACGAGTCGATTATTAACATTATGCCATAATAGGTTGAGCTTGACAATATTATTTGATGAGACTATTTATAATGTATACATTTCATTCATTCATGAATGTGTATACTACTGATATATTCATATAATTTTCGTGGGGTGATGCAATTAGTCAAATATTAACGCTCTACGAAATCGAGGCCAGTTATTGATTGCTTTAAAGTTTAGTTAGTATAACAAGACGTGAGAATAGTGGATGATGAATATTTGACACACATTTAGTTGAAATTCTATTGAATATAATCTTTAACTACTACGTGGTGGGACTCGTTTTCTGCCTGGGTGTCCTTCAGGGTAGGTACCAGCCTCTTACCTATTGAATTTAATCTTTAACTACTAGGTGGTAGGACTACTTTTCTGACTAGGTGTCCGTCGGGGTAGGTACTAGCCTCTTACCTATTGAATTTAATCTTTAACTACTAGGTGGTAGGACTTCTTTTCTAACTAGGTGTCCTTCAGGGTAGGTACCAGCCTCTTACCTATTGAATTTAATCTTTAACTACTAGGTGGTAGGACTTCTTTTCTGACTAGGTGTCCGTCAGGGTAGGTACCAGCCTTTTACCTATTGAATTTAATCTTTAACTACTAGGTGGCAGGACTTCTTTTCTAACTAGGTGTCCTTCAGGGTAGGTACCAGCCTCTTACCTATTGAATTTAATCTTTAACTACTAGGTGGTACGACTTCTTTTCTGACTAGGTGTCCGTCAGGGTAGGTACCACCCTCTCACCTATTTTTCCACCAATCTGCAATGACTGCACTGATGTGTTCCGATTCGAAGCATAAGGAGAGCCGACGTTAAAGAATAAGTTATGTTATAAACGTAACAATATGTAGAAGTAGGCTAAAACGAGTGGAAAATCCGTTTGCGCGTACACTCATACTACTAAAATATTTTCCGCGTATGTTTTTGGAAGTTGACTGTATACTCTTAGCATACTATGTCGAAATTAAACTTTTTAGTTGTACAAAATACAACAGCTTAGGCCATTCTCATTGGAGTAGAAAAAGGTAAGGTGACGGTACATACCCAGACATAAGGGGAGTCCTAGTCGAATTTATCCTGTCCAGACACTCATATTTGGGTCTGAAGAGTATGCAGATTAAGTATATTCAGTCTGTTAGATTAGTTGCATATTTTAGACATTTAACACTGGCATGTAAGCTTGTTTATCACCGATGCAACTTTGTGACTAGTTTTCTTTATTTCATTTTCCTTCATCAGTTCCTCCTTCAACTATTTCATTGATGCCGCCGGGGCTTAAACCCAGCGCTGGCCCTCAGAAAAAAACGATGTAAAAGAGTCTGGTACTCTTTTGCAACGTTTCTTTGTGATTGTTTTAACATAAGTTGTTTGTTTGTGTTGTTCACAAATTTAAATACTTTCAATAATTTTCCTAACATATTTACAGTCTTATTAGGAGTATATTAACAGCATATTGTAATGTATTATCTGGGAAAGGTTAACAGATGATAAAAATATGATATAGTCTGTTAGATTACAGAACAATCTTTTTCCAAATTACTTGAACCATATCAACCCCTATTGAGTGAGGAGATTCAACGGCCTTCACGAAATGCCCTCAGTCGGCCTAATTTGGGTGAAGCCCATGTTCGGATGTAAATGGCAGATGAAGACATCAAATGAGTATTTTTAAAAAAAAAACCTATGCATAAATATTTGTTTCATTATATTGATATTTATATAAACTATTTATTAATTACTGTATTTTTTTTTCAAGAAACAATTGGACAGGTGCCCGGGAATAAGAGAAATACTTTGCTTTGTACAATAGAAATGTAGCATGGACCCAGTCCAATACAAATAATATAGTTTTTCGACTTAAAAGATAACAAATCATCATACAAACACATACTTTTTTGTGATTGAGGTATGAGCAAATCAATCACTCTATCACAAAATTTAACTATGAGACATGCCAGTAGCAAGTCACAGTCAATGCAAGAAGGCCGTGTAACTGTCTCGTACGGCGACGTGATAACGTCTAAATTCTATAATACAGAATCTAGAATTCTATAATACACAATAGAATGGCTGTCAAACTTATTTTGTACGACGATAGGCATCGCCGGGAGCACACATACAAGCAATTACGTTGTATTATCACTACTACTAACCCGATTCGCTGTGTTGACAGACAGATTTTAATACGTATTTATTTGTAAATAGCGTGCAATTTGGCGTTTTCTAAATAATTTGCATGCGAAATTCGGAAACGATTGTAACGTCAAAATACATCTCGTGTTGACATTTATACGTGTGAACTAACGTGTTAGTGACATTTTAGTGGTTACACGGGCTCCGCCCACTCCCCCGTTCTATTATGTATGTAATTATAGTATTCTATGGTCTAAAGTGTGAGACGTATGGTACGGCAACTACTTCTTACTACGGGTGACACTTCTGCCCAGTAGTTGATATTACGGTCGTACTTGGAAAATTTAAACTATCAACTACGATTTATAGAAATTATTTATGGTTTAAAGTATATGAAGTGCGATGCTTCGCGCTAAAACAAAGTATTATTTTCTCTGGGTTGACACTATCTAGATAAACTTGAAAAGTAAAATATTATGTGAATACAATATTTCATACAAATTGTTAGAGTCCCTACCGAGAAACCAGTCAGGTTTTTAATATGGGACTAAGTTTTTCTCGGCGTTAGAAAAAATAAAATGTTTTCAGAGATTACGCCTATTTAAGAAAATTTGTATAGTAAAACATTCTATAAAGACAAAATTTCATCCAAATTATTAGATCCGTTTCCGATAAACCAGTTAAATATAAATAATAAACTATAAATTATATTATATAAACCTTTTCATTTTTAATTAAAAATTTTCAAATAGAATTATAGAGGTTTGACTGTATATCGATTAAAATAAATTCGAATAAAAAATAATGTAATCGATATGTTTTGACCAAAGAGTATAGACGCATAGCCCCATAAATATCTAGACCATAGATTACTGTGTATATACTAGAGAATGTAGTCGTAACTCTGTAAGACGTAGAGTTGTTTGGGCTAGAATACTAAATACTAAATAAATTGTTTGACACAAATATAATATTATATAATATGCATATTGCTCTAATAATGTTATAGAATAAATATAAAAAATGCATTCTAAACCTCACAACATTTTGAATTTAAATTTAATTGTCGCAATTAAATCTGTTCGCTTATTTCGAATTCTACATCTACATTTAGCTGTTTTGAATTCAGTTGCAGAGAGTCGATGTTGCTCTACGATATGATAAGTATTCAATATAGTATCTTTAAATTGTTATTTTAGAGAAATCGAGACATGTATACATACAATATGACGTTACTATTTAAAATAGAAACGGGGTCTAAGAATTGATTTGCGTCGTCATGAATGTAATGCTTTTGATTAAAGAAAATTTAGTTTGTATACATTAATATGTCGTTTATTTTAATCATTAAATGTCATCAAATATGTTAAATTTTTTATATTTACTCTGTGGTAACGTTGTAAGAACACATCACCCCATTTCTTCCCAAGGATGTCATAAGAAGCGAATTTGAGAAAACCAGAAAGATCATAATATGGCTATAGATGGATGGAGGTAAACAAGGCGCAGCGTTAATTCGACTGCTGAGTTACTCAATTTAAGCAAATCCTTTCTTTTTAACTTCAAGAAAGGAGGAGGTACTCAATTCGACTGTTTTTTTAATATGTGTTACCTCAGAACTTCTTATTAGGTAAACCGATTTTATTGATTCCTTTTTTTTTTTACACATTAAGGTACAGAAGCAGTCTTATAGTAATTACGTACAAAGGTTCTACTTATTCCAAATTCGCTGAAATATCTTCCAGTAGACCCATAAAGGAAATTATATTTAAATTGCAAACTTAGTGCATACATTAGTACTACAAAAAATAAATAATATACACAATGTTACGGAAATTATATAAAATAAAACAATAAATAAAAATAAAATAAATCAATAAATAATAATAATAATTGATACGATAGTTACATATGATATATATATATATATATATATATATATATTTTTTTTTTTTTTTTTTATCAGAAAGCCGATGCTTCGATCAGGAGTATTTGAGTTATCCTTAAGAATGCGCATTTAATTGACTTCGACTAAATAGGTGTTCTCATTTTATTTATATTAAAGTAGGCTGTACAAAATTTTTACTTTTACCACTTACTTGTGGAAAACCTTTACGTGGTAGAGCCATGCTGCATTATGGTTGTAGCAGAAAAGGAGCGACTTAACCGGGGAAGGATCACGATTTCATAGAATACCAGCGTGAAAGAGCAGCTTAATGCTGTGTGCTGTGCCGTTATTCTACAAAAAAAATTGAAAGAAAAGTAGTGATGCGGTGACAGTGTAAAAGCAGCGATCTGTATCTTATCAGTGTCATTGCGTTAGCAGTATCGACGGTTTAAGACTTCGAGGACTTTCATGTGAGAAAAGTACTGCTTGTTCTGCCTATTCTGCCACGATTCGCTTCTCGATGATATATAAGGGATCTTGTCTTTAGAAATGTTCCTTGGATGGCAAAGGGTGATGAGATGATGGAAAAGAATGCGACGGTATAATTATAACATTGGTAATTTAATTTTGGAGGGAAGTAAAGCCCTTGTGGGGGATATGACAACACTTCGGTGATTTCTCGTACTGGTTATATCTAATTGATTAATGAATATATTTGCGGCACTTGCTGTACAGACTATAAGTCCATGGGATATCCGCTACTGGTCATCACCACTGGTGACAAGGGAGTTCTTTTCTCGCCCAAAGGATTATTATAGCCATTCATTGAGAAAACGCAACAGTAATCTGGGTTAGTCTGTTTGATCCTTTTAGTTTTTAGTTTGTTTTGTTTTGTAATAAATATTGTATAATTGTATTATCTATCATCTTACTTAAATAAGTAATTAATAAATATGACTCGGGAAATAAATGGTATGTTTTGTATTAATGGTTTCGTAAATGGTAAATGTTTTAGTCGTTTCAACAATAAAGAGAAAAGAAATAATATATAATCACGTGGACTTGTCTAAATAAAATGGACTTGAAATTTATAATAGCAGTTTTAATTTTTAATTTGTAGTGCCTAAAATTTTGTAATTAAAAGTGCTTTCTTAGGTTATTTCTCAAACTTGTACATGTTAAAAGCTCAAGCTGTTCTCAACACTATAATTGTACAAAGTTGGAACAGTTCCGTGCTTATCGAAATAATTTTGTGTTCTGCAAAGTTGCAAGAGGAGAATTTAGTTAGTTTAACATCGAGTACATTCAAGCCACATTTCTAAAACTGTTATAATATTTCTATAATTCTAGTTTTAATGATGTAGCTATCTTTATAAAAAAATAATAACAATAATTATTGATGATTGATGAATGGAAACATTGGTGGTACGAGTATATGCATTAAAACTGTGTCCTGTCACCTGATGTATATAATTAGAGATAGACTTTGTATAATTTATCGTTTATCACAGAAACTCTTCAAGTTTTTCAGATAAAATATAACTTATATCTATTCGTAAAGTTTCGTCACGATCGATTCAAGAAAGACAGACAATTTTTTTAAATGGGTTATTTTCTAATAACACGCAAATAACCCCCTGAGTTTAATTATGATTAAGTAGTCAGTTTTTCATATTATAAAAAGATACTTGAATTTTATTTATATGTAAAGATTAAGTAACATGTTTCGCTGTGCTAAGACTTAGTGTATAGAAGAACCGTAGCCGAAATTTCAGAATGTAAAAAAAATTCAGATTGCTTATATAAGGGAGTTGCTGAAGAAGCATACCCAAGGGTCTACAACATAGTAATATCTTTGTAATGTCCCCACCTTCGAATGGTTGAAGGCAACTTGTTGGTGGGTGAGGCCAACATGATCGAAAAGTGCATATACTCAACGTCAGTGAGACAAACCCTTTCTGATAACAGATAATTACTATTATCTTATAACAGCCTTTTGGTTATACTGCCGTTGTATTGGTTGTTGTAGCATAAGTATCAGACTCATGCGGATGGTAGCTGGAGGAAGGATCTGAGGAGACTCAAGGCTGCGGCCGAAAGCCGCACAACGTGGGACCCCATTTCCTTGAGGGAGCGGTAGACTCATGACACGCTATACGGCCAGTAGCCGTGCTGATCATGTAGTCGGTGGTGATACCGTACACTTACCATCACGTCTGCAGAAATGGCGGTCTGGAAGGTGGTGGCATGCACGGGGGCCTTTATGGCCAGTGTGCCTATTTACCTAAACCGAGTGACGTATATTCACTGTGGCTGAATTTGATCATATTCTGTATGGCGTTTACACGCATTAACATGCGCGACTTCAGTCGAGCTTTTTTTGTATATATATATATATATATATATATATATATATGAGCCTTTCACAAGTGGGAAGGGACAATTAATAGTAAATAAATTTAATGTATACCCGATACAAGTGGAATAAGGACGTTTTATTATTCTTAACTTTTCTCGAACCCTGTTTCCGTGAACGGGGTTCACTTAGTTAATAAGGCACTACTTATGGCTTTCAACTGCTTTAGTAATATTCGTTCTTCCAAAAGACACCTAAAAGAACTAAGTTACTAAACAAACACAACGTAAATAAGGGTCATTACTAAGACGATCACGCCATAAATATTACAAAAGGCCTATTAATAAAACTTTAGAAAGATCAAAGTATATTTATTTATCCCAGTCACATATATAGATATAATTTTATTCAAAAGGGAAATAGTATCATAATAATATATAAGAAGAGGGAGGTGAGTGCGTTACTCTATAAATAATTATTTAAAGAAAATCTTTGAATAAAAGCAATTATAGTGTTTAATCAAGACGTGAACTGAGAGCATAAAGCTTTTACGCAGATGCAATTGCGGCATGATGGCGAATTTAGTGGTTACGTGTGTACTGAAGTTTATTTAGAACGACGGTATTTTATTTATCATTACAAAACCTTTAATTATTATTATGGGGTAACGTAAAATATAGTTTTCTTAACGTAAAATATAGGTTCCATAAATATATAATTGCGAACGAAAATGATAAGTATACATAAGTAACAATAAAATTAAATAAATACATAAAAATACATAAATAAATAAAATCCCAACCAGAAGGAAGCCCTCGGCAGGGGAGACCAAACGGCCGAGGGTTAGGGGGAAAGGGAAAGAAACCGGCAGACAATGCGGGCAGTATCGAGGAGCACCGCCTTCTACATTTGAAACCGGAGCAGTCCGTCACGGAGTCCCAGTCGCCTCAGATGACCCGAGAGGCTGACTGGGATTAACCCGTTTGCAGAAACGACTATAGGTATAATTCCCACCCCACATGTCGGTCACCTCGTGAAACAGGCCCAGATATTTTGTTCGCTTATCTGTTTCGGCTTTCACGACGTTCTGGTCATACGGAATGGTAATGTCAACCAAAAATATCCTTGACTGTGCCCGGTCCATCAGCACAATATCAGGCTTATTCGCAAGAATAGTCCTATCTGTGATGATGGCCCGGTCCTAGTAGAGCCTGGTGCGGTCATTTTTGAGCACGGCTTCCGGCAAGTATTTGTAATACGGCAGTTTCCGGTCCACGAGATCGTATTTCAGAGCGAACTCCTGGTGTAGAATTCTGGCTACTAGGTTGTGCCTGTGCAAGTACTCAGTGTTAGAAAGCGCCAAACAACCGGAGATGACATGCCTAAGTGACTCACCGGGATGGCGACAAGCTCGACAGATGTCGACGGTGCCATCCTTTAGGATGTACTTCCGATAGTTGTTGGTCTTAATAACCTGATCCTGTATCGCACGGACATAACCCTCGGTTTCCCCGAAGAGGTCACCGAAACGTAGCCAGTTGAGGGAGGGGACTGTGTCTACGAAAGGTTCATGTCAACAACCTTTTAGAACCTCCCGTGGAGCTCCTTCTTCTTTCATACAATCTCCCGGTCCGAAATGCTCTATACTGCGGTTCTTGCCATTGCTCGTTAGCCAAGGATAGAAGGGTAAGCCCTTTATCACAACAAATGACGTCCCTATAGAACGGATCATCCGATCTAGTCAGAAAGTAATTACGAAATCTGCACACTTCGCGATTATGAATGGTAAGCGCGCTTAATAATCCACGCCTACCATATTTCCGCGGCAAGTACAGACTCATAATCGAAGATCTTGGGTGATGCATCCTATGGGACGTAATTATTATTATTATTAATATGAAAATAATAAATAATATTGGAAATTATCTACCTGAATTTGAAATCTAGGCGTACCGTACCTAGATTTCAAATTCAGGTAGACAAGGTTTTGCTAACATGACAGCTATAGATGCCTTGTATGACACAATAGTTTAAAAAGTTATCTGAAAAATTATGCAGTCATTTGTGTTCCGTGTGAAGAGAAGTATAATATCATGTAAGATCGTGTTCAAAATAAATACACGAGGACCTTGTACTTTAAATTATTAATGATAAAAGCAAATTTAATCGTTGGTGTCCTACTCTATTTTTAATGGATGTGGTGTGATATAATAAACTTTCTAGTTTTTTTAATTTTCTGTTGAGAAGAACGCCGAAAGCCTGCTCTTGCTATGTATGTAATAAAAATGCCGCGGTGCAAAGAGCATAACCCGAGAGTTCCATGGCATTTGAACTTATGTGTTTCATACTGCTACGCGACGAGGTAGAGGCGTTCGCCACTGTTGGTCCTGGCATGCCGTCGTGCTAATACTATCTAATCTGTCAGCAAAAACTTCTGTAACTCGAGGTGAGGATTTTTTATATCTTCTTTCGTCTGATTTGTTTAAGAATAATTATTAATTTGACTTTCAAAATTTAAATGTTATACACAATATTTAACGTCAAGTATTAGAAAGAGGCAATTACATGAGTGACAAACCAAAACACAATAATCCCTATCTCATTTAATTCAACATGTTTCTACACATTTTGTCTCGAAACCAGCGTAAACTGTTAATAAGTAACAGCTTAAACTTTTTTCAAAACTAAAATGTATGTGCACGATGCAAAGGTATAAATTTATAATATCACAACATTCATCTTTAGCTTGTAACCATAAAATATAAGTGAATGCACTGAAAATTTGTCAATTTTTATAAAATATGTCCAGTTCGTGCTTACGAACGAACGCACGAACTAAACAAACCGCAGTGCGGACCGCTGCGCTTTAAGTCCCTTTAGTGTAAATTTTAATAGCAAAAATTATGGTAGCAACTGTCCTATATGTTTTATGATGAGAAAGTATAATGATATATTTGATAAATGTAATATGTTTATAATGTATATCTTAAGTGATAGTCGATAATATTTTTAAACTATACTCAAATTAAAACCAAAAACTATAAATTATAAGATTTTGAGCTCTACCAAATTAGAATCGTTGCGTTGCGTTTATATAATATATTATTATATGTTAATTTAATAAGTAATTTTGAGTTTCACATTGAAATGTATGCACAACACGTTTAAGTTAAATTTATGGAATTCTGTTAGTAACTGCAAATGCTTGGCGGGGCTTAGTCTACTCCTAACATTTTGACATTATCAGTAGGACTAGATTAATACCTATTCTTCTCTTTTGTTCGGCAAGCAGTTTAACGAATGGCTCTGAACGAGAGCGCGGGTCGTGTTGATCCCCAGGGCAAGTCTGAGGAATTCTTCCTTCACGTGGTTGCCGCCTGTTATTTGGTCAGCTTAAATAGGAAACGGACGGAAAAGAAACACTCAGATGATCCTCTTTTCTTTTTTTACCCCTTTTTTACTACTTGTAAATGGATACGTGGCTGGGGAAAGTCCAGTCGCAAACGGTGCCTACCCGAGATCAGGGCGATTCGGGTAGTATTTTAGCCCTTTCCTTGGCATGCAGAGCTCTGTCGGGGGTGACCGAATACTTCTCTAGCTAATCGTGGAAACAGAATGGACGAAAATTGACATTTTGCAAAGAATAATGAAAAAACTCCTTTAATGAAAATATCATTAGGTTTAGAAGAGGCTCGTTTAGCCTCACCAATACCCTGAAACACTAAGACTCAACCTGAGATGAGCCGTGAAGTGGAGGGCATGTCTACAGCCGGAGCATAATCGGAAACAAACCAGGAGGGGGAAGGGGCAGCAAGGAAGTGGTACCGAAAGCTGATAGCAGCTGAGATGAGCTGGGTATAGAGCGTTGGTAAAGAAAGTCTGCGTACTCAACAGGCAGAAAAGACTCCGGACTCCCCACGCACATAAATAGCTAACCCAAGGGGTAAGACGAGGATCCTCCAGGCAAATCTTCACGATGCAGTAGCTGCTACTGCTGTGGTGGAGGTTTGCTTTGCAGAGGACAATATTGACCTCGCCCTTATACAAGAGCCTTGGGTGGCCAACGGTCAGGTTCTGGGATTATCGGCTGCCGATTGTAAGATTCTAGTCAATACTAAAAGCAGTAGACCCAGAGCTTTATAATGAAAACATTTATAATGAAAACATTGAACTTTCAGACGTTCCAGAGTACTGCCACGATGACCTGGTTAAAGCCTGCATAAATCTCAAGGGATGCACAGGGATCAGATTAATCATTTGCTCAGCCTATCTTCCCGGAGAGAACTCAGATCCTACCATCGAGTTAGCGCGAGTGGCGGAGTTCGTCCATAAACACAACGCCGAACTTGTGGTGGGTTGTGATACTAATGTTCACCACACAGCCTGAGGAAGCATTAACATCAACAAAAGAGGTGAATTACTTTATGATTTTGTCATCTCCAAGCGCCTGGTAAGCCTAAGCTCAGGGTGTAGATAACCTTTAAAACGCGGGCTAGGCGATAAGTTAGACATAAACTTTGCTACCAATAACATGTCCAGGCGGATAAGTGACTAGCATGTTAGTAGTGAAAACTCAACGTCTGATCACAAACACATTAAGTTTGTGATTGGATCATCATAAACCTATGAAACCATTGCTTTTAGGGATCCAAAAGCGACCTCCTGGGATGTCTACAAAGATAGCTTAAGAAAGAATTTGGAAATGTTTCTTAAAACATTCAAAACGATTGAACGTCTTCGAGGACAGCTGTCCCGTCAAAACCAAGACCTGAACACGAAAAGTTCCTTGCTGGAATACTAAGTTAGAAGAACTTAGGAAAAAACCAGGAAATATTAGGGCTAAAAAACCAAAGAGTTGGATATTTATAGTGCAGCCCTAATTGAATATAATAAATAAATTAGGAAAGCCCAGAGAGAATCGTGGAGAAAGTAATGCGAGAAAGTTTAGTCTTTTCCCGCAGTGCAAGATTACACAAAATTCTATCGAAATCTAAACCTAACCAGATTGGGCTTCTTAAAAAGCCTGATGGTAACTTCACGAGTAATAAAACAGAAACATTGAAATTACAAGCGTCAACCCATTTCCCAGAACCACATAAGACTTCTTTCTTAAATTGTTTCAGAGCCCTACGAAGACCTTGTAATGAGGACTGGTGTAGAGCTACAAAGATAATAAGGCAAAATCTGATGCATTGTTAATTCCTTTAAACCTTTTAAGACAAACGGGGAGGATGAAATAATTCCTATCCGACTGCAGAGAGGTATCGATATCCTTCTTTCTTATCTGGTGAAAATCTTGAGGGCAAGTTTCCCATTGGGATATATCCCAGAACGATGGACATATTTGTAAAAGTTCTATTTTTACCTAAGGCTTGTAGAAAAGACTACGCTTTACCAAAGTCTTTTAGACCTATAGGCCCAACTTCCTTTCTTCTTAAGACATTGAAAAGGTCATAGGTAGGGATGTAGCTCTAGATACTAGGTCCAAACATTACAACCAGCATGCTTACCGCAGAGGCAAATCCACGGAAACAGCCTTGATCAATGTTATTGACAGGATCGAAAAAGCACTGGAGGATAAATAAATAGCTATTTGTGCCTTTTTAGATATTAAGGGCACCTTTGAAAGTAGTCCCACATCACTGCTGATGGGGGCCTGACATCTAAAAATTTTGACCCCACAACCATCAAGTGGGTGAAGTCGATTCTCTCAAATATAAAGACAAAAATAGCGCGATTGCAACTACCACAAGAAGGTGTTTTGCACCCTTTCTTTGATCTCTTGCGGTTAACCAACTATTATACAAGATGGCGGACCTACGTATTGAAATACTGGGTTATGCTGATGACCTTATGATCATTGCGACGGGCTTTTGCCAAACTACTTTATCATTTATCATACAAAGAGCCCTAAACACCATAAATAACTAATGTAGGGATAACAGGTTATCAGTTAATGCTATTAAAACTGTTATAAGACCCGATAACAAAAAGAGACGTTTAAACAAATTAGTCACTCCGAAACTCAACGGTGAAAAGTACCACTTTCTACTGAAGTTAAAGTACTTCGATGTAACAATCGACCAAAAACTAACGTGAATCTCTCACCTTAGCAGCGTTTGCCATAAGGCAAAAAATGCTTTACGTACGTATAGTCGTTTGGTCGGGAACAAATGCTTGCTTGAACAAAGGCTTGCGTCCAAGTATTGTCCTATGGCTGTAAAGAAACATAGTGAGATCCATTCTTGACTCAATTGAGGAAACACCGGTTCTATGCATGACCTCAGATATTATCCGTTCACTATACACTTTTTACTTAAAAATTATATAGTGTAACTACCCTACAAAAAATTAGCGCAATAGCCAGACTATCTGTGAGGTCGGTAGCCTCATATGGTAAACCGAGGGTCAAAAATGGGCCTCGATGTATGCTTTGGAATTTACGGGGAACGCCCCAAATTCAAACTTAGTATGAATTTGGGTAGATTCACCTCTAATTTCCAGGCAGAAATATTCGTCATATTTCATTGCGCGGAAATCAATCTGCAAAAACACTACGTCAACCATTATAATTTATATAAACTCCGATAATCAAGCAGCACTGCTAGTGGTGAGGTCAAACTAAGTGAACTCAAAGCTAGTTGGAGACTGCGTGAACCGATTAAACGCCCTGGGATGTAAAAATAAGGTCGTCTTAAGGCGGGTTTTGGGTCACGCAGGTATTGTACGCAATGAATTTGCTGACCAACTCGCACGCTCAAAGAGTACACAATTTGGACCTGATCCATTTTGTTGAATCTCATGAAATCTGGGCCTTGAAACTCTTTACCACAATAAATCACTTAAAATCTGGTCTTAAAACATTCTAAAATCTTAATATGGGCTTTTGGTCGTAAATTCGCTTCTGAAGCCCTGGGATTAAGTAAAAATAAATTGCGCATTCTGGCAAGATAGGCTCTTGCCAGAATGCGCAATTTATTTTTACTACTGGACACTTTTGTCTTAAGAAGTACATGTCCATCCTGTAACTAAGCAACTCAAGGATGTGTCGGTTCTATTCCATAACGGAAGAAACGTCTCTGCACATCCTAACTGATTGCGGATCCTTAATGCGCAAACGTAATACTCATCTGGAAAACTATGTATTCCGCCCAAAAGAAGTGAAATTGCTCACGGCTAAGTAACTCATTGAAGACATAGGGTTTAGCAGTGAACTATAGCCACAGCATTGATCACAATAGAACTTTTAAGTCGCAGTGATACTGGTCTCTTTCCCCAGACCTGCGTAGCTGCTCGCACATAATAAAAAAAACTGCAAATGTTTATCAATAAAGTTTTGTATGTGTTTAGTTTGTAAGCCTAAATAAATAAACCTAGTTCTAACCGTTGGGTCTGACCTAGTTTCACTTGCATCTTGAAGGTAATTTCTGTAAAACTTTTTTCTTACAGTTTTATAACCTCCAATCACGAAAAAGGTATAAAAATTTAACGCAAACCATTTTATATCACTTTTAATATTAAATTAAATCTTTTAGACTAAAATGTTAGCTTTTATGAGTAATTAAGCAAGATTGATAATAAAGGTACTTTTAATTCAATATTCAACTGCTTTTTATTTAAAAAAAAACTATATTTGAAAGACTTTCATGACGTGATTTTCAACTTTCAATAAAATAAATTATTTTTTGAAATTAGAGGTGTATATAATAAGTACCATCTAACTTTTTGCTTTATTTGGGGGCGAAATTTGTGCAAAAACACAAATGATTAATTGGGTCTTGGAGTTTGGCATTAGAATCTTTCTCTAATTTTAGGTCGAAATCGTTCCGACGTTTTTACCTAAATGAAATATCTTCTCAATCCGTTAGTGTAGAATAATTTCGAAAAAAAGTGGGATATTTTCATTTTATTTAAACGTGCAAGGAATCGTTTTTTTATATAAGCATATGACCGATGTGTTTATGTAGTAAAGGTAAAGTAAAGTAATGGCTACATACTATCTAACACTGGGCCTCGTTTCGTTACTGGGAGGATACTGGTATTGCTTTATTATGATTTCTGTTCCGCCTTGAATCCTAGGTAGATGGTAGCGCCCTTCTTAACTATTGAAATAAGGATTTCGATTAGATCTATGAACATATTCAAGATCGCTCCCACTATTACATCAGATAGACCACAAATCCAAAAATCTCGCAAAGGATGATTCGCAAGCCTGTTGAAATTAAGAAACGTCCGAATATCAATAGAAAAGATGGATTGATAGCTCACGGTAACAATTAAATCAGGACGTCAAACGCAATCCCTCGTGACCGTGAATAGAATGGAATAAAGTCGAATAGAGCCGAATAGTAGCAGAATAAAGTGGAATTTAGAGCAATGGGGTGGAATGGAGTAGAATGGAGTGTAATGGAGTTTAATGGAATGGAATTGAGTGGAATGATGTAGAATGGAGTGGAATGGAATGAATTGGAGTAGAATATAGTGTATACGAGTGGTTTGAAGTTGAATGGAGGGGAACGGAGTAGAATGTAGTGTATACAAGTGAATTGTAGTGGTATAGAGTTGAACGGAGTGGAATCGAGAGAAATGGAATGGAATAGCATGGAATTGCATGGAAAAGAATGGAAGTAAATGGAATTATATAAAATAAATAGCATAGCATATAATTATTTTGTTATTTATATTAATTACATGGTTATTTTGGAATAATTGGACAAATTTGCAGAGAATGTTCGCAATGAGTATTATAGGTAAATAGCAACGAAAAATTTGTTAAATAAATCTCAATTATTCTGTCCTTTTTATCCTTTAAATTCAAAATGCGTAATATAATGCATTATTAACAGATTTTACTGCACACGCACACATTCTTAAGGGTTGTTCGGTAGGCGAAAACATTGTAGTCCATAAATCACATTCAAGTTTGGATAAAATAATATCTTATAAAAATGCGAACATTTCAATAATACTACTTTTTACGATTTTATAACCTATATACAGCACCCATGGTCACGGGGGAGGGAGGACTGAGATGTTCTAAGTTCAGATATCGTAGTTAATCGCGGTTACCTACAGATTAAAACAGATCGGAACAAAAATTAGTAATTTTTCATAAGATTCATAACTTCTGACGCTCCAAGTCCTTGACGCCACTCCCCATTGTTAGTCTTGATAGTTTGAAACTGGCGTGAAGAAATATACTTGTGTGATACCTTGCGGCTTATTTTATTATTTATAAGCTAGGCTACGAGGCACGTATAATGATTTAATCACCAACGATACGTTAAAACTAATTAAAGATAAAATCACGAAATATCTGGAAAAAATTAGCTGCTTTCGGTTTTTCCACACTATTCAGAGTGGAAGAACTATTAAGTGATATTTTAAGGCAGCTCAACTTTTAGAAATCCACGCAAAGTGAAATGGCGCCACGTTTTCTTCTCGAGTAGCGGCACGCGAGACCTTGATGTACTGGGATTTGCAACGGCACAAGACTGTGTCTGACAGAGGTGGAAAATAATATAAGAGAAAGAAAAAGAAATATAATAAAAGCAATAATAATATTATAATAATTGATACAGCTAAAAAGAGTTATGACTGATAGTTTTGATTCTCCGCATTTTAATTATTACAAATAACGTACACATTTAATTCAAAAGGCTGAGATTCCCACTAAAGTAAGTATTTATTAATATCATTAATAATTCCCAGAGTTAGACTTTGGAAGTGACTCTACAACTAAATAGAAACTGAAATCCGCTAGATCATAATGGATAAGTTAAATTCCCTTTTGAATATACATATTGTGTTGTAAGCTATATCAAAATCACAAATGAATTCTTTACCATGTCTGATGATTAAATTTTAATATAAATCTATATTTTTCAGAACGTTGCAATGACTAAGTTAAGGAAGTAACTAACAGTTTACATGTGTAATTTGTTTCATCTAAAGTCATCAGGATCTTAATTTCAATATAACAGTTCCTCAAGTTCAATATAACATCCTATTTAAATTACTTACCGAAGGGACGGTTGCGTTTATGCGGTACATCTAATTTATATAAATACTAGCGATCCGATTTACTTCAGTAGCTACTATAATATTATTCTGAATTTATTAGTCACATAAAATTTAATACCTTTATTAAACTTTCGTGTTTCCTATACTTTCAACTTTCTTTTATTAAATGGGCGTCTTACTTTTAATTTGTTGACAAATGATGTGTAAGCGTATTTTAACTTACAAGAATTATTTTGTTAATATAACAACCTAAACGAGAATATCATCAGTGTAGTCGAAGTAATTAAATACGCATTATTAAAGATAACTCAAAAACTACTGGTTAGATCTTAGTCGAATTTATATGGGACCACATAAAATGCTTCAGCTTTCAGATAATAAGAATCGTCAAAATTGGTTCATCTAGAAAAAAGTTCTAATGTTAACACACATTAAAAAATACCTAGGCTGCACTAAGTATCGGGAATGGAATATTTCCACTGTTCCTTTCATATTAAAATCTTTCTAATTGAAAACTCCTTGGTTTTAAAAATCGAATACCATTTATTTATTTAAAAAAAAAGATTCTCGGTCTTGTTACAAGGTTTTGTCAAACTTGTTTAGTCGTTGAGAAAATCGAATTGACTCGAGAAAATTCAAGAGCGATTATTTATTATGACTTTCGAAGTGGTTTAACACAAAAACAATATGTTGACCGGATGATTTCTGCATTTGGTGATGAAGCCCCATTCAAAACCACAATTATCGCTGGTTTGCTGAATTTCAACGTGGACGTGTCAAGCTCAGTGATGATCCCCGTCAAGGTCGTCCAAAAACTAAGTAAGCTGATTGAGGAAGATCGACATGTGACATACCGCGAAATTCAAGCAACTTTAGACATTGGCATGAGTCAAATACAAATAATCTTGCATGAACAATTAGGTGTAAAAAAGTTGTTTTCCCAATGGATACCGCATTCGCTCTGTGAAGAGCAAAAAGCGGCTCGCGTTACTTGGTGCATCAGAACTCTCGAAAGAATCCACGCAGGATCCTCAAATGCTGTATACAACATCGTATCAGGTGACGAATCCTGGATATATGCGTACGAACCCGAAACAAAAAACCAGTCACGAGTTTGGGTGTTCGAAAATGAGTTAAAGCCAACAAAAATTGTTCGTTCACGGAGTGTTGCAAAAAAAATGGTGGCAACGTTTGTCTCCAAAACCGGCCATGTTACGACTATTCCTCTTGAGGGACGAAGGACGCTTAATGCAGAATGGTATGCTAGCATTTGTTTGTCACAGGTCGTTTCCTAACTCCGTAAAGAGAACTGCAACCGCGTAATCATCCATCACGACAATGCGAGTTCTCACACCGCACACAAAACAAAAGAGTTTTTAGAGCAAGAAAACATAGAAATATTAGACTATCCGCCGTACAGCCCCGACCTAAGCCCTAATGATTTCTATACTTTCCCTAAAATAGAGAATAAATTGCGTGGACAGAGATTTTCATCACCTGAAGAAGCTGTGGACGCCTACAAAACGGCCATTTTGGAGACCCCAACTTCCGAATGGAATGGTTGCTTCATTGATTGGTTCCATCGTATGGAAAAATGTGTCAAATTTCGCGGAGAATACTTCGAAAAGCAATAAATACATTTTTAAATAGTAATGTTGTGTCACTTCCTTGATTCCCGAAATTTTCAATGCTGATCTCGTACAGTCTAATCGAGTACCTGCTTCTTTTTTGAAGTCGATTATAGGGAAGGGTTAGCCTTAATTGCGTAACTTAGTGCCGATTTCACCAACGACGTAGTTGTCTAAGATTAACTAACCCGAGAATAAAGATATTCCGTACTTTTACTCTCAGATAACTTACTGTACATTTCACCATGCAAAACAACAGATTAGTTAGCCTCAGATTAACTATTCTTTCGAATAACGGTTTTACTTATCTGTGGAAGACTATTTGAATGAGCAAGTGCATGATTGTATAAAGAAAACAAATTAAGTATGTCATTTGCTTTCCTTCTCGGCGAGGTACATAACAAACTTTTTAATTTAGCAGGGTTATACGTCAGTTTGAAGCAGATTCATTTTCATCAACTGTTGATACACGTTGTATTTTTCCTCGCTTTTTTGGTATTTCAATATCAATTTTAATTAATAATGTCGGACAGAAAACGCAGTCCTAACTGGCAAATGTCGGAAAAGATGTTGCTCGTGGATTTGGTGGCTGAACATTTCAGTGTAGTATAAAATAAGCGTACCGATACTGTTAGTATGAAAAAAATGCGGAGTGGGTAAAAATATTGGAAGAATTTAATTCCCAAACCATTTTTGGATATAGGACTGCAGAAAACGTAAAAGCACAGTGGGAAAGTCTGAAAAAATCCACCAAAAAGAATCGTCTGCTGAAAGGCAAAGCTTGATTCAAACAGATAATAATCTTCATTTCTACGTGCTACTTACGAAGCTAAAGCTGTAATTATTGATACCATGTTAACACCTATGGTATTTTTGTGACATCCTTGACATTACTTTGTGTTTTTTATCTCTAATGTTTAATATTTTGTTCAGGTGGCGAACCTGCAAAGCCTAAGCTTGGGGACAACCCACTATACAGAAAAATCTTGGCTTTGATATCTACGACGGTAGTTGAACTGGTAGATGAATATGACAGTGATAACATGAGCAATAATCATGTTATCATTGAAGAGATTCCTAGCAACACATTGGCTTCCACTAAAGGTACACACAATTCGATATCTCGGTATAATTGTTGATGATAAGCTTAATTGGGCTCCACATATTTCTTTTATTTCTAACAAAATCAGAAAGTTTATCTATATCTTTAAGAATTTAAAAACAGTTGCAAACACAAATCTATTACTACAAACATACAAAGCTTTGTGCCAGAGCGTTATCAGTTATTGCATATGTTCTTGGGGATGCGCTGCTAAAACACATCTTATAGAATCAGAGCGAGCTCAAGGGGCTGTACTAAAAGCTATCGCTTCCTTATAGATATTTGACAGAAATGGTATATAAGTTAACTGAAGTACTAAGTGTTCGTAAATTATTTATATATCAATGTCTTAGACGCTTTCATAGATGTAGTGTTCTGCAAATACAAAATTCAAAAAGAACTGTACGTATAAGTATCCCCAAAGTTAAATCCATATTCGGCAAAAGGAATTATAATTATATAGCTCCCAAGTTATACAATATACTAAATAAAACAGTGTGCACAAAGAAAGCTTCAAATCATACATTTAAAAGAATGTATATAACTTTTTTAAAAGAATGAATATAACTGGCTTAAATAATGTGACTATGATAAATGCGGAAATTTAAGAGCTCCATATGAATAACTATATGTTCAGTGCAACAAACACAGTACTTACACATACACACACACACACGCACGCACGCACGCACGCACGCACATGTATATAGTGTTAACTGAGTATTAAATATATGTCAACATTTCTCTAATGTACTTTTGACACAAAGAGTTACTGAATGGGAAGGAACTGACTCCTGAAATACAGGGTATCCTAGTTTGGGAGTCAGGGCTCAATGATGTATGAAATTATAAGTGTCAAATAAAGAAATTATTATTATTATTATTATTAGGTAACAGTTTTTGACTGTCTTTGACTTAACAGCATCACTTAAGTGATATCTCTAAATTTTATTTAATAAACAATGTTATTTTATCAATAATGTGGTTTTTTCCAGTTCCAGATGTAACAGACATATTTGTTGCTGCTCCTATATATTCCATGTCCATGCCTTTGTCAATGGATATAGATACAAGCGGACAAAATGATGATAAATCACAAGGAGACACAGCTGTATGTAACCTAAAATTAATATTAAAATAGTGTACTAAAGTATTTCTTCAAAATTTTTTATTTAGTTACTTAACCCATTAAAAGTCTATTAAATAAGTTAGTAATTTTGTGAAAACATTACAAAACTATTTTTATTTTAAAGGATTGGGGAGACTACACTCCAAAACTGCTGCAGACTCGACTACGGGCAGTGAGTAAAAGAAAGAGGATGTAGGGACTTCTCCTACTCAAAGTAAGAGTTGGAGTTCCAAGCGCAGACCGGCTCTACCATCTTGGTCGTTAGAAGAATACCAAAAAGTAAAAATAAAAGCTACCGACATGCAGATGAATTTTGCTGCTGAAGAGAGGGAAGAAGCAAGAAAATGTTTGAGATAGACATTAAAATAAAAAATGAAGTATTAAAACAGGAGAAAATTAAAACTAATTTATTATTATCACAATTAAGGCGGAGAAAACAAAAAGAAATTAAAACTATGACTTAATAAAAACATGGTTTCATTATTTAACTTTTTTCTCACAATAAACTATTTAAGATTCCTAGTGATTGTTTATTAGGAGTTCTCTGGTTCTATTTCGCTGAGGAGTACTTGATTGTTCACACCTTATTTGTCCATTTTGTAAGAGGGCCTCCCAATGTGCTGGAAGGACCAAATCTGGATCATCAGGTGGAACTGTTTCTTCTCGTTGAAGCAATATATTATTCAGCACAGCCGCACAGCATAACCAAAGCCTTGTGTAATTTAACTCGTAGTCCTAAAGCTAGTACTGGAAATCTTCGTTTCCAAACCCCATAAGACCTTTCAACAGTATTTCTTGTCCTAATCTGTGACTCGTTGTACAGTTGCTCTACCGCTGTTCCAGGATTCTCTAGTGAGGGCATAGAATAAGATGTAGCAGCATATCCACCATCTACAAGTAGAATTCCTTCACCATAATCACCAGCTTCAAATTTTGCTTTACTGCAGCAATTATTAAATATAGTACTGTCATGTGCTGACCCAGGCCATCTTGGGCAATATCAATAATTTCCAAATTTGCATTACATATAGTGTGGACATTAATAGAAAAATAGCCTTTTCGGTTTCTAAACAGTTCTGCCTGATCCCGCCGGGTGAAGAAATTCTGACATGTGTACAGTCCATTGCCCCTATAACTCTAGGGACTCTTGCTATACTCTACTCCATAATAACTCCCTTTGATTTCGCCGAATTTCCTGTTGAGTATTGGGAAATTTTATGTACTCGTGGTTCAATGACGCTAATAAAAATAATTATCCCTTTCTTTTATCCACCTTGGACGTTTTACAACATGTTTCATCTTCACTATCATCACTGTCACTGTTGTTAATCATTCTTCTCAAACGTTGCATTATGTATAGCTGTAAACACTCAATAATAATTAAACTAAAAATTTATTAATCAAATAGCAATTCAGGAACAAGAAACTTGGACGTACGCGAAAAACTATTAAAAAATGTCAAATAATTAACAGCTGACAGCCTGTCGGCCATTTTTAACCGAAGAATAACTCCGTAGGTAATCCTTCAAAATCGGGAGTATAAATCTTATCTCTTGGTTAACTATTTATTCTTGGGTTAAATTGTTGGTGAAATGTAAAATTTGATATCCTAGAATAACTTATATCATTACTCTTGGAATAAAACTTATCTGAGTTTGGTGAAATCGGCCCTTAGTAGACGAAAATAACGCTGCGCCTTGTTTACCACCATCCATCTATAGCCATATGATCTTTCTGGTTTTCTCATATTTGTTTCTTACGACAGCCTTTGGACGAAATGGGGTGATGTTTTCTCACATTACTTCCACAGAGTAAATATAAAATTTTTATATATTTGATGTTATTATGAGATTACGATAAACGACATACTTGTATTTATGTATTTGGGCTTAAATATCTTTAAACAAAGGCTTAATTTTCATGATGACGCAAATAAATTTTTCAGATTTCGTATATATTTAAGGGTAACATCATAATGTATGTATGCTTATCTTGATTGTTCTAAAATAACAAGTTACTTATAGTAGCTATTAGCCAATTCTAATAATGTCATAGAACAACTGAATAATAGATGGAGATGAGAGTTCGAAACAAGCGAACAGCTTTAATTGTGACAGTTAAATAAAATGTTAGGTGATTTAGAATACATTTGATTAATTTTTATACTTATTCTCTAACATAATAGAAGCAATGTATGTATTATATAATATAATATTTATTTCAAATAATTAATCTAGTATTTAGTATTCTAACCCACACAGTTCCATCTCTTGCAGAGTTACTAAGCGTCTACAATCTTTGGTCGAAAAATGTTTGATTACAGATAGTCATCATGTTATCGATATACAGTCAAATCTTTTTAATCCTATTTTAAGTTAATGATTTCTTAAATTTACGCGAACACTACACATATAATAAAAATATTATTTACGAATTTTATCGCGTTTAATTACTTTAATTTGTTTTTACTATCCGGTCGGGATAGTAAAAACAAATTAAAATAATTAAACGCGATAAAATCCGTAAATAATAGTGTTATTCTATTTTAACTTTTTTTTAAACTTTTAAATTCAAGTTGAAACGTTTATAATATAATATGATTTTTAAAATATTTAACCAGTTTATCGGAAACGGCTCTAACTATTTGGATTAAATGTTGTGCTTATAGAATGTTTTACTATACAAGTTTTCATAGATAGGTGTAATCTCGGAATAAATTGTTTTTTTAACGTAGAGAAAATCTTGGTCGCCCGGGTACTGTATATTTAAAACCTAACTAGTTTCTTGGAAAAGTCTCTAACGATTGGTATGAAATTATGTACTCACATAATGTTTTACTTTCCAAGTTTGTGTTATTTCAGAGAAAATTCTACTTTTTTTAACGCCAAGCACCTCACTTTTATTTAATTTAAACCATCTATAATTTCAATAAATCGTAGTTTACCGTTTGAATTTTTTAAGTACGACCGTAAACTACTACTGGGCACAGGTGTCGCCTGTTGTAAAAAGTAGTTGCCGTACCAGACGCCCCGTATTTTTGACGCTATTACGTTGCCGTAAGAGATAATTACAGGGCCATCTTGCATTGACTCTGATATGTTACTGGCATTTCTCATCGTAATCTTTTGTGATAATATGAAGGATAATGGAATAATGGACATGCTCATACCGCACCGCTATCACGAGGTAAAATTTTAAAAAATATATTTTTGTTTGTTTTAATTGTTATCAAATAAGTCTGGTAAGAATAGGTCCAAGATATATTAGCTACAAAGCAAACCAAAGTATTTATTTTTCCCGGTCACATGTCCAATTGTTACTTAAAATTTAATAATTAATAAATAAATAATTGGATTGTATATATATCAAAATAACGAAGTTAAATAAATATGCATAGGTTTTGTTTTTTACGGGTATCACAGAATGTCGTAATCGGTCATCTACTGCTAAAGACACATGCTTCACCCGCCTGAGGGATTAACATGAAGGTTATTGAATCTCCTCTCTCAATAAAGGTCGATACCGTTCTAGTTCTTCAAACAAAGGTTATGCTGTAATCTAACGGAATATACAATATTTTATAGCAGCATATTTTAAACGTTTACCAGGTAATAAATTAATTTATGCTGTCAATATACTCCAAATATGAATGGAAAGGTGTTAGGCACATTGTTATTTTTTAAGTGGCAGAGCAGCACTGCAGCTATATTATGGTTATAGCACGAATGGGTCGGTTAAACCGGGGTAGGATCACGCTATAATAGGATACCAGCGAAAAATAGCAGCTTAATGTAGCTTTCGTATGGTGAGTGTAGAGAACCGGAGGCCTTTTATACTAGAAACCAGCTGTTACCCGCGGCTTCGCCCGCATGGTCACTGGGAAATGAACTATCCATTGCTTTTTGAATTGAAAGAAAACTGAGTTTTATAGATTTGTCAGAGATGCAGCCATTAAAAGGAAACTGAGCAAAATTGATTCGTCAGCCTATTTAAATGTTTTGAAACGCAGCATATAGGAAAGCATGAAAATAGCCTGTTTATTCCAAATGGAAATAGGATATTTTTTTAATTAAAGGAAACTGAGCATAATCATCCGTCAGGGATGCAGACTTTTTAAAAGAAACTGAGCTAAATTGATTCGTCAGAGATGCAGTTTTCTGAATTGAAAGGAAACTGAGCCAAATAAAAAATCCGTCAGAGATGCAGCCTTTTGAGTTGAAAGGAAACTGAGCTTAATAGGTCCGTCAGAGGTGCAGTATTTGGAATTGAAAAGAAACTGAGATAAACAAGAAATTTTGAATTGAAAGGGAAGATCTGTGGGAATTCTGATTAATTGATTGTGGGAATTTTGGAAAAAAAACTAACTGAACACTATTTTAAGACGCTACTGTACACAATGTTATATGTTTTTCCATTCGAGGAAAGATGTGGAGATTCTGGGCATTTGACACACGCGAACATGCTACATACAACTGACCATGAGAGAAGCACGATTTTTCTAAGTTGACCCCCGCTACCTGTAACGTTTGCCCTTGCGCTTTATTAATTGTCATTGCAAAACTGAGCTTAATAGGGAACTGCAACCTTTTGAATTGAAAAGGAAGATCTGTGGGAATTATAGGGATCCGTGGTATAATAACATTTTTACCTTTTCCTACACCTGTCAAAATTGTAGCACCGATTAGGTTCCGTCCAAGATGTGTCACACGCAGCCTTGTCCCGTTACATAACCGAGGAGCATCTAAATTTCGCATTAGCATGACTGGGACACCTAATTTTAATTGAAGCTTATGTGAGGGCACACCTGACAACTCTAGAGAATTTAGAAACTCTGCGGGATATGAAGTGCTCTGTTCTGTGTCGATAACTGTGTCTACTAACAAATACTCTGTTATTTCTCCTGCTACTTCGCTTAATATATCTGAATTTATTTTGTTAACGCTCTCATTTTTTGGTGCAAGAATCGCCCTTTCACATAACCATTTGTCTTCATGCATGTTGTTCGTTAAATCTGAATAAACGCTCGCAATTAATTCGGAATGACTCTGCACTAAATTACAAAAATCTCTCGTCAATTTAACGCAGCCCTCAGCATTCGTTTCCAACCGCCCATCGCCAATTTTTAATAGTGTGTCAGCATAGTTTCCAGCACTGATATCATTATACAAATGCACTCTCATATTCGTAGTTAAACTGAATTTTGTCACCTTGTTCCATAAAATAGACGACTTGAGGCATGCTTTAATTTCATCTGCAGATGTGCCCTTTTGAATGACAGGTAAAGTTTGGCGAAAGTCACCAGCCAGTAAAACCACCATTCCTCCCATTACATCGGTATTGCTACGCAAATCCTGGAGGGTCGATTTAGTGCTTCTACAGCTTTTTTATGCGATATTGTACTTTCGTCCCACACTAAAAGTTTGCATTGTCGTAGCATTATACCTCGTGCACTATTTTTGCTAAAGTTGCAGATCGGTGATTCTTCCTGGGCTAGATTTAGAGAGAGTTTAAAAACAGAATGTGCAGTGCGGTCCCCGCTTAGCAGCGTGGCGGCTATACCGGAGGAAGCTACGGACACAGCAGTTTTTATCATTCCGTACTTGCGCTAATAATAAATTTAAAAAAATGTCTTCCCAGTTCCTCCAGGGGCATCCAAAAAGAAAAGTGCACCATTTCCAGATTCAATTTGTCCTAATACTTTGTCAAAAACTCGTTCTTGTTCGAGAAGCAAGCGGGGTACAAATTCGGCTACTTGCTGCTGCAAAGCTGGTATATAGTAGTTTGTTTCACGTATAATTTCATCACTTAGTTCATTTTCGGTTGTTCGCTGAGGGCTTATCATTCCAAAGTCGCTTAATTTTTTTGCCTACCATTGACATTACTTTATCTTCAATTTTTCCAAGTGCTTCATTATAAATGTGTGCTTTGTATGTCATGTTCACGTGTGTCTGCTGTAACCTTCGCAAAATATCTTCCGCCATGTACTCTTTATATTTGTCCCACAATTCATGTGCATTAGATAGCCCGCAAGATGATATGAGAGTTGCATAAAGATCCCTAATTTTGGCTGGTTACTGGTACTGCACAGCTTCCTCCATGGTTTCATCCCAGTGATTATCGTTTTCTAAAAGATGCAGAGCGATGGCATTGGCAATTGGCAGCGATGGTCTACCTCAATTTCTTCACATGCTTCTCTATAAGTTGCGCATTCCTGACCTTTGACAATTTTAAGGTCTTTATATCCTGTAGGACCCCGAACATGGTGAAGCAGCAATCGTAAACAGAAACATTCAAAATTAGTTACATGGACGGTATACACACGACCAAGGGCATCTGATGACTTTACACCGGGCCAATTTGCAAAAGGCGCGCCTTGAATACGGCGTTTCTACTCTTTTCTAGATGTGTTCCAAGTATAATAGCGGGGGACTTCAGAATATAACAACGTTTTTGCAAAGGGGTCGATTTGACAAAGTTGAAAGAAGGCTGTTAGTGTAGTTTTTGGCGGTGATGCAATTCTTTTTTGGAAATTTCTTTCGGTGAAATATACGCGCTCTCCATTTTCTAAGTGCACAGCAAGGTGAGTAACTGTTGGGTGTTTTTCGTGTAAAGGGAAGCCAAGGAGACACCACGCTGCCTCGTTACTGCTGACATAACGCTCTGCTTGAAAGGTCTGTACTTCATTAACGGGATTTGCCTCACCTTCACTCCTGAGATTAAATATTGCTTGGTCGCTTCCTTTATTTATGTACATACAGATATACTTGATTGGCGCGGACAGAGCTACATGCTTCTACATTAATGTGGGCATTAAACATTTTACATAGAATGGGCGAATACGGGACAATCCAGCTGTTATCTAAGGTTTCGAACGCTCCAGAGCAAGATTTGATTGTAACTTTCCTGCCAGCATCTTCGGGAGCTCTGCGTCTGTATAAAGGGTAGCCATTGTCATTGTGCACTGTTTCTTTAATAGCTGTTTAGGGAATTTCTTTGTACATTATCCTTCTTTAATACATGGCGATACTGAATTTCGTGCTCCACATGGACCGTGAATCATATTTCGGACGATGGTATCATACAATTCTTTATCTTGCCCAGGATCCGGAATCTCGGCGCTTATAATGTCGTCTATTTGGCTGGGCCGCAACTTCTCTTTAGGCCATATTAGAATGTGGG
Organism: Parnassius apollo; assembly: GCA_907164705.1. Classification (NCBI taxonomy): domain Eukaryota; kingdom Metazoa; phylum Arthropoda; class Insecta; order Lepidoptera; family Papilionidae; genus Parnassius; species Parnassius apollo. The sequence goes on along the minus strand of CAJQZP010000884.1, from coordinate 455,689 downwards.
CATGCGGTAATCCTCTTTTTTGCCATTCAATTGAATACATGAAGCACTGCACCTCTCCGAAAATTTTCCCTTTGTTAATTACGTACATTAATTTTTGTACTTTTAATGTAAATATGAAAAGTTACTTTTTTGGCCCGGCATTAGCTTCTCGGTTATTTCTTTCCAAGTGGGATTGCAGTAAAAGTAACAAAAATATCAGGTCTTCCGTAAGTTCGTATATAGGCGAATGCGTCTTGTGTGTACTCATGTAGGTAGCGGGGACTGTTAACGAATGATGAGGGCAGAATTACCATTTTACCTACATCTCTGGGGTTTAAATTGGCTTCGCTAGAAACTGCATCTTGTAAATGCATATAATTCTCAACGCGCAGCTTTTTTGATTTAAAGATATATAACGGAGACGTTCACTTTCTACCTTCACATACATGTCTACCAAAAATTTATGAAATAATTGTCTACACCGGGCTAAGAGGTAAGAGGTAAAAATCCATACATAATACTTTTTTGTTTGGAGTAAGCTCCTTTATGACCGGGTTAATGAGTGGAATTTGAAAATGATAACCCTCTTGTCCTTTGCAATAAATCAATGGGTATTGCAGAGCGTCATAAAACTTGTGTGTATCGGCTACCCGTTGCAACATATCATCACGTGCTCGCAAGACAATGTCTCGTGAAGAAAATTGATCACCACTAATTACGGCTGCTATTTCGTTTATCAAAGGTGCATTGTAGCGCCTTTCATGCTCTCCTCGAGGTGCGTGATTTTAATCTCTTCTAGGTTTTCTAAAGCAGTTTTAAATGTTTTGACTAAAATGTTACTTTCATGCAAGATTCTTTGAATTTTGAACACTGTGTCTCTCTCAACTCCCTGGATAAATTGGCAGCGATGGTCTACCTCAATTTCTTCGTCACCCATAAAATATACTTGTAAAAATTTATGCTGTTCGTTTTCACCTGGAAAAAGTGAACCTATTCTACGACAAATTTGCCCTTGCACCGTAAATGTAGGCGAAAATCCCGGCATTATTATTTCCCGGTCAACTCCGAAGGACGTCATTTGAAAGCATGAGTTATATTTCCGGATTCTGTTTAAAAAGCACCGTGACTCATTAGCATCATATAAAAAGAGAGTTTTCAAAGGTTCTTCTGGTTCCCCAAGTAACGGAAGAGACACTTTGCCATTGGAACAGCACATGCCTGCGGTCTCATCTTTCCATTTTAAAGCGCTGCGAAATCGACACGCCTTGTCCATCAGTTCGATAACAACTTAACCTGTGATTTTTATAATCAATCAACGGATCATAATTGAATGCTGCGTCATTAAAAATCGACCTATTGTTTCTTTGAAAATTTTGTCGACGTTCAGCTTGGAGCTGTGCATTTGCATCTCTTCGCGCCTGTGTCCGTTCTGGTGTTTCAGATGCCCTTATAGTAGATTGACGTTCAGCTTGCTCAATGAGTCTGTGTTGAGTTTCATCAGGTGTTTCCGCGGCTCTTAAGGCGGCCTGACGTTCCGCTTGTTCGAATAGCCTTTGCTGACTTTGAGCAAGTGTTTCAGTAGCTCTTAAAGTAGAGAGCTTGTGTTCAGCCAGGTTTCCTTGACGCTCTGCCTGTTCAAGACGCCTTTGCTGACTTTGAGCAGGTGTTTCAGTATCTCTTAAAGTAGCTTGACGCTTTAACTGTTCAAGACGCCTTCGCTGACTTTGAGAAGGTGTTTCAGAAGCTCTTAAATTAGCTTGACGCTCTGCCTGTTCAAGACGCCTTTCCTGACTTTGAGAAGGTGTTTCGCAAGCTCTTAAAGCAGCCTGACGCTTTGTCTGTTCAAGACGCTTTTGCTGACGTTGAGAAGGTGTCTCAGATGCTCTAAAAGCAGCCTGACGCTCTGCTTGTTCTTGCCTTCTCAGTTCAGCATCTTCTAAAGATTCTAGCGATCGAGCTAATCTTTTCGCTAGTCTTTAAGAAGATACTCTTGAAAGGCTGGACTTACGTTTGCGAGGCATTATGAAGTTACAAAAAATCTATTTATAAAAAAACGTTAAAATACCTAAAAGAAATTAAATTTCATTTTAAATATTTTTTAAATCAAATCCAAAATATCTAAAAGGTATAAATATTCCTTTTAAATATTTTTTAAAATCAAAACAACAAAACCAATTCAAGACACAACACGAATCCGAAAACGATAGCCAAAAAAAATCTAATCAACTTAAATTAAATCATAAAACAAATCGCAGAAAACCGAAATCGAAAGTAGTAGTCAATATAAATATAACCAACGAAAAAAGAAGTAGTATATAGGTACCGTATACACTATCTATACTATTAATATTCCTTTGAAATATTGTTAAACAACCTAAAACAACGAAAACCAGTTCACGATTCTATATAAACAAAATCCAAAAGCAAAGCCAGAGTCTAAATATGTATAAAGGAATACCAACCAAATCAACAAAACCGATCCAAGAAAATACACAAATTCGAAAATGAAAGCCAATATAAGCTATCCATTCAACCTTAACCAAATCACAAAGCAAATAACAAACAACCGAAATTGAAAGCAGGTAGTCGAATAAGCTACGAAATAGAAATAATTTAAGCGTATAGGTACCGTATGCACTATAAGTTGACGCGCCGCTCAACGACGGGAGTTAAGTACATGTCAGGAAACATTTCGTTACCGCGTTTTAAAAACCTAGTAACGACATCTAGCGAAATCAATTTAAACTATGTATACGTTATACTCTCAAAAAATATTTTTCTTATAATTTTGTACAATTTTTCTTATTGTAATACCGATTCATTCATAACCACATATAAGAGCTGTATTCATTTCCGTTCAATAAATATTACTAAGGCTTAACGTTCAATAAATATTATTAAGGCTTACTAAGAACTGTTTCTACCACAGTTGAGTAATAGTTAAGGGTGAAAGTGTGACAGGTGGTGATAGTATTTCCGATCCATACTTGTAATCACGCCTGTAACCTTTGCGGGGTAGGCAGAGCATCAACGGATTACTTAATATCGTCTGCGAGGTTATCGCCTATTCTGTGAATTACAATGCACCAAAACGTTTGAAGAAAATCAGCTGGTGAATTCTATGTTTTTAATCGCTCTCTTCTCGATCCTGCGTGGAAAAATACAGATACTTATATTTTTTATCTTAATTTTGGTAAAAAGACATAATAATCCAGATATTCTGACCTTCTGTGTTCATCCATCGTACCGTCGTCCGTCGCTTAGAATCACGGTGGCGCCACCTAGCTGAATTTAATTTTGCAACATATTCGATTTTTCCACGAGAATAATACGTTTTTTCGCTGAAAAAAAAAAAAATTTAGTAGCCTATGTCATTCTACAGCCACCGAACTATCCCCATACAAAAAATCATGCCATGCCGACGCTCTGTTGCGACGTGAAAGAAGGACAAACAAACAAACACACTTTCTCATTTATAATACTACTAGTAGGGAAGTATGGATAATGCATACCATCTGACTAAGATAAGTAAGCTTCAGGGATGACTACGCATCTGCTTTTCAATACTTAATAGAGGATAAATGTAGATGTCTATATGCCACAGCATTCACTTACCATCAGGTGGACTATGTGCCCGTTTATGACCATTATTCTATATAAAAAGAAATATGCACTGCATTTACATGGACTTTGTGATGAAATACTTAAAACAATCGCAACAAAACGTTGTAAAAGAGTACCATGGCTCTTTTGTATCGTTTTTTAACTCAGGGATCGAATATCGATCGAATGGTATAAGAAAAAACTCGCCTTTTGGCATGAAATAGTCGATAGCAATTTTAAGTACTGATGAAAGATAAGAAAAGAAAATATAGTCACACAATTTTGCAATGGTTATAAATAAGTTACACACCAAACACAGGTCAGTCTTAAATGCCTAAAATATGCAACTACTTACCTTACACACTGAAATCATACTAAATCTCCATACCCTTCAAACCAAAATATGAGGGTCTGGACAGAACGATTTCTACAGGACTCTTTCTGTCTGGCCGTCCGTCTGTGTATGTACAGTCATCTCACTATTTTCTGCGCCAAATAGCATTGCCTTAATAGTTGTATATAACATTACTACGATGCTTACTCTTAACATATTCTAAAAGTATACAGATAACTTTCAAAAACCTACACGGGAAATATTCTAATGGCACAAATGTACGCTCAACTGGATTTACCACTCGTTCTAGCCTTCGTCTATTCATCAACCTTTACAAGTTTACAGTTGGTCCTTACCCATTGCAGGAAGAATACAAGCAGATTCGTGATCGTATTACCAGACATCTCACACTTTTAGACTGAAATGAAATCTTTATTTGTGGACGTAAAATGAAATTAAGTTTGTAACTTATTGCTTTGAAACTGATTGGATTATACGAACATTGCAATGAAAATGTTACATAGAAGGTTTAGTCTGTTACAGTGTTTGACCTCACATTCATTTCGTGTGGCGGAGTGTCCCTAGAGGAACAGTCTGTCTCCAGACTAAATATTAGCATACGCGAATGAATGTCTTTGTTGGCGGGATATTATTGTTTTAAAATCAAGTGTAGTAAAAATAACCACACTCCGCCACACGAAATGAATGTGAGGTCAAACACTGTAACAGACTAAGCCTTCTATGTAACATTTTCATTGCAATGTTCGTATAATTTCAGTTTCAGAGCGATAAGTCGTAAACTTAATTTCATTTTACGTCCACAAATAAAGATCTAATTTCATTCTACAAGCCATCTTAAAATGTGAGACGTCTGGTAATACGATCGTGAATCCGCCTGCATACTTCCTGCAATGGGAAAGGTCCAGCTGTAAGCTTGTAAATGCTGATGAAATGAATAGACGTAGGCTAGAACGAGTAGAAAATCCGATTGTGCCATTAGAATATTTTCAGTGTAGGTTAAAAGTTATTATATACTTTTAACATATATCAAGAGTAAACTTCTTAGTTATATTACATTTACACAGCAGTTAAGGCAATGCTATTTAGCGTAGAAAATAGTGAGATGACCGTACACGGACGACCAGAGAGAAAAAGAGTTCTGGTAGAATTTGTTCTGCCTAAAATATGCAATTACTTGCTTATTTTACTCATATTTTACTTGCATATTTTACTTGGCATTTAAGACTGGCCAATGTGTGGTGTGTAGCTTGTTAACAAACACACAACCATTGCAAATTGTGTGACTATTTTTCTTTCTTTTCTTATCTTTCATCAGCACTTAAAATTGCAATCGACTATTTCATGGCGGCACCCAAACCCCGGCGGGATTTAAACTAATGTAAAAAACAGTACCTGAGGAAAAAACGATTCAAAAGAGCCATGGTACTCTTTCACAACTTTTTTTTTGTGATTGTTTTAAGTATTTCATTACAAAGTCCTTGTAAATGTAGTGCATATTTCTTTTTATATAGAATAATGGTGATAAATGGGCACATAGTCCACCTGATGGTAAGTAAATGCTGTGGCATGTAGACATCTACATTTATCCTCTATTAAGAATCGAAATGCAGATGCGTTGTCACCGCTGAGGCTTATCATCTTAGTCAGATAGTATACCCAGTTTCCAGTAAAAAGGGTCTCCGGTTCTCTACACTCACCATACGAAAGTCAGCAGCATTAAGTTGCTATTTTACAGTGGTATTCTATGGCGTGTTCTTACCCCAATCGAGACGACCCATTCATGTTACACCCATAATATAGCTACAGCGTGGTTCTAACACCTTTCCATTCATATTTGGAGTATATTGACAGCATAAATTAAATAGTTGTTCAAATATTATATATTCCGTTAGATTACAGAATAACCTTTGTTTAAATAACTAGAAAGATACCAACCTTTATTGAGCGAGGAGATTCAATTACCTTCGTAGTAATTAATCTATTACCTGGTAAAGGTAAATACCTATAAAATATTGTATATTCCGTTATATTACAGAATAATCTTTGTTTAAAGAACTAGAACAGTATCACCCTTTTTTGCGCGAGGAGATTCAATAGCCTTCATGGTAATTCCTCAGGCGGGTGAAGCCTATGTTTAGCAGTAGATGACCCATGACGACATTCTGTGATATTCATAAAAATTTAATACACAGCGTAAATTTTGAATACACACACAGACAGATAGACAAAAACTCTAAAAATTACTAATTTGGCTTCACTACCATTTATTTTGACCACTAGGCTTGTTTTTTTTTTATGAATATATCAGAAATACAGACGGGACTTTTGTACAGATTTATTTTATGTATAGATACCTAGTTTAACACTGGGATTAAAAAAAAACAAATTTAATGTGCATATAAGCTATTACTTTATATTATAATATTGTCCCGAAAAATTATAAATTGGTCCTGACAAACCTAGAGTGGCTTAAAGCATAGAACAATTAAAGAACTAAAAAAACTACTATTATGCTGTTTGAAAATAAAACAAATATTCATATCGTATTTATTTATTTTTTATTTAAAGTGGCAGACAATCTTGTAGTCTACCTGGTAAATGGCTACAGCAGCCCATTTTTTACGCCACAATTTTTTACGTGGCCATGCTGCAGCTATATTAAGTGTATAGTTGTAGCACGATTGGGTCGGCTCGACCGTGGAAGGACCACGCTCTCAAAGAATACCAGCGTTAAATAGCAGTTTAATGCTGTTGTGTTTCGTATGGTGAGTGTAGAGAACCGGAGACCCTTTTTACTGGAAAAGAGGCCTTCTATCTTAATCCACAAGACTGACAAGGCATCTGCATTTTGATTCACAAACGAAGATAGATGTAGATGTCTATGGGCCATAGCATCCACTTACCATCTGATGGACTGTGTGCTCGCTTGTCACCCTTTTCCTATAAAAAAATTGACTACTACAACAGACATTACACGAAGAAGGCTTCATTTGTGTTGTCATAATTGAGGCCTAATATGCAATGTCCTACAGTATGTAATTAAACTGGCTCTCTTTACCCTTTGGACCGGAACACATCAATGTAGTCACTGCAATTTGGCGATAGAAATAGGTTAGAGGGTGGTACCCATTAAACGGACACCCACCTAGTCGGAAAAGGAGTCCTACTACGTAGTAGTTACAGATAATATTCAATAGGCAAGAGGGTGGTACCTACCCTGACGGACACCCACCTAGGCAGAAAAGGAGTCCTACCACGTAGTAGTTAAAGATTATATTCAATAGGCAAGAGGGTGGTACCTACCCTAGCGGACACCCACCTAGGCAGAAAAGGAGTCCTACCACGTAGTAGTTATTCAATAGGTAAGAGGGTAGTACCTAACCTGACGGACATCCACCTAGGCAAAAAAAGAGTCGTACCACGTAGTAATTAAAGATTATATTCAATAGGTAACAGGCTGGTACCTACCCTGATGGACACGCACCTGGGCAAAAAAGGAATCCTACAACGTAGTAGTCAAAGATTAAATTCAATAGGTAAGAGGGTGGTACCCACCCAACGGACACCCACCTAGTCAGAAAAGGAGTCCTACTACGTAGCAGTTAAAGATTATATTCAATAGATAAGATGGTGGTACCTACCCTGACGGACACCCACCTAGGCAGAAAAAGAGTCCTACCACATAGTAGTTAAAGATTATATTTAATAGGTAAGAGGGTGGTACCTACTCTGACGGACACCCACCTGGACAGAAAAGGAATCCTACCACGTGGTAGTTAAAGATTAAATTCAATAGGTAAGAGGGTGGTACCTACTCTGACGGACACCCACCTGGGCAGAAAAGGAGTCCTACCACGAAGTAGTCAAAAATTAAATTCAATAGGTAAGAGGGTGGTACCTACCCTGACGGACACCCACCTGGGCAGAAAAGGAGTCCTACCACGAAGTAGTCAAAGATTAAATTCAATAGGTAAGAGGGTGGTACCTACCCCGACGGACACCCACCTGGACAGAAAAGGAATCCTACCACGTGGTAGTTAAAGATTAAATTCAATAGGTAAGAGGGTGGTACCTACCCTGACGGACACCCACCTGGGCAGAAAAGGAGTCCTACCACGAAGTAGTCAAAGATTAAATTCAATAGGTAAGAGGGTGGTACCTACCCTGACGGACACCCACCTAGGCAGAAAAGGAGTCCTACCACGTATTAGTTAAAGATTATATTCAATAGGTAAGAGGCTAGTACCTACCCTGATTGACACCGAGGCAGAAAAGAAGGTCTACCAAATAGTAAATGAAGATTATATTCAATTGAATTTCAGCCAAGTATGCGTCAAATATTCATCATCTGCTATGCTCGCATCTTGTTATACTAACTGAACTTTAATACAATCAATAACTGACCTCGATTTCGTAGTGTTAATATTTGACTAACTGTATCACAACACGCAGACAACATTTTCTGCAGTATTATATGAATATATGTATATATATAAGCTTAATGAAAACTTTTCCGTGTACCACAAGCCGCCGACTTTAAAATTTGACATATGAGCTACAGCTTAATCTATAAAATATGTACTCGTATAACGCAGCACTATTGAACAGAAATTGGCATAGTCAAATGATGTTTAGGTAATACATTCTTAAGAGCCTCGTTAGACATTATCAAGATAAACTTTTGATATTAAACAATAAAAAGATATAGTAGCGATATTTATTAAATTTTGTTCTTACTTGCGTAAAGAAAAATAAAATCATTTTTATTCAGATATTATTTCTGTGTACCGTGTACCATAATATTTCATTTTGTACTGTTGACTTTGATGATTAACTAATTGGATTAAGGTATTGCAGTAATCACGTAGATAGCAGCATTGCAAATGTCAAAAGACCGGATTAGGTAGCGAAACCTGTGGCCGAAACATCACAACAGAGTCTACCCCACCGTCTTTTTTAATAAAACTGATGTGACAAATGAACTTACTGCGACTTATGTCGCAATCGATTCGTCACTTAATGATTATTTTAAGTAACAGGAACGCAAGCGCCATCCGGTGGCACCAAGCAGAGTCTAGGACGTAGCGGCCGACCAGATTTGCGCACACTTTATCGTTGGCTGTCGAAGAGCGAAGTTGTCTAGAAACTGTCGCGCGTTCCGTATAGTTTTTATTGTAGTAGTAGTTTGTACGTGCGACAAACGTTCTTACAGCTAACTTTAATCACTGTTACAAATTCGACATCTAAGGCTTCTTCCGAGAACACCACAGCTGGTATTTATTTCTTAAGAGTGTGTGTGAGTTAAGGATTATTTATCAGAATGTTCGAGGCCTAATATCAAAAACAAGTACATTTATGAACAATGTTACACATAGTGAATATGACATCATAGGGTTGACTGAGACCTTTTTAACTAGTTCAGTATTTGGTAGCGAACTTTTCCCTCCCGGTTACATGGTAATACGTAAAGAAGAAGAAAGAGCGAACGATACTGGGTGGGAGGGTGTACTGCTTGCTGTTCGAGACTGTTATTCAGTTCGGGTTGTTACTGAAATTGATCGTATGACTAATGACAAAGAATTAATATTTCTAATTATTAATTTTAAAAATATTAAAATATTATGCTGTCTTGTATACTTACCTCCGAACTATAATGACGTTCAATATTTAAATGTTTTGGCCTGTATTGAAGATGTTATTTTTACATACACCGACATGAATGTATTAATTTTGGGTGATTTCAATTTGAAGTCTTGTAGCGTTAATGTAAAGACCCAATTTGATTTTTTTTTTGTAATTTTTGTTCGCTTCACCAATTTAATACAGTGTTAAATAGACGAGGCGGTATGTTGAATCTTGTACTGAGCAATTTAGAGCCCACTCAATTAAGTGTGTCTCTAAATTTAGACCCTCTGGTAGAAATTGATGAGTATCATCCCGCGCTTGATACTATAATCAAGCTTCCATTCGCTTTTTCAACATTCACTTCTTCTCCTGCTTCGCCAACGTCATCCCTTTCCAATACGCAGAGCTACCGCTGGAACTGGCGCAAGGCAGATTTTCATGGTCTTTATGCGGCTTTATCCAAATTATATTGGTCGAATTTACTTAAAGAGATTGATATTGACTGTACTGTTCAGTTGTACTACGAGAAATTGTACGACTGTATAAATCTCTTTGTACCCGTTTCTTTGCGCATTACCACTAATCACCGATATGTATGTCCTAAATGGTATACTGCTGAAATTATAAATAATATTAAAAGTAAATACTATCATCTTAAGAAGTGTAAAAAGGAAGGTAAAGAATTCAATAGGCAAATGTTTAAGCATTATAGGGAGCAGGTAAAAAAACTGATAGACAGGGATTGTATAGCTGTACTGGAGGGGCCTCTCTTGCATCTCTTTAACCTTTCACTAGCTAATGCTAAGTACTCTCAAATTTAGAAACGTTCCAGGGTTACCCCAGTGCCGAAAGGGGATGGCAGTATGAACGTATCAGAATTTAGACCAATTGCTGTCTTATCAGTGTTTGCCAAAATATTTGAGTCTATTCTCAGCAAACATATTAACAATCAGGTTGGTCATTTGTTACACAATAGCCAACACGTTTTCCGTAAGACTCGTTCTACTACTACGAACTTAATTGCGCATGTAGCCTACATATATAAGGAGATGGACAGTTACAAACAAGTAGACACGGCATATTTCGATTTCAGAAAGGCCTTCGGCCTCGTCGACAACGACAAACTGATAGAAAAGTTGGCATTTATTGGCTTTACCCCCAAACTCATTCTGTTTTTCGCACGCTTTCTGAATAATCGATGTCAGTACATGCAGGTGAAGGGTATAATTTCAGCGATTACTTCACGAGATCAGGCGTTAGTCAGGGCAGTACGTTGGGTCCAACCCTCTTCCTGCTCTTTATAAATGATCTGCCAAACACCGTTTGTTTTTTTGAATGTCTCCTCTTTGCTGATGACTTAAAACCCAGTCTGGGTATTGAATCTGAATCAGATACCATAAATTTACAAAGAGACATGGATGCGGTGTTGAGTTGGAGCCAAGAAAATCTATGACCTTTAAATAATAATAAATACAAATTAATTACTTTCACTCGAAAACCTCGCCCAATTGTAAATTTATATAGCTTACTTGACGCTCCTTGACGTTCTGGAAAGATTAAATAATATTCGAGACTATAATATATTTATTGGCTGTTATTAGATTCCAAATTAGACTTTCATCTTCACATAACAAGTATCTGTAAGAACGCGCATAGAATGTTAGGTTTTGTTATTAGGACTGGAACACAATTTGACAATGAAGTATGTGTTGCTATAATAATGTTTATCGCATTTGTTCGAAGTAAGCTGTAATATGGTGCTGTTGTCTGGGACCCATTTGAGGACAAGTATGTCCTTATGGTCGAGAAGATACAGCGTAAGTTTGCCCGATGGTGCTTTCGGAACTAATACGGGTACCATCCTCACCTGTATCCTTCTTTGTTCGTATCAGGCATGGTTGGTATGGAAACTTTGAAATTTAGGAGGGTTATGCTAATGCTGACACATTATCTCTCTATACTCTATCATAAGATCGATAGTCCGCAGATACTAGAGAGTGTACGCATCTTAGTTCCCCGTAATATACGACAGGAGTCAGGGCTGCAGCTAGCACCGCGCCGCCAGCCTCGTTTGCTAGCGCGCCCTGTCGCGCGCACCAGGCGCGGCGAGCACTCGCATATTATCCGCGCTTTACGAATGATTGGTGACATACTTGCTCAGTACGATGATCTTGACTTATTTTCTGATGGATTGAGTAAACTTATAAGTAAATTAAGAAATATTGTAACTGACATTATATAATTTTTTATTCCTGACATTGATTATTATAATTACTATTTTAATGATGTGTAATATTTTGTTTGACTATTTTGGTCTTTTTGTTTTATTAATTTGATTATTTCCGTTTTATATTTTTTATTATTTTATTTGTTCTGAAATTATTTCAACTAATCTTTTTTATTTTAATTTAATGCGATTTATTTGGTAATTTAATCATGACTTAAAATAGACAATCTTAACTTAATGTATCTAATGTTGCAAGCGTGTTGGATGATATCATCTGTTATCTTGTAGGCATATATGTTATAAATAAATAAATAAAGAGATTTATCTATATATCTCGCTGAACAGGCAGTTTCGTGAGCACAGACCTGTTATACTCTCACTGATTACGCCAAGCGCTATCAATAATCCGTAGGATATTGGTGCAAAGATTATATTGCAGCATTCGTTTACTTATAGTATAATAATTTGTAATTATTATTTCTCGTTTATGAGGGCCTACTTTGTTTTATCAAAATACACGTACAGGTGAGTTAGAAAAAAATTGCCTCAGTTTTTGAATATAAGATAGAGTGAAAACCCGATTGTAAATAACTACTGCGGCCAATGGGCACTTTCTATTAACTACAAACAAATGATTCCCCAAAATGTTGTTTCTCTTGAGGATTTAAATGAAATGCTTGTTTATATTTGCACCTGTCAGTGCATTAATGCTTGACGGCAGAACTAGGTAGAGCTGTACTAAGCCAGCGGGACTTCTGGGCAGAGAAAGTACCCCTACCACCTTGTCCTATATTTATGTTTAAAAAAACACTATTTCATTCTTATAATTTGTTTCATATTTGCCTATTCATACTATGTAGATATTATAATACAAAAACAAAGTACTAAAAAAGAGGAAACTAATTACCTTCCGTTATAAATTGGCAGACCACGTCCATTATTAAATAATAAATAACTCGGAAGTCACTTTAATTCAAAAACTTGTAACCGATTTGCTTTTACGAAAATAATAAAGCAGAAAAACTTAAAATCTAATACATTCTTATGAGCCTCGTTAGACGTTATCAAGAAAAACATTTGATAGTAATCAATAAAAAAGATATAGTAGCGACTAAGCGAGCAAAAATAAAATAATTTTTAGTCAGATATTATTTCTGTGTACTGTGAACCATATTTCATTCCGATGATTAACTGATTGGCTTAAAGTATTGCAAGAATCAAGTGGATAGCAGCAGGTATCAAAAGATCGAAGAACTTACAGTTCACCTGAGATAAAGTGGCTTCTGCAGCCCATGGATAAGCCGCGAGGACTAAAATGAAATGTCTCACAGTATGTAATTATACTGGCTCTATATGCCCCTCCGACTCGACGACTTCCAGCCTCCCGAACAAGCCGGTTTCCGAAAAGGCTTCAGTACCATATACCACATACATACCCTGCGGCAGATTGTACATAAGACCGAGGAGTACAATCTGCCACTTTGCCTGGCGTATGTGGACTATGAGAAAGCCTTCGATTCCGTCGAAATTTGGGCGGTGCTACAGTCCCTTCAGCGGTGCCAAGTTGACTGTCGGTATATCGAAGTGCTGAAGTGTTTGTACAGTAGGGCTACGATGCTATCCGAGTACAGAACCAGAGTTCGAAGCGTATCCAACTGCAGAGAGATGTAAGACAGGGTGATGTTATATCCCCGAAACTCTTCACCGCTGCGTTAGAAGACGTTTTCAAGCTATTGGACTGGAAAGGATACGGTATTAACATCAATGGCGAGTACATCACCCACCTTCGATTTGCCGACGATATAGTCCTTATGGCAGAATCGCTGGAGGACCTTAGCACTATGTTCAATGACCTCAATGGTGTCTCCCAACGGATAGGTCTTAAGATGAACATGGACAAAACAAAAATCATGTTTAATGTCCATGTCACACCTATGCCGGTAGTTGTTGGGAGCACTATGCTCGAAGTTGTTGACGAGTACGTTTACCTGGGACAAATAGTCCGACTAGGTAAGTCCAACTTCGACCGAGAGGTCAATCGACGGATTCAACGCGGCTGAGCAGCGTTCGGGAAATTAGGACACATCTTCACGTCAGGTATACCTCAATCTCTGAAAACTAAAGTGTACAACCAGTGCGTGTTGCCAGTGATGACTTACGGATCAGAGACGTGGTCCTTCACCTCTGGCCGTATGAGGACGCTCAAAGTCGCTCAGCGAGCTATGGAGAGGGCTATGCTCAGAGTTTCTCTGCGCGATAGACTCAGAAATGAGGATATCCGCAGTGAACCAGAGTGACCGACATAGCCGAACGGATTAGTAAGCTGAAGTGGCAATGGGCCGGCCATATAGCTGGAAGAACCGATAACCGATGGGGAAGAAAGGTTCTCGAGTGGCAGCCTCGTACCGGTAGGCGTAGTGTAGGGCGACCCCCCACTAGATGGAGTGACGACCTGGTAAGACATGCGGGAAGTCGATGGATGCAGGTGGCTCAGGACCGTGCTTTGTGGCGTTACTTGGGGGAGGCCTATGTTCAGCAGTGGACTTGTGAAGGGCTGTAATGATGATGATGATGCCCCTCCGAACCAGAACAAGTAGAGCATACACTGCTTCTTGGTGACAGAATAATTAAGAGTGCCCTACCTACCTAGACAGACCACTAGGCAGAAAAATAAATCCTAAAATATAATAGTTTTTTTGTTAAAACGTCTCATTCGAGGCAACACAATAACGAAGTAAATATAAGACTAAAAAGCTATAATAGCTCTAACATTGAAAAAGGGAATATTTCGTTTTTCTCGTTTAAATTAAAGCACTCTCACAGAATACAATAGTAAAATAGCAGCTTAATCCTACTGTGCTCAGTATGGTGATTGAAGAGAACTGGAGACATTTTTTACTGAAAAAGAAGCATTCCATCCGAGTCCTCAGGGGTGACAGCGTATCTGCGTTTTGATTCTTAATTGAGAATAAATGTGGATGTCTATGGGCCACAGCATCCACTTAATATCAGGTGGACTGAGTACTGTGAGAGACACTTTTATTCTAGAATAACAATCGGATTTTTTTTCTTTGATATTTTTGACGATCACACTTTAACCTACAACCTAAACTTACTTGGCAATTCTATATGAGAAAGTCATAAAGTAACTCGCCTCTTTCTTTGATGTTAGTGCTTCCCCAGGCTGTGTGGTGAGCATTAGCATCATAACCCACCACAAGTTCGGCGTTGTGTTTACGGGCGAACTCCGCAACTCGCTCTAACTCGATGGTAAGATCTGAGTTCTCTCCGGATCGATAGGCTGAGCAAATGATTATTCTAGTCCTTGTGCATCCCTTGAGATTTATGAAGGTTGTAACTAGGTCATCGTTGCAGTACTCTGGAATAGCTAAAAGTTCAATGTTTTTATTGTAAATTATACAAGCTTAGGGTCTAGTGCATTTATTATTGACTGGAATCTAACCGGCAGCCGAAAACCCCAAAACTTGACCGTTGACCACTCAAGACTTTTTTATGAGGGTGAGGTCGATGTTGTCCTCTGCAAAGCAAACCTTCACCACGGCAGAAACAGCTGCTGCAGGGTAAAGATTTGCCTGAAGGACCCTCGTCCTACACTTAGGGTTAGCCATTTATACATGGCTGTTTCAGGAGTCGTTTTCGCCTGCTGAGGACGAAGACGTCCTTTACTGGCGCTCTTGACCCTCGCCTTACTTTTCGCTCTATTGCTACCACCTCCCTCCCCTTACCCCCCACTGTCGACAGTGGAGGCCTTCGGACCGAGGCGAAATCATCACCTTGGGTCTCGGTCACTCTTTCTGATGATGTTCCACCCTCACCCCAACAGGTCGAGGACTGGGAGAATTTGAGTTGGGGCAGTTCAGGTTCAATTACCGCTCCAGAGCCCAGAGGCTTTAAAATAATAAAAGTTATTAAGATTATAAAATGATAACTTTTATCATTTTAAAGCCAAGGATGACTTTGCCGCCTGCCACCCGGAGAACTTCCGCCGATGGGTCTTCTAGAGAAAAGATTATTAGGAACCCATTCTCGTCGTCCTTACGGTGGAGGGTTTCCCAGAGCTTAGTATGGAACCCCACATTTTCTGCCCTCAACAGCACAATCACCATCTCTGAAGAGTCGGGTTTCGCTGAGGCAGATAGGTAATGCCCTGCCGAGGAAGTTCGCCCTCAGGTATTATTGTGAGCTCTATCCAGGGTTTCAGTTTTCCGACGTTACCCACAATCCAGTCCTGGCTTGCCTTATTCAGGCACGTTACCAGAATCCAACCTGGCTTGTGGGTGAAACCCGAAAGTTTTGTTCCTATCCCCGGTTGCGCCCCACAGGTCGTCTCAGCGATAGCCCGGTGGACCAGCCGCATTTGATCCACGATCATAGGATCCGAATTGGGAATAATGCGTGGAGCCAACTACGACACTGAAGCTGAACTTCTTTACCCCTGTTACCAGCTTCACAGATTTCCTGGACTAGTCTTTGGGGGTAGTGTGGAAGTAACGTACTTTTTTAAGAAAAAAAATGAGCACGGGTTAATTACTACATTAGTTTATTTTACATAATTATTTATTTCAATTTCAGTTAAGAAAAAATTAAAGTAACTATCATGGCTGGGAACAGACCTCCTTTCATTTCTGAGAGGGTATTTGAAGCAGATATAAATCCACTGCACTGCTCTGATAAGCGTTAATGAACTTTAGCTATTAAAATATTTTATTTTAATATCCTAGAAAGGCAGGATGTTGTTCCCACAAGGTTTTAATTTACCACAGAGCACGTTTCACTTCAAATTGAAATTGACAATTCCTTTGATGCCGGCGGGGATTGAATATGAAAGCTAACCCCTGAGCAGTTACCAACTGAATTTCTTTTAATTGCCATAATTTCTATATGGTTGCGGCATAGACAATACTTTACCCGTCTACATAATCGTCTATCTTTGGTATTAAAATAAAAAAGAAACATTTAATTTTGGCACAGACTATTGACCAATCTAAAGCAAAAATACGTAAATTAAATAAATTTTGCTGTCAGAAGGCATGCCAAAAAAGGTCAACAATCAGCATGAGTTGTTGCAAAACTATAATACTGATATTCAGTAATGACCAAAAAAACCCTTGGAGCTACGAGATTTAATAAAGTTGTGAATTTTCACTATGAAAAAAGAAGAAGTCTGCATATTCAACATCATAACACAAAATTTTTGAAAATAAAAATAAAGTGCATGTATAATAAGCACATGTACATACCTTCCGTTTGAAATCAATAATTTAAGCATAGTTAGACAGATTGGTTTTAAAATATTATTATGTGTCACGCGCGTATCCGTTCGGGCCCACTGATAGCCAGCGTTGTTGCTCCGGCGACAGCATAAGCTGAGTGAGGTCCGTTTGTATGACGCGCCACAATGTTTTCGATTTTTTCTGTCTTTCTATTTTTTTTAATTATAATCTATAAGTATACATACTTTTAAATTGTTTTATCCGTCAAATTGTTGTTTTGTTTCCTATTTTTGTTTTTGTTTGTTATAATGTTTATAATTGATGTGTCCACAAATGTTAAAATTTAAGTGCCTACTGATGTTTGTGGCGTGCTGCAATAAATCTTTCTTTCTTTCTTTCTTATCATACTTTCCTCCTATTCAATTTTAAAAGTAAGTATAGTGTTAAGTAAGATATAAAAGACCTAAAAATAAAAGCACAAAGAGAAACAAATAAAATAAAAACAAATTACAACCCAAAACATAATTTTTCCTGCGTGACTATGAGAGGTGAAAAATGCAAATAAAAATAAACACTACATTACTAAATTACAAATAAAAATTATGTAGAAATTATTGTTAGTATATTTTTTGGAAATTGTAGGAATCGACTATAGAATATGCCTTAAAAATCTCATGGGTACTATAACAACCTTTTTTATTCGTATCAACTCGTAACAATATCCACTGCTTAACATAGGCTACCCTATTGGGAGTTTATGGACTGTTTTATAATAGAATATTTGCCATAGTTGCCATACTTGCCATATTAGAAAGATGCTGCTGCCTATGTCTTGATTTGTTTCCCTCTGCCACCTCTTACGACACCCCCTATATGAGAAATAGATATTCTAACACCGCCACTACTCAGTATAACCATCTCATAATTATCTCAAGTTGAATTACCCTGATATTTTGACCCGAGGCTCGACACACAGGGACTGATATATTCGACACTGCACTCGCTAATCTACCCGCCTAGAGTTTTAATTCCAGTATATTGTTCAATCAGCAGCTGCTGTAATTGATTTGTGTGTTCTCAATAGATTTGATTCCAATTTTTATTTATTAATCATACTCACTTTTATATACATTCATTCATTCAATTTCACAGTACGCAAGCAACCCTGGTTCGATTCCCGCCGGCACCAATGAAATAGTTAATTGCAATTTTAAGTGTTGATTTACCACATGCTCGGTGGTAAAGGGAAATGTTGTAAGGAGACCTGAATATCTGAGAAATAAGAAAAAATATTATATCGAAGACATGTGAATTTTGCCAACACGCATTGATACAACGCGGCGGACATTTCCTTGTCCTAAAACCCTCTTAAGAAACAAAAAAAAATAGATTTTTGAGATGAAACGCACCGTTTCGTCCCATATTACGCCGCCACAATCGCTCTATATTATCCATATAATCGCTGCCATCAGCGAATAATTATTTTTACTAGGTTTTTGACTGCAGGGGACAGTTTTAGATGGTTGCAGTACTTATTCAAAAATCTCATAAAATTATTCATCTTCGCATCTCTTCAAAAACTGTTATTGTCGAAGATACGTCCCAAACTCCAATTCACTTTACACATCCACTACGCACTATGTCTGTGGGCAGACTGAAGTGTAGCTACACAAGCAAAGTCCATCATAGTAGCGCTTTAGATGTTCGGGAGCTTATCGACAGCGAAGCGATGTTTTTTTTTGTAAAAAAGGTCTCCTATTCTCTACACTCTACACTACACAACAGCATTAAGCTGCTATTTTACGCTGGTATTCTGTGAGAACGTGATCCTTCCCCGGTCCAGCCGACTAATTCGTGCTAGAACTGTACCATTAATATAGCTGTAGCATGGCTCTACGACGTATAAATGTGCTTGCATCTTAGCACATAGTGACGAAGTATTCACGCGCATATTCGCGTTATCGCTATGTATACCTACTACCGATCCTCCTTCTTGTTGCATAGGTGATTTCGGGACCTCGACAAAAGCGCTACTTACCGGGTCTAAATGTAAATCTAATCTAATCTAATCAATCTAGAGATCCTTTGCGCACACACGAAATTGATTTTTATATATAGTGATACAATACGCATGTTGTATAAATTATAGGTTGTTAAATAGATTCTCAAATGCTACGAACGAGATCGGATAACCAGCTTCAACGTTGTTATTTTATGTAATAGGGCGCATTAACGCTATTCAAATTGAACATTTTCAAATCTCTGACGATACACAAAAGTCAGATTAATCAGCTAAATTTCAAAAAATATACGAAATTTCATTTATTAATAATATTGTTACACAGAACCTGTAGAACATAACCAACGAAGAAGAAAGTTACATCAAAATTTTAAAGGAACAACGCCGGATATTACATTTTGCTTCTATTTAAATTTTAATTTCCTTTTTTGTTCTTTACTCTATATTTTAGATTGTCTTCCCTTTGTGTTTTTGTTACGTGTTTAGATAAAAAAAAATAAGAGCTACAATTTTCGATCAACATTTAATCCTATTGCTACATGAGGATACTAAAGATCCGATTTGGGTGAGCACCGTTCGGGAGATACAATACATAATCTCGTCGGATATTCCACAAAATACTGAAAACATGTGTTCAACCAGTACGTGTTGATGGCCATGACATATGGCTCCAAGTCTTTCACTGGTCTCTCACGGCGGGCCGTAAAAAGAAGCTAAGATCACTCAACGAACTATGAAGAGAGTTATACTCGTAGTGTTGTGTGATATTATAAGTGAATATGTAATAAGATATCCGCGGTAAAAGCAGATCAACTGACATAACCCAACCGATCAGCAATCAGAAGTGGCAATAGGCCGGCCATACAGCTTGCAGAGCCGATGCTGAAGAAAGTTTCCTGAGTGGCAGCTCCCTCCACACTAAATGTTAAAAAATATGCAAGAAGTCGATGGATGCTGGTGGCTAAGGACCGTGAATATCTTGAAGAAAGCTTATGTTTAGCAATAGATCTGTTAAGGAATGTAATGATGATGATGATGATGACAGTGCTGGTGGTAATACGGTATAACATTGACTTACCGTGCAACGGTGACTAAAATGAACTATCCAACCAATTTTCTCCTATAGGTTTTACCGTGTAGTGGCGGAGTAAGAATATCCACAAACCCTTATCATCCCGTGGATGTCGTGGAAACAGAGGGAAACAAATCAGAAAATAGACAGCGACTTTTTAATAACGACTAAATTAAAAAAAAACTTCGTTTGCCAACCCGCTTGCCAAGCGTGTCAACTATAACAAATATCGCGCCTATAAGGCAATCTATGGAAGAGTCCTATGTTCAGCAGTGGACTTTAATAGGCTGTAACGGTAACGGTAACGGTAACGGTAGGTGTTGTCAGATTCATGAAAGACATATTCAGACTGGTATCGGGAAGGAGCGTATGAGCGATTTTAAAAGGTAATCGCCCTTGCCACAGTACTAAAACTTGCAAAGTGATAAGCCAGCACACAGTGCACCTGATGCTGTAACTCATAGATACCTACGTCTATCTTCGACTAACAACCAAAATGCAGATGCATTGACCACATTAGGACCTATGATAAAATGTTTCGTTATTGAAAATAAGACCCTAGTTTTAGATTGTTACAATACAAAATATGTCAACATTATGCTGGTATTCTTTGGAGTGTAGTCCTGCCTGGTCGGACCAACCCACCCATTTTGCAGTCAGAATACATTGCCAGCTCGTGCAAAATATATTAAGCGCAAAATAAAATCCGAATAAAAACAACATTGATGGTTTAATGAATAACAGTAAATTTATTTCCGTTTAATTCCAACTTTATAAATATTAAATAAGTATAATTTTTGTTACTGTATCTATAATTCTAAGTAATGAATCATTATATTTAAGATAATAATCATTACTTTAAATATAAAATCAGATGACATAGAATGAATCTTATAACTAGAATTATTCGTAATACTTCTACAGTTTCAATAATATACCTATTCTAAAAAGATAAGAAATCAATCTACAAAAAATCATTTAACATAGCCATGTTTAACTAGGCAAAGTTGAATAAGTGCATTTTATTTCACATATTTACTTATTTATCTTTCCTACTTCTTCTGTTGAAATACTGTTTGCGTAAAGTAAAATAACTTAATGCAATTTGAATTTGTGTGACATTTTTAGAATATGGGTGACAAACGACCCGTAGACATCCATTCTCGATCAAAAATGAAAATGTAAATATGTTGTCACCCCTGGAGACTAAGACAGAATGCCTCGTTACCAGTAAAACGGTCTCCAGTTCTCTACATTCACCATATGAAATATAAGATCATTGTGCTGCCATTTTACGCTGGTATTCTGTTATAGAAGCGTTCTCTGTGGGATTTTTTAGGGGAAGTCTATGTTCTGTAGTAGTTTACGATGGACGGTAATGACGATAATGATGATGAGATGATTCTGTGATAGCGTGGTCTTTTCCCAAGCGAGCCAACTCGTTCGTGCAACCATATTATAGCAGCACGATAACTTTACCACGTTAATAACATTTACATGAGCATAATAATATTAACTATTAACCTAAGCGTAGCTAAAATGTATTTATTTGGCACAATTTTAAACCGAATTGAATAGTAGACGATGCTAAATTAATGTGACGAAAACACTAACATAACCTGCTAAAATGAACTGATTTCGAATTCTCTGGTGTTGCCTTTTTATGTCTTAATATACAAACTAAGTTAATAACAACGGAATATATTTTTAGGTAGGGTGTGATATATTGTCACAATTTTGTTTTATAGTGAAGTATATTATATGCTTCTATATTATAATGTGAATAAAAAGGCCAAGTGGTGCAGCAACATTTACAAAATTTTTGTGGCAAAATTTAAGTTGTAATATATAATATGCAGAGCTAACAATTGATTTAGGTGATTGTTTTGAGTTATCTCAAAAAATCTTTACTAAAGAAAGAACATCTAATGTCAAAGGATATTTTTATCAATTTGTTCCCATGCTTAATTAATAAGGGCCTATACTACAAAAATAATAAAATTCTTAGATGTACGAACTAATTTCTTATTGATAAAATATTTATAAAGTATTAATATGAATACATATTTAAAGGATAATACAAATTATTAAAGGTACTACAGCTAAAGCGTTTATGAAATCTAAAGACGCTTTGTTTTCCTCTGCTGGTAGATATGAACTAGGTGCAGCTGGGGCAGATGGTGGATTTTTTTGTGATCTAGAATCCTCGTATGATCCACTTCCTTCACTTTCATCCTCATCATCGTCTGGCGGCACCGTCGCTTCGTGCTTTAACTGCTCTGCATGTGGAGCACCGACTTTGATTGAATTGTTAAAATTCACTAACGGTAGTTCTGTTAATTTTAAAACAGGTGGCGGTGTCGAATTGTTATTCGTCGAAATATTCTTTTCTTTTTGTTCATTGAATGTAATGGTTTTGTATAGATCTGTTACATTTTCTAGTTTGAGAGATTTAAAAAAAGTAGTTGTTAGGTCACTGCTGTTTTCTAATAATTTATCCTTTTCAAAATGTAGCAGTTCATTTTGAATATTTTTTGAGAAAGGCGCATTGCAAAGTTGTTCAGTACATACACAAGACATTTTTAATGTTGCGTGTGTAGTAACTTTTATAGAACAAGTAGTCTTGAAGGCGGGTAAACATTTGAGAAATGAAGTAAAACCTGTAAAGTAAATAATTTTTATTACTGCTCATGTACGCTACTAGATCTGGAATGCGCTAATCGGCGAAGTGAATCAACGTCATTGATGGGCAAAGTATAGTGCTTCGATCGCTCTATTTCCTTGCCACACTCTATTTACTAACAAATATGGCAAATTTCGAAATTCCAATATTGGAAGAGACTCATGTCCAACAGTGGATTGACGGCAGATATCTAGTGAGTAAGAGAAGTAAATGAACTCGAAATGACTTTTTAATTACAATAAATTCAATTGTCTTACCAGGTCGTCACTCCATCTAGTGGGGGGTCGCCCTACACTACGCCTACCGGTACGAGGCTGCCACTCGAGAACCTTTCTTCCCCATCGGTTATCGGTTCTTCGAGCTACCCAGCTAAGTTGAATCCGTCGATTGATCTCTAGGTCGAAGTTGGACTTACCTAGTCGGACTATATGTCCCAGGTAAACGTACTCGTCAACAACTTCGAGCATAGTGCTCCCAACAACTACCGGCATAGGTGTGACATGGACATTAAACATGATCTTTGTTTTGTCTATGTTCATCTTAAGATCTATCCGTTGGGAGACATCATTGAGGTCATTGAGCATAGTGCTAAGGTCCTCCAGCGATTCTGCCATAAGGACTATATCGTCAGCAAATCGAAGGTGAGTGATGTACTCGCCATTGATGTTAATACCGTATCCTTTCCAGTCCAGTAGCTTGAAAACGTCTTCCACCACCTCTCTGCAGTTGGATAGGTTTCGAACTCTGGTTCTGTACTCGCATAGCCATCGTAGCCCTACTGTACAAACACTTCAGCACTTCGATATACCGACAGCCAACTTGGCACCGCTGAAGGGACTGTAGCACCGCCCAAATTTCGACGGAATCAAAGGCTTTCTCATAGTCTACATACGCCAGGCAAAGTGGCAGGAAGTCGGTGGATGCAGGTGGCTCAGGACCGTGCTTTGTGGCATTACTTGGGGGAGGCCTATGTTCAGCAGTGGACTTGTAAAGGGCTGTAATGATGATGATGATGAAATTCAATTGGCGGATTACTTCTGCTAATGAATAACAAATAACTCAGAATTGACTTTAATATGTATATCAGGACTAATTCATATGAAATATATAAAACCAATTTTTTTTTAAACTTTACACAAATGTTATATGACAAAAAGATATTCGATTATGATTTTTTTCTTAATTAACACTAGTAATACTACTTACATTAATAATACCAACCACTCCAACTAAACTGAAAAGTTTGTAATTGTTAAGAGTGATTCACCGCAGTAGCAATTGCGGATTTGAACCCAAGAATGTATAAATTTGCGGTCCTTACCTTTAATCATTGGGCTACTGTCTCTTTAAATAACAATATAATTTTATTACAATGTAAAAGAAATTAACAATCTTAAATACTGACTTGGTCCAACGGCTACTGTTCCACAAAGCGGTTGTTGTGCGGGGCATAAAACAGGAGCTTTTTGAAAAGAACACTGTGTCGTACTGTTTGCATTTACACACTCGTAACACCGCTGTGGCGGTATATCTGTGAAAAGGAGCAATTCTCAATTAAACAAAAATATGAGTAATTTTCATAATACATTTATGCTGATATGTTTCTTTTATTATTTAGTTTCATACCAATAAAGAAAGATAGACGAAACGCTGAGTATATTTCAATTGACGTAAAAATTATGCTCCACTTCTTAACGCGCACTCCCGCACACATCTTTGTTAAAGAGCCCACAAACGTATACTGGTGGAAGCACATATATGAACCTAAAAACCATATCGTTGGTTGTAAACTATTTTCGATGCTTATGTATTGTTGCAGAATGCGTCTACGTGCAATAAGTTGAGCATGGTTTTCGCTTTTTTACGTCACTATAAATGTATGTAGTATAATATTATTTAATCAATAAAGATACAAGCCGATACTACATTTCATTTCAGTTCAAGAAGCGATTATGGGTAATTCCATAAAAACCTAAGGCTTCCGATAGATAGCAGTAAAAACATCTCGTTTATGTTCGACGGGAAATACCCGAACTAGGGACAGGCAGCAGTATCAAAGGTGCAAAAGAGATGGCAGTGTGATTTACACCGCCTACCAAGCTTGACGATTAAGACATATTTCCCCTAAAACAGCAAATATTCAGCAATGGAGTTCAGGGCCGATAAAGTAACGCAGACAAGATACGTGGACGTCCCTTTCCGACTCTTCCATTCACTTCTGCAACATAAATTTGCTTTGTCACTCTTTCTTCATTCATTCTTTCTACATGACCGCATCATCTTGCAAACCACACTCTTCTTTGATCATTCAATATCTCACCCCTCTCACTCAGATTCAGCCCTAACATATGCATTTCTACTGCATTTATTCCACTCTCGTGCTTCTTCTGCCATACCCAACTCTCACTACCATATTTCAAAGCAGGGACAGCATTGTGAATTGCCATACGTGCCTCTTTTGACACATTCTGACTTTACACAATAGAGTGTAGAACCCATTTACTTTATTTCCTGCGTTCACTCGTCGTTCTATATCCGTTGGAAAGATAAGATGCTTGTTTCTCACTATTTTCTATAAAAATGGGCTATATATATATATATATATATATATATATATATATATATATATATATATATATATCAGTAACATGTAAATAAACTCAAATGTAAAGATCCATCACATTCACAAACTTGATTAGCAGCGATTTCAATTCAGCGTTACAAATGTAGTAATCGAACACTAAAGCGTAATAAGGAAAGAACAAACGAATCCAACAAGCATAAATGTTTCACAGTTTCTCGTGTCATAGAACAAACCGTTTTAAAGAACTGCGGGCTTGGAAAATGTTTTTATTTGATTTAAAGCGAATCAGAGTTTGTTAAAATAGGTATTAAGAAGTTATACATAGGCATTCATTCGCAACAACAATTGGGACGAGTTAACTACATACTTCCGTAATGTAAATTTTCAGGAAACAAACTCATTATAATATGTCAGAAGAATTAGATACCTTCAAGTGCTGTTTAGAAGTTGTTAAATTAACAAGTCACGTGAATGTGTCAAATGACGACGCCGTAAACTACAATAACAACTTCATCCTACAAAACTATGTGACTAACAAAACTACATAAATATGCTAAATATAAATGTATTACTTAGAGCATATTATTAAGTACAGATTAAGTTAGATATATGAAATAAAAAAATAAAGAAATGGTTTTCCAAGCCCAGAATAGATCCATTCGTGCTATACATGTAGATGGAAAGTTACAAAACCTAGTTTAATGAAAGGTACGTTTTTACTTCTACTTCATATAAGCAGATTTCATATAAGATTGATAATAATTTAATATAAGAAATATTATGCTATATATATATATATATATATATATATATATATATATATATATATATATTAGTTTATAACAAAAAACGCAGCTTCAATAATTTATGACATAACACATTTTGAAGAATTAAAAATAATTCAATCAAACAAATATTTAAGTAACCAGTACCAGTGTAACCAGTACAGGAAGTACTATAACCCCCCCCCCCCCCCGACACACACACACACACACACAATAAACTGAGTAACTGCTTGAATGTACTACTGTGAATGTCAACGGATGCAGATGGCACATGAACGTTCTTTGTGACATTCCTTGGGGCAGGACTGTGTTCAGCAGTGGACTTGTTATGAGCTATATTGATGATGATGATGAAGGAATAATTGCATACACTGGTAATAGATATAGACAAATTTTACTATCACTTCTTCATTAAAAAATTCTGAATAATTTATTCCTTAAATGAAATTGCTACTGTAATAATTCTTCTTTTCTTATATATTTATGAAATTACATAATATTATAGCATGCCGTTAAGGGAAAAACATAAGCGGTAGTTTCTACTATAACATTATTTCTGCAAACATCATATAAGTATGATTTATATTTTCACACCCATACTTATACAAATAAACTTTCTTTAGCTTTGTCTATATATAATATAATAAAGAAATAAAATAAAGTCTAATTAAGTGAACCAGGCAGTAAGACGTTTCATCTTATTCTTCTTTCGTTCACTAAAACACATCCGTGGACTGCAATGTCTTTAAATTTGTTTACAGTTTTCCATCGGCTGCAATAGACACTTATCGTCAGTAGGCCTTTTCTCAAGTTTATCGCTTTAATAAAAGAAGCAATATATTTTAAGTAGACCATAAAACAACTAAATTGTAGTTGGATTTGATATTCTTTTTTAGTAATGATGGCGAAGTCCTCTTTGCGGGATTTAATCACGATGACATCCTTCGGCGACAAACAAAAGAAGTCTACTCGACACTAACATTATAACACCATCAGTAAAAAAGCAAATATGTTTTATAAATATCAATGAATAATTCATTCTCATAATAAATGTATTATTGATAGAGTACAAGTAGTGACACTGTAAATAAATACACTCTAATATCTCGTGGGTTTAGTAAGAGGCGATAAAGGAAAATTAAATAGGAGATTACTTCATGATAACAATTCTAAACTGCGGTTAACTTGCCTGCCCAACTTAGCAATAAATTTATGAAGGAGGCCTATGTACATCAGTGGACTTTTGATTAAAAAAAATTAAATTCAGTCCGACAGAAATTCGTTTAATTTTTTTTTTTTTGGCGTTTTCAGCGAAATTAATAATTTCCACATAGTTTTTGTTTTTAGTTATTTTTTTTCATGCGCCGCAAATACGAAAATACGATCTCTTATTTTATAGTAAATATCCAGTCTAGTATTATTACATGAAATAGTTCAATTTAATTACAAAAATATTTGTTCATCTAAGTGATGAGATTATTCTAACAGAATACCTTTACCCCTGAACTCTATTTATAGATGATTTAATTGATACAAAATTATGAATGTTATTGATGAATTTCAAGTGATTTTTTTTAGATTTTTTAAATCGCACAGTGGTGGACAGCCGGTCATTCAAATGGTACGGATGGTAACGCGAGTTTTTTCGCGATGTGCGATGGTGAAATTGTGAATGTGCTATATGCTATATGTGCTAAAATTAGTCGGCTGTAATTAATTAATTAATTAGAGGCTTTTATCATCCTAACACTTAGAATTTGTTTCTCGGCATATATTTTTACGCATATTTACTTATGTACGAGTATAATACATTATTGATTTTTTTAACTCTTACTAATTTGGTATAGGTTTAAAAGACAATTTTTTTAATGTTTAATAAAAAAAAATAAAAGAGATGATATATCTAAAACTGTCAATAATACATTAAAAATATGGCTTTATACTTTTAATTTCTGACAAGTACGTACATATATGTTTAATAAGTACAATATAAATTAATAATCTTTTGAATTACAATAATATAATAGTTTTTTTAATACTTAAAGCATCCGGAACAGCGACTTAAATAATACTCTATTAATTTAGACAGATGTCGAATATCGAAGCATTTAGCTAGCTTTGAACTGTTTATGGGTGTTTTATTACTTTTCAAGAATTGTTCTTTCTCTCTTTTTATATTATTTCTATTAACTAAATTGGTTTTCATACAGATTTTAAGACCATAATTTAAAAAGTGCACAATTATTGGCCTTTGAAATTTAATCAATGATTTTTCCACTTTTAAAGTAAAATGTATGTTCTAAATAACCAACATTTATTTATCATGTATGGTTAATGAGGATGATACACCAGATTTTTATTCTAGATTGTTACGAACTTTTGTAAAGTTTTTTAAAAAAATAACATTTTTAAAACCTTAGCTTAGTATTTTAAAACACGAAAAGCAAGCTCACTGTCAAAATATCAGTAAAACAATCATCAACAAGTAAGGTAATGATAGATGAATTTGTACAATAGTTTAAAATTGATATTACCTTATACAAAATAATTTATGTTAACCTTGTCATCTATACGCTAAGAAGATTGAAATAAGACGAACTTTAAGCTATGTGCGACGCAGGTTAATGAAATCTTCCACAGCGACGAGTAAATGTAAGCTACGCAATTCCATATCTGCCTAGAAATTTATCAGAATAAGCCAGTGTTGGAATGATACTCGTAGCAGAGCCAATATTATTACAGGTAATGGCTTACCTTCTTTATTTTAATTTGGTAACAATATCCAGCATCATTGGGTTAGATCGTTTTTCACTTTAATGTTTAAAAAATCTGTTAATTTTAAAAATATTTGATAATTTATAAATAGTTGGTTCATTTTTTCATTACCTATACTTTTCAGTGCACCCGTTCGTATGTCAGCCACCAAAATAGCGAGAATACTCGAGTACCATATCAATGTCCACATCCTGAAGAGCATAAATTGTACTGCAATTCACCAATTGTTTCATTAAAAGTATTATTTAAATTTATATTTTTATTAGAACGAATAATTATTGTTATGGTTTAATTAATTTTTTGTTTAAATATTTTTATTATAGGTGCTTTCGCTACTTTGGATAAAGTTCTATATCATTTTAATTATTGTTAGCTTAGAGTATTGTGGTGAAATTGAGAGATTTTGCTATAGTTTGATTAATTTAGAGCAAAATTGTATTATGGCTCAATCTGTAGGACTATATACTCTACCAATCACCACAACAATTACTTAATAATTTGAGTTATAGATTTTCCTGATAAGCTACGAAGCAAAAATTAACATAAAGTAAAAAATTTAAACTATGTCGGCTCCAGCACTTCTGATTGAGAGTATACTGGGCTTAAAGTATTTATAAAATTAAATTGGAATAGCAATAGGAATTATATCACCTGTTATAAACAAGTTAAAGACATTTAATAATATTGCCACATTCAAGCACATTGGTTGATTAAATATAAACAAGTCCTTCGACGTGGGAATTCGTTCTGATCCCTCTCCCTCTTTGGTTTTTATCGTTGTATTGTGTCACTGAAACAATTTGTTCCTTCAAACCGCTTAAAAAATAAATGTAGATAACAAAGTAGTAGAGATTTGCGCGTATATTAACTTTTAAAGAAATTTATTTTTCCTGTTTGTAATATATTAATGAAGTAGGAAAAATCATAATTAAAATATTGAAAAGCACTCTATAATAAAAATATCGGAGGTTAGAAGAACGTCAGATAAAGAAAAGTTTAAAATGTGTCCAATTTTTTAAATATAATGTATTTGATGTAAACGTTTAAACCCTGTATAACACGAGTTTATTATAAGAAGTAGATTGCCGTAGCCCGAGCGTAGCTATCGTAGCCACGTTTCGTAGGCGACTGACGTAGCTCGGTGGTTGCGGGCTTGTTTCCCAGACATTTTTACTATGTATCGTTTTATATTAAATGTTCATTGAATACTGAACATAATTTGATTTACATTGCTACTTTAAAAGGAGCGCTATACGCTAGTAGATTAAAACTACAGCAGTGAAAATTACTCTTACTATTTTACTCAACTTCTACATACCCTAATAAATGTATATGCTGCAAAATTACGGGTACGAGACGGCTGTCATTTTGTGGATTACCTGGAAATTATGTGGATTATTGTTTTACTGTACCGGACTAAATGAATTCATAATTTAATGAATACAAATGTTGTATAAGGGTACTTTGTGCGAGTTAAATTGAATTGTAAAATAATTTTGTAATACGAGGTCTGTTCAAAAAGTATCGCGAATTTTGAATTTCCTCAGGCTACGTATATTTGATTTTTGATTTTTTGTAGCTTTATGTCGGTACTCATATCCCTTACTTATGCTGACAAGGTCAGCCATTTTGAACGTTTAGTTAATTTTTGACAACTGTTTATGCTTAGATGTGTTTTGGCTCGTCTTCGATTTTTGCCTATTCCAAAAAATGGATCAAAGAATCTGTATTAAATTTTGAGGTAAAAACAAAATGAAGTACGCAGACACATTCCTAATGTTAACTGTAGCATATGGTGAAGCTACCTTGGACCAAATCAACGTTAATCGGTGCTACAAAATGTTCTCAGAGGGCCGAGAAGATGTGAACGACGAACAACTTGCCGGACGCCCGAGCACGTCAACAACAGACGATAAAATTGATAAAGTGAAGTAAATATTATTGGCCTATCGTCGAATCATCGTTAGAGAAGTTGCGGAGGACCTAAACATATCGATTGGCTTGTGCCATTCGATTGTAAGTAATGATTTGGGCATGAGTTGGGTCGCCGCGAAATTCGTGCCAAAATTGCTCAATTTCGACCAAAAACAGCATCGCGTTAATATTGCTCAGGAGATGTTGGACTCGGTACGTGACGACCCATACGTGCTCCAGAGGGTCATAAATGGTGACGAATCAGGGGTTTATGGTTATGACGTGGAAACCAAAGCTCAATCATCCCTAATGGAAGCTGAAGCATGAGCCAAGACCAAGCGCGCCAAGTTCGGTCGAACGTGAAGATTTTGCTCACAGTTTTCTTCGATTGCAGGGGCGTGGTGCATCATGAGTTCTTGCTACAGCGTAGTACGGTCAATAAGGAATATTACCTGCAAGTTATGTGCAATTTACTCGAAGCAATCCGCCAGAAACGCCCTGATTTGTGAAGAACAAAAACTGGCTTTTGCACCATGATAACGCCCCTGCTCACATATCGTTGCTTGTACGCTAATATTTATCCAAAAACAACACGGTAATGGTCCCACAGTCACTGTATTCTCCAGATCTGGCCCCCTGTGACTTTTTCATGTTCCCAAAACTGAAGAGGCCCATGAAAGGACTACGCTTCACCACGATTGAAGAAATAAAGACGGCGATGGAGGAGCTGAAGAAAATCACGAAAAATTATTTTTTTAAGTTCTTCGATGATTGGAAAAAACGTTGGCACAAGTGCATTGATGTGATCACTTTGAAGGAGACAAAATAGATATTCATGAATAAATAAATACTTTTTGAAAATTTACAAAATTCGCGATACTTTTTGAACAGACTGTGTAGATATAAATCATAAAAGTTAAAAATTTTAACAAAGATTCAATACATTATAAATTTTAATTATCTATTGAAGGTTTGAATACTATCAAAATAATGAAATTAGTTTTTAACAGACGAAAAATAAAAATACTTAATTTTATTAATTAAAATAGCAAATACGATATGTAGATCGCGTAGAATAAGTAGATATTACAAAAACCGTGGAAAGTTAAAAATTCAATGGAATTTTATGAGAGTGAAATAAAGATTCCATGGATGACAACTGGCAATTTCCGGAAGTACGAGTATAGTCCCCTACACACATTTATCATCCGTAGAGATATTTAAGGAATATATAATGTTTATTTAGCTTGTAGTATTGTCGGTGTACACCCGGAGAAATATTATTATTCCGTACACGAAACACAATTGTAATCTTGGATATAATGTGGTATGTAATAAATTTTATATAAATTTGGAAATGTTAGAGAAGTAACGAAATTTTATATAATTTTGACCTTTAGCTGATTATCATTTTTTTATTAATTTATGTCTTACTTAGCAGATTTTATTACTATTTGATAAAATATTGGCCGCTCTGCTATTACCAATATTAAAACATGTTATTAAAAATGTTTTAAAGAATACTCGGTATTGATATATTCTACATTATAGACTTGACTGCCTCGTTTGTCTAGTAACCGTAAGCGCGACAGCTGATCATGTCGTCTGTGGTTTGAATCTCCGGTCGGGCCAGAATCTATTTTTTTCTGTTGTTAAATTCTCAGCAGCAGCCCAGAATGTTGGCGGTGCTTCACCGCCGTACTACGGAAGGCACGCAAAACCGTTGGTCTTACGCCTGACCTCTCTGTTGGTCTCGGATTGTTGCAGGTACATTGACCTATGAGTTTAAGGGAATATGTGGCGCACATTTGACTATCTATTCTCTTAAACTCATAGGTGGTGCAATATATCTTATTATCTTATTCTGCGCAGATGGCTAGTATCAATTGAGACTGGTCAATATGACCGAAATTCAGTCTGGAGGACATATTATTATTTTATTTTAGAACATATATTACGAATTGTTATCATGTACTTCACACTATAGCCATAATTTATTTGTGCCCACTACGAGCTCGATTTACACCCTTTATAAGATTAAATATAGTATATTATTCGGTAAAAAAATCCTCCTTACTATCAGAAACCATTCAGGAGGCCAATTTCTAAAAGTAACAAAGGTGTGAGAGCGGATGCTCAACTATCTCTCTTTCTTACGCAATTAGTAACGCATTATACATTCCTTACATAACAATTACAGTTTCACCGTAATATATCCCCGTCACAATTACACATTATTGCTACTAGATTAGCTGTATTAGTACAGTTTTATACAGTCATTAGCTGTAGTGTATAAGGGGCTAGGCTCTCCTTCAATTCCAAAGTACAAGAGCAATCTGTTGTCACCTACATTGGATTTTAAGTGGTTAAGTATTTCGTATAAAATATTTATATTATTTTAAAATTAAAGGCTGAACCTGAAATTAAATTTAAAAGCAATCATGTAGAACAAGTGTTTGCTAATTTGAAGTTTTTTAACTCGGCATGTCACTCGCAAATAATTGCACGTGTCACTCTATCCCGTTTATATTGACGTATTTTAAATTAAATTTAATTCAACAGTGGTAGAGCCACGCGGCAGCTTTGCTGTCGCACGTATGGGCCGGCTCAAACCGGGGTGGTACCACGACCTCACAGAATACCGGCGTGAAGTGGAAGCTCCGCTTCCGCGTTTCGTCTGGTGAGTGCAGGTGGCCGGAGGCCCAAATCCCCCCCCCCCCATCAACATGGTAGCGGAATTCAATGATAGACTACAAGGAGGGTACCAGCACCCCTGGAGAATCCCTCGCTGAGCATCCACGACCATGTTTTTCCACTTCTGAGCGTGGGTGCTCAGGCTGCCCCGCGTATTCTGGAGGGGGCAAAATTCCGCTCAAGACTAAAACTGCTCGGGGCAAACGGAGCAACAAGACCAAGGCGACCCCTGCCACGCTGTCCGTGAATTTCTGCACTATCAGGGTACTTCACTCCAACCTAAACGCCGTCCACTACCCTCTCGAGACGGCGAGGCCGGCTCTGCTCTTTCTGACCGAGACGCAGGTGTCCTCTCCGGCTGATGTCTCGTATCTCTCCTACCCGGGGTACAAACTGGAACACTCCTTTGTGCCTCGGGCTGGAGTTTGCGTTTACGTCAGAGAGGACATCTGTTCTCGACGCCTCGGCAGACTTGAAGGTTCGGACCTGTCCATCCTTTGGCTACGCGTAGACAGCGACGACCATCCGCGCGTCTACGGGTGCCTCTATAGGTCCCACAGCGGTAATGCCGAAACAGACCGACTCTTCGACCACGTCCAAATGGCTGCAGATTCGTTGCTACAGCAGATCCCCTCCGCAGAGATCGTGATCCTCGGCGACTTTAACGCCCATCACGCCGAATGGCTCGGTTCACGTTTAACCGATCATGCGGGGAGATCTGTTCATGATTTTGCCTTGTCATATGGTCTGACACAACTGGTTACTTCGCCTACGCGGATTCCAGATGTGGAGGATCATGCACCTTCCCTGTTGGACCTTCTGCTGACCTCTCACCCGGACGGATATCAGATTTCCGTCGACGCCCCTTTAGGCTCCTCGGACCATTGTCTTGTCCGGAGTGTAGTGCCACTCACGCTGAAATCGCGGTTGCATTCTGCAGGCTGCCGCCGTGTTTGGCACTATAGGTCAGCCGATTGGGATGGGATGCGGTCTTTCTTTGCATCCTACCCTTGGGGGCGGGATTGCTTCTCGCCGGACGATCCCAACGTTGTTGCGGATTCTGTCGCTGATGTGGTACTTCAGGGTATGGAACTTTTTATTCCTTCCTCTGTGGTGCCCATTGGAGGCAAATCTCAGCCATGGTTTGGTCGCTCCTGTAAAATAGCATCATGCTATAAGCAGGAGTGCTACCAGGCCTGGGCTGACGCATCAGCGTCCAGGGATGTAAACACCAGCGCTCTAAAAAAGAAGTATAATTCCGCCTCTAGGTCCTTCAAAAGAGTCATTGCCAAGGCAAAGTCAGAGCACATAGGCAGAATTGGCGAGAAACTAGTTCGTCTTCCTTCTGGAACCCGTACATTCTGGTCTCTTGCCAAGGCTGTCCAGGGGAATTTCTGTCAGCCATCTCTTCCATCTCTGCACAGGGAGGACGACTCACTGGCCCACACCGCAAAGGAGAAAGCCGATCTTCTAGGCTCTTTCTTTGCGTCTAACTCGACTCTCGATGACGGGGGGAGTACGCCGCCGACCATCCCGCGGTGTGAGTGCTCCATGCCGGAAGTGCAGTTCACTCAGCGCTCGGTTCGCAAAGCACTCCTCTCCCTGGGCATCCACAAGTCGAGTGGGCCTGACGGAATCCCCCCAATTGTGCTGAGGACGTGTGCTCCAGAGTTGGCACCGGTTTTAACGCGTTTTTTCCGGTACTCCTACTCCCTAGGCGTAGTCCCAAAATCATGGAAGACGGTTTTCATCCACCCGATCCCTAAAAAAGGCGACCGCTCAGACCCGTCCAACTACCGGCCTATCGCCATCACCTCCTTGTTCTCCAAAACAATGGAGTCCATTGTAAACTGCCAGCTCATGAGGTACCTTGAGGATCACCAGCTGATTAGTGACCGCCAATACGGTTTTCGCCGTGGTAGGTCAGCTGGTGATCTTCTGGTCTACCTAACTCACAGATGGGCGGAGGCAGTAGAGTCCAAGGGGGAGGCATTGGCCGTTAGTTTGGACATTGCGAAGGCCTTCGATCGGGTTTGGCACAAAGCGCTTCTTTCGAAGCTCCCTTCCTATGGGCTTCCCGAGAAATTGTGCGATTGGATCACCAGCTTTCTTGCAGATCGGAGCATCAAGGTCGTTGTAGATGGTGCAAGCTCCGATTGCAAGCCTATTAATGCTGGTGTTCCACAGGGCTGTGTGCTATCACCAACGCTGTTTCTTATGCATATCAATGACATGTTGCATACCCGTAACATTCATTGCTATGCAGATGACAGCACTGGTGATGCTCTTTACACCGGCCGAGTCAATATTTCTCGGGAAAACGTCTCCGAGTGCCGGGACAAACTTGTGTCTGAAGTCGAGTCTCTGCTGGACAGAGTCTCGGATTGGGGGCGACTAAATCTAGTCCAGTTTAACCCCCAGAAGACACAAGTTTGCGCGTTAACCGCTAAAAAGAACCCCTTTGTCGTATCCCCTCAGTTTCAAGGCACTCCCCTTGTTGCCTCAGCCAGTATCGGAATCCTCGGCGTCGACATATCGAGTGACGTGCAGTTTCGTGGTCACTTGGAAGGGAAGGCCAAATTGGCCTCTAAAAAGCTTGGCGTGCTCAGCAGAGCGGGACAGTATTTCATGCCGGCACACCGCCTGCAACTTTACAAGGCGCAGGTTCGGCCGCACATGGAATACTGTTCCCATCTCTGGGCTGGGGCTCCCCAGTACCAGCTCCTTCCACTTGACCACATCCAGCGCAGAGCGGCTCGAATCGTCGACGACCGAGTGCTTTCCGATCGGCTCGATTCTCTGGTACTGCGAAGAGATGTTGCATCCCTTTGCATTTTCTTTCGCATATACCATGGAGAGTGCTCTGAGGAATTGTTCGGATTAATCCCAGCCGCCAAATTTCGTGAACGCACTACGCGGCAAACGTCCCGATACCATCCACACCATCTGGATGCTTGGCGGTCCACCACTGTACGTTTCAAAAGGAGTTTTCTTCCGCGTACAACCTCTCTGTGGAATAATTTACCACCAGCGATTTTTCCGGACCGATACGACTTGGGGACCTTCAAGAAAAGAGCTTAGTCCTTTCTAAAGGGCCGGCAACGCGTCTGCAATTCCCCTGGTGTTGCAGTTGATCATGGGCGGCGGTAGTCACTTAACATCAGGTGAGCCACATGCTCGTTTGCCCCCTCTTCTATAAAAAAAAATGTTATATATTATATATAACATTAAATATTTATTTATATTATATTATTTATTTTTATAACATTTATGAAAATAAAAAATATCAACAGAATATTTTTATTCATTTAATCAAGATTCCTAATTTCCTGATTTTATTATTATTATAGTAGAGGGGGCAAACGAGCATACGGTTCACCTGATGTTAAGTGACTACCGCCACCCATGAACAACTATAAAACCAGGGGAATTGCAGGTGCGTTGCCGTCCTTTTAGAAAGGAGTAAACACTTTTGTTAAAGGTCCCTAGGTCGTATCTAAACTATTCCACAGAGAGCTCTTACGCGGTTAGATGCGATAAAATACGCAAAGAGATGCAACATCTCTTCGCAGCGCCTGTAAATCGAGCCGATCGGAAAGCACTCGGTCGTCGACGATTCGAGTCGCTCTACGCTGGACGCGGTCAAGTGGAAGGAGCTGGCACTGGGAAGCCCTAGCCCAGAGATGGGAACAGTATTTCATATGAGGCCGAACCAGCGCCTTGTAAAGTTGCAGATAGTGTGCAGGCATGAAATACTGTCCCGCTCTGTCACCCGCATAGCAATGGATGTTACCGCTTCTCAACATATCATTGATATGCGGAAGAAACAGCGTTGGTGACAGCACGCAGCCTTGTGAAACGCCAGCATTAATAGGCTTGTAATCGGCGCATGCACCGTCTACAACGACCTTGATGCTCCGATCTGCAAGAAAGCTGGTGATCCAATTGCACAATTTCTCGGGAAGCCCATAAGAAGAGAGCTTCGAAAGAAACCCTTTGTGATAAACCCGATCGAATGCCTAGGGTTCTGCTGCCTCCAAATGGGTGTGCCCCCAAATGAGTTAGGTAACCTGGAAAATCACCAGCTCAGCGACCGCGACGGAAACTGTATTGGCGTTGTCTAATCACCTGGTGATCCTCAAGGTACCGCATGAGCTGGCAGTTTATAATGGATTCCATTATTTTGGAGAACAAGGAGGTGATGGCGATAGGCCCATACTTGGACAGATCAGAGCGGTTACCTTTTTTAGGAATCGGGTATATGAAGGCTATCTTCCATGATTTCGGGACTACGCCTAGGGAGTAGGAGTACCGCAAAAGATGCGTTAGAACTAACTCTGGAGCACAAGTCCTCAGCACTATTGGGGGGATTCCGTCAGGCCCACTCGACTTGTGGATGTCTAGGAACCAACCGCTGTGTGAACCACACATCCGGCATGGACCACTATCACCGCGGGATGGTCGGCGGTGTGCTACCCCCATTATCGAGAGTCGAGTTAGATGCAAAGAAAGAACCTAGAAGATCGGCCTTCTCCTTTGCGGCATGGGCCAGTGAATTGTCCTCCCTGTACAGAGATGGAAGAGATGGCTGACAGAGATTCCCTTGGACAGCCTTGGTGAGAGACCAGAATGCACGGGTTCCAGAAAAAAGGCGAACTAGTTTCTCGCTAATTCTGCCTATGTTCTATGACTTTGCATTGGCAATGACTCTTTTGTAAGACCTGGAGACGGAATTATACTTATTTTTTAGGGCACTGGTGTTTACATCCCTGGACGTTGATGCGTCAGCCCACGCCTGGCAGTATGATGCTATTTTACACTAGCGACTAAACAATGGCTGAGATTTACCTCCGATAGGTACCTCAAAGGAAGGAATAAAAAGTTCCATACCCTGAAGTACCACCTCAGCGACAAAATCAGCAACAACGTTGAGATCTTCTGGCGAAAAGCAGTACAACAGGGAAGGTGCATGATCCTTCACATCTGAAATCCGCGTAGGTGAAGTAACGAGTTGTGTCAGACCATATGCCAAGGCATGGGTCGCCTTAGTCTTGTTGTTCAGCTTTCCCCAAGCAGTTATTGTCTTTAGCGGAATTTAGCAGAGCACCCGCGCTCAGGATTGGAGTAGCTTGTTCGTGGATGCTCAGTGAGGGATTCTCCATGGGTGTTGATACCGTTCTGGGGTAGTCTAACATTTAACTCAGCTACCATGTTGAAGGGGTGGGGGAATCGGGCCTCCGGCCACCTGCACTCACCAGACCAAACGCGGAAGCAGAGCTTCCACTTCACGCTGGTATTCTGTGAGGTCGTGGTAACCACTCCAGCTCGAATCAGGATTTATGTGCAACAGCAGAAGCTGCCGCGTGGCTCTACTACTGGTAAAATTCTTGTTTTAATTTATTCAAAATAATTGTAAGCAACGATAAAATATCGTTGCTTACAATTATTTTTAAGGGTTATATAGCCCGAATATTTGAAGAAGTAAGAGGTAATAATTAAAGGTGAATAATATATACTTGTAATTTTTTACTGTCCTAGCAGTGCTGAAGAAATTATATCTGCGAATGGTCTGCGCCAGTGATGACGACTGATCCTTTTCTCACCAAGTGACGTTCTTGGCTTGGTTCTTGTTTGCTTAGTTATTTAAAATGTTACAATTTTCTTCTGTATCATGGAGGCAGTTTACATATATAAATTTTATAAGGACAAATATTCAATTCAAATATTCATACAAATACTTGTGCGGGGTTCAAACCCGCGGCCTTTAGCGCAGCAGCTCATTGCTAACAACGGAACTTTATGCTCTTACCTCAAAGACATAAATGTATTTAACTTCACTTGATTTCATTTTTGAGCATTAATTGGAGAAGATAATAATAATTATATTTTATCTATGAGCTAGCTAGAGTAATTTATTCCACAGCTATGCTGTTTTGATTGTACTTCAACGATAGCACAGAAAAATAACAAATGGAGAAAAACCATACGGATTTTATCGCATTTAATTAACTTATTTTTAATTCCTGACGTAGATCGGACCAAAAAATAATATTATAAGAAATAATAATATTAAATACTGAAGGTAGCCGGGCTAACTATGACATTGGGACGTCAAATATCTCAGTCCCCTCGTTACCATGGGTGCTGTAAAGCACCTGAAACAGGGTGGTACACTTCCATACTTTAGGTTGGGGTTCAATAATTTGCAAAGACACTAGTGCCATCTTGTACGATATCCGCATAAACTTTCGAACATTAAATTCTAAAAGGTGCGCTAGATGGCGACTACACCAATTCTGGTTATTCTCGACCTGTAAGTAGCAAGTAGCAACTTTATATGACATAATGGCTACCGGAGTCTGAGCAAGCTACAATAAGTTTGGTTGAGTTGGGATTAGCCCTCTGTTTCTTGTTGTCTGTTTATATTTTCATGCTGGAACGACATTGTATGTTTGTGTAGTGTTGTGCGAAATAGACGTTTTCATTTATCATTCCGGTAGCCCGGTGGACATATTTAATTTGGTTTGGTGTTGTATTTTGCGGAATAGACGCTTTGACATCGTGTATGTGAAATATATATTACAAAAATAAATGTTAATATTACTGAAATCTATAATGCCATCAAAACATAACTTGTAAAACAAAACCAAGTCTCGCAATATAGTTTTTCTATCGTAAAAAGTTGTGAGATCTACGTAACACCAAGTCGGTTAATTTATTCAGTCGCTACTTAAGGGTCATTCTGTCTTAAGTTATTAGATAATTAGCTAACCTAATAACATCTTATAGTGACCATATCAGATTAAAAATCTTTTATGTTCTAAATAAATGGATTGACTTGGCCATCACATGAAAATATAATGTATCTCAAAAGTAATACATATTATATTAAATTAGATTGTTTAATGCGATGGCCAAGTCCATCTATTTATTTAAAATATAAAATATTTTTAATATTGATATGGTCACTATAAGATGTTATTAGGTTAGCTAATTATCTAATAACTTAAGACAGAATGACCCTTAAGTAGGGACTGAATAAATTAACCGACTTGCTGTTACATGGATCTCACAACTTTTTACGATAGAAAAACTATATTGCGAGACTTGGTTTTTTTACAAGTTATGTTTTGATGGCATTTCATTTCTTTTTGTAGATAGTTCTACTTTTTGCCTTTCCGGTACCTTCTACTGCTTGAATACCAACAACGGATTTTTTCAA
The DNA here is from genome assembly GCA_907164705.1 of Parnassius apollo. Taxonomy (NCBI): domain Eukaryota; kingdom Metazoa; phylum Arthropoda; class Insecta; order Lepidoptera; family Papilionidae; genus Parnassius; species Parnassius apollo. The sequence goes on along the minus strand of CAJQZP010000884.1, from coordinate 414,917 downwards.
AGCTCACTCTCTGACTTATGAGCTTTTCTTATTTTTGTAGGTAGTCTTCCTCTTTTTCTTTTCCGGCACTACTTCTTGAGCTTCAGCTACAGTTTTTCTCAAAGCCCACTCCCCTGTCTCTATGGGTTTTCCTCGGAGGTTTTAATGTTACAATTTTTGACAAGTCTGGGCGGTAAATGCTTCTTAGTCTATTGTATTCACAAATTGAGGATTCCTGCGCTTTAATACTTCTAAAGTCGACATTAATTAAATGTAATCCGCCCAGACTTGTAACTCTCGAAAGTGCCACGTAAGCTTGACCGGATGTGAATACTGAAGAACCAATATCCATCAGCGCATTATTTAGACTCAGGCCCTGACTTTTGTGTATAGTTATAGCATAGGCTATACATATGAATTAGAAAAAAAATATACATATATTTTTGTATTTTCTGGGTCAACCTTTACTTTTTGCACTATACCGATAGAACCATTAACTAAACCAAGACTCACGTCAATATTTCGCCTTAACATGACTTTTGCTCCTATTTTTATAATTATATTCTCTTCCAGGCCCGCAGTCATAGAAGCATTGTCTTCATATTTTTTATGCACTCATGAGCTCTTTTTGTTAAGTATCTGGGGCAATCTATGCTATCTACAGCTGTAAGTTTTATTTCAGGATGTGGGAGAGATCTAAGCATTGCAGTATTTAATTGTTGACACATGTTTTTTGTAGGTAATAAACAAACGGTATCATCAGGTAGTTTCGAGAGGTGTTCAATAATTTCAAATAATCTGTTTTCATTTGAATCGGATTCGAGAGTTATTAATCTAGTCGAGAGTAAATCGCGGTCTTTTCGGGTAGTCACACCTAATCTTATTCTATTTAGCATTTCAACAAAGCCGGAATCATTGAGCTGTCGCATGTTAATTGTTAGTTCATCCTATATGAACAGATCAATCCATAGATTCGGCATACTGTGGGAACCTAACAACTTTTTAGATTCGGCAGTTGACAGTTTTTCAAAAGATGACTTTTCTCTTACTGGTGGGAGCTGTAAGAGATCTCCGAAAACTACAAGATGTTTTTTTCCAAACCACCCATTCTGATCGTCGCTTGTGTCGAATATCTCAGATAAGCGTAAATGAATATATGTCAAAGTAACGTTGGATATCATCGACACCTCGTCTATGATAAACAATACTACTTCTTTCAAATCTGATCTCAGAACTTGGAGCACTTCATCAGAAAGTGGCTTGTACTTCGGTGTTTGCTTGTGTTCCACAGGCAGCTGCAAAAGCCTATGTATAGTCAATCCATTCACATTGAATGCAGCTATTCCTGTTGGAGCACTAACTGCCACTTTTTTATTTAAATACGTTTTAACCCAAACTTTCAGAGTTTTTATTAAAAAGCTCTTTTTAGTGCCACCAGTTCCACTTACAAAACAGCGTAAAACGTCAGCGTTACTATCGGTTGTGTCCATTTTATTTGTGATCATATCGAAGACTCTTTTTTGATCGGTATTGAGTTTTGCGATCATACTTTGAAGATCAGTCTGCTTTACTTCTACTAGATTGATTCTCTGAAAGTCATCCATTGCGTTTGCAGCTTCTACAGCTTCAAAGTCTAAAGGGTTTTCAGGACCGTCGTCATTATCAACAATTTCCCTCTCTTCATTTATCTCAGCAACTTTAGATTCTATCATTTCAAATGCTTTTTGTATCCTGTATCTGGACTTTATCATTGAATTACCGTAATCGATTCCTTCTTTTAAATCTTCTTTCGCAAAATTAAAGGCCTCCGTGTAAGTATCACACCCCATTTTGAGTTCATCTAAGGAACGCCATGGCTTGAATAAAAGAAGTAAAGAGAAGAAGTATTTCTCTGGTACTTGTTCTCCGTCGTAGAAATAGTGATTAATTAAATATGGATTAGCTCTTCTTTTCAGAAACTTTTTACCATCATTTATCTCGTAGTACTTGACTTTAGAGGAGACTGGGTGTGTTTTAACAATATCGTAATTTTGAGCGAAACTATATAAGTTAGTATTCTCCAATTCTTTAGGCCGTTTAGGATAGTGGTCATCAATCCAAGACTCTTAATAAATATCGGTAGACTCCGGTTCTAGCATCATGATATCAGATTTAGATTTAACGCGCCGGTTGCGAAAGATGTTAACGTCGAGCCATCGAATTGTTGTGGTAGCATCTGTACCGTACAAAGGAATACCAAGTAGAGTGTCACTGGCTTCCAAAGAGCCGCACTCTCTATTAGACAATACTCTAAGGCCAATGTTAAACAGGCGGCTTCTTAAGGGTTTTGTAGAGTTTATGTCTTGAAACATATCAGCAACGTGAGTTTTCTCGCTTTTGGTGGTATATTTAGTGACGTAATAATTTAAAATAGCTGTTTTTTACCCTACATATTGAATGTCTGTATTGCCATTCTATGCTAGCAAAATAGCGGGATTATAATCATTAATCATAACCCATTCTTTTTTTCGTACAATATAGTAAAGTCTACTGTTAGGGGACAATGTTTTTCTTGCAGCTATTGATTCTATTATATCTCTAATAATAAGTATTTCTGTGACCGGGCGGGGGAATCCGAAACGACAAACTTTTACGAAACCTCGTCTTGTTTTCTTTTGGCGCATGCAATACTTATTATGTTTATGGGTTTGATTCGACGTAACTCGTTGATAGAGTGTTGGTGAAACATTCTTGTCAGGTATAGCACATGTTACGTACTTTGAAATGAATGATGCAACCACATCAAGCGAGGACTCGTGAAGTATGGGGGCGTCTTTTACCCATAACATTAAATGAAAGTGTTGCGCTCCACGGGATTGATATTCTCGTCTCCAAAAGTAATGTATTACTTTTCCAAGCGGCTCATCGGACGACATAATGAAGTCCAACATAGCTTTAAACTTGTTATCAATAAATCGAGAAGTGGAGACAGGATCTAGTGCAACTAATTCACTTATGCTCTTGTTCGCAATTTCAGGACCGTTAACTTCCCTAAGGTACTCACCTAAATCATCCCACATCCATTCCGAAGGACTCATGGTGAGAAACCAGGTTGCTGGCCCGTAGTATTGAGTCATACAGATGACATCATTTCTCGGTTTTTTCCAAAACTGTTCCGTATTTCTTAGCCTACCAAATATCGCTGTTAAGTCACCTTCTAACTCATCTTTATTAAGCATCTCAAAATATTGTTCGGCTGTAATTTTTTGTTTTTGATTAACGCAATTCATTTTTTAGAATATCCCTGAATTTATTTGACGTATATTGGCATCATTATGTAGGAAAAATAAATACTGTTGATTTAGGCGGAATTGAGAGTGTTTTGACATTAGTCTTGCTTTAATATATTCACTAGATGCTAACTTTTGCTGCCGAACATAAAACTGCCCATATTTACCTTCTACGTAAAGATCAGGAAAGCACTTTACATCTAAATCTTTATCTTTAAAATCAATTGGAGCAGCATTGACTTTGAGCATTTGGTAGAGTTCTGAAATAGGAGCATTTCTCCTCCTTTCATGCGAGGGGTAAATAGTATATTGTTCATAGTCAGCCTCTTTTTCTGATGTAACTTGTGTTAGTAGCCCATCGTTTTCTCCTACAAAGTTATCTACTTGAGATTCTAATTGGTCTACTATATGATGGATATTGTACTCTTCGTTAATATAAGCAAACAATTGTTGAGGTGAATGTGGAAGTTGTATTTGAGAGTAAAGAGCTTTTACACATTTAAATAGTGCTGGTAAACTTTATTGACATCTACAATATCCTCCCACACTATTTTTGATTTTGTTGGCATACCTCGTACCATAATTGGGTGTTCTGGTCTAGGCAGCTTTTTCAAAGTTTCTTCAAGAGGCAAAGGAGGGTGAAAAGTTCTACCTTTTACTTTTTTCACCATATTCCTATTTGGTAAATGTTTGTTTGCAACAGGATTCATTAGCATTACTACCTGAAATGCTTTGGCGCGTTGAATTAATACCTTTTCATAGTCATTTAACTCAGCTATCTGTGGTGGAACAGTACTAACTTGTAGGTCATTTAGAACACAGGCTGCTGGCAGTTGATTTGCTCTAATTTTTTGTAAGCACGAGTGACAAATGTAGGGGCTGTGATCTAGATACTTGGTTTTGTAATAATTGGGAAGATTATTCCAAATACTGGTGTCTATAGCTTTTCTTAATCTTTTTAGCGATGAAATATCTTGAATAAAAAAGTTTTATACACGACATGCACTCAAACTTTGGAGTATCAAGACACTTTAGTTTTAGAGATTTAAACGCAGCCTTTATCTATGACATTATCCTCTACAATTTCTTGTGACTCTTCACTTTCCACAATAATACTGCCAGCTTTTTGTTATTTCCCGTGGTCTTTTATTATTTCTACGTCACATTTTTCTAATGATTCATCAATATCTTTTAAAATGTTAAAAATACTCTGTACTTGATATATTTCTCTTGAAATTGTCCTAAGACGAAGAAAATGCGCTTTGAGTAATTTAATATAATTTAAGCACTCTAACATTTTTTCTTTTTCAATTAATGTATAATACTGTGCTGCACTTTTGTTCACCAAACTTTCGAAAATGTTTGTTAATTGTATGATTACGTTCTCATCTAGAGCACACAGATCATTACAAGACCAAACTAAACTATGGCCATGCTTTTTCACATTCCCAAAGACCGCTTTTCCTGTATCGTCAATTTCTATAGCTTTGTCCTTGTTTTTAAATAAATTGTAAGCTTCTTCTAGTAGTAGTAGTAATATGGCTCCTGGTTATTTCTGTGCTCTGATTTTCCAAGAAAACATTCTAACCTGTAATTTAAAGAACTATCTGGAGGGCACGAACTTAGTTTTCCTAACGATACTTTAAGTTTATCTTTTAATTTATCAACAGTTTTATTAAAGTTTCCTAATATTTGCTGCCGGTTATGAACTGCCCATTTAATTAGTTTCTCCGCTTCTAATCTGTTCTTAATTTTATTGGTTAGCGCTTGAGTAATTTTTTCTAAATTTTTTAGTCGAAATTGTAATTTTTCATTTGATCTTTTCCTTTGGACAGTTTAAGATTTAGCTCAGGATGTAAGTCTTTATAACGTGCCACAACATCACGGTTAACTTCAGGATGAGAAGTAGTATAACGATATACTGCTTCTCGGTGAATTTCGGGGTGAGACGCAGTGTAACGCATTACAGCTGCTCTGTGAACTTCCGGACATGAAAAACTGTAACGAATTAATGTCTCCTTACGTTTTTCGGGTTTGTTCTGACGACAACGAGCCGCTGCTTCTTTGATTTGTTGAGAACGGGATAGTGCCGAAGTTTTAGGTCTTCTTTTATTAGCCTTTTTAGGTCTTCCACCCGTTTTAAGTAAGTTTTTATTATTTTTATTCGAACTATCATCATTTGGAGGCACTTCTGGAAGGAGCACTTCATAATGGCCACCTAAGAAATTTCCAGAAAATCGTAAACGTTTCACCGGATTACCAGAATCACCACCGAATGATCCTCTCAAAATGCCATTTTCGTAAACCTCGAAAGCATACGGATACAAAGCGGCGGCCACCATAAGTTCAGACGTGGAACCATAGGTGGTTGTTTTTATCATTACCGTCATGTACAAATCAGTATTAATGTAGGGGTTTCCACGCTCGTCACAAGTATACAGTTGTAACTTATCCCAATGCGCTACCACGTACTCGATTATAGCAAGTCTAATCTCATACGACGACTCAATATTCCCATACATAGAGAATGACAAAGAATGAAATAAACACGAACCGTCGCCAGGTATAGGGACAATCCAGTGTGGGCAAGGATTTTCATTTACATACAGTATTTCCGAATCCATTGCGACTACTAGTACTTGTACGCAAGAGTGTTTTTTGTGCAGGAATACGATTAATAGATAAACGTGACTCTACAGTACGTGAAACGTATATCTTAATATTATCCGAACAACGTCCAAATCCTTGGCAAATAATATATTATACAGGTAAACCAATGAGTAAACCTTCCAGTCGTCAAAGTAATAATAGAATATATAATCAAATCAATACTAAAATAATAATAATAATCGATATTACAAACGAAAAGGTAATATTACAACGTCTTAATATACGTTAAAATTATCCAAACATCATCCAAATCGTAAGCAAATAATATAAGTAAATCAATAAGTAAGAAGCTCTTCAGTGGTCAAACTAATATAGCAATCGAAATTATGAACGCAAATTTATAGGTAAGATTTCTAGGCACATCCGAATAGCAAGGGAGCACTCGCGCATATGAGCGCGGCGGCTGCCACGCCACCCGCTCGTTATCTCTGAACGCGCCGCGATCCGCCGGAACACCTCGCGGTTATTTACAACCTTACATACATATTATGAATACGCTCGTACATAGCAGCATGGCAACACTCATCATACGAGACGAGAGTTTTTTACAAGTTGCATTTGAACATAATTATACCTAGGTACCTATCTAAACCTATTATTCCATTATTAACGCACTTTGAGAAAGTAGTTTGTTCAGAATCATTTACTGAATCGATTCCTATCATTTTTAATATTGGTATTTTTATCCCAAAAATAATTAAAACTACGTAAATTACAGTCAAACTAAATCTGTACAGTTAAAATAAATTGAAATGGACCGTAACTTAAGGCAATAAGACTTTTAAGAGTGCAGTTTTATTTGTATTATTACTAATTCTGTCATTCAATAAAAATAAAGAAAAATGAACTTTATTTCAAGCAAGTTAAAGTCGTTGCATTCGTGGATTTGAACTGTGACCACAACGTTCTTCCGGAATTAGTATAACTAATTTGATAAATAATCAGTGCATAAAAATGTTTAACTAAAAATTCAGTGTATGTATCCTATACCTTTAAACGAGCAATTCTTGTATATATATAATCGGAATCTCGGAAACGGCTCTAACGATTTTCATAAAATTTAGTGTCCAGTGAGTTTCGGGGGCAATAAATCTATCTAGCTAGAATTTATTTTTAGAAAATGTCCTTTTGTCCGTGTTTTCAGGCAATAAAAAAAACTGCTACAATATAAGAAGGTAAATTTTGACAAACCGCTAACGATCGTAATAGCTCAGGCGGGATGTCGGTTGGGCATGATATCGGAGTTGTTGATCCGAAAACGCATGTTGATCCGGCGCCTTTTGTTGATCCAATATGCATCTCTGATCATTAGTTAATGTGGCTCCGACCGGATCAACATCTGCACTCACGAACCTGTTTGCTAGCGTTTGCTGAAGTTGATCCGATATACAAATCCACCTTGCGATGGTTACGGAAAATGTTGATCCGATTTAAATGAGCCAATCAGAGCACAGCAAACGATAAGATAAACGATCGTATTGGCTGAAAGCAGCCGCGACGTTGCCGTTTCGTATCTTTGGCGTTACAAGCTACAGATTAAATGCGTGTTCAATACAATAATGCATTCAGGGTGCTGTTGGGTCTGCCTCGTTATTGTAATGCGCCGGGTATGTTCGCGGATGCGCGTGTGGATTGTTTCTACACCATCATGCGTAAACGATGCACATCCCTAGTGTGCAGGGTGCGGGCCAGTTCCAATGATATCCTGAAGGCATTTTCTGACAGGTTTGAGGTCAGTACCTGAACTTTTGTCATATGGTGCACGTGCTGACTAATCGGGCCTCTCTTAGATTTAGTTTTAAAATTAGTTAAATAGTTTTAAGTTTTACGAAAATTAGTTTTTAAGATTTGTATTATTACTAACATCTATGATCCTTGTGGTCGAAATAAACGACTTTTTTAACGTATAACTCGACAATGCCCCTTCTTGTAGCGGAAGTGGTAGCAACGGCGGCATAAGGTATTCGTCTGAGTGCATGTGTGTGTGTGTGTGTGTGTGTGTGTGTGTGTGTGTGTGTGTGCGTGTGTATGTGTGTGTGTGCACGCGGGTGCGAACGTGTACTTGCAAAGTGAGTGTGAGTTTGTGTGTGCGCGTACGTGTGGGTGTATGTGTGTTCGTCTGAATGCATGTGCGTGCCCGTGTATGTTAGTGTGTTTTTGAGTACGTGTGTGTGTGACAGTGTGCGTGCTTGCGTGTGTGTGTGTGTGTGTGTGTGTGTGTGTGTGTGTGTATGTGGGTGCGTGTATGTGTGTGTGCACGCGGGTGCGAACGTGTGCTTGCGCAGTGAGTGTGAGTTTGTGTGTGCGCGTACGTGTGGGTGTATGTGTGTTCGTCTGAATGCATGTGCGTGCCCGTGTATGTTAGTGTATGTGTGCGTGCGTGCACTGTTATGTTTTTTGAGTACGTGTGTGTGTGACAGTGTGCGTGTGTGTGTGTGTGTGTGTGTGCGTGTGTGTGTGTGTGATGTGTGTATGTGTGTGTGTGTGAATGCGAGTGCGTATGCGCATGTGTGTGTGTGTAGTGTGTGTGCGTGTGTGTGTACGTATGTGCCTGTGTGCTTGTATGCACTGTTGTATGTGTGTGCGGCAGTGTGCGTATGTGACTGCGTTTATTCGTGTGCGCATGTGTGCATGATTGCGCGCGCGCTTGCGTGTGTGTGTGTGTGTGTGTGTGTGTGTGTGTGTGTGTGTGTGTGTGTGTGTGTGTGTGTTGTAGTGCATTACCTAGAAGTTTTATATTTCATGCGCGAGTCCCGTGTGACTCTGCTGCGCAAGCGCGTTTAGCATAAGTTAGATTTTATAAGAAATGATTGTATTTGGGACTCAATAAACGACCGTCGTACGGTGAAGACGTATCTTTTCTTTTCCCCACGCGTACCATGCCTCATGGCGACCATGCCAGGATGCTAACAAAGAAATTACCCACTAAGTGAAAAACCAGTGCAAAAAAAAAACCAAATTCGGAAGAAAGAAGAAAACCTTATAGAAGAAAGAAGAAAACCTTACAGAAGAATGAAGAAAACCATATAGAAGAAAGAAGCACAAATTCTGAAGAAAGAAAAAAGAAGCGCCCTATTTTAAAGAAAACAAAAAAAAACCAAGAAGAAACGCCAGAAATCCAAAGAGAAATAAAGGTACGAAATGGGAAAATCGCAGTCGAAAGAAGTAGTCATAGCACAAAACGCAAATGGTGCAGCATCCGCAAATACAAGCCTAGAAGACGCTCACACAAACCACATCATACAAACCCTCATGATTGTATCCGTGGTCATACTGGCTGCAGCAGTTATCTGTTACCTGATGAAAAAATGCAGTAAGAGTGCCGTGAAAACTCTGAGGCGAGAACTCAACGCAATCTCGCTTGAAAACATCGCCCGCCCTACAACTAACTAGAAGATCTCAAGAGGTGTCCAGGGTAATACCCGGCCCAACATAGAGGTAGGGTAATACCCGGCCCGCTTCAAGAAGATGACCTCATGCAGCCACACATCCTGTTTGCAGTGCTGTTCCCGCTTGCTCGCGCCGCCCTAAAAATGGTTACATCCACAAACACCATCGCCCCGCCCTTGTAATTAGTATGTACGTGATATTTTAACAAGTAAGTGAAATTATAATTTTTAAGTGTTTTTACATGGTGTGTAAATAATAGTTTCCTTTTCCTTTACTGTTAGAAATTATATTTGTCGATTTTTTCAATGTCACTAGCTGAACTAAATAATGTGTACAGTAGTTTAAAAGAAATTAGAGATTATCTAGTGAAAATCGGACCAAAACGTAGAGAGAGTTCCGATACAGCAAAAGAAAAAGTTAGTGAAGCGAAAAATCTGTACAGTCGTTTGGAGTATATTTCGTCTAAAATCAAACTAAAAATAGAGAATTCTGAGATAAGTAGCGATGATTTTCAGGTTATTAATAGATGCATAGACGACATACATATCTTGTACAGTAATATTTTAAATTTAATGTCTCGTGAATCAGAAAGTTCCAATAACTCAGCCAGCATGGGCGCCTTTGATTTAAAAACGGCAATAGCCCTATTGCCAATAATGACAGGCCACGAAAATATTACTACTCAACTGATATTTTTTGAAGATAGTATTGTGATGTATAGTGATATGCTTAACGAAAATGGCAAAAAAACAATTAATTGATTTCGTTTTGAAAACTAGACTGACCCCTAGCGCCAAGCTGAGGTTAAAATCTAGCTACGAGTCCGTGAGTAGTCTGGTTTTAGATATGCGCACTCACTTAATTCAGAAGAAATCCGCGGTAGCATTGCAATCGCAGCTTAATAGCGCAAGCCAAGGCCGTAGATCTATTGATAAGTTCGGCTCTGAGTTAGAACAGTTGTTCGTCAACTTGACTATAGCACAGGCTGACGGTGATGACAAAAAATACGAAACACTTCGTCCTTTGAACGAGAAAATTGCGATTAAGCGTTTCGCAGACGGATTATCAGATTCGCGTTTGAGCATTATCATAGCCTCCCGACAATTCCAGTCTCTTCCAGAAGCGATTCAAACCGCGCTGGACGAGAGCACATCATCAGCTCGTAACGAGCATGTGTTGAACATTTACCGCAGTCGTGACAATCAGTTTAATAGAAATAAAAGAGGCCCTAATAACGCTCGCTCAAATACTAATTATAACCATCAGAGAGCGCAAAGCGGATCGAATTCCAGGACATTTTACAGGGTAACTCTCGAGGGCTCAATCGTGGTAGGTACCAACGGGGTACTTCGCGAGGCCGAGGTCGGTACAACCCATCTCGCCCAAATGTAAACGCCCGCGTTTCTCAGATACAATCGGAGCACATTGAGAGCGTGGAACGCACTCAATCTGCACCGAATAGTGAGTTTTTTCGCCCCTACAATTAGTGATCATTTCGTTTGTAATTATAGCATAAACAATGTAGTAGATTTAAATGTAAGTAATAATAGCAAGGTAAGTCTTTTAGTAGATACGGGCGCGAGCATTTGTGTTATGAAATATGAGTGGCTCCTCGATAACCAGGAGTATTTGAATGAGTTACATTATGATAAAATAACAATTAAGGGCGTTAGTGGTAAATTAATTTCAGACGGTTATATTTACTTAGATTTAGTTTGTAATGGCATAACTTTTAGAGAGAAATTTTACGTTTTTAAGAATCTCTCTTGTTTTGCTAACGGTATATTGGGCGATAATTTTTTTTAAGCGTTATAATGCGATAATCAACTACGAAACACGAACCTTACAGTTATCGAATCAGGGTTCCGTAGTTTGTCTTAATATGGGTAGATGGAGTGATAGGTATAGACACGTCATACCCGCCCGTTGCGAAGTTATCAAACATATTCCTTGCACTTTAAGCGAAGATAGCGTTATTTTAGCTCAAGAAATTGAGGAAGGGATTTTTATCGCAGGAATGTTAGCTAAACCATTAAATAAAAGTATTCCTATTAGAGTGTTGAATACGAGAAATGAGGATATTGAGATAGATTTTTCAAAGGTCAATGTCCATTCCATTAGTAACTTCGAGGTATGCCACCTCGAAAGCGAAGAAAAAACTGTTGAGCGAATAAAAACTTTATTCGATTTACTTGATTTGAGTTATTTAAATAGGGAAGAAAGGCTCAGTATTGAACAAATCTGTGCCAAATACGCAGATGTTATCCATTTACCAGGTGATTCGTTATCAGTTACGAACTTAATGGAACATAGCATAGTTTTAAAAGATAACGTGACCCCAGTTTATTCTAAGCCTTATAGGGTTCCTCAGGCGTTAAAAGGTGAGATAGAAAAACAAGGTCAGGAAATGTTAAAAAACGACATCATTGAGGAAACCGTTTCGGAATGGTCTAGCCCAGTACTTTTAGTACCCAAAAAGGTCGATAAAAATAACGAAAGAAAATGGAAATTGGTCATAGATTACAGGAAATTAAACGATCGAATTCAAGATGACAAATTTCCGCTTCCCAATATAACGGAGATACTTGATTCATTGTCAGGCAGTATTTATTTTTCAAAATTAGACCTCTCCCAATCTTATTATCAATTGTCCTTAAATCCAAGTTCCCGTAAATATACTTCTTTTACATTAAATAAAATGTATCAGATTTCTTTAGATAATGAGTCACGAAAGTACACTACTTTTACGGCAGGAAAACAGTATCAAATGAAGCGGTGCCCAATGGGTCTCAAGACAAGTGCTAGTGTCTTTTCTCGGCTGATGACTTTAGCCATGGCAGGCCTAAATTACGAAAAATGTTTTTTATACCTAGATGATTGCGTCGTAATCGGTTCTAGTATCGATATTCATAACAAAAATCTCATTAGCGTATTGAATCGATTAAGAAAAGTTAATCTCAAACTAAACCCAATTAAGTGCGAATTTTTAAGAAAAGAAATAGTCTATTTAGGTCATAAAATTACTCAAGACGGAATATTCCCAGATCCCAGTAAAATTGACACCATACGTAATTACCCACGCCCGACTTCTGCTGACGAAGTAAAACGACTCGTCGCGTTCGCCAACTATTATCGTCGGTTTATTCCACGTTTTGCTGATATTGTGTTCCCATTGAATGCATTAACTAAAAAAAGGTATTAGATTTGAGTGGACTAAAGATTGCGAAAGTTCGTTTATTACATTAAAATCTGCTTTAACGAACCCTCCAGTGTTGGACTATCCCGACTTTTCGGAAAATAACACATTTCAGTACAGACACATTTCATTTCAGAACACATTTCAGTCAGTAGTACAGACGCATCTAAGTTAGGCTTAGGCGCCGTACTCTCAAATAGTAATGGAAAGGTTGTCGCTTACGCTAGTAGGAGTTTGAACCCGGCAGAAACTAGATATCCAATAATAGAATTAGAATTATTAGCTACCGTGTGGGCAGTCCGTCACTTTAGGCCTTACTTGTACGGCAGAAAATTTAAAATCTTTTCGGACCATAGACCCCTTGTTTACTTATTCGGTTTAAGAGACCCGTCTAGTCGTTTAACTAAATTCCGACTATACCTTGAATAATACGACTTCGAAGTAGAATACGTCCCAGGGCGAAATAACGCAGCTGCAGATGCGTTAAGCCGACTCCCGGTGACGTCACGCGATTTGAAAGAAATGCAGGAAAAAGTAGTATCCGTTTTAACTAGAGCTCAAAGGAAAAAGTTAGAGCCCCAAACGGACACCGGACAGATAGACAAACAGCCTCCAGTTAGTAGGCCTGATCAACCTACTACTGTAGAGTTGTTAAAACGACCCAATGACATAATAGAGTTGCGTTTTCCAGGAAATAGTAACGAAAAACATTTGAATAATGCGTATAATATTTTGTCCGACGCTAAACTTTGCACGTATAACCCGTCGTTATCGACCATATTCCTATATTCTCGATCGTTATCGTCTCTAGAAGAGTTAGCGAGAGATCTAGAAAAAATGTGCATAAAATTAAATATAAAAGAATTACTCATAATTAAAAACAAGAGTAATGAGAAAAATATTAGAGTTTGCTGCGCAGCATAAAAATGTATAAAATAGCGTCACCACGATTTTTGATTATTAAAGACATTAAGCGAATAAATAATAAAGAAGAAATTACCACGGTACTTAATGACTTTCACCTGTTACCAACAAGTGGTCATGCAGGCATGAATCGTATGTTAAATAATATTAAAAAATATTATTTCTGGCCAGGTATGAGCAATGACGTCATGAACTATGTCCGCAAATGTAAAAGTTGTCAAGTTCAATAGCATACCAACAGAAATATTAGAGATCCTCTGACAATCACTTCAACTGCTAACTCAGCGTTTGAACAGGTTAATTTAGATATTATGGGCCCTTTAGATATAGATAACTATAATAATAAGTATATTTTAACAATCCAGTGTGATTTAAGCAAATTTGTAGAGGCTTATCGTTTACCTAGAAAGGATAGTGAAAGTGTTGCTAGGTCTTTCGTTAATAATTTTATTTTGCGTTATGGAATTCCAAGAAAAATTTTAAGTGACATGGGGACCGAATTTACCTCATCACTTATGTCCGAAGTTTTCAAATTGCTACATATAGAAAAAATCCATTCAACGCCTTATCATCATGAAACCTTAGGAGGCATTGAAAATACACATAAACATTTAGGCGCTTACCTCAGAATTCATTGCAATAATTACAAGTCAGATTGGAGCGAATGGGTTCCTTTTTGGTGTTTTTGTTACAATACAAGCGTTCATTCAAAAACAAAATATACTCCATACGAACTAGTTTTCGGCAAAATTTGTAATATTCCTAGTAATTTATCAACACATGTTGACCCACCGTATAATTTCGATGATTACTCTAAGGAGTTAAAGTACCGTTTACAAAAAGCACAGTTGGATGCTAAGGAAAATTTGTTAATAAGTAAAAATTTAAGAAAAATTAAGTATGATCAAAAATGTAATAAAGTACAATATAAGCCAGGAGATTTAATCTTAATAAAAAACCAAACAGGTAACAAATTAGATTGTTTGTATGAAGGACCTTATAAAGTTTTGGAAGATTTACCACCTAATGTAAAATTTCTGAAAAATAACAAAGAAATTATTTTACATAAAAATAACACAAAGCCATTTCAATTGTAATGTTTATCTTTGTAATAAAAAAAAAATGTTTGCTTTTCAGATAAGTACCTATACATTCATTATGTTATTAGTCTTAAGTTATATGTACACTAATCATTTTTTTTCCTAAAGAGGGTAGTGAGGTACCCCTTACTTTTCGGGGGAGATGTAGTGCATTACCTAGAAGTTTTATATTTCATGCGTGAGTCCCGTGTGACTCTGCTGCGCAAGCGCGCTTAGCATAAGTTAGATTTTATAAGAAATGATTGTATTTGGGACTCAATAAACGACCGTCGTACGGTGAAGACGTATCTTTTATTTTCCCCACGCGTACCATGCCTCAGTGTATGTGTGTGTGTGTGTGTGTTTACCATAAACCAGTTAACATGTTTTCTACATCTTCATAATCAAGATTTTTAAGGACGCGTTTACAAAATTGATAGGTATAGAATCTAACTATTACATGAGATATTATGATGAGATCTTACCTCCGGTCTTGATGGAGTGACCTCAAAATGTATTTCGGGATTACTACTGGAACTCCTGGACTAGAAGAACTGGGTTTGCCGAGTTTGGGCTCGTTTTGTTAGTTATGATGAGTCCTTACCTCCGGTCTTGCTGAAGTAACCCGAAGGTGTACTGCGGTAAGTAATACTGTATGTAACACCTGGACTAGTAGAATTAGGTATGCCGAGTTTGGGTTTGTTTTGTTAGTTATGATGAAACCGTCACAAAACAAAAGTTCTTTTCACTTTGTCTCTAGTACCAATAGGTAGCCAAGCTGATATTCGGAAAAATGAATAACCTGGTAGTAACATCTTTATGGCCAGTATCGATATCCACTTACTAGCCACACTGTTTTTTGCTGTAACCAACTGTCCTTTATGTGAGACTCACTTGCCCTCACGCAGTACCCACTTTACGGCACTCCAATGCTGGGCCACCACCTCTGCCACCTACGCCTCCGCATCTACCACCGCATCCCTCTCTAAGCCTTCGTTCTCCATCTCCGCTACCTCCGCTTCCACCATAAACTCTGCTCACTCCGCCTCAACAATAAACTCCGCTCCCTCCGCAGCCACCACCACGGCTCGTCACTATTATTTCCGCCTCCGACACAATCTAAGATTGACCCACTTCTGACCCCACTCTCCCCGTATCCACTATTTCCGACTTCACCACAAATTCCTCTCCTCTGCCTTCACCACAAACTACGCTGCATTCACCTCCGCCTCCACCACGTCTCCATTCTCCGTCTCCGTTTTCTGCGCATACACACACATACACATACACACACAAACATGCACTCAGACGAACACACACGCACGCACACACACCCGCACGCACGCACACGCACGCGCATACACACACGCGCGTTTGCGCGCACTCACATAAACACGCACACACACACGCACACCTACACACGCACGCACACACACACAAACACAGACACAAACACACACACGCGCGAGCACACATACATACACGCGCGCGCCCACACACACACACACACACACACACACTTGCGCGCTCAAACGAACACACAGATATACGCACACGCACAAGTACACACAGACACACGCGCGCGCGCGCGCGCGTTCGCGAACATTCACATACACCCACACGCACACACAAAACGCGCACACACACTCGCACACATGCTTCGGCACACACTTGTACCCACACACAAAAGCAAACACACGCACAACCGCACACACACACACGAACACAACTACACACACACGCGCGCACACATAAGAACACAGACATACACCCACATGCATGCACACGCACGCAACACTCACACACATACACACAGACACACCCACACACACACACACACACGCACGCTTGCGCACGCACATGCGTTCAACGAACACACGAACGCACATACACCCACACGCACGCGCACACACAAACTCGCACACACACGCATAAAAACACGCACACACGCAAACACACGCGCACGCACTAAATGGCACCCCCCACCCTTACACACACACATACTTGAGTGATAAATTGATTTGTAATAAAGTACTATCTATCATCTTTTAATTGATCCATGACAAATGAACAAAATAACACAAATTCACTCACACGATAACAAAAACTAGAACAAACGTCTTTCCACAATAAAACCTGCCAAAGTTTGATTCACAAAATCAGCAGATAACGCATTTTCTTACCTTATTACTATAAGGAAATAGCCTACTGGGTTCTCTGTCACACACAGAACGGGACGTTGCCGCTTCGTGTTCGAGTACCTATTCGTCAATTATGGCTCCGGATCCACTTAGTCTAAGTAAATGTCGCATATAAATTATTTATACTCTGGATCTAAAAAATCATATTCAGTATGATTTTTTTCGACCGTTGATAGATCGACAAATGTTGGTCAAATCGCTGACGAGTATATTGAAAACCTGTTAGTGCAGATCCACCGACGTCACACGCGCATCAAGGATGGATCAAAGTATATCAGTTTGTGCGATGAGGAGCTGAGCAAACACGTCAAATAGGTGGATCAACAATTGTTCTAACTTCTCACTGGATCAACATTTACCGTGAAAGGATGTTTATATATATATATATATATATATAGATAGCCTATTGTGTGCGTAATTGTTTTGCAGATACATTAAGCATATTTTTCACATTATAGTCTCTAAACATTTTTTTTATGTTTCTTGAATATAACATACTTCCCGTTTCCTTGTAGATGGAATACACAAAAAATTCAGCCCTCCTAAAAACTGGCCACTCGATTAAATTCTTGATAATTTTATGTTTTGATAAATATCTCCTTTTTGTTTTGCTTGGTTGTTACGAGTTTTCGAAAATTGTGTATATATCTTGATAATGTAAAATTTCCTATGTGAACACCATTGCGTATTTCAATTTAGATCTTCTCAACCAATATTCTTCTTATCCGGAGTGAAAAAGTAATTTCTCTCATCTTCTTTTATCCTTTTTGATGCCTCTTTGCCTTTTGATTTTATACTTATAATGTTTTAATTTTATTTTATAAATATTTATTCAAAATGATATAACTTTTTGATGGCTGGCTCTACACGACTTCAATTAATTTCCTCAATCCGGGAATGTGTCATAATTTTTAATTAACAATTTCTTAATAAATATATTATAATTTTACTATCGGTGACCAGCCGACTCCGCTCGCCGCGTGCACCGACTGGCAGGGTCGCCATGTAATGTCGGGAGGTTCGGGGCAATAAATAATACGACTACTGGTCTTGAATGTAGGTTTATTACTGCCTGAATGTTTATTAGGCTATCATTATAATATATGTATATAGATCTCTTTACGGTAATTGTTGATCAGACGCGACTTCACGCGAGCACTTTGTTGATCCGAAAACGCATGTTGATCCGGCGCCTTTTGTTATCCAATATGCATCTCTGGTAACTAATGTGGCTCCGACCGGATCAACATCTGCACTTACGAGACTGTTTGTTAGCGTTGGCCGAAATTGGTCCGATATACAAATCCACCTTGCGATGGTTACGGAAAATGTTGATCCGATTTAAATGAGCCAACCAGAGCACAGCAAACGATAAGATAAACGATCGGATTGGCTGTATGCAGCCGCGACGTTGCCGTTTCGTATCTTTGGCGGTACAAGCTACAGATTAAATGCGTGTTATGTAATGCATTCAGGGTGCTGTTTGGTATACCTCATTATTGTAATGCGCTGGGTATGTTCGCGGATGCGCGTGTGGATTGTTTCTAGACCACCATGCGTAAACGATGCACATCCCTGGTGCGCAGGGTGCGGGCCAGTTCCAATGGTATCCTGAGAGCATTTTCTGACAGATTTGAGATCAGTACCTGAACCATTGTCATATGGTGCACGTGCTGACTAATCGGGCCTGTCTTACGGCGCCTCTACACGTTGGCCAACACAGTGGCGAATGTAGTGGCCAATAGCATTGGCCAACGTGTAGACGGGGTGTTTGGGCTTCATTGGTATGTATTGGAACGATGGCCCGCAAGTTGGCGCGAGATCCGTGTGGTGTCGGTTTTTTACAAAAGATCAAAGGATTGTTGGCAGAGTTTGGTCGCCGCGTCCACACGTTGGCCGCGCGTTTTGTTTGCTACAAGCTCCCAGAGTGATTACACGCATCTGATTTAAATTTTATATTCAAGCTTTGTAGGGTGGATGCCCCCATTACCAGCCTTTTAGTGCCAATTTCAACTTTAAACATTCCTACTACTTTAATTAGCGCGATTTAATTATTATTGAACATTTGTTTTAATCAATAAGCTACTTATCAAAAAAATTTACGTTTTTTTTACAATCAGATTATTACGAGAACAATTTTAAAATGAAAAAAAAAATGAAGCACGTCGTTTATACGTGGTAGAACCATGCAATTGTATTAGAAGTATAGTTGCAGCACGAAGGTCGGCTCGACCGGGGGAAGGAGTGATTACACGCACCTGATTTAAATTTTATATTTACGCTTTGTAGGGTGGTGCCCCTATTAGCCTTTTATTGCTAATTTCAACTACTACTTTAATTAGCGCGATTTAATTATTTTTAAATATTTGTTTTAATCGATAAGCTATTTATCAAAACAAATAATGAACATTTATTTACAATCAGATTATTACGAGGACAATTTTAAAATGAAAAAAATGAAGCACATCGTTTATATGTGGTAGAACCATGCAGTTATATTAGAAGTATAGTTGTAGCACGAATGGGTCGGCTCGACCGGGGAAGGACCACGCTCTCACTGAATATCACCGTAAAATAGTAGCTTAATGATGCTGTGTTTCGTATAGTGAGTGTAGAGAACCAGAGACCCTTTTTAAAGAAAACGAGGCATTTCATCTTAGTCTTCACGGGTGACAACGCATCTGCATTTTGATTCGTAATCGAGGATAGATGTAGATGTCTGTGGGCCACAGTAACCACTTACCATCAGGTGAACTGTGTGCTCGTTTGTCACACTATCCTATAAAAAAAACGACGATTTCTTATAATTTAATAGTGCAAGATTTCGAATCATCATCATCATTACAGCTATTCACAAGTCTACTACTGAACATCCTCCTCCACAGACAGCCGCAAAGCATGGTCCTGAGCCACTTGCTCGTCATGAGTTTTTCATTTATGTTCTAAGTTATAATTAGTACCTATTATTAAGTCATTGTTAATTATATTTATTGCTATTGTTTTTGTCTTTCTCAAAAAAAATTAAATTACCAAATAAATTATATGGTGTTTTTATATACATCAAATGTCTGATAGAAATGCAAGTAGGTACATATTTTGCTAAACTTTAAAATCAAAACCCAATTTTAAAACATAGACTAATCGATTATAACTCCTTTAACTTTAAAATAAGTTAAGTTCTTATTAATGGTATTTATTCCAGTTTATGATGCGTGTAAAAATAAATAAAGCTAATTGTATATCGTATATCTATTTACAGCCCCATTAACAACCACTATTATTTTATAATTCTTTTATAAAAACGTTACCCCACACTAGGATTTTCTCCCGTATCGCGCAGGCAGTTTACAAACATAAATTGCACAAGGACACACATCCAGACCCGAAACAATTATTTGTAGGACATACAAATACTTGTTCCGTGCTGGATCAAACCCGCGGCGCTCGGCGCAGCCACTAATTGCTGAGCCACTGCGTCACGGTGTTTATAAATTCGTCCGCACATTGGCCCGAACCGAAGTAAACTGAACGACCTTCCAACGTGTGGACGCCGTCACCAACTCTCGGCCAATATATTCGCCACTCCATTCGCCACTGTGTTGGCCAACGTGTAGAGGCGACATTATATATAGTTTTAAAATTAGGTAAATAGTTTTAAGTTTTACGAAAATTAGTTTTAAGATTTGTATTATTACTAATATCTATGATTCTTGTGGTCGAAATAAACGACTTTTTTTTAACGAATTACTCGACAACGCCCCTTCTTGTAGCGGAAGTGGTGGCAACGGCGACATAAGGTATTCGTCTGAGTGTGTGTGTGTGTTTGTGTTTGTGTGTGTGTGTGTGTGTGTGTGTGTGTGTTGTTTGTTTTGTGTGTGTGTGTGTGTGTGTTTGTGTGCATATGTGTGCGTGAGAATGGGTGTGCGTGTGTGCATGTGTGCACTGTTGTGTTTGTGTGTGTGCGTGTGTGTGCGGCAGTGTGCGTGTGTGTGTGCGGCAGTGTGCTTGTGTGAGTGTGTGTATGCATTTGTGCGTGTGCGCATGTGTGCATGTTTGCGCGCGCGCTTGCGTGTTTGTGTGCGTGTGTGTTTGTGTGTTTACCATAAACCAGTTAACATGTTTTCTTCATCTTCATAATCAAGATTTTTAAGGACGCGTTTACAAAATTGATAGGTATAGAATCGAACTATTACATGAGATATTATCATGAGACCTTACCTCCGGTCTTGATGGAGTGACTTCAAAATGTAATTCGGGATTACTAGTGGAACTCTTGGACTAGTAGAACTGGGTGTGCTGAGTTTGGGCTCGTTTTGTTAGTTATGATGAGTCCTTACCTCCGGAATTGCTGAACTGACCTGAAGGTGTACTTCGGTAACTAACACTGTAACACCAGGACTAGTAAAACTAGGTATGCCGAGTTTGAGTTTATTTTGTTAGTTATGATGAAACCGTCACAAAACAAAAGTTCTTTTCACTTTGTCTCTAGTACCAATAGGTATCCAAGCTGATATTCGGAAAAATGAATAACCTCGTAGTAACATCTTTAGGGGCAGTATCGATATCCACTTACCAGCCACACTGTTTTTCGCTGTAACCAACTGTCCTTTATATGAGTTTTCTTGCCCTCACGCGGTACCCACTTTACTGCACTCCAGTGCACCCACCACCACCTCTGCCACCTACGCCTCCACATCTACCACCACACCCCTCTCTAAGCCTTCGTTCTCCACCTCCGCTACCTCTCCACCATAAACTCTGCTCCATCCGCCTCAACAATAAACTCCGCTCCCTCCGCCGCCACCACCACGCGCCGTCACTATTCTTTCCGCCTCCAACACAATTCCCCGTTTCCACTATCTCCGACTTCACTACAAATTCCTCTACTCCGCCTTCACCACATACTACGCTGCATTCACCTCTACCTCCACGTTTCCATTCCGCCTCCGTTTTCTGGGTGCGCACACACATACACACACACACAAACACCACACACACACGCACAAACACGCACTCAGACGAACACACACGCACGCACACACACCCGCACGCACGCACACGCACGCATATACACACACGCGCGCTCTCGCGCACTCACATAAATACAGACACACACACGCACACACCTACACACACACACACACACACACAAAACAGACACAAACACACACACATACCCACACACACACACACACACACACACACTCACACACACACACACACACACACATACACTCACACACACGCGCGCGCACGAACGAACACACATACACGCACAAGCACATACATAAACACAAAACAACAGTGGACACACGCACGCACACACGCACACACTCGTACCCACACACGAAAGCAAACAAACGCACAACCGCATACACATACACACACACACACACACACACACACACACACACACATACGAACAACAGTTAACACCCGCACGCACACATACTAACACACACATACACACACACGCACTAAAAAAAACAACCGTGCACACACGCACACATACACTCACACACACGCGCACGCACACATGCGTTCACACGAACACACATACACTCACATTCACGCGCACACACAAACTCGCATAAATACACACACACTCACACACACACATACACACACGCACGAGACCTAAATGGCACCCCCCACCCTTCACACACACACACACACACACACACACACACACATACACGAACAACAGTTAACACCCGCACGCACACATACTAACACACACACACGCACTAAAAAAACACAACAGTGCACATACGTACACATACACTCACACACACGCGCGCGCACACATGCGTTCACACGAACACACATACACCCACATGCACGCGCACACACAAACTCGCATAAACACACACACTCACACACACGCACACACACGCGCACGCGAACTAAATGGCACCGCCACCCTTACACACACACACACACACACACACACACACACACACACACACACACACTCGAGTGACAAATTAATTTGTAATAAAGTACTATCCATCATCTTCTAATTGATCCATGACAAATGAATAAAATAACACAAATTCACTCACACGATAAAAAAAACTCGAACAAACGTCTTTCCACAATAAAACCTGCCAAAATTTGATCCACAAAATCAGCAGATAACGTATTTTCTTACCTTATTACTATAACGATGTAGCCTACTTGGTTCTCTGTCACACACAGAACGCGACGTTGCCGCTTCGTGTTCGAGTACCTATTCGTCAATTATGACTCCGGATCCACTTAGTCTAAGTAAATGTCGCATATAAATTAAATATACTCTGGATCTACAAAATCATATTCAGTATGATTTTTTCGACCGTTGATAGATCAACAAATGTTGGTCAAATCGCTGACGAGTATATTGAAATCCTGTTAGTGCAGATCCACCGACGTCACAAGCGCATCAAGAATGGATCAAAGTATATCAGTTTTGCTCAGCTCCTTGTCGCACAAACTCATTCCCAAAACTATGGCTTCCATTGCTTCTCTGCATATTCCTAACATTCCTACCTTTAATTTTCTCCTGTTTCTCAGGATGATGTCAAAAAGTCGAGTTTAGCAATCCAGTCCATGGCCGTGGGTTACGACGAGATTAGTAGACATATGGTAGTATTTATACTAGAGCACCTTCTCCCGGCAATTTCCCATATAATCAATTTTTCCCTTGGTTCAGGTCAGTATCCTTATCTTTGGAAGAGGGCTTTTGTAAAGCCTCTCCCAAAAGTTCCTACTCCCATTCTTCCCAATCATTTTTGTCCAATATCCATTCTACCCTTTCTTTCCAAAATTTTAGAATCCTGTGGTTACAAGCAAATTTCTACTTTTATTTCGAAACATAACCTACTGAGTATATATCAGTCTGGGTTTCGTCCAGGTCATAGTACCACTACTCCATTAATTAATGTTGTTGATAATATTAAACAAGGCATGGAAGAAAAAAAATAACAGTACTGGTACTAGTTGATTTCTCAAATGCTTTCAACACAGTTGATCATGAAATCCTTCTTTCCATACTGTCTCATCCGAATTTTGGCCCTAATGAATTGGATTGGTTTGCATCTTATCTTCGCGGTCGACAGCAGTCAGTCAGTGTGGGGCAACTGTCCTCAACTTGGGCTGACGTGGATGCTGGTGTGCCGCAAGGCGGTATTCTTTCTGCTATAATGTTTTCAATTTTTATAAACTTTATTACCTCCATCATCGACTGCTCCTATCATTTGTATGCCGATGACCTTCAGCTTTATGTACAATCTGAGATTGGGGATATCCATAATGGGATAAAAAACCTGAATGGCAACTTAGCAGCTATAAAGGATTTTTCTACTCGTTATGGAGTTTTATATACTTGCTTTTATACTTGCTAATGCACTTGCTTATTTACTTGCTTATATACTTGCTTATAAACTTGCTTATTTACCAGCTTATATACTTAGTTATATACTTGGTTATATACTAGCTTATATACATGCTTATTAATTTACTTTTATACTAGCTTATATACTTGCTTGTATACTTGCTTATTTACTTGCTTATATACTTGCTTATGTACTTGCTTATTGACTTGCGTATATACATGCTTATATACTTGCTTATTTACTTGCTTATATACTTCCTTAAATATATGCTTAAATACTTGCTTATATACTTGCTTTTATACTAGCTTATATACTTGCTTGTATTCTTGCTTATTTACTTGCTTATATACTTGCTTATATACTTGCTTATATACTTCTCCATAAACTTGCTTGTATACTTGCTTATATACTTGCTTATAAACCAGCTTATATACTTGCTTATATACTCGCTTGTAAACTTTCTTAGATACTTGCTTTTATACTTGCTCATGTACCTGCTTATTTACTTGCTTATATACTTGCTTAAATAATTGCTTATATACTTGCTTATATACTTTCTTATATACTTGCTTATATACTTGCTTATGTACTTTCTTATATACTTGCTTATATACTTGCTTTTATAACAGCTTATATACTTGCTTGTATACTTGCTTATTAACTTGCTTATATACTTGCTTATTTACTTGCTAATATACTTAAATATATATCTGCTTATATGTTTGTTTATATACTTACTTGCATACCTGCTTATATACTTGCTTTTATACTTGCTTATGTACTTGCTTATATACTTAAATATATACTTGCTTGTATACTTGTTTATATACTAGTTTGTATACTTGCTTTTATACTTGCTTATATACTTGCTTATATACCTGCTTATATACTTGCTTTTATAATACTTATATCTTATCTACTTACTTATATACTTTCTTATATACTTGCTTATATTCTTGTTTTTATAATAGCTTATATACTTGCCTGTATACTTGCTTATTTACTTGCTTTTATACTTGCTTATGTACTTGCTTATATACCTACTTATATACTTGATTTTATAATACTTATATTTTATCTACTTACTTATATACTTTATATACTTGCTTATATACTTGCTTTTATAATATCTTATATACTTGCTTGTATACTTGCCTATTTACTTGCTAATGTACTTGCTAATTTACTTGCTTATATACTTAAAAATATACTTGCTTATATACTTGCTTATATACTTGCTTATATACTTGCTTATGTATTGCTTATTTACTGGCTTATACACTTACTTATATACTTTCTTATATACTTGCTTATTTACTTGCTTATATACTTGCTTATATACTTGCATATTTACTTGCTTATATACTTGCTTATATACTTGCTTTTATAATACTTGTATCTTATCTACTTACTTATATACTTTCTTATATACTTGCTTATATACTTGCTTTTATAATAGCTTATATACTTGCCTGTATACTTGCTTATTTACTTGCTTTTATACTTGCTTATGTACTTGCTTATATACTTGCTTATATACTTGATTTTATAATACTTATATTTTATCTACTTACTTATATACTTGCTTATATACTTGCTTATATACTTGCTTTTATAATATCTTATATACTTGCTTGTATACTTGTCTATTTACTTGCTTATGTACTTGCTAATTTACTTGCTTATATACTTGCTTATTCTTGCTTTCTTGCTTATATACTTGCTTATATACTTGCTTATGTATTGCTTATTTACTGGCTTATACACTTACTTATATACTTTCTTATATACTTGCTTATTTACTTGTTTATATACTTGCTTATATACTTAATTATATACTTTCTTATATACATGCTTTTATACTTGCTTATATACTTGATTATATACTTAAATATATACCTACTTATATACTTGCTTTTAAACTTACTTATGTACTTGCTTATTTACTTGCTTATATACTTGCTTATTTACTTGCTTATTTACTTGCTTTTATACTTGCTTATATACTTGCTTATATACTTGCTTATATACTTGCTTTTATAATAGCTTTTATAATAGCTTATATACTTGCTTGTATACTTGCTTATATACTTGCTTTTAAAATTACTTATGTACTTGCTTATTTGCTTGCTTATATACTTGCTTATGTACTTGCTTATTTACTTGCTTATATATTTACTTATATACTTTCTTATATACTTGCCTATATACTTTCTTATATACTTGCTTATATACTTGCTTTTATAATAGGTTATATACTTGCTTGTATACATGCTTATTTACTTGCTTATATACTTTCTTGTATACTCGCCTATATACTTGCTTATTTATTTGCTTATTTACTTGCTTATATACTTACTTATATACTTTCTTATATACTTGCTTATTTACTTGCTTATATACTTGCTTATTTACTTGGCTTATTTACTTGCTTATTTACTTGCTTATTTACTTGCTTATTTATTGGTTATTATACTTGCTTATATACTTGCTTACATAATTTCTTATATTCTTGACTATATACTTTCTTATATACATGCTTATATACTTGCTTTTATAATAGCTTATATACTTGCTTGTATACATGCTTATTTACTTGCTTATATACCTGCTTATATACTTTCTTGTATACTTGCTTATATACTTGCCTATATATTTGCTTATTTACGTGCCTACATACTTACTTATATACTTTCTTATATACTTGCTTATTTACTTGCTTATTTACTTGCTTATATACTTGCTTGTGTATTTGCTTATTTACTTGCTACTATACTTACTAATATACTTTCTTATATACTTGCTTATTTACTTGCTTATATACTTGCTTATATACTTGCTATTAAATTTACTTATGTACTTGCTTATTTACCTTCTTATATACTTGCTTATTTACTTGATTATATACTTGCTTATATACTTTCTTATGTACTTGCTTATTTACTTGCTTATATACTTCCTTATATACTTTCTTATATTCTTGCTTATATACTTGCTTATATACTTAAATATATACCTGCTTATATACTTGCTTATAAACTTGCTTATATACTTGCTTATACACCTGCTTATATACTTGTTTTTATACTTGCTTATTTACTTGCTTATATACTTTCTTTTATAATAGCTTATATACTTGCTTTTATACTTTCTTATTTACTTGCTTATATACTTGCTTATATACTTTCTTATATACTTGCTTATATACTTGCTTATGTACTTGCTTATTTACTTGCTTATATACTTGCTTATATACTTGCTTATACACTTAAATATATACCTGCATTTATACTTGTTTATATACTTGCTTATATACTTGCTTATATACTTGATTCTATACTTGCTTGTATATTTTCTTCTATACTTGCTTATTTACTTGCTTATATATTTGCTTATATACTTTCTTATATATTTGCTTATATACTTAAATATGAACCTGTTTATATAATTGCTTTTAAACTTACTTATGCATTTGCTTATTTACTTGCTTATATACTTATATACTAGCTTATTTACTTGCTAATATACTTCCTTTTGTACTAGCTTATATATTTGCTAGTATACTTACTTGTATACTTACTTATATACTTGCTTATATACTTGCTTATATACTAGCTTATATACTTGCCTATATACTTGCATATATACTTGCTTATTTACTTGCTTATATACTAGCTTATTTACTTGCCTATATACTTTCTTATATACTTGCTTATATACTTGCTTAAATACTTGCTTTTATACTTGCTTATTTACTTGCTATTGTACTTGGTAATATATATATATATATAAGAGTATATAAAAAGTATATACTTACTTATATACTTTCTTATATACTTGCTTATTTACTTTCTTATATACTTGCTTATTTACTTGCTTATTTACTTGCTTATATACTTGCTTGTGTACTTGCTAATATCAGTAAATATACTTGCTAATATACTTACTAATATACTTTCTTATATACTTGCTTATTTACTTGCTTATATACTTGCTTATATACTTGCTTTTAAATTTACTTATGTACTTGCTTATTTACTTTCTTATATACTTGCTTATTTACTTGCTTATATACTTGCTTGTATACTTGCTTATGTACATGCTTATTTACTTGCTTATATACTTACTTATATATTTTCTTTTATACTTGCTTATTTACTTGCTTATATACTTAAATATATACCTGCTTATATACTTGCTTATAAACTTGCTTATATACTTGCATATACACCTGCTTATATACTTGCTTTTATACTTGCTTATTTACTTGCTTATATACTTTCTTTTATAATAGCTTACATACTTGCTTGTACACTTTCTTATTTACTTGCTTATATACTTGCTTATATACTTTCATATATACTTGCTTATATACTTGCTTATGTACTTACTTATATACTTGCTTATATACTTGCTTATATACTTGCTTATATACTTAAATATATACCTGCTTTTATACTTGTTTATATACTTGCTTATATACTTGCTTTTAAACTTACTTATGTACTTGCTTATTTACTTGCTTATATACTTGCTTATTTACTTGCTTTATATTTGCTCATACTTGCTTATATACTTGCTTATTTACTTGCTTTTATTCTTGCTTATATAGTTGCCTATATACTTGCTTATATACTTGCTTATATACGTGCTTTTATACTTGCTTATTTACTTGCTTATATACCTGCTTATATACTTGCTTTTATACTTGCTTATATACCTGCTATATACTTGCTTATATACTTGCTTATTTACTTGCTTATATTCTTCCTTTTATACTAGCTTATATACTTGCTTGTATACTTGCTTGTATACTGGCTTATATACTTGCTTATTTACTTCCTTATATACTTGCGTATATACTTTCTTATATACTTGCTTATATACTTGCGTATTTACTTGCTTATATAATTGCTTATATACTTGCCTATATACCTGCTTATATACTTGCTTATATACGTGCTTTTATACTTGCTTATTTACTTGCTTATATACTTGCTTATATACTTGCTTATATACTTCCTTTTATACTAGCTTATATACTTGCTTGTATACTTGCTTATATACTTGCTTATTTACTTGCTTATATACTTGCTTATATACTTGACTATATACTTGCTTATATACTTGTTTATATACTTGCTTATATACTTGCTTTTGTACTTGCTTATTTACTTGCTTATTTACTTGCTTATATACTTTCTTATATACTTGCTTATATACTTGCTTATATACTTGCTTATATACCTGCTTATATACTTGCTTATATACATGCTTTTATACTTGCTTATTTACTTGCTAATATATTTGCTTATATACTTGCTTATATATTGAATATACCTGCTTATGTACTTGCTTATATACTTGAATATACCCCCTTATATGCTAGCTTTTATACTTGCTTATATACTTGCTTATTTACTTGCTTATATACTTGCTTATATACTTGCTTATATACTTGCTTGTATACTTGCTTGTATACTTGCTCATATACTTGCTTATATATTTGCTTATATACTTGCTTATATACTTGCTTATATACTTGCTTTTAAACTTGCTTATATACTTGTTTATTTACTTGCTTATGTACTCTCTTATATACTTGTTTATTTACTTGCTTATATACTAGCTTATATATTTGCTTATATACTTGCTATTATACTTGCTTATATACTTGCTTATATACTTGGTAATATACTTGCTTATATACTTGCTTATTTACTTGCTTGTATACTTGCTTATATACTTGCTTATTTACTTGCTTATATACTAGCTTATTTACTTGCTTATATACTATATTATATACTTGCCTATAAACTTTCTTATATACTTGCTTATATACTTGCTATATACTTGCTTTTATACTTGCTTATTTACTTGCTTATATACTTGCTTATATACTTGCCTATATACTTGCTTATATACTTAAATATATAAGTGCTAATATACTTATTTATTTACTTGCTTATATACTTGCTTATACATAACATAATATACATAAACACTCACGCCTGTCACCCAGAGGGGTAGGCAGAGACTACAGACTTCCATTTGGCACGATCCTGACACACCTCTCTCGCCTCCTTCACATCCATACACCTCCGCATACATGCTCGTCGGTTAAGGGTACTCCTAATTTGGCCCGTTTTCAATAAATCGCCAATTTGGTCGATAAATTTTCGCCTAGGACGTCCCTTTCCGACTCTGCCATTCACTTCTGCAACATAAATTTTCTTTGTCACTCTTTCCTCATTCATTCTTTCCACATGACCAAACCACCGAAGCATTCCTTTCTTAATCCTGGTCACAACATCATCTTGCAAACCACACTCTTCTCTTATTACACAATTTCTTACCCTGTCATTAAGATTCAGCCCTAACATACTCCTTAACGACCGCATTTCTACTGCGTTCATTCTACTCTCGTGCTTCTTCTGCCACACCCAACTTTCACTACCATATGTTAAAGTAGGGACCAACACAGCATTGTGAATTGCCATACGTGCCTTTTTCGACACATTTTGACTCTTCACAATAGAGTGCAGGGCCCCATTTACTCTATTTCCCGCATTCACTCGTCGTTCTATATCCTTATCATATCTCCCATCCCTGCTAAATACGCAGCCCAAATATACAAACTCGTCTACTTGCTCGATCAACTCCCCTTCTATTCTTATTTCACAAATCGTTTTACTTTCTTCTCTTTCAAAAACCATAACCTTCGTCTTACTTGCGTTCACTTTCATACCCCTTTCTTTTAATGATCTGTTCATTAATGTAACCATCATTTGCAACTCGGCCGCCGACGAAGCAAGGATAACTTGATCATCGGCGTACAAAAGGCATTTGACGGTTAACTCACCCATTCTTAATCCGCATTCTTCAACTTTCAAATTTTGCAAACAACTGTCCATAAATAGGTTGAACAGCCACGGGGAAGCTACACAGCCCTGTCTGACACCTTTATGGATGTCAAACCAGTCCGAGTAGACCCCGTTGATCCTAACACAAGCACTAGAGTCCCTATAAAGGGACTCCAATGCCCGTATCAAGCCAGCGCTCAACCCAAATGAGTTCAGTGTTTGCCATAGCACATCCCTATTCACTCTGTCATAGGCCTTTTCCAAGTCCATGAACGCACAAAAAACCTTTTGGTTTTTGGCCAAAAACTTCTCCGCGATCATGCGCATGGAAAAGACTTGATCTGTACATCCCATTCCCTTTCTAAATCCTGCTTGCACATCCCAAATTTTTCCATCAGTTTCTTTCATGACCCTTTCAATCAGTACCTTAGCATACAGTTTTCCCACAATGCTAAGAAGGCTGATGCCACGGTAGTTTTTACAGTCCTGCTGCGACCCTTTTCCCTTATATACTGGGACTATCACGGCTTTGCACCAGTCTACCGGTACCCGCTTCAGTTCCCAGCATAAATTAAACAAGGTGTGCAGCAGGCCTGCCACCACTTCCTCTCCAGCCCTTAGCATTTCGAGTGAAACTCTATCATATCCGGCAGCCTTACCTGCTTTCATGCTTTTCATTGCTTTCATTATTTCACCTACACTAATCTCGCTACCTCTTTCCTCTTCCTTCGGAATTTCTACTTCACTTAGTACACACGTTGTCTCCTCACTCATAAACACGCTTTCAAAATATTCCTTCCATCTCTTTAAACTCAAAACTTCATCATTCAGAATATAGCCATTCTCGTCTCTTATAGCATTCATCATAGGCTGTTTTGAATGTCCCCTGGCAGTTCTTACAAGTTTCCAGAACATTTTAATATTTGCCTGGAAATTATCCGATATTCTTCTATCATTCTTATCCGTTCTTTCTTGCTTTTTTCTTTCAACTACTTCTTTTACTCTCTTATTAAGATGTCTAAAGACTGCCTTTTTTCTTTCAATATCATCATTCGTACCGCTAGAATTACCAGCCTTTGTTGCTAGTAAATCTAGCCATGCTCTCTTCTTTGCTTCAACTTCCATACGTACCTCATCATCCCACCATAACGTATTATTTTTCCTTTCATTCTTTCTCTTACTAACACCACATACTTCGGTAGCTGCATCCACTAAACCTTTCTTTACATTTTGCCATACATTCTCCAAGTCTAACTCCTTCATACATAATTCATCCAAACCACTTATATTTTCTTTCAGTCTACATTTGAACTTCTTTTTCTCACCTTCATCTTGTAACCTTTCTGTTCTAATACGCTGTAACGCAGTGGTAGACACAGATGACCGATGGCGCCAACGCCTGAATAGACCATTAATTCGGCATAGAACCAAATAATGATCCGTTCCTACGTTAGAACCCCGGTAAACCCTTGTATCTACAACTGCGCCCCTCAATCTTTCATCCACAATTATTAAATCTATCATGCTTCTATCGTCACCTCTTTCCCAAGTATACATGTGAATCCTCTTGTGGCGAAAGCAAGTGTTCGTCACAAAAAGATTCTTTTCCATACATACGGTGAGGAGACTTTCACCATTCTCATTTATACTTTCATCACCAAACGTTCCCAATATCCTTTCATAACCAAGCCTCCTCACCCCAACCCTTCCATTAAAATCTCCTAGCATAATAATATTTTCATTTCCCTTACACTCCATTAACACTATCCTTACCATTTCCCAAAACTGCTCTCGGATATAAGTGGGCTTAGACATGTCTGGGGCGTAGACCCCTAACACAAACAACTTCTTTAAGCCCACTTTCATTCGTATCCACAGCAGTCTTGGGCTTACACATTCATACTCTTTCACACATTGGCCCATTCTTTCTGAAAGGATGATACCTACTCCCTGGCATGCCCGCTCGATCTCGTCTACACCAGACCAGTATGCGGTATACATGCCATGTGTAGTGACATCCTTTCCCTTCCTTTTCGTCTCATTTACACATAACACATCTATTCCTCTATCATTCATCATATCGCATACTTCATCCATTTTATCATTCATTGCCCCACATACATTCAACGTAGCCAGACGGACCTCTGCAATCCACTTTTCGCCTCTCCGGGAGACAGAACGTGACGGGTGGCGAACCTCGTCGCCGGTTTTCCTCCCGGAGATTCTTCGCACCCCTGCCCCATTAAAGGGGCGCCGGGAACTCGGGGCAATTTCTATTATATTGTTCCTCATGGTGCGGATAAAGGGTGGTATATTTTACGCCTCTACCAGGGCGTGGAGCCGAGTCTGTGCTATCGGCTTGTCGCTCATTTAGCACCACCCGGGGGACACGTGTAGGGTGGGCCTAGGAATAGGTGGTCAGAGCCTACGGACGCGAGCGACTTATCCCCCTGCTTATACACCTGCTTATATACTGGCTTTTATACTTGCTTTTATACTTGCTTATTTACTTGCTTATATACTTTCTTATGTGTTGCCAGTGATGACTTACGGATCAGAGTCGTGGTCCTTCACTGCTGGCCGTATGAGGACGCTCAAGGTCGCTCAGCGAGCTATGGAGAGGGCTATGCTCGGAGTTTCTCTGCGTGATAGACTCAAAAATGAGGATATCCGCAGTAGAACCAGAGTGACCGACATAGCACAACGGATTAGTAAGCTGAAGTGGCAATGGGCCGGCCATATAGCTCGAAGAACCGATAACCGATGGGGAAGAAAGGTTCTCGAGTGGCAGCATCGTACCGGAGGCGTAGTATAGGGCGACCCCCACTAGATGGAGTGACGACCTGGTAAGATATGCAGGAAGTCGATGGATGCAGGTGGCTCAGGACCTTGCTTTGTGGCATTACTTGTGGGAGGCCTATGTTCAGCAGTGGACTTGTGAAGGGCTATGATGATGATGATACTTTTCTTATATACTTGACTATATACTTTCTTATATACTTGCTTATATACTTGCTTTTAAATAGCTTATATACTTCCTTGTATACTTGCTTATTTACTTGCTTATATACCTGCTTACATACTTTCTTATACACTGGCTTATATACTTGCTTATGTATTTGCTTATTTACTTGCTTATGTACTTACTTATATACTTTCTTATATACTTGCTTATATACTTGCTTATATACTTTCTTATATACTTGCTTATGTACTTGCTTATTTACTTGCTTATATACTTACTTA
The DNA here is from genome assembly GCA_907164705.1 of Parnassius apollo. Lineage (NCBI taxonomy): Eukaryota > Metazoa > Arthropoda > Insecta > Lepidoptera > Papilionidae > Parnassius > Parnassius apollo. Next base: position 380,724 of record CAJQZP010000884.1, on the reverse strand, counting down.
TATACTTTCTTATATACTTGCTTATATACTTGCTTATATACTTGCTTATATACTTAAATATATACCTGCTTATATACTTGTTTATATACTTGCTTATATACTTGCTTTTAAACTTACTTATGTACTTGTTTATTTACTTGCTTATATACTTGCTTATATACTTGCTTATTTACTTGCTTATATACTTCCTTTTATACTAGCTTATATACTTGCTTGTATACTTGCTTATATACTTGCTTATATACTTTGCTTATATACTTGCTTATATACTTGTTTATATACGTGCTTTTGTACTTGCTTATTTAATTGCTTTTATACTTGCTTATATACTTGCTTATATACTTGCTTATATACTTGCTTAATATACTTGCTTATATACTTGCTTATGTACTTGCTTATTTACTTGCTTATATACTTACTTATATACTTTCTTATATACTTGCTTATATACTTGCTTATTTACTTGCTTATATACTAAAATATATACCTGCTTAAATACTTGCTTATACACTTGCTTATATACTTGCTTTTAAGCTTATTCTGCTATGTACTTGTTTATTTACTTGCTTATATACTTGCTTATATACTTGCTTATTTACTTGCTTATATACTTGCTTTTATACTTGCTTATATACTTGCTTGTATACTTGCTTATATACTTCCTTATTTACTTGCTTATATACTTGCTTATATACTTGCTTATATACGTGTTTTACTTACTTTGTACTTGCTTATTTACTTGCTTTTATACTTGCTTATATACTTGCTTATATACTTGCTTATATACTTGCTTATATACTTGCTTATATACTTGCTTATATACTTGCTTATTTACTTGCTTATATACTTCCTTTTATACTAGCTTATTAACTTGCTTGTATACTTGCTTATATACTTGCTTATTTACTTGCCTATATACTTGCTTATATACTTGCTTATATACTTGCTTATATACTTGCGTATTTACTTGCTTATATACTTGCTTATAAACTTGCTTATATACTTAAATATATACGTGCTTACGTACGTGTAAGCACGTATATATTTATATACTTGCTTGTATACTTGCTTATATTACCTCCTATATACCTCCTTATATACTTGTTTATATAAGTGCTTTTGTACGTGCTTTTATACTTGCTTATTTACTTGCATATATACTTGCTTATATACTTGCTTTTGTACTAGCTTATATACTTGCTTGTATACTTGCTAATATACTTGCTTATTTACTTGCTTATATACGTATGCTTTAATACTTGCTTAAGGTTTGAGGTCAGTACCTGAACCATTGTCATATGGTGCACGCGCTGACTCGGGCCTGTCTTATATATAGTTTTAAAATTAGGTAGTTTTAAGTTTTACGAAAATTAGTTACGAAGATTTGTATTATTACTAACATCTATGATCCTTGTGGTCGAAATAAACGACTTTTTTTTAACGAATTACTCGACAACGCCCCTTCTTGTAGCGGAAGTGGTGGCAACGGCGACATAAGGTATTCGTCTGAGTGCATGTTTGCATGCGTGTGTGTGTCTGTGTGTGTGTTTGTGTGCATATGTGTGCGTGTGCGTAAGTGTACGCGCGCGCGCGCGTGTGTGTGAATGGGTATGCGTGTGTGCATGTGTGCCCTGTTGTGTTTGTGTGTGTGCGTGTGTGTGCGGCAGTGTGAGTGTGTGTATGCGTGTTTACCATAAACCAGTTAACATGTTTTCTACATCTTCATAATCATGATTTTTAGGGACGCTTTTACAAAATTGATAGGTATAGAATCGAACTATTACATGAGATATTATCATGAGACCTTACCTCCGGTCTTGATGGAGTGACGTCAAAATGTAATTCGAGATTACTAGTGGAACTCTTGCACTAGTAGAACTGGGTGTGCTGAGTTTGGGCTCGTTTTATTAGTTATGATGAGTCCTACTGGTTGCGAAGTGATGAGGTGTATGTAACTAACACTGTAACCTGATGTATACTGGACTTGTGTGCGCGCGCGCGTGCGCGTGTTGGTGTGTGTGTGTGTGTGTGTGTGTGTCTCTGTGTGTGTGTGTGTGTGTGTGTGTGTGTGTGTGTGTGTGTGTGTGCGCGGTTGTGCGTGTGTTTGCTTTTGTGTGTGGGTACGAGTGTGTGTGTGCGTGTGTGCGTGCGTGTGTCCACTGTTGTTTTGTGTTTTTGTATGTGCTTGTGCGTATATGTGTGTTCGTTCGTGCGCGCGCGTGTGTTTGTATGTGTATGTGTTTGTGGTCTGTGTTTGTGTGTGTGTTTGTGGTCTGTGTTTGTGTGTGTGTGTGTGTGTGTGTGTGTGTGTGTGTTAGGTGTGCGTGTGTGTGTTCCTGTATTTATGTGAGTGCGCGAGAGCGCGCGTGTGTGTATGCGCGTGCGTGTGCGTGCGTGCGGGTGTGTGTGCGTGCGTGTGTGTTTGTCTGAGTGCGTGTTTGTGTGTGTATGTGTGTGTGTGTGTGTGTGTGTTTGCGTGTGTATGTGTGCGCCCAGAAAACGGAGGCGGAAAATGGAGACGTGGAGGCGAGGTGAATGCAGCGTAGTATGTGGTGAAGGTGGAGGAGAGGAATTTGTGGTGAAGTCGGAGATAGTGGAAACGGGAAATTGTGTTGGAGGCGGAAAGAATAGTGACGGCGCGTGGTGGTGGCGGCGGAGGGAGCGGAGTTTATTGTTGAGGCGGAGGGAGCGGAGGTGGAGAACGAAGGCTCAGAGAGGGGTGCGGTGGTAGATGTGGAAGCGTAGGTGGCAGAGATGGTGGTGGGTGCACTGGAGTGCAGTAAAGTGGGTACCGTGTGAGGGCAAGTGAGGCTCATATAAAGGACAGTTAGTTACAGCGAAAAACAGTGTGGCTGGTAGGTGGATATCGATACTGCCCCTAAAGATGTTACTACGAGGTTATTCATTTTTCCGAATATCAGCTTGGATACCCATTGGTACTAGAGACAAAGTGAAAAGAACTTTTGTTTTGTGACGGTTTCATCATAACTAACAAAACAAACTCAAACTCGGCATACCTAGTTCTACTAGTCCAGGTGTTACAGTGTTAGCTACCGAAGTACACCTTCAGGTCACTTCAGCAAGTCCAAAGATAAGGACTCATCATAACTAACAAAACGAGCCCAAACTCAGTACATCCAGTTCTACTAGTCCAGGATTTCCACTAGTAATTCTGAATTACATTTTGAGGTCACTCCATCAAGACCAGTGGTAAGGTCTCTTAATAATATCTCATGTAATAGTTCGATTCTATACCTATCAATTTTGTAAACGCGTCCTTAAAAGAAAGTCCTTAGAAAACATGTTAACTGGTTTATGGTAAAAACACACACACACACACACACACACACACACACACACACACACACACACACACACACACACAGCAAGAGAACAAAGTTATCAATTTTGAGAACAAAGTTATCAAACATGAACACATACACACGCTCAAACGCATACACACACTCACACACGCACACTGCCGCACACACACGCACACACACACATACACAACAGTGCACACATGCACACATGCACACACGCACACCCATTCACACACACACTCTCGTACACATACGCACACGCACACATATGCTCACACACACACACACACACACACACACGCGCGCGCGCGCGCGCGCACAAACAGAAGCAGACAACCGCACAAACACACGCACACTGCCGCATACACACGTACTCAAAAAAACAGAACAGTGCATACATACACACACACACACACACACACACACACACACACACACACGAGACACACACGCACGCATGCGCATGCGTTCACACGAACACACCTGAATGCACATACATCCACACGCACGCGCACACCCACGTGCGCAAGCACACGCTCACACATACAATAAAGCACGCGCGCGCGCACGCACACACACACACACACACACACACACACACACATACACATACACACGCGCGCGCTCGCGCGCGCACACGCAAACATGCACTCAGACGAATACCTTATGTCGAAGTTGCCACCACTTCCGCTACAAGAAGGAACGTTGTTGAGTAATTCGTTAAAAAAGTCGTTTATTTCAACCACAAGGATCATAGATGTTAGTAATAATACAAATCTTAAAACTAATTTTAGTAAAACTTAAAACTATTTAGCTAATTTTAAAACTGTATCTAAGACAGGCCCGATTAGTCAGCACGTGCACCATATGACAATAGTTCAGGTACTGACCTCAAACCTGTCAGAAAATGCCCTCAGGATACCATTGGAACTGGCCCGCACCCTGCGCACCAGGGATGTGCATCGTTTACGCATGGTGGTGTAGAAACAATCCACATGCGCATCCGCAAACATACCCGGCGCATTACAATAACGAGGCAGACCCAACAGCACCCTGAATGCATTATTGTATTGAACACGCATTTAATCTGTAGCTTGTACCGCCAAAGATACGAAACGGCAACGTCGCGGCTGCATTCAGCCAATCCGATCGTTTATCTTATCGTTTGCTGTGCTCTAATTGACTCATTTAAATCGGATCAACATTTTCCGTACCCATCGCAAGGTGGATTTGTATATTGGATCAACTTCGGCAAACGCTAGCAAACAGTCTCGTGAGATCCGGTCGGAGCCACATTAGTTACCAGAGATGCATATTGGATCAACAAAAGGCGCCGGATCAACAAAGTGCTCGCGTGAAGTCGCGTCTGATCAACATTTACCGTAATGAGATCTATATATATATATATATATATATATATATATATATATATATATATATATATATATATATATATATATTAATTTATATAAAAATACAATAAGGGCTTGAAATAATAGATTTTCTCACAAAAAAGGGAACTTGAAAAAAAAAGGAAAAAAGCCGGGCCAGAGACAGGACACGAACCGCGGAACTCTGATATCATGCCCAACCGACATCCCGCCTGAGGACACGGACAAAATAAAAATATATACAGGTACATATACAGGTACACCGAATCATTCACTGCAAATGTAACTTTGTAATTCTATACATTTGTATGGGATTACAAAGTTATTTATGCAGTTGTTGTATCTAGAAAACCAGACTGAAATTGCAAAATATTTTAGGTTTTCCTTGATTTATATACTAAACACTAATTGTATTCCAAATTTGAAGCTTCTACGTCTGCTAGAAGTGCCTTAGAGTTTTGATGATCGGTCAGTCAGTGAGTGACAAAATTAAGAAATTTTGACTAGTTATAACTCTTAAACTACTTGTTCAAATTGAATGAAATTTGAAATATACCGTGTTTATACAATGCCTGATAGAAATTTAGGCTTCTAGTTTTATCCACAACGAAGTTATAGGGGGGCGAAAATGGCCTGAATTGCTTCAAGAAAAGAATGGTACGGCCGTGCCGCTTTTTTGCTCGACTTGGCGGGGGCACTGCCGTGCCCCCAGATACGTGTTTAATTGAACCCTAATCTCTTAGAATATAAATATAACCGCCTATAGTATAGATATCTGTATATACATAACTAAATACAGCCACAGATATCTATATACTAGTCAGAGACATACAGCTATCTATAGTAGTCAAAATATTGAGATTAGTTCAACGGATATGATACCAGACGGCGACACTATTCATATTGGGTGACAAAAAATCCTAGGAGATGGCTCTCTATTTCTGTATACGAGTATATTACTCTACTCTATGACCCGAAACGTTGGGAATTAAAAATAAGATTATTAAACGCGATTAAATCTGTATAAGTGGTATTATTCAATGTGTAGTGTTCGCGTAAATTTAATAAATCATTAAATGGAGAAAATTTCTGAAACTTTATTTAGAACTATTAAAAATAGATTTAAGTTATTAAAAACTCATTTACTTGTCTTTTTATCCGCCTGTAACAGTTAATGACATTGCTGGATGATCTATCATTCCCGAAATAGGGGATTTTCCATAGACTTAGGAATACATTCTAAGTCTATGGTCATAATACGCCCCTTCCATAGGATAAAAAGTCCCACTATTTTTATTATTAAAATTGTCTTTAACGTAGACTACACTGGAGAAATAAATGGGAAGATATAAAATACAATTTATAGCTATCGTTTAAAGGGTTCTTATGCGTAAGTGTTCACAGCTAAAGTGCTGAGTACGTATTTTACGATTCTCTCACATAATTTATATTGCCTTTTAATAGTACATTTGTATATTTTCTGCTATATGCGATAGTAAAATAAAATTATATATAGGAAATATTTAAAATTGAGCACCCTCTATAACTAAATACTTGTAGATATTAATTGAATACGTGCGCCATTACTACGACTACAGCTGCAGCTAGTGTGATGTTTGAAACAAGCTGTGCTATCAGATGCCTCGTAGTAACAGTTTAGCCCTAAGCTAATGGAATAAAATATTATTGTACTAATTTTTCGCCTTTGCGATCTTTTCGGCCGTATTATAATGGAATCCAAGCCAAGCAAGCCTGCTAATAGTTCCCAGCTCAAAATTGTAGGATTAATAAGGTTGGTATTAGATCTAACGGTATTAAATGTCTCCGTATCTCTGATAATATATTTTGAGGCTACCATCGATCTTATTCTAAACACATTGAGTCACCCTTTTTATAGCCCTGATTTGTCCCGTTGATGTTTCAGCTGAAAAAGATACAGTATTCATTGCATTCAGACAAAGCGCTAGCAGCCTGACTATTGAAGAAGTATCTGATGGCGGACTGAAAAATATATCTCGACAATTGGTTAATTTCAAGGCACATTGTATGTAGATGCTCGAGGAGAGTTTATGGAAAAGATTTAATAATAAAAACTTTAACCATGAAACTTTTATTTAGTTTTGTAATGAAGTATGAATGGCCCACGTATTAATCTAATCTATCTAAGCTTGACATTGATAACAAAGAGATAAGGATGAGAGAATAAATCTGTGTAGTTATTGTAACAGAACGGTAACACGATAATGTAAAACATATTTTAATTACTCTACGTACTGTATAAGTAAAACTAATATCTATTTAAAAAAAAAATTTTGCGACTTTGCCACGTTTAACTTTAACCTTTTTTCTTAATTGATCATCGTCATTATTGTCATAATTTCACAAAAGTCCTCCACGCCACGATTGGCGATCGCGAACTTAGTACCAAATGTATTACACCTTTAACACTAATCTCCCACGGGTCTAGACATTTTACGACATACATAAACTAAATGGTTACACCGTCATTTATCGGAAGCAATTGAAACATTTTAGCATTTTCAAAAGTCGCTTTTTACGACACCCATAGGATGAAAAATTGACTTATAATTTATTACTTGGGATTAAATGAGGAAATGGATTATCGTATACCGCCACCATACTGCATTTATACTAGTACTATTTAAAAAATATTTTAAAATTCCCTTCAAATCAAGCTATAAACTTAATCCTGTCCAGTATGTGGTATTTGTATAAATATAAGAAAATTATAAACCACTTAATAACGGATATATGACGCCACTGTTGAAATCATTTAAAAGTGCTATAATTATTAACCAGTTATGAATTATAATTAATTTTATATTATTTTTTTAATAAAATCACATTGTCATTACAAATAAAGCCATTGACATTACAATCACATGTTCATGCGTTATGTTTATCAAATAAAAGAATAGCTTAGAATTTCTGCGTCAAGTACTAGGACTCATCATCGTCATCATCAGCATGTGAAAGCTTACTCTTAGGTTTGAACGTCACTCGAAGTAGAAAGGATTTACTTTTATCGTTCAGCATATTCATCGCACGCCCACGGCAGAAAATAGATTAATGGATTCCCCAACGTCACCGCCACACAGCGTAAATACTATGTTGTCTTTTTTCAAAGCTGAAGTGACAAACGAACTCACAGCCCACCTTTTAGTAAGTGGCTCAAGGTCATCTGCAAACAACTTCAAACAAAGACGGCTAGAAATTCGTTGTCACCTCTGCTTACTAAGATGGAATGCCCCACAACCTATTATTTCACCGGTTCTTCATTCACTTCAGACTGGAACAAAGCAACGCAAGCACTGCTATTTGGTGGCAGAAATGGGTAAACAGGTAGTTATTACGCAGACGAACTCCTAGGCAGAAACGGAGCCCTACCATTAACAAAATCAGGAGTCCCTCCATTAAGCATACTTACCGTTACAGTTACACAGCTGAACATGTCCAGTAATCACTCCCCCGAGACATGCTGTGGTAAAGCAACCGTGGTCGGATAAAGAACTTGATAGGAAACGTAAGAAGGTAATAAAAGCCCTAAATAGGGCCATGAATACCTCAATGGATGAAGACTGGCTATTTTACAAAAAAAGTTTGAATACAAAAAATGTATCAGGTATCGACGCTCAGCAGGGTAGCGCAAATTTGGTAACATAGTAACCTGTGAACAAGCGAATCGGACAAGCAAAATCTTAGCTAAACGGAATACGCCGGGATCCATCTCTTTGAAGAAGCCCGACGGGAGCTACAAACTGACGACTTGTTGCCATAATAAGAGCATGTATGGCTCTTAAATATGTTCCTAGGGGACGGAAGGAAGTGAAAGTCACGTTCATACCCAAACCAGTAAAAACGACTATACAGACCCTAAATACCACAGACCCATTAACCTCACATCCTTTCTCCTAAAGACGATGAAGAGTATGTGTGAACGGGATTTGAGGGTATCGGCGCTAATTAACTTACCGCTACACGAAAAACAACACGCCAATAGCTTAGGTAAATCGACAGAATCGGCACTTCACTACGTAATAACAGGGATTGAAAAGGCCATCCAAAAGAAAGTAATATGTCTAGGCTCATTCATAGACATAGAAGGTGCTTTTGACAGAACAAACTCCAGCCAAGAAGGTGCACTAAGTAGACATAAAGTTGAACCGGCACTGATTGATTAGATAGTAAACATGATCAGTACACGAACAATAAACATTGCTGGTGAATCTCAATCAAGAAAGGATGCCCGCAGGGTGGTGTTCCTTCACCTCTGCTGTGGAACGTGGTCTCATCAGCAAATTAAATGCTAATTATTTCTACACAGAAACTTATGCAGGTGATCAGACAATACTGGTAGCTCAGTGGTTAACGCTCGCTGTAAATATAACAGAACGCGAGTAACCCGGGTTCGATCCCCGCCGGCACCAATGAAATTGTTAATTGCAATTTTAAGTGCTGATTTACCACGTGCTCGGCGGTGAAGGGAAAACATCGTGAGGAAACCTGCATGTCTGAAGAATAAGGAAAAAAAAATATTTCAAAGACATGTGAAGTTCGTCAACACGCATTTGGGCAGCGCGGCGGACACTTCCTTGCCCTAAACCCTCTCAGAAATGAGGGGAGGCCTGAGCCCAGCAGTGGGACTTATATAGGCTGTAACTTTACTTTTTTACTTTTTACTGACAATACTGGTCTCTGGAAAGACAGCAAGCACGGTGTGCGATCTGACCCAAGCTGCTCTCCGTATAGGGTAGAGATGTTGCAGGAAATATGACCTAACCGTTAATCCAAACAAAACGGTTCTAGTAATGTTCACACAAAAACGAATTTTGAATAACTATCATCTCCCAAGTCTTTTCAGCACAAAAACCCCAGCTATGCTCTGAGGTTAAATACTTAGGTCTTACCTTGGACAGTAAACTCAAAAACCAGTAATACCAATCCCCTTTGGCTATGTTCGTTCGCTGGTACATAGAAACTTCAATAATTTACACGCTCAACTTTGGAAAATTTTTGTAGACTGTAGACAAGCTAGAGAGGCCCTGGCTGAAATAAACAGTCGTCTAACCAAGGTTCTATTTAGACTGAACAAGCCACAGATCAAGTGAGTAACAATTGCTATCACAGGACACGGCTCCTTTAACAAACAATTATTTACCATAGGTGTTACAGATAGCACCCTGTGCAGGGCATGCATGGGGCAGGAAGAAACTGCGCCTCACGTGTTGCTGACATGTCTGAAGGTCGCTTCATACAGGGCTAAACATCTCGGCATGCCGGGATCGCTCCCCGAAGTTGCTTGCTACATCAAAGGACTGTTGAACATCTTCGGGGAGATAACATGGCTCGAATAATCACATTATTCCTGCCCACACGCAAAATATGCGCTTAGACGTGGAGTTGAGGAAAACAGCCCGTCGTAAACTAAACTACACTGCTGAACATAGGCCTCCACTATAGATAGTCTCATGAGGAATATTTGCCATAGTTGCCACACTTGGCAAGCGGGTTGACAGTTGCAGTTTGTTTTTATTTTTAGCCGTTATTAGGGAGGCTGCCCATCTTCTGATTTGTTTTACGCTGTCGCTTCTTACGACACCCACGGGATGATCTCATGAGGTAGTAGATATTCTTATAACGCCACTACATGATAGTAATATCACGATGAATGGTATAATAGTTTCTAACTAACACCGTATAGTTGGTTTTAGAAGAATTCATAATTATGAAGATAAATATATAAATTTGCACCTTTTTTGCATTGATAATTTCCCTTTCACAAGCTAACGTGTCTTAAAATGATTATAAGGAGAGAATATTTTAGTTTCATATTTTTTAATGATAGCGTTCCATCATAGTCTTCAAATGAAACAACGCATCCAAATTTTGATTCTTAATCGAGAAGAGATATGGGTATTTATAGGTCATAGAATCAATTTACCATCACGTGGATAGAGTACCCATTTGTCACTCTTCCATACATCCTAAAAAAAGCCTAAAAAAAGTCCACTGCTGAATATAAACCTCCCTTAAAAATTGTCTAATTTGGGGGATATTGGCATATTTACTACGATTGGCAAGCGGGTTGGTAACCACAGCTTTTCATTATTTCGAGTTGTTATCAGTAAGATGCTGCTGCCCATCTCCTGTCCTGTCCTCATTTTCCCTCTGCCGCCTCTTACGATACCCTTGGGTCGATATGGGGTAGTAAATATTCTAACGCCGTCACTACACGGTTAACGCCCTAACTTGTATAAAAACGGAGAAAAAAAATTAAAAAATTAACATTTTTGTTGTGACCATGATAAAGATACCACAAGTATTTCCTCAAAACTGAGTACACTGCGTTCCATAGTACAATACAATAAGTAGTTTATAAATATCATGGCATCTAACTGTAACTATAACTGTAACTGAAACAGCCCAGCGGATTAGTACGCAAAAAGGTCAATGAGTCGGCCTTATAGCTCGAAGAACTGGCAACAGATAGGAACAGAAGATCTTGAGTGGCAGCCCAGTACTGATAAGTGCAGTGTTTGGCGACCCCCCAGTGAGGTGATGACGACCTAAGGAAACCAGCAATTAGTGGATTCGGGTGGTTCAGAACTGTAGTTTGTGGTAATTTACAAGGGAGCCCTATGTTTAACAGTGGACTTGTGATGTTTTATGGTTTTTAAATATCATATTGTATTAATCACCAACGTAGATACTCGAAATGGTTTTGTATTTATTTCGAATAAACGTTAAAACGTTGTAATAAATGAAAAATTGCGCACGTTAACAGATGACTGCCAACTTCCAAACAAAGGACTTCAGTTAGAGCTATAAATCGTGCTTTATCACCGCTAACTTATAATCGTTTATGTGGCACTAAAACCAATGCTTTGTTATCCGCCATATTCAGAGTTCAATTGTGATTTTAAGGCTACATATAAAAATATAGATAATCGTAACTAATTACAATGAACAACTAAATTAAAAGTAATATTTATTTGTTCATTGTAATTATTTACTATTGTCTGATCTCAATTAGAATGTAAATAGCGTTATTAGATTCCGAATAATAGCAAATGATGAAAATAGGTTTGAATAACATAAGATATTGGCATTTAGTTTGTACAAATATTTCAACCTCTGTCGTGTTCTTATTGCACATGTATCCAAGTAAATAAAAACATTCTGTTCTATTATATTCTGTGGCTTTCCTTTCGAAAGGCACGGAATGAAATGTGTCATGGGCCATAATTATAATGATGATGATTCTTTTTTTTTTTTGTTTAAAAACAAGGAATTTTACCCGTATACCGACCCTCATAAATATGAAAAAGAGATAATGATCATTGTAATTACTCATGTGGAGATCCGAGTGGTGCAAAGGATATAAATTGCCCCTTATCGAATTTCACTCAGCAATAAACCCGAAGAGCGTGTAAAAAGTTTGTACACTCAATGAATATTTTCTATTTTATACGACAAATGGACATTCAGTATGTACCTTTTCTATAAAATTTCTTCATAAAAGCTTTTAAAAACTAGCTAATTTCTATTATTGAAAATTCATGTAATTCCTACAAAATATAAAATATGAATACTTGTTTATTTTTTTTTTTTTTTTTTTTTTTATATATACATGTGTGTGTGTGTGTGTGTGTATATATATATATATATTACTATAAAAGCTGCTGATGATGCAGTGCTTATTGCACCATCAGAAGCAAATCAGGAATGTCTAGAACAGGTAAATGAAATTGTATACTTGGGGAGTGCTTTCAGCTGGGATGGAAGATGTGATTTAGATGTGGACAGGCGTGTCGCTGCCGGGAACAAAGTCAATGGTGCCCTGAATGCGTTAGTCAAAAGGCAAGGCGTAGTGAAGAGTGCACGCCTTGCAATACATAACGCAGTGATGGTACCGACTTTGTTATATGGCAGCGAAACCTGGGTATGCCAGAAGAAGCATAAAAGTAAGTTAAATGCAGTGGAGATGCGATCTCTTCGTAAAATGTGCGGCGTTACCATAGCCGACCAAAAGCGAAACGAAGAGATTCGCAATATGGCAGGGTTGAAAGATGACCTTATCACAAAAATTGATACTCCGATGGTTTGGGCACGTTGAGCGAATGAGTGAAGACCGAATGGTGAAGAAAATAAAAAAGAAAAAGAAAAGAAAAAGGTGTCGAGGTAGACCGAGACTAACTTTCGAAGACCATGTGAGCAAATTACTCGAAGAGGGGAAGGTCAAAAGTACTCGGATACCTAGACGTGCATGTATGAAGAAGATAATGAACCTGAAAGAAGCGAAAGAGGTATGTAAGGATCGTGACACTTGGCGATCTGTTCTCTCTGGCTAACCCGTTAGGGATTGTGCGTGAAGATAAGTAAGTAAGTAAGGAAGTATATATATATATATATATATATATATATATATATATATATATATATATATATATGATGGTAAGTGATTACTGTCATCCATGAACAATAACACCAGGGGAATTGCAGATTTTCCGGCCTTTTAAAAAGGAGTAGGTCTTATCTTAAAGGCAGTTATAAATGTAGACTATATTTCCTATGTACATACATTATTATAACCATTACATAGATTATTTTGATTATTCGTTTCGAGGCTTATAGATATATTTCTAGTTTAAATGTCAACCCTGCGCACAATATGTTATGGTTCTTTAATAAGTTGTTTATAATATTAAGGTGGTCGCTTCCAAGTAGTTTCTTAAATAAGTTTTGTAAATAGTTGTTCTTGTTTAGTGTATAATTTTACTTTCAAATAAACTAAAATAAAGAAAAACTGAAACTAAAGATTTTATTTACCACGTAAAAATGACCATCTGGTAATGTTTTTGTTTTTATGACGAAAAAAATATACACCAGTAAGCGAAGTAAAGGACGGCCCCCCACTATATGAAGTCGCGACCTGGTAAGAGATGCAAAAAGTCGATGGATGCAGGTGGCTCAGGGCCGTCCTTAAGGGCATTCATTGGTGGAGGCTTATGTTCAGGATACTGTAAGCTTGTTTATGCGAAGATCGGACCAAAAATTAATATTCAAAAGCTGAAGGTAGCCAGACTAACATTGACATCGTCGAATACCTTTGTCCCTCGCCCCCGTGACCATGCCCGATGCTATAAAGTACCCGAAACGTAGAGAATTTGAAAAGCCTTAATTACACGCCATAAATTCCGTAGAATTAGTTTCCTTTAATGTGTAATATTCGTAAGAAAACATTAATAAAAGCTTACATAATTTAAATTTACTGATACTGATAACGCACTTAAGGGTTTTGTTACATGTTGTATAAAGTCATTTATACTACTTTTTCATCATCAATCGATGCGGCAATCAATTACTAAACATAAGCCCTTAACATGGGGCGCCACTACATCATATGAATTAGTAATCCGAAGGATGACAAAGGAACAAAGTTTGTTTATTGAAGATTTATTGCGTACCCGACCCTATGTTACCAGCCAAGCCGACCACATATCTAGAATATTAATAAAAAACTTAATATCCGTTTTGCCCAGCGATCAATTTTTATAGTAACTTATCGAATGCATTATACTACCATATAAAACAAGCTTACATTACTCGTAAAAATAATTATTATAAATTCCTTTAAAGGAAGGCTTCACAGAGTATTAGTTTAATAAAAATAAATTTTATTTTTATTAAACTAATGCTCTGCAAAAAAATAATATTCCCCCATTACCGAAACAATAAATGTAATAATCCACATACAATAAAAGTAATAAATTATTTTTTTTATAAAATCCCATTTAGTCTATTAATGCTAAGGTGATAGACAATATAATAAATAAATTACTGTTTTATCTTGTAACATTTCCAAGAATTTTACATTAAATAAATTGTATACTGTTAGTCAAACTAACTAATGGTAAATGAAATTAATATTGAGTATTTGTATCGTATTATCAAATTAGTTAAATTAATCTCTCTTATCTATTTCAGATGATAATTAAATATTATTGGTATTGATGCAATAATAACAATAATTCCCTTCTGACCGAATTACGGCCACGGCGGCCTGTCACAACGGATGATCTGCGCAGGATATGATTATAATCCACGAGTTTGTGTACAAGCTATATTGCACAAAATATTCCAATTCATAGTCTGATGGAACAGCAATCCGAAACGTCCGTCAAGAGTTCAGGTAAAGGAACAATATCTTAACGTGCTTTCCGAGGCCCACAGTGAAACACCCCACCGAATGTTTGTTGATAACATCAATAAAGAAAAGCTTGCTATAGTTGTAGCTAACAAAATAAAATTTATTACTAATTGACTGATTTTGGCCCGGCCCTGAGTTCTAACCTGCAAAGTCAGCACTTGCGCTTACGGCCACTTGATCAACGAAGTTTTGTCGTAAAACTAGTTTTAGGTACAAAGAGATAATCAAAGCAAAAAAAATATTAGGATGTTAATTATAAATAATTAATATTACATTTCGATACTCGCTTACTTTTTTTTCGATTATTGAACCGTGTAAAGATATGAACTTCACACAGTTCAATAATCGGCTACTTAGGTTCTGTGTATCGTACATTACTTTATAATAGAAGTGATTTAAATCCAATTTTAATAGAAAAATTTTATAATACTAAATGATTATAAAGACAAAAGTCGTGTCAGAGCAAACAAGGTAGCAGTGATCTCTCTGTACAAGAATTACAACATCAATCTAAAGATTTAATTAAACCGGACCAAATGTAAAAATTACAACTCATCACATACAGTCATTTTAGCAATTGTAATGTGACCTGAAATACACATAATAGTAATTGTGTTTTTTATTAACTGTACTTAAAAAAATACAGTTTGACTTTATGTTAAGTATTTTTGTATATTTCTTGATCCAATGGTTTAATGTTTTGTTTGTACTCGTAATTCAACGTAATCTAATAGGTGTTACTATGTCTAATAGATTTTTAAGTCACCGTGTACTATAAGTAATTATTATAATGTTTAATTTTGAACATCTTTAATATAATGGACTTCCGCAAAGTAACGCCTGATAGCATTATGTAAAAGAATGTGTTTTATCTGCCATTTCTAGAAATCAAAATCCACTACCATATATCATCTATTTTGACCCACACAACAATTATTTTCTTTAAGTCTCTATTCTATTCTCAGTATTGAGCACTTTAAATATGCAGGTGTGCACTTACCTAGAGTTTTGGCACTATTATTTAATGTTTGTGTCTCGCATACCTACTTGCCTGCCGACTTCAGTTGTCCCCATTGTAAAAAACCGTACTGGTGACGTATCAGAGAGATCGAACTATAGACCAATATCCTTGGCAACGACAATAGCCAAGATATTTGACAGTATGCTTAATTCTATTCTAGAAAACCACTGTATGTTACATTATGGCCAGCACGGCTTTTCGCGTGGTCTATCAACAGAAACGGCAATAATGAGTTTAAAGCATACTGTAAAATACTACACTGACAGGCGCACCCCAGTGTATGCCTGTTTCCTAGATCTGAGTAAAGCTTTCGATCTTGTCTCGTACGACATCTTATGGCGTAAGTTAGAAGGCGTAGGTTTACCTTGTGGCTACACCAATTTACTCAAGTATTGGTATAGTAACCAAGTGAACTATGTGAGATGGGCGAATGAGTATTCTGAGCCGTACAGGATGGAGTGCGGGGTTAGGCAAGGGGGGTTGACATCACCGAGGCTTTTCAACCTGTATATGGACGCACTGATTCGAGAGCTCAGCAGCATGCGTGTCGGCTGCCATATCAGCAAGGTGTGTGTGAACAATATCAGCTACGCGGACGATATGGTTCTGCTGGCACCCTCAGTTAGTGCGATGAGAGCTCTACTCGGTGTTTGTGAAAAATTCGCTGCCTCACATGGTTTACTATACAATACCGAAAAGTCGCATTTCATGGTATTTAAGGCTGGCAGTAAATGTCCTAGTGTGGTACCACCTATAAAGCTTTATAATGAACCGCTAGAAAGGGTCTATAGTTTTAAATATCTTGGACATATTGTGACTGACAGCCTTAAAGAAAAGTTTCGGCGGTAGGTGAAGAAAAAGTTAACACATACGTAAAATTTTAATTTGTATTTTAAATTAACTTATACAATATTCTACATAATTTGTTACATATTTGAGTGCTAATTAACACCATTTTCTTGGTAATCGCATTTGTACAACTGTGTATATGTGAATTCATTCCATCTAAATACACCATCTGCCAGCATATTACACACACTTGGATTTCATATATATCTTGGCACAACACAATGTCTCAACTTGATGAGATTAGAACTGCACAGAACAGCTTGGAGGAATGCTTTTCAAAAAGGATGGCCGAACTGGAAGCGCAGTTACACACGGGGGGATCCGCTAAGGACACGGTTGCAAAGGTGGCTGAGGAGTTTCGAACATTCCGTGAACTCATGTTCTCTATGCTCGGTATGCTCCGTAAACAAATTAATGAGTGCTCCCATATGGTTGACGCTATTGAGACCAGGCATCGACGAAAGGCTCTCCTTTTCTTGGGTGTTGCTGAAGAGGATAAGGAGGACTGCAATGCTACAGTGCTAAGTATAATCCACAAAATGGAGTTGAAGGACATCACAGCATCTTGCATTAGTGTCTGCCACAGGATTGGTGTAGCCACAAAAAATCGTATCCGGCCAATCCTAGTTCGATTTCTTAGCGTTGACTTCAGGTCATCAGTATGGAGGGCGAAGTCTAGACTGAAAGGTTGTCCAGTTTCAGTAAAGGAGTTCTTGACAAAGTCTCGGCAAACTGTTTTTGGCAAAGTCCGTCAGCATTTCGGCATGCGTAGCATGCACGCATGCCGAAATGCGGACCCAAGATGGAGTAATTGTGGTGAAAGTTGCAGATGGATCCCGCCATAAAGTCACTACCTTAGATGAGCTGACTACTCTTACGCAAAAACACCCTAAGGCGACTGCTGAATCCTCAACTGGAGGCGAGCGCATTGCAGGAAGCAATTCTAAGCCACGTAAATAACTACGCAGTATTGCGTTTTATTGTCTTAATTCTCCTTTTTCCTTTTACTACAACTTTAAATTTATTCAATATTGCAGAATTACTTAGTATAATTTATTATTACTTTTGATGCACAGTATTAAACCTAGTTTTGCTTTTATGTAACCTTAAGCTTCTTTCTTTCTCATTTATTTACATTTTTTTTTAAATTAGTTAATTTCTAATTTTAATATAGTTTTTCGTTTTACGTCATTTATTAAAACTTGTATATTTTCACTTTAAATTTTAATTACATTTTAGGTTAAGTTCTACTTTGTTTTGGTATTATGGTATTTTGGTATTGGTATGTGTTTTGCTTTTGATTATATTTTGTCCATAGATTAATAGATCCGTAATAAGTGCATAGTGCAAGTTAACTTTCAGTCGCTGGGAAGGTTTTTTTTTTATTAATACATGATCATGGATACAAAGTCCTTTGGACATAGTATATTTTGTCGTCTATGAGACACTTCTCTATGATACTTTTTATTTGTTCTAAGTTCTGCTATTTATTATTAGTAATCTTAACGTAGTTTAGTTGTAGTTGTCTTGCAAATCATTTTTATTTTTATTGTTTTGTGTATTATATTTGTCTTTTAATTTTTGAGTGTGTTAGCTGGCGGGTGGTGCAGGGATGGCAGTTTAGCAATCGAAATTATTACTATTTTTTACGTTATATAATTTTAATTATACTAATTTATTTATTCTTATATTTTAGGTCTATTTATTTATTTATTTTTATATATTCTATTACATATAGATGAGTTCCGATGATGATTCTTTTCTTTCTGCCAACGAGTTTTCTTCATCAAATGACAGTTATTGCTCTATTACTGAAACGTTAGGGGATTTTGTGCGACATAAATTCGATGAATCCCGCTCTTTGTTTAATGTTTGCCACATTAATGCACAGAGCGTACCTAGTCATTACAGTGATCTGATTGAGGCTTTCTCTGACGCTGTTGTTCATGCCGTCTTGATTTCGGAGACTTGGCTTAAGCCCCATCTTCCTTCTACCTCTTACCCTCTCTCTGGCTTCAGTTTGATACGCAACGATCGAATTGATAGGAGAGGGGGGTGGGGTCGCTATATATCTTCGTTCTGACTTTTCTTATAAAATTCTAGCTTCTTCTTCCCCCTATTATACTGCATCTGCAGAATTTCTTTTCCTTGAAGTTTGCGTAAAAGGAGCCAAATTAGTACTTGGCGTTGTCTACTGTCCTCCTTCTGTCGATTACTTCTCCAGTCTTGAAACAATTCTGGAATCCTTGGGGTCGGAATACTCACATCACGTCATCATGGGCGATTTTAATACAGATCTCCTCACTCCGCACTTAACCCGTTCCTCTAAGCTCCTTCAAATTGTCGATTCGGTTGGCCTCCACATTTTACCTTTACAAGCCACTCACCACAATATTGATGTGGAGGATACCTGGCTTGACTTAATCCTTACCTCTGCTCCTTCTCTTGTCTTCTGCCACGGTCAACACTTTGCACCTGCTTTCTCCTATCACGACCTCATTTTCCTTTCTTACGTCCTTAAACCTCCTAAACCTCCAGCTAAAACTCTACACATGCGTTGTTTTGGTCGCTTGGATGTTGAAAAGCTTTGTGTGGATGCATCCAAAATAAACTGGAACAGCGTGGTTTCTGCACCCACTGTGGATGAAAAAGTTGGGGCTTTGAATGAAGCTATCCTTAAATTATATGACGTACATGCTCCCATCAAAAAAGTGAAGCTCAAGCGTCCACCTGCGCCTTGGATGACGATTGGGGTTCGGATTGCGATGAGACGTAGGGATCGCGCTTTCGGCAAATTTAGAAGAGATCGATGTGATCAAAACTGGACGCTTTATAAAGTTGCAAGGAATCGGTGTAATCAGATGATACGCAACGCCAAACGCCGATTTATTCATAGTAACATTTCATCTTCTTCCCCTGCTAATATCTGGAAGTTCCTTGGAACCATAGGTATCGGTAAACGACACCGTTGTGAGTTTCAAAGGACGATTGGTCTGGATGATATCAATTTTCATTTTGTCTCCAACAGTCCTCTTGATCACCAGACAAAGCGTCTTACTGTTGAACACTTAATGGGTTTACCTCGTCCTGATATTAATCTGTTTCAATTTTCTCTAGTAGCTGTTGATGAGATCAAGAAGATAATCCTTTCCATTAAATCTAATGCTGTAGGTTACGACAACATCAGCCGACGGATGATTATCTATATACTTGACCATATCCTCCCAGTCATCTCGCACATCATTAACTTCTCCTTGGATTCTGGTAATTTTCCCTCACTGTGGCGTAAGGCTTACGTTATTCCCTTACAAAAGATCCCAAATCCCACTTCACCCAATCATTTTCGACCTATATCCATCCTTCCCTTCTTATCCAAGGTCCTTGAGGCCTGTGTCCACAAGCAACTTTCGCAGTTTATCTCTCGTAATAACTTATTAAGTCCCTTGCAGTCTGGCTTTAGGCCCGGTCATAGTACCGTTTCCGCACTCCTGAAAGTAACTGGTGATATTAGGGCAGGCATAGAGGACACTAAAGTCACTGTGTTGGTTTTGGTTGACTTCTCGAACGCCTTTAATACCATTAGTTATGACATTCTAATTTCCATCCTTTCCCTTTCTATGATCTCACCCGAAGCACTGGATTGGTTTTCATCATATCTTCGAGGGCGCCAGCAGTCGGTTCGCATCGATGAGCTATCATCTAGCTGGCTTGACATACATGCTGGTGTCCCTCAAGGTGGCATATTATCTCCTTTGTTGTTTTCTATATTTATTAATCTCATTACTCAAAACCTTCAGTCTGCGTATCATCTGTATGCTGATGACTTGCAATTGTACACACAAGCGAGTATTGACGATATTTCTATAGCGGTGGACACACTTAACAGGGACCTTGAGTACATTAAGAACTGGTCTGACAGGTTTGGCCTAATGGTCAACCCTTCGAAGTGTCAGGCCATAATAATTGGTAGCCGTCCGATGATCCAGAGATTGAAAACAGTAGCTCTACCTCCTATCTTTTTTAATAGTACTGAGATTCAATTGTGTTCCACTGTGAAGGACCTAGGTTTATTAATTGATTCTACTTTGAGTTGGAAAGCCCAAACAACGACCGTTAGCCAGAAAGTCACTGGTACCCTGCGTTCTCTCTATCGCCTAAAAAATTTTCTACCATCTGAAATTAAGACAATGCTTGTGCAGAGTTTAATTTTTCCCCTAATCGACTATGGTGATGTGTGTTATTTCGACCTGAATGCAGATCTTCTCAACAAATATGACCGTCTTCTGAATAACTGCATTCGATTCATTTTCAATCTTCGAAAGTATGACCATGTATCCACGTATCGATCTCAATTAAAATGGTTACCTATTCGTCAACGCCGTAGTTTGCGTGCACTCACCACCCTTTATTCTATCCTGATGTCTCCAACTTCCCCTTCCTACTTATATCCTCACTTTCAGTTGCTTAGTGCTAGTCATGAGAGAAACCTCCGCTCTACGAATAACCTTCTTCTCCTATGTCCACCCCATAGCTCTGGACTTGTTCATTCTTCTTTCCACATTCAATCTATTCTCCTTTGGAACGCACTCCCTCTCGAAATCAGGACGGCTAGCAATCGGTACGCGTTCAAGATGAAGGTTCGGGAACACTTACTTAATAAATTGGCAGAATCATCATCCTCATCATTGGCAGAACCAGCGTCCTCATACGGCCAGCAGTGATGGACCACGTCTCTGATCCGTAAGTCATCACTGGCAACACGCACTGGTTGTACATGTGTATGTGTATGTATATGTGTATATATGTATGTATGTGTGTTTATGTATGTATATGTATATATATATGTGTATATATATGTATATATGTATGTTTATATGTATATATATATATATATATATATATATATATATATATTCTTATTGTTCTTATTGTAATTATGTATATTATATATTTTATATACATATATGTGTATGAATATTAATGTAATTTTATCTATTTTTTGCGATGTACCATTTATATCTTATGTATTTTATTTCCATATATTACAATTTTTTTGTTATTTTATTTTAGTATTCGCATATTAACTTTTTATTACACCTACTTCATTCTATCTCTGCATCATCCCAAGGTAGACTGGGAGAGAATGCCTTAGGCATTAAGTCCGCCTATATACCACTTGTGTATATGAAGTTTTAAATAAATAAATAAATAAATAAAGACGATGAAGACATTGAAAGAGAACGTAGGGCACTGTCGGTCAGGGCGAATATGTTGGTGCATAGATTTGGTCGCTGCACTGAAGCTGTCAAGATCACGCTTTTCAAAACATATTGTGCGTCATTTTATTCTTGCAGTCTATGGACCAACTACACCAAAAAGACTTATAGTGCCCTACGTACTCAATACAACAAGGCATTCAGGGCACTGTTGCAGCTGCCGCGCTACTATAGCGCGTCTGCGATGTTTGCACTGGCGGGTGTGGATAGTGTTGATGCAATAATACGAAAAAAAGACCGCATCTTTGCTAAACAGAGTGCGCGGCAGCGGCCACAGTATACTGAGTGAGATTGCCAACAGTGGGGACTGTCCACTGATCAAAAAAATGATCTCCAGGACCATGTCCTGCTTAATAATTAAATATTAAAATAAAAAAATAAAAATGTATAAATTATGTTACTAACATAAGTAAGTTTTTCTCTACTAACAATTCCTATGGATTTCAAGTTGTCCGAAATAAACAATTTTTATTTTTTTTTTTGTTTTTATTTATTCTCAGTTTTCTTTAGAAGCTCAAATGTAGGCCACAAAAGCACTAATTCTATTGTAGAACTGAACAAGTGAGGAATACTACAACGGAAATTTCGTCGCAAGCTTAAACATACTATAATATTCACAATATCAAATTATGCTATGAAATCATTTTTTTCTAAGACAGAAAATAATATATTATATTTTTATTCTTGAGTTTACTTTCAAAGCAAAAATATTTAAATGCAGTCAAGTGTATTGGCATATATTTCAAATAGTAAACGGTATAAAACAGTTAAAAACAAGTTTTACAAAAACGATAACTTTCTTTTAGAAGAAAGTTGATAAACTAACTCATTTAGATACAATTAAAATGCACAACATTAATTAACACGCTTATTTCAGTATATTTATTTATTTATCCTTCATTGCAAACACTTTCGACTGAGGCGGACTAATATTTATTATGACATACTTTACTAGCAATGGTAGAATTGAAATAAAAGAAAAATGTTGGCAGGTGTAAATTAAGGACAAAATACTAAAAATAAAAACAGTTTAAATTACCTAATTCATGCGTTACATTTGCCTATCCTGGTATGAATAATAGTACCTGAAAAGTAATAAAAAAATTAATAATAATATGGTACCTGAAAAGTAATAAAAAAATAATTTAAAAAAAATACTGAAAAGTAATACTAAAATAATTAAACAATTTGTCGGTCGGTCGTTTTTTTTTAATTATATTTGGATACAAATTACATACTGATGAAATATGAATAGGTAATAGTATTTTATTTTACCGACATAATTGAAAAAACTGAACTGTTTGTTTGAATAAAAAATCATGAGAGCGTTTAGTTTAATTTCAATTTTCGGGTTTTTAAAATTATACAAAAAAAGGGCTCGAAATAATAGATTTTCTCAGAAAAGAATGGAACTTAAAAAACAAAGGTTAAAAAGTAGGACCAAAGACAGGACGCGAACCAGCGCACTACGATTTCGCGACGTCCCGATATCCACTTGAGCTATAACGTTCATTAAAACAGTGTGAAAATTTACCTTCTTATATTGTAGCAGTTTTTCATTGACTGAAAACACGGACAAAATGACATTTTCTAAAAAATGAATCCTTACTAGATCGATTTATTGCCCCCGAAACCCTCTGGACACTAAATTTTATGAAAATCGTTGGAGCCGTTTCCGAGATTCCGATTATATATATATATATGTATATATATTATATCGGAATCTCGAAAATTAGAATAAACAAGAATTGCTCGTTTAAAGGTATAGGATAACACACATAAAATAACAAACACGCGTGCTCGCGAGCGCGCTCACACATACACACACTCACATAAATAATATATTATATAACGAAATAGCTCAGGGGCTAAGCACTCAAATTTTTTAGAACGCGAGCAATCTGTTTTCGATCTGGATCCCCGCCAGGGCCGATGAAAATGTGATTTGCAAGTTAAGTGCTCATTTAACACGTACGCAGCGGTGGAGAAAAATATTGTGAAAAAAGCTACATGTCTGAGCGAGAAATAAAATGTTTTGAGAACATAAAATACAAGCGCTGGAGTAGCTTGGTGGAATATCTGTTCCAAAACTCTCTCAGAAAAGAAAGGAAGCTTATGACAGCAATGGCTTTGTATGTATAACTGTTACTAGTTTTTTATCCTCATATATCCATATCGTGATGAAAATTTAATAAATAGAAATATATAATAGAGAGGTTTTATAGTCAAAATTTACTAAGAGGTTATCATTATTGCTTCATTAGCATTAGCCCCAAAACAATCTTCTTCATAAGCAATGTAAACCAATAAATCGAAGCAAATGCTATGCAATAGATATTAATCTATCTATTTCACTACATATTCTCCATCAGATTGTAAAAGCCCACTTCTGGACATGGACTTCCCTCATTGAGTTTGACACTAAGCTAGGCACATTTAACGCTGCCTCTTATCGGCAATTTACATCTGGCGTAAATGAAATGATGTATACCGCCAACAAAAGCCAACATAAACTTTATACTTTATATTTATTAAAATTATTGCTGACGCTAAGATAAGAACCGAATTAAAATGGCTATCAAGCTTCCACCGGTCATAAAAATAGTTATTCTAGGATTTTATGAAACAGAATTTCATTTCTATTACTACTCCCACCTCGTATCAAGTAGATTATGATATTAACCTAGTTTTCTTTACGATAAAGCACGTTTGAACTTAAGAGTATTTATAATAGATTTTTACTATTAATTAGCCCCATACTAAAGTGCTCTAACTTACATTACATCTCATTTTTTATATATAATTCTTTTTTTATATCAGACCTAGATACCATAATATAACACCCACTTAAAAATTATACACTATTCTTTTCTCTTGTATCTTGAACGCCCGGAACGATTATTTATAACTATCACCATCATTATCATTATCATATGCGAACACTATACAGATCTATAATATAATATCCATATATATTATGGATCCATATAGTGTATAATATCATAACTATCGCCATATATATGTTTATAATATAATATTCATAACTATTACCACCACCATCATCATCATGATATTCAAACTCTATATTATTAAAACCCGCAACGATGCAATGGCGTCGTGCTGCAGTATCATGCGTGTCAGCGGACTTCTCATTTCCTGGAAATGTTTTTAAAGTCGTATATTTTGCTCACAATGTTTTCCTTCACCGCTGAGTATATCAGTACATGCGATTAACAAAATCAGTAATTTCGGCGAAAATTAGACTGTCATTTATGGGTGTACTACAAATTAAATTAAAGCCTATATACGGTCCCACTGATGGGCACATACCTCCTGTTATTTATGAAAGGGGTTTTAGGGCAAATTGCAATTAACTATTTCATTGGTACCCGGCTCAAACCCGGGTTGCTCGCGTACTGTAAATTCAAAGCAAGTGTTTAGCCCCTGAGGCGTACAATAAAATTGTAATTAAACTTTGAACAAGTGGTAAAATTAAAAAATTTGTACAACCGACTTCAATCCTTTACCTTTAAACAAGCAATTCTTGTGTGTGTATATATATAATCGGAATCTCGGAAACGGCTCCAACGATTTCCATAAAATTTTGTGTCCAGGGAGTTTCGGGCACATTAAATCGATCTAGCTAGGATTTATTTTTAGAAAATATCTTTTTGTCCGTGTTTTCAGGCAATGAAAAACTGCTACAATATAAGAAGGTAAATTTTGACATATTTGTTAATGATCGCGAAATCGCGAAGCCTTGGTTCACGTCCCGTCTTCGGTCCGAATTTTTTTTCCTTTTTTTTTCAAGTTCCCTTCTTTTGTGAGAAAATCTATTATTTCGAGCCACTTTTTTTAGTATTTTTTAAAAATACGAAAATTTTAATTAAACTAATTGCATAAAAATGTTTAATCAAAACCGAGCAAAGCTCGGTCATCCAGGTACTATAGATAAAATGAGAACATCATCAATGTATTCGAAGTCAATTAAATACACATTATTAAGGGTAAATTAAAAACTACGGGTCAGATCTTGATCAAATTTATGTGGGACCACACATAAAGCATCAGCTTTCAAATTAAAAAGAGTCATCAAAATCGGTTCACTTAGAAAAATGTTCTGAGGTAGCACACATTAAATAAACATACAGTCAAATTGAGGACCTCCTTCTTTTTAAAGTCGGTTGAAAAAGTAATAACCGGCTTCAAAGATCTAAAGAGAATATAAACATAAAAATCGGTTGACGTGGTAAATAATTAAATCCTTATATGCCATTTGCAGATTAAAGTGTCAGATCATTTTCTTATAGAACCCATCATCATATTTTGACCAAAATTATATGGGTCCACCCTTGCTAACCAATTCTCTAACAAGGATCATTGAAATCGACAACGTGGTAAATAATTATCGCTAAAAATGCATAAAAAAATATTGCAACGAATTGAGAATATCGTCCTTTTTTAAAATCGGTTGAAAAGTAAACACACACCTCCTAAGCCCCCCCCCCCATCTTATCATTGGTATACAAAAGGGAATATAGAGCTTTAGTAGTGAATTTTTGTATATATAGATTCTTGATTTAACCTTCGAGGTCGCTGGACATGACAGGCCACATTATTATCATCAAATACTATCTAATCTCATCTTATATCGCTAAATTTATTTGTTACGAACTAAGACGTGGTAGAACTATGTTGCAGCTATATTATAGTTGTAGAACAAATGGGTCAACTCGTCGGGTAAGGACCACGCTCTCACAGAATATCAGCGTAAAATAGCAGCTCTATGCTGCTGTGTTTCGTACGGTGAGTGTAGAGAACCAGAGACTTATTGTACTGAAAATGAGGCATTCCATCTTAGTCCTCAGGGGTAGCAACACATCTGCATTTTTATTCTTAATCGAGTATAGATGTAAATGTCTATAGGCCACAGCATCTACTTATCATCAGACGGAGTGTGTGCTCCTTTGTCACCCTTCTTCTATAAAAAAAAATAATTGGTGCTCTGGTCAACGATATATTTCCATCTAAAAATGCCGAACCCTCCCACTAAGGTCCGAGCAAGATCCCGATTTCCGGCATTTTCGGCTTAAAATTAGGTCTCGATCTCGGTCTTGGCTAATATTATTATATAATATTATTATATTAATATTCGGGTAGTCTAGGCCATGATCGAAGATATGAACAATTATTTAGATTGTACGACACAATCTTAAAGGTCATTATGCGGTGTAATTTATTTTCCTAGCTCACAGCATGCAACTATTTAACTTTAATAATTAGTTTAAGTGTACATACCAATATAAAATAATAAACATTTTTGATTTAATATTTATGTGTATTTTTTCCCTTTATCTTATAGCACTTTTAGCTAACTAACTACTTGACTACGTCTGGTACTCGGTATTCACCAGCACAAAAAAATTTAGCGGACCTTAGATGCCACAAAGTGATAAAGAAGAGCAGCCTATATAATAGGAGTGTATCAGCTCTGCAGTTGCACACCTCAACTTGGTGAACAAATCTTCTAATCAACTTTTTTCGAGAACTTCTTGGTACGGTTAAATTTAAAAAGGCTACTACTTAACCATGCTACTTAACAATTCGTATTTCTAATGGGTCTGCAATAAGTGTTCTTTACTACAAAGAAATGATAATTTAATAGCAAACAGTAGAAAACTGCAAAGCACTTAATCGCAATATATATTTTTGCTTTTCTAATTTAAAAACTATTTAAAATCTCATATCGAACCTCCGCAGGCGAAGGCGACAATGGGAACCTTCATAAAAATCTCATATAATCTCATGATATTTGTCGGTAAACGTCTTGCACGCACCAAGTTAAAAACACCCGGGGTACGGGAACAACTCTCTTTACGGGAGCAGCGGATGTTTAGCAATGGACTCGTGAAGGGCTATAATGATAATGATGATGATGAATGAAAAGGAGATATGCTTAACATTCCTTGTGCTATAAAATGAATCATGTCCCTAAGCCACTTCCCATGATGTCTCATTCCTCTTTATACCTTACAGAAATTAGGAGGAAACAAAACTTACCTAATTTTGCTGTACTAGTCGTATTGTGTGGACAACTCTATTATACGTTGAATGAATCCAGACTAATATTTGTATTCAAAACAAATAACTAGTTTCCGCCGATGTTAGTAATGTTTGTTTATCTGGAACATCGCATAATAGCCTGTGACTTTAGAGTAACTTTTGCTATTATACAAATATTGAATAAAACTAATTAGTGTACACATAAAAATAAAGGAAATCTCATAAAAATACTATTGCGAATGGTAACTAAATTTTAAATGAAATGGAGGGCAACAGAGATTCCTAAATAATAATTATATAAACATGCGTTTATTTACAACAGCGTGTTTGTTTACACGATCCTTTGCTTGCATAGTTCGCAAGGGAGCAGAAACGACTTATATTAAATGCCATTTTACATGCTGATTTACAAATTGGGTGTTAAAGAAAATAATAGTGACAAACCCAACGAAAAAAATATTATTTCGAGGATATGAATACTCTGCCAATAAGCAATTGATCAGTGCGACGGACCATTCCTACTTCATAGTCGTCTCAATAATAAACCGGCTTGAATCCCGTAGTATGGTAGTGAGTTGTTCTTAATTTCTTGCTTGCATTATTGTTATAAATAATGAAGAAATTATGTAATTTTAATAATTTATCTCCATTCCTTGATGTAACAAAACACTTAAGGTGCGTTACATCATCCACTGCGACTGGTGATCAATGCGAGGGTATTCCTAATGAGCCTGCTACTCGTAGCCAACATGCTTGTAAAGTGTGATGAATTTTGGGAAATCTTTCAATAATCCTAGCGATTAGTTCGTCCTCAAAAAAAGTTAATACAACAAAAATAAGAACCAAAAGTAAATTCTAAAGGCTGGTAAAAGAGTTTTTGAGCGAGATATGTAGGTATTGCAAATATTAGATACTGATTGACGAATGAGGTTCTAGCGACAGACTAAATAGAATTGCCATCCAAAAATTATTAACCAAAACTTCAGACAGATGATGGGGAGCAAAACAGTATTAAAACGTTATTTGCTCTCGCTAGCCCACTGTTTAATATATCCTGTATGAACAAAGTTTCAAAGCAATGCTTGCCTACATAAACAACACTCATAATCATGTGCCGAACGATGAAATCATTAAGCTACTGCAACCAGCTCTTGAATTATAAGAAACAGAATGCAATTTTGATATATTTTTTGTAGAATAAGGGTGACAAACTAGCACAGAGTCTCCCTGATAAGTAGCCGCTGTGAGCTATAGACATCTACATCCATCCTCCATTAAACGTGCTGTCTCTATGAAGACTGCCCACCCGAGGACCATCCTCAGGGATTCAATAGGTATGTACCTCTTCTCTCATCACACTCTTACCAATTCCTGCCGCCAAATAACAGTGCTTGCATTATATACAGTCCTGTATTAGAGTACTTGCATTAGATCCAGTATAATTACAGGCTGTGAAGTGTTTTATCTTAGACCTTGGGTCAGGCAGGTCAGGTCTTGAAGATAACTTTTTTGCAAGTTATCTGCGGACATCCATTAATGACTTGACGGCAGTAATCTCTTACCATCAGAAGGTAAATTCGTTTGTAACTTAATTTTTCAAAATGAAATTTTGCCACAACATTGCCGTCTAATTTTCCAACACCATATCGTTTAATTATGTGGATTTTTTATATATAATAAGGGAGACAAACGAGCCCACAGTCAGCCTAATGGTAAATGATTGCTGTGGCCAGTAGATATCTACATTTATGTTCAATTATGAATCAAAATGCAGATTCGTTGACAGCTCTGAGGACTGAGATGGAATGCCTCGTTTCCAGTAAAAAGGGTCTCCGGTTCTCTACACTAGGAGTAGGACCACGTATTCTGTGAAAGCGAGATCCTACCCCGGTCGAGCCAACCCATTCGTACAATACACAATATAGCTACAGCATGGTTCTACCACGTAAAAACATAATATATATTGAAACGAGTATTGTCGTACCTATATGATTAAACAAACTTTAAATTTTCCTTAAACCAGTATTCCTGTATGCTAAAATTTTACACTTAACACATCTATACCTTCTTATAGAGCGCGAAATAATTATTCGTTTAAATTTTTTATAACTCTCATCTACTCCTCTTACCTATTTCTATCCCCAAGCTATAGTGCATCGACTTTTGTGTACAGATTTAAAGAGTAAAAGACTTATTATAACAATTAATCCCGGAAGGCAAAGGCATTTTATTATATTAATCAGGGTTAGCAACATTTCTCATTTTATATATAAAAGTAAAAAACGAGCTTACAATTTATTTCATGGTAATTGGATAGTGTGGCCAATATATACCTCATCTATCTTCGACCAAGGATAAAAAGCAGATGCACTGTCGCCCTTGAGGACCAAGCTGGAATGAACCAGTAAGAAGTATCAATAGTCGTAACTCGCCAACACCAAATACAGCATTATCACTAAAGTATTTTGTGCTGGTATTCTTTTCACGCAAGGTACCCTCGCTCGATTTGCTCGAGCTGCAGACATAGTAATACACTGCAGATGCTTAAATTCTGAGATATTAATGTTGTTAGTCATTTGTATCGTATAGCTTCTTCTGTACAGCCGCGAGCTATATAAAAGAGAAGGGATGATGATGATTTGGATCACGACTCATGACTCAGAGTCAGATCACCTGAAGATGTTAGTGAATTATCTAACAGCCGTGTGAGCAGAGGTGTGCGAACCCGGAGTTAGAGACACTAAATGCTTAACTCGTATCAGTTAATGTACTAACTACTCGTACCACGTTTAATATCTATAGACTTCTTTCGTTGAAGTTAGTTGCAGGTGTTTGTGGGATGCAGTAGCAACATATCATTAGCTGGGACTATTAGCTAGTTTATCACTCTATTATACATAAATTAACTTTTAAAAATAATAAAATCTACTTTTACGGATTTTATCGCGTTTATTTTTACTTTTTATTTACTTTTATTTTTGATTCCCGACGTTTCGGGCGCTTTCCAGCACCCATGGTCACGGGGGGAATCAAAAATAAAAGTAAATAAAAAGTAAAAATAAACGCGATAAAATCCGTAAAAGTAGTTTTAATCATGCATAGTGTTCGCGTAAATATAAGAAATCATTATAGTAAAATCTACTTTAAAATCATAAAAGTAACACCGACTTTAAAAAAATCCACGTAATAGCTTCTGAAGTCAGTGCGAAGTCATAATGTATCGAGGAATTAAAGCCCCAAATTTTGGGGATATTAATTAAAATTTATTTTTTAATATCGGTTTTACTTTTTTTAAGTTAAATTATTTTATCAATCGTGGATTAAGGAGTATCATAAGTGGAAGTAACTAGAACGTCGTCTAAATTATAATCTACTGAGTGTAGTTATCAGTCTGGCTCCGGTCACAGCACCACCACTGATTTGTTAAAGGTTACTGAGTATATAAAACACGGAATGGATTTAAAAAAAAATAACAGTGATAGTGTTAGTACACTTTTCCAACGCTACACTACTACAGTTGACAATATCGTGGTCTATACTTTTATGTATTCTATCCCATCTGAAATTTGTTCTCTTGGTCTTGGAATGGTTTTCCTCTTATCTTCGTGACCACAGTCCACTTAAGTAAGGAAACTGCCCAGTAGTTAAGTCTTGATTCTGGTTTGCCACAGGGTGGAATTGTATCTCCTATATTACTTTCGGTTTTCATAAACTACATAATTAAAAAACCTACGCGTCGAAAATACGAGAAACATCTATATAAGTAACAAAATTTACAACAAATGTACATAAAGGAATAAGAAATAACGCAGATTTATCCAAGCTTTGTAATATATAAAGAGGAAAAATGTCTTGAACTCACAAAGCATTGTTTCAGCTTTCAGTGAAAGGAAATATAATGGCATCCTTCATTATCTACCCCATCTTGTTATTATCACGCGCAAAAAAGAGCTCTATGTATCCCAAATCATGAAGTCTGATTATTAAAAAAATTATATTTTTTCTAATCTAACCTACCCAGATTAGGTTTTTGTTTTCAAGAGGAAAACTTACGATTGGATCTGAGAGAGAAATACGTAATATCTAATTTCCTTATGAAGAATATACATAATTTATTTTTTTCATAACCTAATATTTAGTTGTTCTGTTAAAATGCTATTGTATTTTTAAGGGTATAATGATATTAAATAAAATTTTCTGTTTTGTTATGTAACACAATTTTTAGGCAAACTATTTGTTACAGTCCAGGTTCCTTTCGACAATAAAAAATATCCATAACAATCCCGGAATGATTTAACATATGTGTAACACTACCGTGTAGTGGCAATGTAAGAATATCCACTACGTCATGAAGTCCCATTGGTGTCGTAAGAGGCGACAGATGGAAACAAACCAGGAGATAGGCAGCAGCGTCTTCGAAATAATAGCTAGAAAATGAAATAAAACTACGGTTGCCGATCGGCCTGCTAAACGTGGCAACTCTTTATCTTTGTCTTACGAAACCATCTAAGGGAAGGCCTAAGTTCATCAGTAGAATTTGATAGGCTGCAATGATGATGATGATGATGATTTAAGACACATTGCCCAGAAATAATTAACCTTTAGCGTATATGAGCGTATGACTCTAACAAACAAAATAATGCATTAAATAAGGCGAAAAGTTATTGATTGTTCATATACGTAGGATATTTGCAGAGGATCTCCAAGTACATGAGCAGTCGGATATCGATAATCTATATGATGCTATCGCTAAATTAAATTTTATTTTTAAATCCGTTTAGGACTGGCCATCCCGTTTTGGCATTTCCGTGAATCCATCTAAATGTCAAGCAATACTTGTTGGTAGCACATGAACGCTGGCAAAAATTTACCTCAGATGCTTGCCATCCGTGTTTTATAATGAGAATTTGATCCCGTTCTCCGACTGGGTAAAAAACTTAACAAACAACGTCGGAGTGGAAAAAACAAGTCACTGAGGTCAGTCGTAGGTCCTCCTTGAGTCAACGTCACTGCTTCTTGATATATAAGTAGAGATGAGAGATATGACACATATTGCCCGAAATAATTAACCTTAAAAATATATGAGCGCATGGCTCTAACAGATAAACAATGTATTAAAGAAGGCGACAAGAGTTTTCGCCTGACCGACTCGCTTTTCGACTCAGTGGTCTGTTTCTAATTGCACATTGATCTCATCTAATTTTATTAAATAAAAAGTAGAATAGAAAACACGCCAGTAAACATACGAGTAAGTGTATTTGTAACATTTTATGTTTGTATTTTTTCTTTTAATTTTACATGATTTTAATTATACCTATTCTAATTTTGTTACATTAATAGAAGTTTGTTACATAAATATTGTGCAAAGGACAAATTGTTCATTTTAAGTATATTTTAAAATTTTGTTTGAAATTGACTGTATCGTTATTTTTAACGATTCATTCAGCTTTCTTTCAAACTTGTCAAAACTACATGGGTTTTGTACCAAAAAAGTAGGATATATCACACCTCAGGGTGTGGTATATTCTTATAATAAATAATGGAACTATGGTTCGTGGCGCAAAAATCTTTTCATGTAACCAAAAATTACAAAGAGCGAGGTTTACACGAGCGAACGGACTAATTATTTGACATCTTAGTATAGTCACTAATTAATATTTTCTGCTTTGGAATATTGATGTTTAATTAGTATATATAATTATATATTAATCACTGATTTCTACTTGGTCCAGAGTGCGAATTTTCCGGTTAAGTGCCCACCATCACCGCGTTTTTCCTCTTGCTTGGAAAGTCTGTTGCTGATAATAATTTTTTTATGAGTTAGGATGACAAACGAGCACACAGTCCACCTGCTGGTAAGTAGATGCTGTGGCCCATAGACATCTATATTTAACCTTGGTTAGGAATCAAAATGCAGATGCGTTGACACCCCTGAGGACTACAATGTCTCGATTCCAATAAAACGGGTCTCCGGTTCTCTACACTCACCATACGAAATACAGCAGCGTTAAGCAGCTATTTTACGCTAGTATTTTGTGAGAGCGTGGTCCTTCCCCGGTCGAGCCGACCCTTTCCTGCTACAACCATAATATAGCTGCAGCGTGGCTCTACGACGTATAAATATTATATTGTATTTTATAATCATTGCATCCAATAATGATGTTATTCTTAGAGTTCCGTACAGGAATGGAACAGGAATGGAACCCTCACAGAATCACTTTGTAGTCCGAAATAATTTAGAAAAAGCAAACAATTTTACCATGTAACAGAATACGCCTACAACAACGGTAATAAAGAGGATTAATGTACCTGAATGTGTTACCCCTTACGCTATATGAGCTTGTAAAAATGTTTTTCATTTATCTTGTATATTGATGTGCAATATAAACAAAGGTGTACTTCCGTTTTAATATATTAGTGGCTTAGCTTTTGTAAATTCTTTAATATTAAAACAAATATGTATTATGACTTTATTACATTCCCGCCAAACTTTGGACCACAGTTTTAATATTATGTAAAACGGGCAAATGACAAGAAATGGAATTGCTTATAGAATAGAATAATTTTTTATTCAATATAGATCACAAGTATGTAATTCTTATTGAAAGTATTTTTTTACTTTACCACTAGTTCGAAAAAAACCTTTGTCCTGGAAAGAACCAGCAAGAAACCCAGCGGTACTTTTTTTTAATAAATTTTACTATATGAATGGTTACAACCTATTAACAAAATTTATTTCAGAAATGGCTTGGAAGCAACCATCTCATTCCCAGGGGTTATAATCAACCATGTATTTATATTTGTATTACAAACCTTTTTGTAAAGTTTTTGTTTAAAAATATTAAAACTTGGTAATAGAGATACCTTGTATATTATCTGGGACTGTGTTATGTTATTACGGTACGATTTTACTACAAACTCAGTAAGTTGTGGGTTCGAATCCGCCATTCCACTACTTTGGTGAACCACTCTTAACACGAGAATTTTAGGCATGTTTAGATTGGTTAATGGGAGTATTAGCAATGTTAAACAGCTTTATATCTTTTTTATAAAACAAAATTATACATACATACATATATATATATAGACGAAATATAAGATAAAATAACATTTGTTTAAAGTTCCCTGTAGCAAACACATTCTATCTTTTTATTAGGCGCCCCTATTATAATTTAAATATAAGATGACGGCTTGTTCAATCAATGGCAGCTTGTTTCAGGTCACTGACTACTACGATACGATACTAAACGCTTTATCATAACAAATATTATCATTTCATTGAACAACATATCATATGTGACCGGATAAATAAATCATACGGTATATAATGTAATGACTTTATTATACGAAACACATGAATATTCACAAGAATAAAATATAGGATCATGTCAAATGGAAGTACGTGGTCACACCCTACCTCTGCAACGGGCGTTAGTGTTCGTTATGTTAAGTTATAAACAAGCAAGGTTAATACGGTTTAAAAAACCCCGACTGCGTAAAAAATATTAATAATACCCACTATATGATTATATAAGAGCTTTATCACAGCTGTATTATGAATTTTGAAAATTTAAGCGATAATGGTCGTTTGCCAACTTTAAATTGTTATATCGTTAGATCTTAAGGTCATTAAAAGTGAAAAATGACTAGAGACACCTAAATATGTTTTTCAAAGACCTATTAAATAATACTTACACACTTGGCATAGTTCGTTGACTTTCATTTTTAACTTCCCTCTGAAAATTAATAATTTTCAAAAGTAGGAAGTTATTGACTTAATAAGTCGTGGTAGAGCCACGCTGTAGCTACATTATAGTTGTAACACAAATGGCTCGCTACGACCGGGGTGGGACCACACCCTCAAAGAATACACGCTTAAAATAGCAGTTTAAGTAAATTAAAGACTTGGCAAGCCGACTTCGGCTCTGTGTTGGTGGGCCGCGGCGAGAAGGGTGTCTTCTCCCGTTACGGCTTCAGCCGAGGTGGAGTCGCGGAGGAAGAGGAGTGTTGTGTATGGCGATGCACCACTCGCCTTATCCTTCGCGACTCTGACGAGGCCGCACCGTTGACGCCGTGGTGGTGGGGCTGCGGGGGGAGAGGAGTGTCGGTATTGCGAGGCGCAGCTCTCCCTACCCTCCGCAGTCGAATCTTGTTTGCCGGCGGAGCCATAGACCAAATCCATCACAGTGGTCAAGAAGGCTAGTACTTCTGACGGCTCATTTCTCTTGGCCCCATGGCTTTCGCGCATCGTTCACGGGGGCGTCTCTTACGTAGGTGAAGTTGGAGGCCTTGGAGGAAGGCGCGCCTCGTGTTCCTGGTGCGCCTTACCTGAAAAGGGGAGGAGTAATTCTCCCCCGGGAAGGGGCTGTCACGGGGCGCTGGTGAGGCCGCGGATGTGTGCGAAAGCGTTCCCGTAGCCCTCCTAATATGTGGCGAAGGTGGAACACCATAGGGTTTAGTCGGTTCGAATCCGACATAACCCAGTTAAAAAAACAATTAAGTTAGATTAAGTTTCGTTAGGGTCCCGTGTGCAGTGCCAGTGCTCCCATCGGACGTGTCCCCTGGTGACGGGTAGAGGAACGCCACCCAGATATGAAGACGAGGGACGTAAAGCTCGCTCAGCAAATTGCTTTTCAACTCCATATTGTCGAAAAAGTTGTCGATCGATCCCGTAACCGTAAAGGAGAGTTCGTTCGTGTGGTAGGCTGTGTGGAATATCAAAGCTGCAGCAGAAGAAATCGCACGAAGATCCTATCCCAACGTAAACGTCACCAAGCTATAAAGGAAGAGTTGCGTTCCCAATTTGCCAGTCTTTCGGCTAAGATGTAAAATCTTACGGAAGAAATTAATCTTCTCTACAAGCAGATACATGAGCGGTCTATTACTACCCAAGTGGCCACCTTGTCTACACAGCCAGCACCTACTGCATCCAAGTCTAGGAGCGGGAAAGAGAGACTTCAGAGAGAGATTCAAGATTTCATGAAATGAAAAATATCGATTTATCTGCACCGTTTGCAATTTCATGAAATGTTCCATTATTTTATGAAATGGCAAACACTACGTTCTGGATACGACATCTACATACATATATAATTAATATAAATGTTAAGTTACGTTTACATTTAAAGTAACGTTACTGTACGTAATGTTACAGACATTACAAAAATATTGTTATAGAATTAAAAAGCCATTTTTGGTTGAAATTAGGTTGTGCATTATTCACACTTTGCAAACACAAATGTGATTTTAAGCCCTTTACAAGTATAAATACGAGAAATGTAATTTGCTCGTTGCGAAAATAGATTATCAAATTTTCGAATCAGTTATGGAGTGAAGAGCAACGGAGGGAGAGGGTGAGACCTAACGCAATTTCAAATACGCCAATATTTCTCGTGTATAACGAAGACTGACTAGTAACTTAAAAGCCTTCATTGATTTCATGTCAACTACGACGGAGCTTGAGTGCTTTAATCTTACAAGCTTTTGGTTTCGTCATTGGGATTCAAAGTAATTTAATTTATTGCATAAGAATTTTTCCTTAGATACGTCATTCAAAGAATTACAAAATATCATCAAACACGACATTATCTATTATAAAATATATTTATTTAACCGTATTTTATTTTTATTTATCTATTATCTATTCAGTGACGGCTAATAAAAGTTCATAGGACTCAATCATAGATTACCTCATGGGGAGGATTTTTCCATAGTTGACACACTTGGCAGGTGTTGGCAACCACAGTTTTTATTACTTTGAATTCTTATCAAGAATATGCTGCTGCCCGTCTTCTGTTTTAGTTTTCTTCCATCGTCTCTTAGGACACCCTTGAGACGATACTACCCCATAGTGGATTTTCTCACACCGCCACTACGCGGTCATTTTTATAAAAATCTTTAATAAAAACATTTTGGGCGTTCTACATTGTTGATTTTACAGCATTGTGACAAATGATCTAGTCGTCTAGGGATACATCCATCCAACGCATTATAATCCAATAAAAAATATCTGCAATTACACGTTCTCTTATCGCATATATCTCAAAACTTGCAAGAGTACAAGTACGTGTTGCCAGTGATGAGATATTATCTAAGACGTGATCCATCACTGCTGGCCGTATGAGTTAATTTAAGGTCGGGGTTTCTCTGCATCACGCAATTTGAAGTGAAGATACACGTATCCACAGTAGAACCATAGTAACCAACGTAGCCCAAAAGGTCATTAAACTAAAGTGGTATATAGTTCGAAGAACCGACAACCGATCAAGAAGGTCTGCGTGCGATGGATAACAAAGTAAGTCTGTATAACAAGGCTTTAGCTTGACCTATTTCTTCATTATAATGATTTTTTATATTTATGCGTAGACTACACATTGATTAAAACTACTTTTACGGATTTTTTTCGCGTTTAATTTAAATCATTTTTAATTCCCGACGTTTCGGGTGCTTTCCAGCATCCATGGTCACAGGGGACTGAGGTGACTGACGTCCCGATATCAATGTCATCCCTGAGTACGTTCAGCTTTTTAATTATGATTTATGGTAAAGATATTAATAGTTATTTTGCAACCATCCGCTAAATTAAATAAAATGATGTGTCTTCCCTAGTTTGAGCATTTCATATTCCTAGTAGCATTTCCTACTTTAACTCTATATGCTCTCTCTTTAACATAGTCTTTGGTCCAATTTAAAAGGGGTCCTCGCAGTCCACATTCATCAAGCCTTTCAATCAGTAAGTCATGTCTAAGGGTGTCGAACGCTTTACTATATTCAAAGAAAACAACTAGAACATGTTTTTTTATTATCAAGATAACGGTTTACGTCGTCAGTAAAAGAAGATAAAAGTTGAGTGGTACTTTTATGCTGCTGAAAACCATACTGACTTTTATTTAAAATTGAGTGTTGACTATAGAAATTATTTATTTGTTTACTTATATATTTTTCAATTATTTTTTCTAGTGTAGGTAATATTGTTATTGGGCGATAACTGTCGTAATCCGTTTTCCTACCTTTTTTATATATGGGTCTTACAATTCCAGTTTTTAATTCAGTAGGGTACTTGCCTTTTTCTATACACGTATTTATTAGGTCGGCTATAGTTACCGATATTTTGTCCGCAATGGATATTAAGTCTATTGCTCGTATATTTTCTATACCTGCTGCTTTGTTCGTTTGAATGTTTTTATTATTTTAGCTACTGAGCTTGAAGTAGCCTTTTGATATCGAAATGTTACGTTTACAGGCAATCTGTACAGGTTCCTCGGTAAAAGGGGTCGATTGCAGGAAGGTACGATGCTTGAAACATCTTTCTGAAACGCCTGATTCTGAAATGATGGTTACGTTAATGAACTGGGCATTAAAAGAAAGTGAACGCAAGTAAGACAAAAGCGGAAATGGTTTTTGAAAGAGAAGAAAGCAAAACCGTATGTGAAATAACAATAAAAGGAGAGTTAATTGAGCAAGTGGATGAGTGTGTGTATTTGGGATGTGCATTTAGCAGGGATGGTAGATATGATAAGGATATATAACGACGAGTAAATGGAGGGAATAGAGTGAATGGGGCACTACACTCTATTATGAGGAACCAGAATGTGTCAAAAAAGGCACGTATGGTAATTCATAATGCTGTGTTAGTCCCTACTTTAATGTATGGTAGTGAAAGCTGGGTGTGGCAGAAGAAGCACCAAAGGAGAATAAATGCTGTAGAAATGCGGTCTTTAATGCCTATGCTAGGGTTGAATCTGAATGACAGGGTGAGAAATTGCGTGTGACCAGGATTAAGAAAGGAATGCTTCGGTGGTTTGGTCATGTAGAAAGAATGAATGAGGAAAGGGTGACAAAGGAAATTTATAAGGCAGATGTGAACGGCAGAGTCGGGAAGGGACGCCCTAGAAAAAAGTTTATCGACCAAATTGGCGATATTTTGAAAATGGGCCACGTTAGAAGACCCTTAACCGACGAACATGTA
Organism: Parnassius apollo; assembly: GCA_907164705.1. Taxonomy (NCBI): domain Eukaryota; kingdom Metazoa; phylum Arthropoda; class Insecta; order Lepidoptera; family Papilionidae; genus Parnassius; species Parnassius apollo. The sequence goes on along the minus strand of CAJQZP010000884.1, from coordinate 340,602 downwards.
TGCGTAGATATATGGATGTAAAGGAGGCGAAAGAGGTATGTCGGGATCGTGCCAAATTGAAGTCTCTGCCTACCCCTTATGGGTGACAGGCGTGAGTGTTTATGTTTTATGTTATGTATGTTAAGATTCATGTCAATCTAGAAAAAAAAGCAAGTGATAGAACAAGATAGAAGAAGCAGAGTCAACAATTGACACTAGACGGAAGTTTATCGACCAAATTAGTGATGGGTTAAAGATGGACCAAATCAGGAGTACACCATGTATGCGTAGATATATATATTGTAAGACACGCGAGTGAGGTGTGTAGGGATCGTACTAAATGGAAGTCCGTAGTCTCTGCTTACCCCTCTGAGTGACTGGCGTAAAAGTTTATGTATAATGTATTTATTATGTAAAATAGCAACATAGCCCGCCACATTTCCGCCCAGTGAAATTTTCTTGTTAACTATATTAAATATCGTCCGTTGTGATAACGCTTTTTTATATTTAATATGCTTACTTTATACAAGTGATGCATAATTTCAAACCAAAATATACCGGAGACCCCACTACATACAACCATTCTTAGTCAGAGATAAATTACGAGGTAGGCAGGTACATTTTTACACACGTTTAGTATATATATATATATATATATATATATATATATATATATATATATATATATATATATATATATATATAGTGATCTCTTTACGGTAAATGTTGAAGAAGTTGATCCGATATACAAATCCACCTTGCGATGGTTACGAAAAATGTTGATCCGATTTAAATGAGCCAATCAGAACACAGCAAACGATAAGATAAACGATCGGATGGCTGTATGCAGGCGCGACGTTGCCGTTTCGTATCTTTGGCGGTACAAGCTACAGATTAAATACGTGTTATGTAATGCATTCAGGGTGCTGTTTGGTCTACCTCGTTATTGTAATGCGCCGGGTATGTTCGCGGATGCGCGTGTCGATTGTTTCTACACCACCATGCGTAAATGATGCACATCCCTGGTACGCAGAGTGCGGGCCAGTTCCAATGGTATCCTGAGGGCATTTTCTGATAGGTTTGAGGTCAGTACCTGAACCATTGTTATATGGTGCAAGTGCTGAGTAATCGGGCCTGTCTTATATACTGGTTTAAAATTAGGTAAATAGTTTTAAGTTTTAAGAAAATTAGTTTTAAGATTTGTATTATTACTAACCACTATGATCCTTGTGGTCGAAATAAACGACTTTTTTTTAACGAATTACTCGACAATGCCCCTTCTTCTAGCGGAAGTGGTGGCAACGGCGACATAAGGTATTCGTCTGAGTACGTGTTTGCGATCGTGCGTGTGTGTGTGTGTGTGTGTGTGTGTGAGAGAGAGAGAGAGAGTGAGTGCGCGCGCGTGTGTGTGTGTGTGTATTTGTGTGCATATGTGTGCGCGCGCGCGTGTGTGTATGTGTGTGTGTATGTGTGTGTGTGTGTGTATGTGTGCGTGTGCGTATGTGTACGTGTGTGTGTGTGTGTGTGTGTGTTTGTGTGTGTGTGTGTGTGTGTGTGTGTGTGTGTGTGTGTGTTGAATGGGTGTGAATGTGTGCACTGTTGTGTTTGTGTGTGTGCGTGTGTGTGCGGCAGTGTACGTGTGTGAGTGTGTGTATGCGTTTGTGCGTGTGCGCATGTGTGCATGTTTGCACGCGCGCTTGCGTGTTTGTGTGTGTGTGTGTTTACCATAAACCAGTTAACATGTTTTCTACATCTTCATAATCAAGATTTTAAGGACGCGTTTACAAAATTGATAAGTATAGAATCGAACTATTACATGAGATATTATCATGAGACCTTACCTCCGGTCTTGATGTAGTGACCTCAAAATGTAATTCGGAATTACTAGTGGAACTCCTGGACTAGTAGAACTGGGTGTGCTGAGTTTGGGCTCGTTTTATTAGTTATGATGAGTACTTACCTCCGGACTTGCTGAAGTGACCTGAAGGTGTACTTCGGTATCTAACACTGTAACACCTGGACTAGTAGAGCTAGGTATGCCGAGTTTGGTTTTTTTTTTGTTAGTTATGATGAAACCGTCACGAGAGAAAAGTTCTTTTCACTTTATCTCTTGTACCAATAGGTATCCAAGCTGATATTCGGAAAAATGAATAACCTCGTAGTAACATCTTTAGGGGCAGTATCGATATCTACTTACCAGCCACACTGTTTTTCGCTGCAAACTGTCCTTTATATGAGCCTCACTTGCCCTCACGCGGTAACCACTTTACTGCACTCCAGTGCACCCACCAACATCTCTGCCACCTACGCCTCCACATCTACCACCGCACCCCTCTCTAAGCTTTCGTTCTCCACCTCCGCTACCTCCGCCTCCACCATAAACTCTGCTCCATCCGCCTCAACAATAAACTCCACTCCCTCCGCCGCCACCAACACGCACCGTCACTATTCTTTCCGCCTCCAACACAATTCCCCGTTTCCACTATTACTGACTTCACCACAAATTCCTCTCCTCCGCCTTACTACATACTACGCTGCATTCACCTCCGCCTCCACTTCTTCATTCTCCGCCTCCGTTTTATGCACACACACACACACACACACACACACACATATATACACACTCAAACACGCACTCAGACGAACACACACGCACGCACACCCACCCGCACGCACGCACCCGCACGCGCATACACACACAAACACGCACTCGGACGAACATACACGCACGTACCCACACCGCACGCACGCACGCACACGCACGCGCATACACACACGTGCGCTCTAGCGCACTCACATAAATACAGACACACACACGCACACCTAAGCACACACACACACGCACAAACACAGACACAAATTCACACACACATACAAACACACGCGAGCGCACACATACATAAACGCACGCGCGCGTACACATACACATACGCGCGCGCGCTCGCACACACACACACACACACACATACACATACACGCACAAGCACATACACAAACACAAAACAACAGTGGCCACACGCGCGCACACACGCACACACTCGTACCCACACACACAAAAGCAAACACACGCGCAACCGCACACACACACACACACACACACACACACACACACACACACACACACACACACACACACACACACACACACACCGAACAACAGTTAACACACGCACGCAAACACTCACACACACACACACACACGTACTAAAAAAAACACAACAGTGCACACACTCACACATACACTCACACACACGCGCACGCACATGCGTTCACACGAACACACATGAACGCACATACACCCACACGCACGCGCACACTCAAACTCGTATAAAAACACACACACACACACACACACACACACACACACACACACACACACACACACTCGAGTGGACGCTACAACTAATTTATTTGTACACATTTTTTTTTAAATTTGTAAAACACTAAAATTAATTTGTAATAAAGTACTATCCATCATCTTTTAATTGATCTATGACAAATGAATAAAATAACAGAAATTCACTCACACGATAACAAAAACTCGAACAAACGTCTATCCACAATAAAACCTGCCAACCAAAGTTTGATCCACAAAATCGTACGTATTTTCTTACCTTATTACTATAACGAAGTAGCCTACTGGGTTCTCTGTCACATACAGAACGCGACGTTGCCGCTTCGTGTTCGAGTACCTATTCGTCAATTATGGCTCCGGATCCACTTAGTCTAAGTAAATGTCGCATATAAATTAAATATACTCTGGATCTAAAAAATCATATTCAGTATGATTTTTTCGACCGTTTATAAATCAACAAATGTTGGTCAAATCGCTGACGAGTATATTGAAATCCTGTTAGTGCAGATCCACCGACGTCACACGCGCATCAAGAATGGATCAAAGTATATCAGTTTGTGCGACGAGGAGCTGAGCAAACACGTCAAATAGGTGGATCAACAATTGTTCTAACTTCTCACTGGATCAACATTTACCGTGAAAGGATGATTATATATATATATATATATATATATATATATATATATATATATATATATATATATATATATATATATATATATATATATATATATATCGTAATATTAAGGAAGTAAAAGTGACATTTTTAAATTATTTGCGTATTACAGGCATACTGCCAGTGCTTTTAATCGATCAGCTTGTGGGTGCAACAACGTTATTTTGCAGTGTATAGACAAATTTGCAGAGAAGGTTCAGAATAAATAATAAAGGCAAATGGTGAAGAGAAATTACTTAAAAAAGCTTATATATTCTGTCCTTTTTATTATTTAAATTCAAAATGCGTGATAATGCATTATTTTAACCGAATTCACCAAACACATTCTTAAGGGCAAAATTCAATTAGGGATAATTTCAAATAAAAGTAGAAGACGTATTTACGCATATTTTTAAAAACTGCAATAACGCTATATCATTATTTATATATTTAACTAAAATTTAAATTTTGGCTACTCTTTGAAAAACTTAATTGATTTTTTTTATTGATTAGAATGGTTAGATGACAAAATCATCTATTTTTATAAATAATACTACCATTTCTACTGACAAAGTCTAAATAAATATTATAAAATTATAACAGATTTTTTTTACAAATTTATCTAAATTAATTATTCGGTCACAAGAATAAAATAGATGAATAACAGGAGCTCAAATGTGTAACTTTACTGAATTAAATACGAGCGAGCCGCTGGCAAGCTTAGTGAGGGTTTTGCGTAATCTATTGTTTGAAGACTTAGAATAAATAAACACCAACTGTTACCGAAATTTGTTTTCGTGTTTTACATATACTCGAGCTCGTATGTATATATTGTAGGATAATAAGATTAACCGAATGTTTCGCAAAAATTCAGGGATATCGAGAAAACACGGATAACTAGACAATGACATTTCTCAATCTTACTGAAAACGTCTCATCAAACTTCTACGTGGTAGAGCCATGCTGCAGTTATATTAGTAGTATAGTCGTAGCACGAATGGGTCGGCTCGACCGGGGAAGGACCATGCTCTTACAGAATACCAGCGTGAAATATTAGCTTAATGTTGCTGTGCTTCGTATGGTGAGTGTAGAGAACCGGAGACCCTTTTTGCTGGAAACGAGGCATTCCATCTTAGTCCTCAAGGGTGACAAAGCATCTGCATTTTGAATCGCATACGAAGATGAATTGCTTTGTATATACTTAACTTTGATTGGATTGATTTTGATTTATAGACGTATGGTTTATGAGTAATTATTTTTTTGTCAAAGTATTACCTCCTTTTTACACAGGAATATTGGCCTAAAGTTACTTCTGCAACAGCTGCGGGAAATGCAGTCCCTTCGCCCTTGCGTAGCAAATCGAAAGCACCATGTACCTGCAAATTGCTACGACGCGGCAGGCGGGAGCTGCTGTCCCTCCGCGCAAACGGCTTTATAAAATCACTATAGAGGTAGGGCAGACAAAGCTACGTGGAGTCGGGGCGTGCTGATTCGGTTTTAGAACGGATTCGATCAATCGTCTAATTACCCGTGTTTCGTGACCTGGAACGCATCTTAAAACGCCCTGGGATGTAACAACATACATCCCAGGGTGTTTAAACGGTTCACGCAGTCTCCAACTAACAACTACTTCGAGTTCACTAAGTTTGGCCTCAGCGCTAGCAGTGCTGCTTGACTATCAGAGTATTATATAAATTATATGGTACTGCTTTTGCGTATTAATTTCCGCACACTGAAGTATGGCAAAAATTTCTGCCGGGAAGATAGAGGTGAATCTACCCAAATTCATACTTAGTTTGAATTTCCAGATCCCCCACAAATTCCAAAGCCTACGTTGAGGCCCATTTTAGAGCCATCGGTATACCATATGAGGCTACCGACCTCACAGACAACCTGGCCATTGAGCCAGTTTTCTCTGGAGGGTAGTTCCACTATATACTTTTTGTCAAGTGTATAATGGACGCGTGATATCTGAGGTCATGCATAAGACCGGTGTTTCCTTAATTGAGTCGACCATGGATCTCAAGCTGTAGGAGCGCAAGTTTAATCCGCCCTGGGCGTTAATACAATAGAAACTAGCCTTCCGCTCCTTGTCTAGATAAAGATCAATGGGCGTTAGGCATAGAAGTGCATTAAGAGCCGCTCCAGGCTCTGAAGGCCAGATCAATGTTGTCCTCTACAAAACAAACCTCCACCACGGCAGAAGAAGCTGCTGTATGGTGAAGATTTTCCTGGAGGACCCTCGTTTTATCCTTCAGGTTAGCCATTTATAGGCGTGGGGGGAAGGGGTCTTTACCGCCTGTTAAGGACTGAGACGTCCTTTATCGGCGCTTTTAACCCCCGCCTTACCTTTCACTTTATCGCTCCCACCTCCCTTCCACTTACCCCTGGACGACACCAGCGGAAGCCATCGGATCGAGGCGAGATCAACGCCTTGGGTTTTCGTCAGTCTCGCTGATGGCGTTCCAGTCTCACTCCGAGAGGTGGAGAGCTGGGGAGATTGGAGTTGGGGTGGTTCAGGCTCAATTGCCACGTCAGAGCCACCCCAACTTTAGTTATCATCTTAAAGCGAAGGACGACTCTGCCACCCGCCTTTCGAGAGCCGAGCCAGAGCCTCCGCCGATGGATCGTCCAAAAAAAAGTTTACTAGGAACCCATTCTCCTCGTCCCTACGGTGGAGGATTCTCCAGATCTGGGTATGGATCCCTTCATTTTGTGCCCTCAACAACACAGCCACCTCCTCTGGAGAGTCACCTAGGCTGCGGGACAGATAGGTAATGCCCAGCAGAGACTTATGCGGTTCTGCCTCTGGCCAGGGTTTCATTTTTCCGATTTCACCCACAATCCAGTCCTGGCTTGCCTTATTTTGGCACGTTACCAGAATCTAACCTTGCTTGTGAGTGAAACCCGAAAATTTTAGGCTTATACCCGGCTACGCCCTACAGGCCGTCTTAGCGATGGTCTGTGTCAGTGCCCGGTGGACCAGCCGCATCTGCTCCACACTCATAAGATTCGAATTACAAATTCCTACACGTGTGGAGCCAGCTACGGCACTGAAGCTGAGCTTCTTCTCCCCGTTGTCAGCTTCACAGACTTCCTGTGCTGGTCTTTGGGGGACTCTTCCTTAGACCGATTGCGTTTTATCGCCTTCGGAACTGGGGGAGGTTTGGCCTCTTCGACTTCTATCTCAGCTGCTATCAGCCTTCGGTACATCTTCCTTGCTGCCCCACTAAGCTTATAAGGCCTAGTGAACTTTTCTTTTCCCCTCCCTGATTCGTTTCCGATTGTGGTTCGGCTACAGACGTGCCTTCTACTTTACGGCTCGTCCCAGGTGGGGCGGAGTGTTGCATGGTATTGGTGAGGCTAAAAGAGTTTCTTCCAAACCTACAGGTAGTTCCATTAACGGAGATTTTCAATATTGTGTGCAAAATGTCGATTTTCGTCCATTTCTGGTCCCACGATTAGCTAGAGAAATATTCGGTCACCCCCGGCAGAGCTCCGCATGCCAAGGGAAGGGCTAAAATACTACCCGAATCGCTCTGGTTTCGGGTAGGCACCGTTTGCGACTGGACTCCTTCCAGCCACGTATCTATTATGCGAGGTGTAAGCGTGGTACGCTTGACACCTTGGATTGGGTTAGGATAAGAAAAAAGGGGTGAGATAAAAGAAAAGAAAAAGAGGATCGCGTGAATGTTTCTATTCTGTCTGTTTCCTATTGAACCAGACCAAATAACAGGCGACAGCCACTTGAAGGAGAACTACTCAGACTTGCCCTGGGGATCAACACGACCTGCGCTCTCTCCTAGAGTCATTCGCTAAACTGCTCGTCAGACAGGAGACCAAAATAAGTGCTAATCTAGCCCTACTGATAATTGCAAAGTTAGTAGACTAACCCACGCTCAAGTATACATATATACATTCATATACAACAATTATTTAAATATACTTAAAAATAACAAATAGCTAATATATAGCTAAAAGCATGGGTCACTCTTTCTAATCTACCATCATTTTATGTAAATTTAAATAGAGAAAGATGCTGGAGTATATAAAGGCTAGGAATTTTAATTAAAAAGCTTGTCTCTATACCCTCAAAGGCAACAGTCGTAGTCATACATCAATAAGGAAAACGTACATTTCTGCATTTAATTACGTAAATGCCTTACTTTAGAACTCTAGATATTGCCTGGTTTTAAAAGACACTCATCCTTTTTATTTGTTAAAAGTTATTAGCAGGATGAAATATGTGTTTTTTGTTGAGCAAGCCGCTCTTTTGTATATTTTCAAATTATTTTATAGTTAAAGAATATGTGAAAAATCGATAACATTCTTAAATAAAAAAACATTACAACGGCTTATGTGATAAAGCGATAATGATATTAAACAAAACGATAAATATATAAAGAAAATTTTATGAACAATGATGTAAGTATAAAAATAATTAACGAATAAGTGCACTCTATATTCTCTCAGACTCATAATCCAATGGGACGGCAATCCAACTCTAACAGAGAGGGATCGGGCGCAAGTCAATGGCTTCACGTGCTCTCCGAGACACGGGTGAGAGAAACTGTCTTCTGGTTGAAAAAGGTTGAACTCAAACTTCACAGGTTGGTGAATAAGAGCAGCAGCCAACGCTAGAGTATCGGCTCTGCGCTTATCTACCTAAAGTCGGTGTCAACGAACTGATTATCTAAAGTCCAAAAAATGTGGGCATGCAAACTTGTAAATATCTGTGTCTAGAAATTAACTGGAAAAGCCGCTGATGTGTATTAGAATAAGGACAGAATTAATTATTATTGTTGTTGTTATATAACTTGATTGTTTCGCAATGTGTTATTGTCATAGGTAATTTAAGGGATCCAAGGAACTACTAGACACACCAAAGGTTTTTTACAGAAGAGGAGGCAAACGAGCATGCGGCTCACCTGATGGTAAGTGACTACCGTTACCCATGGACAACCGCAACACCAGGGGGAATTGCAGTTGCGTTGCCGGAGTTTTAAAGTGCCGGGGAAAGGAGTAAGCTCTTTTCTTGAAGGTCCCTAAGTCGTATCGGTCTGGAAAAGTCGCCAGTGATAAACAATTCCACAGAGAAGTTGTGCGAGGAAAAAACTCCTAGTAAAGCGCATAATGATGGACCGCCAAGCTTCCAGGTAGTGAGAATGGTATCGTGTATTTTGACGCGATGTGCGTTCGTGAAACTTGGCGGCTGGAACTAATCTGAATAACTCCTCACAATACGCCTCGTCATAGATACGATAAACAAACGCAAAGGGATTCAACATCCCTACACAATGCCAGTGAATCGAGCCGATCAGAAACAACTCGGTAGTCGATGATTCGAATCGCTCTGCGCTGGATGCGGTCAAGTGGAAGGAGCTGGCACTGGGGTGCCCGGCCCGGAAATGAGAACAGTATTCCATGTGAGGCCGAACTTGCGTTTTGTAAATTTGCAAGCGATGTGCCGGTATGAAATACTGTCTCGCTCTGCTGAGCACGCCAAGCTTTTTAGAGGCCAATTTGGCCTTCACTTCCAAGTGACTTTCTTTGGAATTCCACAATTTCTCGGGAAGCCCATTGGAAGGGAGCTTCGAAAGAAGCGCCTTGTGCCAGACCCGATCGACTTTACTACTTTTTTTTTACTACTTTTACGACTACTACTTTGACGTAGTTAATACTTTTCTTTATTTTTCTTTTAAAATACCGGTAACGGATATATTTAGGCAACGATATTTTTTATATCTGATTTTTACCGGTAATTGAGTCAATTAACTAATGTTCGGGGGTTGAGGTAGAAAAATGAAATCCTTAGGTTTTGTACCCCTATGTAAAAAGTAAAATAAATCACTTAATTGACTTTTCTTTACAATAGTACAAAAACATACGATTGGCAAACAGATTAGAATGGTTTGCCAACTCCTTGTACGTATAAAGGAGATTAACTCTCAAAATTTTAATTCAAATTAAGTAAGACATAAGTGTATGTAAGTTTATTGTGTATTTTAGAGCGTTATTTAAATTAACATTCATTAATTTGTACATAATGCTTACTAAAGTTTTGTATCCAAAAGTCAATAATATTAAAGATTTTTTTAATTTGAATATAAATTAAAACTAAAACACTGTTATTATTATAGGTACAAGTTCTTTGAAAAATTTTGCAGTCCAAGAAAATTTTTAATAAAGAGCAAAAACGTTTCCGTATAATTTCGCATTATCAAACCACCCTGTGTCATCCGTACCAGCATAAAGAAGAAGGGGAAAAGGTTTTTTTGTAGAAGAAGGGCTAAACGAGCATGCAGCACACCTGCTGGAAAGTGTCGACAGCCGTCCACGAACCACTGCAACACCAGAGGAATACCAGGTGCGTTATTAGTCTTTTAAAAAGGAGTATGCTCTTTTCTTCAAGGTCCCTAATTCGTTTACTCGTCGTGCGAGAAACCAGGTCGAGTCGTCTAACGTACTCGTAGCAACCCTTGTTTTAACACTGGGAAATGCAATATTTTGTATTACTAATTTGTAAACTTTATTATATATTTCTTAAAATGTCCGTTAAAATGTGATGTAAAACTAGAATGCAAGCTGTAGATTACATTATTAAATTGTACGTTTTTTTTTAAATAACGCCTGTCTGTTTAAAGTGAGAGATGATCTCTTTAGCTTTCACTACTGGGCACATGACTCTTCACATTTCTGGCAGGGTTTTTTGCAGCAAGTAGGATTCATCGCGCCGCCATATTGCATATTGACAGACTCATTTTAACTTGATTTTCTTTCATATGACTACCGAGTACGTGTAATTTAATCTATCGCTTTGGTTCCGGTCGGAATCGAACTTGGACTGCTCGCGTCTTATTCGGGCACATAATTATTAGGAATTTCTGTATTAAAAACCTCCCCGGTGCTAAACCCAAATATCAACCGGTGTCAATCTTTGCATCTACCACGTTCCTTTAAGAAGCAACTGTACTGATATTAGATAGATGATGATAGATGATGGATGGTACCTATTAGGTTGATGGGTATATAATGATATGAAGAATTTTTATTTAAAGAATTAAAGTAACTTTTTTACGTGGTAGAGCCATGCTGCAGTTATATTAGTAGTATAGCTGTAGCACTTGGAGAATGGGTCGGCTCGACCGGGGAAAAGCCACGCTTTCAGAGGATACCAGCGTGACAATAGTAGCTTAATGTTGTTTGTGTTTCGTATGGTGAGTGTAGAGAACCGGAGACGCTTTTTACTGGAAACGAGGCATTCCATCTTAGTCCTCACGGTTGACAACGCATCTGCATTTTGATTTGTAATCTAGGATAGATGTAGATGTCTATGGGCCACAGCAACCACTTACCATCAGGTGGACTGTGTGCTCGTTTGTCACCCTATCCTACTAGAAAGTAACTGTTTAATTTAATTCTTTCGTAAATGACACCTGTTGGTAAATGTTAATATTAAATCTTATATGAAAATAGAAGAACTTTAACAACATAGTATACTAGTAACTAAAATAACAAAGTAACTAAGTCTTCGTGACAAAAATCATTATCACTTATATAACAAAATTTTACGCATACTGGTATATCATACAGGGTTATTTTGCAATAACCGGCCACATTTGCGGAGAAGGTTCGGTATAAATAATATGGTCAAATGGTGGAGAAAAGTAATTAAAAATATCTCAAACGTTCTGTCCTTTTTTATCTTCTGAATTCAAAATGCAGGGTAATGATTTTACTTCGTACGCATTGGTAAGAGTCGAATGGCAGGCAAAAACGTTGTTGCCCATAAATCGCATTCAATTTGGGATAATTTAAAATAAAAGTTGAAGCCTTATTTACCTGTATTTTTCAAAAACTGCAATAACGGCATATCATCATATTTTTAACATATTTGAATTTAAATTTAAAATTTGGCTACTCTTTGAAAAATAACTCAAGTCAATCAATAATTGAATAAGAAGATAAAATTATTTTTATTTAAAGAGAGATGGTAATACTAGCCACAATTTAAACATTTTAATATCAAAAAAATTTATGCGATATATGCATATATATATGCTTTTAAAGTAAGGGGCTGATAACGGAGATCTTCAAACCCCAGCTTTTTTAACCTGGAGACCGTCTGCTGTGCAGCTTGAGGTCTTGCATTGTCGTGCAGGAACAGCGGGGACGAGCCAATGACCAAATCTAGTTGAAGACATGCGAGCTTTCCCATCATTGTGTTCAGTTATTTACAGTACACATCTACAGCAATGCTCATTCCATTTGGTAAGAAGCTATGATGAATTACACTGGCTCTAGACCACCAACCAGTTATCACCACTTTTCCAAGGGTAATTTTTCGTTAAGGCAATGTTTAGGTGCTGAACTAGTATCCAACCAACTTGCTGAGCGAGCTGAGAAAATTCCTTCGTTTGTGTGCCTGTTGAGCAGTGCAAGGCACGTCCTGACGAGTACTTCACGCTGGCGATCATTGAGTTCGAGGGGCACCCACTTGTCAAGTTTTTTGACAAATATTGTTTTGATTTGAACATCGAAAGCTGCTGCTAATTAGGCCGTAGATTGAGTATCATTAGCTTCCACAATCGCCTACCAAAGTTTTCGGACGACAACGGGGTTCCTTTCCAGGTCGAAATTTCGGAAAGAGAAGCGAGCAAACCAATAGCAGGTGGTGCATTCGTTCATAGTACTCGCTCCGTATGCCGTGTGCCGCGTTGCTGCCACGACGGTACTCATATTCATTGTTGGTCTTAATAACCTGATCCTGTATCGCACAAACAAAACCCTCGGTTTCCTCAGAGGTCACCAAAACTTAGCCAGTGTAGCTTTTCCACCACCTGTACAGCTTTTCCTGAGAAAAACAGAATGCTCAGGTCTAATCCCGCAACATTGAATGTTTTACCTTGTGATTTGTCGATCATCACTGAAAATAATGACTTTTATTGTGAATCAAACTTAGGAGATAGACATATTATGTTAGGGTGGACTTTGTACTTTATTATGATGTATCTCTTAAAGTTTAGTCAGCGAAGCGAATATCGATTTTTGACAACCTAATTACAAAATATTCAAACTACCATTCAAACTTAATTAGAATGTATTGTACATATCAAGTACTTACTAACCTTCCATAAAACAATCCCTAAATGACAATGAGTGAAAAACATATCAAAATCTGTTGTGTGATTGAGTAGTTTAAAAGAAGTAAATGGGAAAGGGATTGTTTTGAAAAATGGAAAGCTACGTATTCATTTAATTTATCAACAGAACACTCAATCACCCCGTAAAATAAAAAATGTCGTACAAACAGTAACACTCTATCTCACCCTTTTTAGAGGGTTTGAATTTTTAGAAATCATATCTTAGTTAATTCCTACATAATAAAAGGAAGCTATGTTGTCATAATTTCATGCTTCTACCTTCTGCGATTTGAGCTTTACGCTGGTACTCTGTGAAACGTGCTCCTACCTCAGTTGATCCAACCCATTTGTGCTACAACCATAATATAGCTGCAGCGTGGCTCTACCATGTAATATAAAGAGTACCTTTAGTAAGTTTCAAGTTAATCACCCCGTAAAAAAATGTTCATACAAACTATAATACCATATTTGATCACCTTAGAAATTGAATTTTCCTAAATCATTTCTTAGTGGATGCCTATGTTATAAAAGGTAGCTTCTGTCTAACTTTCAGATTTCTATGTATAGTCGTTTGAGCTGTGCTTTGATAGACAAGTCAATTACTCAGTCATTTCCTCTTTGATATATATATATAGATTAGGAAGTAAAATTAAATATTATCTGCTGCCTTACAGATACTACACATAGCTTTTTTTTTATATAGAATAGGGTGACAAACGAGCACACAGTCCACCTGATGGTAAGTGGTTGCTGCGGCCCATAGAAATCTACATCTATCCTCCATTAAAAATCAGAATGCAGTTGCGTTGTCACCCGTGAGGACTGAGATGGAATGCCTCGTTTCCAGTAAATAGGGTCTACGTTCTCTGCACTCACCATACGAAATACAGCAGCATTAAGCTACTATTTCACGCTGGTATTCTGTGAGAGCGTGGTCCTTCCCCGGTCGAGCCGACCAATTCGTGCTACAACTATATTACTAATATAACTGCAGCATGGCTCTACCACGTATAAAATTTTTGCTTTGCTTTATTATGCCCTGCAGTGGACTATAAGGAGCTGATGAATAAGTAGTTTTGCATCTTTAAAGTATTTAGTTTATTTCAAATAGGGCCCTAATTTCATTTTTTAGCTGGGGCTCTTGGTTGCATAGCTACGCCACTGACTATGAACAATATGAACAAAATTTTCATTGTTTTCCTTACACTCATCTTGATTTCCTAGTAGGAAAGTTCATACAATCTTTAGGCTTTAACCAAAATCAGATCTGAGTAATAAAAATACAAAATTATTGATGATAACGCTGCTGCAAGACTGGAAGTTTTAATTAAAAACAAATTTAAAAAAATAAATAATTTAATCAGTAAATATCTTTAGGTGGTGGTCCACCGAATAAAAGTTTCCAAGAGGCAGGTACCAATAATTGTGAAAATATATCTTTGTCTTGATTAAATATAGGTAAAACTTTGTTCAAATTATGAACCATGTCATAAGCATCTGGACAATTGTCACCTTCTGAACAAAATTTATATAAAATAAAGCATGGCAACAAGTTTTCCTTGCAAATTTCAAAAAACATAGTGGCAAAACCTCCACCATAAATCCTTAACCGTGTTTGATCTTCTTGGTGTTTGGTCCAATTTAGTTTTTTAATTTCTTCTTCATAAAGACAACCTTCAGTCATTAAGTATCTAAATGGAGATGTGCTAATAAGCTTATTTTCATGAGCGTAACTACTTGTCAGTAATATTACATTTTTGATTTGCTTTGTCATAAATTTGCTAATTACATTTTCTAAAAACGATCGCGAGTGTTTGTAAACGAGAGGTGCTCTTATTTGTAAAACAACTATACTCTTTGATTCACAATGGTAAACTTCGCAGCTACACGACAAGTTCATGGATTTCAAATCATATGGATCATATCCTAAAACTGGAATAAGTGCTGGACTATAGACTGAAGAAAGTTTCTTCATATTCAACGATGAAATTAGCAAGTCACATGCAAGTTGCCCAACACGCTCTTGGTCGGTTTTTATAAATAATACTACCATTTCTACTGACAAAGTCTAAATAAATATTATAAAATTATAACAGATTTTTTTTTTCAAAATTTATCTAAATTAATTATTCGGTCACAAGAATAAAATAGATGAATAACAGGAGCTCAAATGTGTAACTTTACTGAATTAAAGCTGGCAAGCTTTAGAATAAATAAACACCAACTGCTACCGAAATTTGTTTTCGTGTTTTACATATACTCGAGCTCCTATGTATATATTGTAGGATAATAAGATTAACCGAATGTTTCGCAAAAATTCAGGGATATCGAGAAAACACGGATAACTAGACAATGACATTTCTCAATCTTACTGAAAACGTCTCATCAAACTTCTACGTGGTAGAGCCATTCTGCAGTTATATTAGTAGTATAGTAGTAGCACGAATGGGTCGGATCGACCGAGGAAGGACCATGCTCTTACAGAATACCAGCGTGAAATAGTAGCTTAATGCTGCTGTGCTTCGTATGGTGAGTGTAGAGAACCGGAGACCCTTTTTGCTGAAAACGAGGCATTCCATCTTAGTCCTCACGGGTGACAAAGCATCTGCATTTTGAATCGCATACGAAGATAGATTGCTTTGTATATACTTAAATTTGATTGGATTGATTTTGGTTTATAAGCGTATGGTTTATAAGTAATTATGTTTTTTGTCAAAGTATTACTGGTGGAGCCACGTGTTTAAGGCTGCCGAAAATCTAGTTCCCCGGTCAAACCTCAAACCTATTACGCGAGATATTAACTAAAGTGGACTGTATATGCGATTGCTTCTATGCTTATGTGAAGCGACTACTATAGCATGCGGTACAATGCACTCGCTCTTCCCTAAACTAAACTATTACTTGTCGAATCGATGAAAGGAATCCTGCTTGACTAGGAAAAAAACACAAATTGGAGCGGGTTAAATTATTAGCAAGCAGGTATAATTAAGGAGTATTGACTCACCGGGGTTTCTTCTTCCTGTCGATCACTATGGCGGCGACTTCCGGAACCTCCTCTGGACAGACACTTCTGGGGCCCCAGTGGTGCGTCAGGAGAGAAGCGTTGGTTCAACGACGACTGCGGCGGGAGAAGAGAGCGCGCGTCGGTCGCGCGTGTCTTATATATCCTCGGGTCCGATGATTACGCGATGTTCTAGAATCGTCTTCTTTCCCCTCCCACCCCACCACCCCGATGTGTCGATAGGAGGGTACGAATGATATTGTTTCGGAAGGGAATAATGATTCGACAAATTCCTACCGTCAAAAATAAAAAACGCGAATGGTTTTCCGCGCAACCATCTCCCCCCGCCCTTGAAGGATTTCCTTCAAAAAAAAAATAACTAAACAACTAGAGCTAAGATCGACTAACAAATAACTAACTAACGCTAAGATTACCTAAATTAAACTACAATTTCAGTCTAAAAAGCTAATTTAAATTATGGAAGAGGCAAGGGGCACAAACGGATAACCGGACGTAGGTAAGACCCAACCGTGGTCTTAACGCGAGCTATCCTAATTACTCCGTCGGAACCGGGAAAGACCTCCTCGACGATTCCTAACGGCCAGTGGAGAGGCGGCGTATTCTCCTTAGTGAGCACAACTACGGTTCCTACAGCTAAAGGCTCTGTCGCTGTGTTCCATTTTTGCCGAGACTGCAAAGTATGCAAGTATTCCATCCTCCATCGTTTCCAAAACGATTGCACTAACCGATCTAATAATTTGTGGCGTGTGGAAATGTTAAGTCTGTTCTCATCCATATCCGCGGCGGGCAGATACCTTAGAGGCGTTAAAGTCAAAAAATGTGCTGGAGTTAGAGCCAGCGGTTCCGAGGGGTCACTAGATAACGTCCGACAAAGTGGGCGGCTATTCATTACGCATTCAATTTGAGCGAGCACCGTACTTAGCTCTTCGAAGGACAAAATTTGATCTCCTATTACTCGGTATAAGTGGCTCTTTAGACTTTTAATATTAGTCTCCCAATTGCCCCCAAAATGACTCGCGGCTGGGACGTTCAGAGACCATTCAATGCGGTTCTCGGCTAGAATGTGAGCGAACTCCGAATTATAATACTTGCTAGCTAAGAGCTCATGTAGTTCCGATAGAATACGTTTTGCACCGACGTAGTTCGTACCGTTATCCGAATATAATCTACTTACAGGGCCTCTGCGCGATAGAAATCTTTTAAATGCACCCATAAAGCCTGCTGTGCTTAGATCACCAACGAGTTCTATATGCACTGCTCGAGTAGTTAGACATACGAAAATGCAGACGTAAGCCTTTGTGGATCTTATACCACGCCCGCGAGTGAGCGTGACCTTAAACGGACCAGCAAAATCAGACCCGGTGTGCGTGAAGGGCTTTACCGATTGTATCACTCTACAAGATCTAAGTTCCGCCATTTCCGGAAATGACGGCTTGGGGCGTGCCCGAAAGCAAGCTATACATCTGTGCACCCGATTGCGTATTAAACTACGTGCAGAAAGAATCCAATAATTCTGGCGCAAGATCGACATCAATAAATCGGGGCCAGCGTGCGAGTTCAATTTATGATGATAATCGACTAATAAGTTCATGATATGGTCTTTACGCGGTAAAACTATAGGGTGCCGTTGGTCGAAACTCAATTGCGAGTTGGACAAGCGTCCACCTACCCTTACAATCCCATCCTGTAAAAATGGCTTAAGGCGTTGAAAGGCGCGACTACAAGCTCTATTCGATTGTAATCTTGTAATTTCTTCAGAGAAGTGCGCACGTTGAAGTTCACGTAATACTAGCGACTCGGCATAGTTGTAATCGGATGCTAAGACATACGAACGTCGCGGTAAAAGCTTCGCGAATCGACAAACGTAAATTACGCTACGCAATAATTTCGACCAAGAGGACAAGCGGTTCGCCAGAGCAATGATTGGAGAAACCTCGCTCGAAACGTTCGCCACTAGAGCGTGTCTCTTCTCTTCCGGCGGTTGTGACACTGACGAAGGTTCGAAATCGGTTATTGGCCATTGTGAGGGATCCAAGTGAACCCAAGAAGGTCCATGGAACCAAAGCGGGTGGTCCATTATTTGCATCGGGGTGAGTCCCCGGGATAGACAATCGGCAGGGTTTTCCTTACCGGACACGTGATAAAAGTTCCGCGTTTCTAACTCGTCTTGGATCTTGGCCACTCGGTTCGCGACAAACGTATCCCAACGGTGGGGTGAAGAATGAACCCAACATAAGGCGACGGTGGAGTCGGAAAAGGCAAATATTCTTTCTATGTGAACTCTATCCCTACATGCGCCGATAACTGTGGTAATAAGCTTGGTGAGTACTAATATTGCGCAAAGCTCTAAGCGCGCCAGAGAGACAACCTTACGGGGGGAGACTCTCGACTTAGAACTAATGAGGCTAATCGAATTTCTACCATTATTCTGGACATGGAAATATACAACGCCCCCGTAAGCCTTCTCGCTGGCGTCTGCAAATCCAACAACCGTTATGCTGCTATTTCTATCGACATTTATATGACGCGGTATTTTAATTTCTCTTAGTAAAGGAAGTTCCTCTCTAAAGCGCTGCCACAATCGAACAATGCTGTCAGGCGGCGAGTCATCCCAATCGCATTCAAATAACCAAAGTTGTTTAATCAAAAGCTTAGCGTATAATACCACCGGAGCTACGAAACCCATGACGTCCCATAATCTAGCAACGCATGACAGTATTGTGCGCTTTGTGCATTTCTCTACGGGCGGATTTACCTTAAGGCTAAACACGTCGGACTCTGGTGACCAACACAGACCGAGCACCTTGTGTGTATCGGAATCGTCGAATTCCTTTATCGCCGAAAGACGGTGTGATAGTGGGATTGTATCTAAAACCGGACGCGAATTACTAGTCCACTTCACAAGATCGAATTGACCCGATTTCATGAGCCTTATAACCTCGGCGGTGGTTAGGGTGGCCTCCTCCACGCTATCGACCGAATACACAAAATCATCCATATATAATCCGCTCTCAATTGCCCTCTTAGCTTTAGGATAAGAGGGACCTTCATCGTGAGCGAGCTGTCTCACCGTGCGTAACGCATGAAATGGGCTCGACTTTAAACCAAAACAAACGCGGTTAAATTCAAACACCATTAGAGGTTCCTTTGGGTTGAAACGATATAAAATGCGCTGGAATCTACGGTCGCATTCACGGACCCCTATGCAAAGAAACATTTGGCGAATATCGGCGGATAGTGCTATACTAAACAAACGAAAATTGACTATTATATCAAATAAGCTGCCCTGTAAATTTTGCCCACTATAGAGGATATCGTTAAGCGACAGGTGAGTGCTAGTTTTAGCACTAGCGTCGAGCACTACACGTAATTTAGATGTAAGTTTGTCCTCTCTAATGACTCCGTGGTGTGGTATAAAATACGACGGTGTGTCTTCGTAGTTATCTAATTTCGAAGCCACAAGTGATATGTAACCTTCTCTTATATATTCGTTAATGACGCCGTCGTAAGCTTCCTTTAACTGGGGCGAAGCGAGCATCCTACGCTCCAAGCTGTAGAAACGTTTTTCCGCCATTTGACGCGAATCGCCGAGAGATAAAACATCTCCCTTAAAGGGTAGCGCTACACTATATCTACCGTCGCGATCACGAACGGTCGTGCGGACGTAAATTTCCTCGCATATCCTGTCAGCTGAACTAGCTATGGGTGGGACGTTCACCTCCTCCATCTCCCAAAATTTGCGGACTAACGACTCGAGCGGTTCGACAGCCATACCACAATAAGATGCTGCCGAAATACTATCTAGGATGGGGGCGGAGCCAAGGATCACATAGCCCAATACGGTTTCCAGTGCGTAAGGCGCGGTATGCGAGGAGTTGCCCCTGACCTTATTGTTTAACAAAAGATGAGGGAAAAGCGATGCCCCAATGAGCATGTCTATGTTTCCAGGAACGGCGTAAGTGTCGTCTGCTAGAGTCAAATTTTTAAATTCAATCATTGCCGAGGTGTCAACCGAAACGGTTGGCAACCGTTCAGTGACCCTATCTACTACTAGTGCATTTATATCAAAGTTAACGTTACGATCTATCCGAGAATAAAATTTTAAATTTATATATCCCTGTGTCGCTTTACTAGTACCTCCGATGCCTTTAACTACAGGACATGAAAGTGACCTATTTATTACTAAGCCTAAGCGCTGACAACATTGTCGTGTTATAAAGCTATTTTGGGCTCCGCTGTCCAGCAGTGCACGGACGCTTTGTTTGTTTCCACGCGAATCCCTAACCAAAATACGCGCCGTACCCAGTAACACGGTTGAAGGAGGTTGTGCTCCCATATTTGCCAATGAGCACAGAGCGACATCATCAGGTCGACCGCTAGAATCGTTGACCTTAGTAGGGGTGAATTCCTTATTCGCCTTACTTGACGCCGCTATGTTGCTATTTTCAAAATGTAATAGCGTGTGATGTTTCCTGGCGCACTTGCTACATACGGAACTCGAATTGCATTTTGCAACTAAATGCTTATCGCTTAAGCAGTTCAAACATAGGTTGTTTGTTTTTACTAACTTATAACGTTCGCTTGGTGAATATTTACGAAAAGTCGCACAGTTATATAAATTACCGTGTTTATCTTTACATACTATACAAGTATGCTGGAGTGATGTCGGCGTAGCGGTTACGTAAGTTAACGACCCTGCTATTTTAGATGATTGAGTCTGTCTACGGTCGACGCACCTTTTAATCTCCTGTTTAACGTTCGGTGAGCGCTGCATCACCTTTATTTGATCTCGCACGAACGATGCTAATGAATGAAAGGAAGGCATCTCCGAGCTACGATGCTCCATTTCAAACGCACGCACGGTGTCGGAGTCTAGTTTCTTCAATGCTATATGGAGAAACACCACGTCCATGAGGTCATTAAACTTCAAATTCTTAAGTGCAGCCACCGATGCCACAAATTTATCGAGAAACTGCTCTAAGCCGTTGATGTTCGCGGATGATATAGGTTTAAGATCGAATATCTGGTTCAAATATTCGGAAGCTAACATTCTCCTATCTTCATATTTAGTTTTAAGCGTTTCAAATATTAATACGTAATTGTTTGCTGTAGGTGTAAAACCCGAGCAGATCGACTGTGCTCTGCCACTAAGTTTGCTAATTAAGTAATATAATTTTTCAGCGTCCGATAACGATGGGTTGTTGTGTATATTGTTTTGAAAACTACTGAAGAAGAAGGGCCACGTCTTAATATCACCATTGAATACCGGAATATCTATTGGCGGTAACCTAATTGAGTCACGAGGGCGTACCTGCATTTCAGGCTTCGCTTCACCTTGAGATTGTAGCAATTTTGCGGTTCTCTTCACGCGACACAACATATCTTCGAATGCCAGCAGCGGTTGGTAGTTCACTATGTATTTCGGGTCGGTTTGTAGTTCCGAATGATTAATTTGGTCTAATATTCTTTCGTAATCTGTCCGCAAATTATCAATCGTTTCGATTTCATTTAAAAAGGCCTCCCGTACTGCCTCTATATGAATGTTCTTTATATAATCACTTATATTTTGCACACGCGAAAAGAGTATGTCCCTCTTGGCATAAAGCGTTTTAATTTTGATTTCACTTCCACTAACTGCCATTTTAAATTATTATAATAAAGTTATATTAATCACAATTAATCTCACACGCATAAACGACGTAGGATGAATACTCGGCGTGCTGTATTACGTAATCAGATCGAGCGCCCGATGCAGTCAAGGCTACGCGTCGTTTGCTAAACCTAATAATTTTATAAAATTGTGGGGTAAGCGTATCAAACGGTTGCTATCACGCCGTTTCAATTATTTAATAAGCTTTAAATTTAACCAAATACGAGCGCTATTAAATGAATAATTCTGCTTGCGAGTAACAAATCAAAATTTTAATTTAAACGAACACTATTTAAGTCTATTCCATAAGTTAGAGTGCGTTATCTAAACAATTAATTTAATAATTCGACCAGAAAATGGTTGGATAACCACTAAACACCAATCCAGATCCTGCCGAAGTGACCATAAAATGGTGGAGCCACGTGTTTAAGGCTGCCGAAAATCTAGTTCCCCGGTCAAACCTCAAACCTATTACGCGAGATATTAACTAAAGTGGACTGTATATGCGATTGCTTCTATGCTTATGTGAAGCGACTACTATAGCATGCGGTACAATGCACTCGCTCTTCCCTAAACTAAACTATTACTTGTCGAATCGATGAAAGGAATCCTGCTTGACTAGGAAAAAAACACAAATTGGAGCGGGTTAAATTATTAGCAAGCAGGTATAATTAAGGAGTATTGACTCACCGGGGTTTCTTCTTCCTGTCGATCACTATGGCGGCGACTTCCGGAACCTCCTCTGGACAGACACTTCTGGGGCCCCAGTGGTGCGTCAGGAGAGAAGCGTTGGTTCAACGACGACTGCGGCGGGAGAAGAGAGCGCGCGTCGGTCGCGCGTGTCTTATATATCCTCGGGTCCGATGATTACGCGATGTTCTAGAATCGTCTTCTTTCCCCTCCCACCCCACCACCCCGATGTGTCGATAGGAGGGTACGAATGATATTGTTTCGGAAGGGAATAATGATTCGACAAATTCCTACCGTCAAAAATAAAAAACGCGAATGGTTTTCCGCGCAACCAATTACCTCCTTTTTACACAGGAATATTGGCCTAAAGTTACTTCTGCAACAGCTGCGGGAAATGCAGTCTCTTCGCCCTTGCGTAGCAAATCGCAAGCACCAAGTACCTGCAAATTGCTACGACGCGGCAGGCGGGGGGCTGCTGTCCCTCCGCGCAAACGGCTTTACAAAATCACTATAGAGGTAGGGCAAATAAAGCTACGTGGAGTCGGGGCGTGCTGATTCGGTTTTAGAACGGATTCGATCAATCGTCTAATTACCCGTGTTTCGTGACCTGGAACGCATCTTAAAACGCCCTGGGATGTAACAACATACATCCCAGGGCGTTTAAACGGTTCACGCAGTCTCTAACTAACAACTACTTCGAGTTCACTAAGTTTGACCTCAGCGCTAGCAGTGCTGCTTGACTATCAGAGTATTATATAAATTATATGGTTGACGTAGTGCTTTTGCGTATTAATTTCCGCACACTGAAGTATGGCAAAAATTTCTGCCGGGAAGATAGAGGTGAATCTACCCAAATTCATACTTAGTTTGAATTTCCAGATCCCCCACAAATTCCAAAGCCTACGTTGAGGCCCATTTTAGAGCCATCGGTATACCATATGAGGCTACCGACCTCACAGATAACCTGGCCATTGAGCCAGTTTTCTCTGGAGGGTAGTTCCACTATATACTTTTTGTCAAGTGTATAATGGACGCGTGATATCTGAGGTCATGCATAAGACCGGTGTTTCCTTAATTGAGTCGACTATGGATCTCAAATCTTTAATCCGCCCTGGGCGTTAATACAATAGAAACTAGCCTTCCGCTCCTTGTCTAGATAAAGATCAATGGGCGTTAGGCATAGAAGTGCATTAAGAGCCGCTCCAGGCTCTGAGGGCCAGATCAATGTTGTCCTCTACAAAACAAACCTCCACCACGGCAGAAGAAGCTGCTGTATGGTGAAGATTTTCCTGGAGGATCCTCGTTTTATCCTTCGGGTTAGCCATTTATGGGCGTGGGAGGAAGGGGTCTTTACCGCCTGTTAAGGACTGAGACGTCCTTTATCGGCGCTTTTAACCCCCGCCTTACCTTTCACTTTATCGCTCCCACCTCCCTTCCACTTACCCCTGGACGACACCAGCGGAAGCCGTCGGATCGAGGCGAGATCAACGCCTTGGGTTTTCGTCAGTTTCACTGATGGCGTTCCAGTCTCACCTCGAGAGGTGGAGAGCTGGGGAGATTGGAGTTGGGGTGGTTCAGGCTCAATTGCCACGTCAGAGCCACCCCAACTTTAGTTATCATCTTAAAGCGAAGGACGACTCTGCCACCTGCCTTCCGAGAGCCGATCCAGAGCCTCCGCCGATGGATCGTCCAAAAAAAAAGGTTACTAGGAACCCATTGTCCTCGTCCCTACGGTGGAGGATTCTCCAGATCTGGGTATGGATCCCTTCATTTTGTGCCCTCAACAGCACAGCCACCTACTTTGGAGAGTCACCTAGGCTGCGGGACAGATAGGTAATGCCCAGCAGAGACTTATGCAGCTCTGCCTCTGGCCAGGGTTTCATTTTTCCGATTTCACCTACAATCCAGTCCTGACTTGCCTTATTTTGGCACGTTACCAGAATCTAACCTTGCTTGTGAGTGAAACCCGAAAATTTTAGGCTTATACCCGGCTACGCCCTACAGGCCGTCTTAGCGATGGTCTGTGTCAGTGCCCGGTGGACCAGCCGCATCTGCTCCACACTCATAAGATTCGAATTACAAATTCCTACACGTGTGGAGCCAGCTACGGCACTGAAGCTGAGCTTCTTCTCCCTGTTGTCAGCTTCACAGACTTCCTGTGCTGTCTTTGGGGGACTCTTCCTCAGACCGATTGCGTTTTTCGACTTCGGAACTGGGGGAGGTTTGGCCTCTTCGACTTCTATCTCAGCTGCTATCAGCCTTCGGTACATCTTCCTTGCTGCCCCACTAAGCTTATAAGGCCTAGTGAACTTTTTCTTTTCCCCTCCCTGATTCGTTTCCGATTGTGGTTCGGCTACAGACGTGCCTTCAACTTTACGGCTCGTCCCAGGCTGGGGCGGAGTGTTGCATGGTATTGGTGAGGCTAAAAGAGTCTCTTCCAAACCTACAGGTAGTTCCATTAACGGAGATTTTCAATATTGTGTGCAAAATGTCGATTTTCGCCCATTTCTGGTCCCACGATTAGCTAGAGAAATATTCGGTCACGACCGGCAGAGCTCCGCATTCCAAGGGAAGGGCTAAAATACTACCCGAATCGCTCTGGTTTCGGGTAGGCACCGTTTGCGACTGGACTCCTTCCAGCCACGTATCTATTATGCGAGGTGTAAGCGTGGTACGCTTGACACCTTGGATTGGTTTAGGATAAGAAAAAAGGGTGAGATAAAAGAAAAGAAAAAGAGGATCGTCTGAATGTTTCTATTCTGTCTGTTTCCTATTGAACCAGACCAAATAACAGGCGACAGCCACTTGAAGGAGAACTACTCAGACTTGCCCTGGGGATCAACACGACCTGCGCTCTCTCCTAGAGTCATTCGCTAAACTGCTCGTCAGACAGGAGACCAAAATAAGTGCTAATCTATTCCTACTGATAATTGCAAAGTTAGGAGTAGACTAACCCACGCTCAAGTATACATATATACATTCATATACAACAATTATTTAAATATACTTAAAAATAACAAATAGCTAATATATAGCTAAAAGCATGGGTCACTCTTTCTAATCTACCATCATTTTATGTAAATTTAAATAGAGAAAGATGCTGGAGTATATAAAGGCTGGGAATTTTAATTAAAAAGCGGTGTCGGTGTCAACGAACTGATTATCTACAAGTCCAAAAAATGTAGGCATGCAAACTTGTAAATATCTGTGTCTAGAAATTAACTGGAAAAGCCGCTGATGTGTATTAGAATAAGGACAGAATTAAGTATTGTTGTTGTTATATAACTTGATTGTTTCGCAATGTGTTATTGTCATAGGTAATTTAAGGGATCCAAGGAACTACTAGACACACCAAAGGTTTTTTATAGAAGAGGAGGCAAACGAGCATGCGGCTCACCTGATGGTAAGTGACTACCGTTGCCCATGAACAACCACAACACCAGGGGAATTGCAGTTGCGTTGCCGGAGTTTTAAAGTGCCGGGGAAAGGAGTAAGCTCTTTTCTTGAAGGTCCCTAAGTCGTATCGGTCTGGAAAAGTCGCCAGTGATAAAAAATTCCACAGAGAAGTTGTGCGAGGAAAAAAAACTCCTAGTAAAGCGCATAATGATGGACCGCCAAGCTTCCAGGTAGTGAGAATGGTATCGTGTATTTTGACGCGATGTGCGTTCGTGAAACTTGGCGGCTGGAACTAATCTGAATAACTCCTCACAATACGCCTCTTCATAGATACGATAAACAAACGCAAAGGGATTCAACATCCCTACACAATGCCAGTGAATCGAGCCGATCAGAAACAACTCGGTAGTCGACGATTCGAATCGCTCTGCGCTGGATGCGGTCAAGTGGAATGAGCTGGCACTGGGGTGCCCGGCCCGGAGATGAGAACAGTATTCCATGTGAGGCCGAACTTGCGTTTTGTAAATTTGCAAGCGATGTGCCTCTGCTGAGCACGCCAAGCTTTTTAGAGGCCAATTTGGCCTTCCATTCCAAGTGACTTTCTTTGGAATTCCACAATTTCTCGGGAAGCCCATTGGAAGGGGAGCTTCGAAAGAAGCGCCTTGTGCCAGACCCGATCGACTTTACAAATTTTTTTTTACTACTTTTACGACTACTACTTTGACGTAGTTATACTACTTTTCTTTATTTTTCTTTTAAAATACCGGTAACGGATATATTTAGGCAACGATATTTTTTATACCTGATTTTTACCGGTAATTGAGTCAATTAACTAATGTTCGGGGGTTGAGGTAGAAAAATGAAATCCTTAGGTTTTGTACCCCTATGTAAAAAGTAAAATAAATCACTTAATTGACTTTTCTTTACAATAGTACAAAAACATACGATTGGCAAACAGATTAGAATCGTTTGCCAACTCCTTGTACGTATAAAGGAGATTAACTCTCAAAATTTTAATTCAAATTAAGTAAGACATAAGTGTATGTAAGTTTATTGTGTATTTTAGAGCGTTATTTAAATTAACATTCATTAATTTGTACATAATGCTTACTAAAGTTTTGTATCCAAAAGTCAATAATATTAAAGATTTTTTAATTTGAATATAAATTAAAACTAAAACACTGCTATTATTATAGGTACAAGTTCTTTGAAAAATTTTGCAGTCCAAGTAAATTTTTAATAAAGAGAAAAAACGTTTCCGTATAATTTTGCATTATCAAACCACCCTGTGTCATCTGTACCAGCATAAAAGAAGTAGGGGGAAAAGGTTTTTTTTGTAGAAAAAGGGCTAAACGAGCATGCAGCACACCTGCTGGAAAGTGTCGACAGCCGTCTACGAACTACTGCAACACCAGAGGAATACCAGGTGCGTTATTAGTCTTTTAAAAAGGAGTATGCTCTTTTCTTCAAGGTCCCTAATTCGTTTACTCGTCGTGCGAGAAACCAGGTCGAGTCGTCTAACGTACTCGTAGCAACCTTGTTTTAACACTGGGCAATGCAATATTTTGTATTACTAATACTATAATTACTAATGTAAACTTTATTATATACTCGTATTTCTTAAAATATCCGTTAACATGTAATGTAAAACTAGAATGCAAGCTGTAGATTACATTATTAAATTGTACGTTTTTTTTAAATAACGCCTGTCTGTTTAAAGTGAGAGATGATCTCTTTAGCTTTCACTACTGGGCACATGACTCTTCACATTTCTGGCAGGGTTTTTTGCAGCAAGTAGGATTCATCGCGCCGCCATATTGCATATTGACAGACTCATTTTAACTTGATTTTCTTTCATATGACTACCGAGTACGTGTAATTTAATCTATCGCTTTGGTTCCGGTCGGAATCGAACTGGGACTGCTCGCGTCTTATTCGGGCACATAATTATTAGGAATTTCTGTATTAAAAACCTCCCCGGTGCTAAACCCAAATATCAACCGGTGTCAATCTTTGCATCTACCACGTTCCTTTAAGAAGCAACTGTACTGTATATTAGATAGATGATGGATGGTACCTATTAGGTTGATGGGTATATATAATGATATGAAGAATTTTTATTTAAAGAATTAAAGTAACTTTTTTACGTGGTAGAGCCATGCTGCAGTTATATTAGTAGTATAGCTGTAGCACCATAGAAATATAATATCTATGTGTAGCACGAATGGGTCGGCTCGACCGAGGAAAGGCCACGCTCTCAGAGGATACCAGCGTGAAATAGTAGCTTAATGCTGTTTGTGTTTCGTATGGTGAGTGTAGAGAACCGGAGACCCTTTTTACTGGAAACGAGGCATTCCATCTTAGTCCTCACGGTTGACAACGCATCTGCATTTTGATTTGTAATCTAGGATAGATGTAGATGTCTATGGGCCACAGCAACCACTTACCATCAGGTGGACTGTGTGCTCGTTTGTCACCCTATCCTACTAGAAAGTAACTGTTTAATTTAATTCTTTGGTAAATGACCCCTGTTGGTAAATGTTAATATTAAATCTTATATGAAAATAGAAGAACGATATATATATATATATATATATATATATATATATATATATATATATATATATATATGTATGTATATATAAATATATGTATATATATATAAATATATATATATATATATATATATATATATATATATATATATATAAGTCTTCGTGACAAAAATCATTATCACTTATATAACAAAATTTTACGCAAACTGGTACAGCTGGTATATCATACAGGGTTATTTTGCAATAACCGGCCACATTTGCGGAGAACTTTCGGTATAAATAATATTGGCAAATGGTGGAGAAAAGTAATTAAAAATATCTTAAACGTTCTGTCCTTTTTATCTTCTGAATTCAAAATGCAGGGTAATGATTTTACTCCGTACGCACACATTGGTAAGAGTCGAATGGTAGGCAAAAACGTTGTTGCCCATAAATCACATTAAATTTGGGATAATTTCAAATAAAAGTTGAAGCCTTATTTACATGTATTTTCAAAAACTGCAATAACGGTATATCATCATTTATATTTGAATTTAAATTTAAAATTTGGCTACTCTTTGAAAAATAACTCTATATATTTGCAGCTACGCTAAAAACTAAAAGTCGATAGAGATTAATTTTATTTTTTAATTGAATAAGAAGATAAAATTATGTTTATTTAAAGAGAGATGGTAATACTAGCCATAATTTAAACATTTTAATATCAAAAAATTTATGCGATATATGCATATATATATGCTTTTAAAGTAAGGGGCTGATAACGGAGATCATCAAACCCCAGCTTTTTTAACCTGGAGACCGTCTGCTGTGCAGCTTGAGGTCTTGCATTGTCGTGCAGGAACAGCGGGGACGAGCGAATGACCAAATCTGGTTGAAGACGTGCGAGCTTTCCCGTCATTGTGTTCAGTTATTTACAGTACACATCTACAGCAATGCTCATTCCATTTGGTAAGAAGCTATGATGAATTACACGGGCTCTAGACCACCAACCAGTTATCACCACTTTTCTAAGGGTAATTTTTCGTTTAGGGCAATGTTTAGGTGCTGAACTAGTATCCAACCAACTTGCTGAGCGAGCTGAGAAAATTCCTTCGTTTGTGTGCCTGTTGAGCAGTGCAAGGCACGTCCTGACGAGTACTTCACGCTGGCGATCATTGAGTTCGAGGGGCACCCACCTGTCAAGCTTTTTGACAAATATTGTTTTGATTTGAACATCAAAAGCTGCTGCTAATTAGGCCATAGATTGAGTATCATTAGCTTCCACAATCGCCTACCAAAGTTTTCGGACGACAACGGGGTTCCTTTCCAGGTCGAAATTTCGGAAACAGAAGCGAGCAAACCAATAGCAGGTGGTGCATTCGTTCATAGTACTCGCTCCGTATGCCGTGTGCCGCGTTGCTGCCACGACGGTACTCATATTCATTGTTGGTCTTAATAACCTGATTCCTCGGTTTCCTCAGAGGTCACCAAAACTTAGCCAGTGTAGCTTTTCCACCACCTGTACAGCTTTTCCTGAGAAAAACAGAATGCTCAGGTCTAATCCCGCAACATTGAATGTTTTACCTTGTGATTTGTTGATCATCACTGAAAATGATGACTTTTATTGTAAATCAAACTTAGGAGATAGACATATTATGTTAGGGCGGACTTTGTACTTTGTATATTATTATGATGTATCTCTTAAAGTTTAACCAGCGAAGTAAGCGGCCTAATATCGATTTTTGACAACCTAATTACAAAATATTCAAACTACCATTCAAACTTAATTAGAATGTATTGTACATACCGAGTACTTACTAACCTTCCATAAAACAATCCCTAAATGACAATGAGTGAAAAACATATCAAAATCTGTTGTGTGATTGAGTAGTTTAAAAGAAGTAAATGGGAAAGGGATTGTTTTGAAAAATGGAAAGCTACGTATTCATTTAATTTATCAAACAAAACACTCAATCACCCCGTAAAATAAAAAATGTCGTACAAACAGTAACACTATCTCACCCTTTTTAGAGGGTTTGAATTTTTCGAAATCATATCTTAGTTAATGCCTACATAATAAAAGGAAGCTATGTTGTCATAATTTCATGCTTCTACCTTCTGCGATTTGAGCTTTACGCTGGTATTCTGTGAAACGTGCTCCTACCTCAGTTGATCCAACCCATTTGTGCTACAACCATAATATAGCTGCAGCGTGGCTCTACCATGTAATATAAAGAGTACCTTTAGTAAGTTTCAAGTTAATCACCCCGTAAAAAAATGTTCATACAAACTATAATACCATATTTGATCACCTTAGAAATTGAATTTTCCTAAATCATTTCTTAGTGGATGCCTATGTTATAAAAGGTACCTTCTGTCTAACTTTCAGATTTCTATGTATAGTGGTTTGAGCTGTGCTTTGATAGACAAGTCAGTTACTCAGTCATTTCCTCTTTGATATATATATAGATTAGGAAGTAAAATTAAATATTATCTGCTGCCTTACAGATACTACACATAGCTTTTTTTTTATAGAATAGGGTGACAAACGAGCACACAGTCCACCTGATGGTAAGTGGTTGCTGCGGCCCATAGACATCTACATCTATCCTCCATTAAAAATCAAAATGCAGTTGCGTTGTCACCCGTGAGGACTGAGATGGAATGCCTCGTTTCCAGTAAATAGGGTCTACGGTTCTCTACACTCACCATACGAAATACAGCAGCATTAAGCTACTATTTCACGCTGGTATTCTGTGAGAGCGTGGTCCTTCCCCGGTCGAGCCGACCCATTCGTGCTACAACTATACTACTAATATAACTGCAGCATGGCTCTACCATGTATAAAATTTTTGCTTTGCTTTATTATGCCCTGCAGTGGGCTATAAGGAGCTGATGAATAACTAGTTTTGCATCTTTAAGTTTTAGTTTAGTTCAAATAGGGCCCTAATTTCATTTTTGAGCTGGGGCTCTTGGTTGCATAGCTGCGCCACTGACTATGAACAATATGAACAAAATTTTCATTGTTTTCCTTACACTCATCTTGATTTCCTAGTAGGAAAGTTCATAGAATCTTTAGGCTTTAACCAAAAACAGATCTGAGTAATAAAAATATAAAATTATTGATGATAACTCTGCTGCAAGACTGGAAGTTTTAATTAAAAACAAATTTAAAAAAATAAATAATTTAATCAGTAAATATCTTTAGGTGGTGGTCCACCGAATAAAAGTTTCCAAGAGGCAGGTACCAATAATTGTGAAAATATATCTTTGTCTTGATTAAATATAGGTAAAACTTTGTTCAAATTATGAACCATGTCATAAGCATCTGGACAATTGTCACCTTCTGAACAAAATTTATATAAAATAAAGCATGGCAACAAGTTTTCCTTGCAAATTTCAAAAAACATAGTGGCAAAACCTCCACCATAAATCCTTAACCGTGTTTGATCTTCTTGGTGTTTGGTCCAATTTAGTTTTTTAATTTCTTCTTCATAAAGACAACCTTCAGTCATTAAGTATCTAAATGGAGATGTGCTAATAAGCTTATTTTCATGAGCGTAACTACTTGTCAGTAATATTACATTTTTGATTTGCTTTGTCATAAATTTGCTAATTACATTTTCTAAAAACGATCGCGCGTGTTTGTAAACGAGAGGTGCTCTTATTTGTAAAACAACTATACTCTTTGATTC
Organism: Parnassius apollo; assembly: GCA_907164705.1. Lineage (NCBI taxonomy): Eukaryota > Metazoa > Arthropoda > Insecta > Lepidoptera > Papilionidae > Parnassius > Parnassius apollo. Next base: position 308,483 of record CAJQZP010000884.1, on the reverse strand, counting down.
ACATTGGTAAACTTCGCAGCTACACGACAAGTTCATGGATTTCAAATCATATGGATCATATCCTAAAACTGGAATAAGTGCTGGACTATAGACTGAAGAAAGTTTCTTCATTTTCAACGATGAAATTAGCAAGTCACATGCAAGTTGCCCAACATTACCAACAGCTACACTAGGAATTATCAAAGTATATCCAGATAAATCACTTTCAGTGAAAAACTTCCAAAGATGCATTTGTGACATATTTAGAAATGTAATATAATAAAAAGATTATTTAGGGGATAACCCAAAAAACTAACTGGATGATCATGACAAATGACAATTATAATGTTGTTTTTGTTACTAGGGATAGGGATCTAGGGATATCGATGATCATCGATTTTAAAAATTAAAACCTCGATGTTTTAACATCGATGTTGCCACATGTTAAGCATCGAAACATAAATGTCAATGAAACAATAATCAATTAGTAAGAACTGTGAACTCCCGAAATAAATATCAAATAAATCTTGCATTTTCCATAAAAGCTTTAAAATTTTGAATAATTCAGAAATCCGAAACGCATCGATCAAATAAAAATATCAAGGCAGCCCAAGCAGGCCTGGTTAAAAATTGTAAAAAAGGGTGACGAAAAAGTCTATAATTTAATTTTTGTATAGTTTGTTAATTTTTTTAATGGAAGGGTTGGGGTGAAGAGGTCTGGTTATGAAAGGATATTGGGAACATTTGGTAATGAAAGTATAAATGAGAATGGTGAAGACCTCCTCACCGTATGTGTGGAAAAGAAACTTTTTGTGACGAATACTTTTTTCGTCATAAGAAGATTCACATGTATACATGAGAAAGAGGTGATGATAGAAGCATGATAGATTTCATAATTGTGGATGAAAGAATGAGGGGCGAAGTCGTAGATACAAGGGTTTACCGGGGGTCCAACCTAGGGACGTATCATTACTTGGTCTTGTGTCGAATTAATGGTCTTTTCAAGCGTTGGCGGCATCGGACATCTGTGTCTACTACTGTGTTACAGCGTATAAGAATAGAGAAGGTACAAGATGAAGATGTGAAAGAGAAGTATAAATGTAGACTGAGAGAAAATATTAGATGTTTGAATGAATTGTGTATGAATGATTTAGACCTGAATACTGTGTGGGATAATATTAAGAAAGGTTTGGTGGATGCAGCCACCGAAGTATATGATGTAAGTAAGAGAACAAATGAAAAAAAAGTAATACGTTGTGGTGAGATGATGAGGTACGGGTGGAAGTTGAATCAAAGAAGAAAGCATAGTTAGATTTACTAGCAACCAAAGCTGGTAATTCTCCTGGTATGAATGATAAGATTGAAAGAAAAAGGGCAGAATTTAGAAGTCTAAATAAGAGAGTAAAAGAAGTAGTTGAAAGGAAAAAGAAAGAAAGAACGGATAAGAATGATAGAAGGATATCTGATAATTTCCAGGCTAATATAAAAATGTTCTGGAAACTCGTAAGAACTGCCAGGGAAAGTACAAAACAGCCTATAATTAATGCTATTAGAAACGAAAACGGATGTATTCTGAATGATGAATTTTCGAATTTAAAGAGATGGATAGAATACTTTGAAAGCGTGTTTATGAGCGAAGAGTCTTCTGAATTAAATGAACTCGAAATTCCGATAGAAGTGGAAATGGGTGTGGAGATAAGTGTAGATGAAATAATGAAACGCATGAAAGCAGGTAAGGCAGCTGGATATGATAGAGTATCACTCGAGATGCTAAGGGCTGGAGAGGGAGGGGTGGCAGGCCTGCTGTACACCTTGTTTAAGTTATGTTGGGAATTAAAACGGGTACCGGATGACTGGTTTAAAGCAAAAACTACCGTGGTATCAGCTTGCTTAGTAATGCGGGTAAACTGTATGCTAAGGTGTTAATTGAAAGAGTTATGAAAGAAACTGATGGAAAAATTTGGGATGTGCAAGCGGGTTTTAGAAAGGGAATGGGGTGTACAGATCAAGTCTTTTCCATGCGCATGATTGCGGAGAAGTTTTTGGCCAAAAACCAAAAAGTTTTTTGTGCGTCCATGGCCTTGGAAAAGGTTTTATGACAGAGTGCTGTTCACTCTGTCATAAAACCTAAAAAAATGTGTTATGGCAAACACTGAACTCATATAGGTTGAGCGCTGGTTTGATACAGGCAGGCAGATCTCTTTATAGGGACTCTAGTGCTTGTGTCAGGATCAATGGGGTCTACTCGAACTGGTTTGGCATCCAAAAAGGTGTCAGACAGGGCTGTGTAGCTTCCCCTTGGCTGCTCAACCTATTTATGGACAGGTGTTTGCAAACTTTGAAAGATGAAGAATGTGGGTTAAGAATGGGCGAGTTAACCGTCAAATGCCTTTGTATGCCGATGATCAAGTCATATTTGCGTCATCGGCGGCTGAGTTGAAAATGATGGTTACATTAATGAACTTGGCATTAAAAGAAAGGGGAATGAAAGTGAACGTAAGTAAGACGAAAGTGATGGTTTGTGAAAGAGAATAAAGCAAAATGGTATGTGAAATAAGAATAGAAGGAGAGTTAATTGAGCAAGTTGATGAGTTTGTGTATTTGGGATGTGCATTAAGCAGAGATGGTAGATATGATAAGGATATAGAACGACGGGTAAATGCAGGGAATAGAGTGAATGGGGCGCTACACTCTATTATGAAGAATCAGAATGTGTCAAAAAAGGCACGTATGGTATTTCATAATGCTGTGTTAGTCCCTACTTTAATGTATGGTAGTGAAAGCTGGGTGTGGCAGAATAAGCACGAAAGTAGAATAAATGCTGTAGAAATACGGTCTTTAAGGAGTATACTAAGGTTGAATCTGAATGACAGGGTGAGTAATTGCGTGATAAGGGATAAATGTGGTATGCAAGATGATGTTGTGACCAGGATTAAGAAAGGAATGCTTCGGTGGTTTGGTCATGTAGAGAGAATGAATGAGGAAAGAGTGACAAAGCAAATTTATATGGCAGATGTGAATGGCAGAGTCGGGAAGGGACGCCCTAGAAAAAAGTTTATCGACCAAATTGGCGATATTTTGAAAATGGGCCACGTTAGAAGTACCCTTAACCGACGAGCATGTATGCGTAGATATATGGATGTAAAGGAGGCGAAAGAGGTATGTCAGGATCGTGCCAAATAGAAGTCCGTAGTCTCTGCCTACCCCTCTGGGTGACAGGCGTGAGTGTTTATGTTTGTTAATTTTTTCTCTATAATTTTATTTTTTATTTCGCGGTTGGAAAATTTGACATAAAATCTACGTCTAATTCGTAAATCAGATCCCACAGTAATTTTTTTCATACTTTATTTATGAGTGTATAGGAACATTTAATGATCAAAATAATAACATTCAACATCATCGGCAAAAAAAATATAAGATATATTTGTTAATCTCTTCCCGTTTTTCTATTACTGTTTAACACTAAAACTTTTATTATTTCTTTTATTTAAATAATAATAACCATAAATAACATTACTAATTTTTATTCATCTAATTTAACCTACTAGTAGGTGCAATAAACATCAATAATGGCCAACATCGATGTTTTGAGTAGGATAATCATCGAACATCGATGTTAAGCTATCGATATCAACATTGATGTCATCATCGATGTTTCTGCAACATCGATGATTACATCAACCATTTGTTACGTACTTACCTTGGAGGTTAGAGATCAGGAGAACGATCGCTGTAGAAAATAGTGTCCCAGAATACGGATAAAATAAGTGAGACGCTGCGATCGCTAAGTTGTCTCAATAAAAGCGGGCTGTTGTGCGCTAGTTTGAAGTGATTATAAAATCATTCAAAGAAAAACAATAACGAAATTATTATTATTTATTTATAAATAAATTATAAATTCTGTTTTTTATAACTTTAATTATTATAAATATTATAAATTATTACAAATATAATTTATTAATTATTATTGATTTCTTATTATTATTTTTTATGAATATTTCACCATTTTATAATGTCTCTTTTTGTCAATAGTTAAAAAAATTACTTCGCAGATACTGGTACTTACCGATGGGAATAAATTCTACAAATTTTCAGGGACAAGTGGGCTTTGCTTTAGCACGTAGCGATCGTTCTGCTGTTCTCTAACCTTCATGGTACTTACCACAAACTATAGTCAACCAAATCTAAGAAATACCTTTTGACGTTTCACATTAATCATTCCGCAATAACTTTGTACAAGCGTACTCACACGATTTATAATAACCTTTTACGTAAATCCGAAGAATTATGAGGTTATCTATATTTCATTACAACGTGTATAGTTTTTTATCACTAATTTATATTTGAATTTTTCATACAAAACAAAATATTAGAAAATAACCAGTATTAACTTTTTTACTTGACGTCGTTCCAATGACATGTCGCTATGTATAATTGCCGACATAAGTCATGAGCACACTTTTTATTGGCGATACTGACGTTCAACGTGATTGGTTCATCAGTCGATTCTCGTCGTCTATTGGTTTCGAACATATCATTCGGCTTCCGAACACTTCAGAGCAATATATTTAATGATAACTTTTTGAATTAGTTTATTAAAATAATCAAATCTAACCACCAGTTATACATTAAATACTTTATAGTAGATAATAAAATTACCACCTACTATTATATAATCAATTACATACTGAGTTACCACGGGCGAGTCGTGGTAGCTCAGATGGTTAACGCTCGCTGTAAATATAACAGAACGCGAGTAACCCGGGTTCGATCCCCGCCGGCACCAATGAAATTGTTAATTGCTGAATTTTAAGTGCTGATTTACCACGTGCTCGGCGGTGAAGGAAAACATCGTGAGGAAACCTGCATGTCTGAGGAATAAGAAAAAAAATTATTTCGAAGAGATGGGAAGTTCGCCAACACGCATTAGGGCAGCGCGGCGGACACTTCCTTGCCCTAAAACCCTCTCAGAAATGAGGGAGGCCTGTGCCCAGCAGTGGGACGTATATGGGCTGTAACTTTACTTTACTTTTTTACTTTTAGATAATAAAATAACGGACACGAATATCTGCAACATTACTGTATCAAAGTAAAAGTTGATGTGTTCGAGTAAACATTTTCATAAAAGTCGGTGAAAATATTCTGTAAAATTGAAATAATAAAGGTACCTAAAAATTTTGCCCGACAGTGTACCTATCTCCCACCACAGTTTATCTGTGCTCACTGTTTTATTTTATATTTTTACGATTATTTATTGTAAATTAAATAATCTTAAAAAAATTATAATAATCAAATCATTAATTTCTTAAATGTATTATTTGTTTAATTTAATTTTTATTTTCAAAATTCCCTAAATTACATGAATCATAAATAAAACAAATTTATTTTTTTTTTCACTTTGTCAAAGTAAATTTTTGTAGCCAAAAATCTCATATACAAGACCGTGCTAAAATAACCACTACATTATTTCAATATCCCGCCATTTCGATACCAGTTACTCTACTCCACAGAATCAGTAATTCATTTTTGAGGCGATGTTTACGCTTTTATAACAAAATGAAAGAAAATATACAAAATTTGACGTAGGTACACATAGTTCAAAAACTTTATTACACTAAGTTTGTATAAAAAGGGTCATTTTAATATTAAGGAATTAATGGATGATAATAAAGCTCTGGGAAGGGTGATCGCTACCGAGCTATTTATAATTTGTTTTGTGTTGTTAATTGTAACACGCATGATTGTAAGCTCTTATTTTTTTTAAACTAGTCCCATTGGGTTTCTTGCTGGTTCTTCACAGGACAAATGTATTTTTTGCGAACCAGTGGTAAATGAAAAAGTGACTTTCAATAAGTATTATTCATAATCAATATTGAATAAAAAAGTTTCTGTTTCGATAGCTCACTGTGCGTAATTTTGCTATTTTGTGTTTGTCTTCTTATTTTGTGACTCGGCTTTAACTTTTTGGAATGTTTCTTCTATAATAACTTTTTATACTTGGTAGAACCACGCTACAACTATATTATAGTTGTAGCACAAACGGGTCGGCTCAACCAGGGCAGGACCACGCTCTCACATAATACCAGCGTAAATGGCAGCGTAATACTGATGTGTTTCATATGGTGTGTGTAGAGAACCGGAAACCCTTTTTACTGGAATCGAGGCATTCCATCTTAGTCCTCAGGGTTGACAACTCATTTGCATTTTGACTCTTAATTGAGGATAAATGTGTATGTCTATAGGCCATAGCATCAAATTACCATCAGGTGGACTGTGTGCTCGCTTGTCACCCAATGCTATAAAAAAATATTCGTTGAAGCATTGGACTAAAGTGGTATAAAAAACAAAAAAAATTATTATGGATAACTTTGAAAGAGACATTAATTTTGACTGCATTATTGAAAATCAAATAATAATAATAATTAATATAAACAACGACATCCCTACTAGTTGTACTGAAAGACATTAGTGAGTATAAGAAGCTGAATAGAAGAAACTGATAAATCTTGTGTTTTGAATTATCCGTTTTTAATTTATTCTGGTATTATTCAAACCAAACTGTAAATGATTACCAACTCTAAATAATCGATATCGATTTTTTAAGAATCGAATATTTTGCGTTCCCATTTTTTGGTGGGCATGCTTGGTGCAATAAGTCTGACAGCTGTCAAAATTTATTTCTTAGATTTGGTTGACTATAATAAAAGTACCACTGACTTAGAAGTTTAGGCCCGCCGCTGATTGCAATTTTTTGTCGACGTCACTTTTTGTCACTTAGTCAAGTGTCAATGAAGTCAATGAAAACTATATTGAGTGCGCTCATTATGGTGACGTGATAATACGGTGACAAATAGTTGCAGCGGCAGGCAACACCGGAGTGACGTGACTGTCACTCGCCCTGTGCATTACTATGGGAGTGCGCTCACTGGTGACTTTTTGTCACTCGGCCCTTGCTACATATTTATTTATCTATGACTCGGCCGGCGCGCGCGTTCGGAGTAGACGTATGCTATTTAAAGTATTTGTTAAATAGTATTAATATATGTGTTAAATTACTCTGTAGATTATTGTGATATTGCAATTTTTTATGCCTCTGATTAATAAAGATTTTTTGTTTAATTAAGTAGTTGATGTAGTTTTTGTTACTTATCTCAAAGTTACCGTTAACCTTTCTTCTGCTGGAATAGCTTTGCAAAGCCAGCAACTCATCAAAAGAGTTTATATACATACGAAGATAATTAAAAAACTTTGGTGAATACTGATGTAATTCAGAATATATAGTGTAGAATTTTCCTTTAAATAATCTTTCCGTGTATATAGGATGCACCCAGTAGCGTTTTTTCCGTTTCATTTTTCTTCTACGTATTTCAAGAGCAAAAATCACGGCAACCTCGTTGAAGTCCATTACAAAAATGAACGCGATTTGTTACCCAAGAACAGATTCAGTGAGCGCATCGTGGGTGACAGCAGGTGACAGTAATAATAAATCACGGTGACAAAAAATTGCAATCAGCGGCGGGCCTTATGGACTAGGCATATCTACATAATCAGCGTAACTACCTAAAATATTCTGGCGCATAAAATGGCCGCCTTTTATAGGGTTGTAACTCAGCAATATACGCAGTTGATGTCGATATTTTAAATAATATGATTTTTTTCTTATTTTATACTATCGGATTTGTTGCTTAATTTACTTTACTTAATAGGTATTTACACAGATACAGGGTTGAATTTTCAATGACGATTGACTTATCTGACGAATAAATGTGACTGGCAGATTTATGGCTTTTGTGTAGATAGAAATTAAGTCCTTCTTTTGTGTATAAAGAATTTCTGGGATGGAAGATCTATGGGATCATCCATCCCAGCAATTCTTTAGTAAAATTAGTTTTTTTTTTTTTAAATTACTTTATTTAAAAAGTAAAGTATTTTTAATATAAAATAATAATGATTAGTTGAGTAAAAATGTAATGAAATGTTTTAAAAATCAATACCTATTTATTATTGATTGTTATTATTATTTGTTCTGCACATAATTCATCACAAATAGCAAGTTATGCAAACAGGTTGTGTATTATATTTTATTCATTCATAGAGATTTTAAATGAATTTTTTTTGCAAAGTTCAAAAATATGGCATGACCATGAAATGGTGCATGAAATATGATATAAAGGATATATAAACCATTATTATTATTATTATTTATTCATTTCTGAACGAAATTTATTTATTGATATAATTTCTATAAGACAGTTTGTCACTGCTTCATTTTGCATAGTATCTGACCCTTTTTGCCACCAATGCCACAAAATGTTCTAATGCAGCAATTGATACGTTTTTTTTATAATTTAAAAACGACTAATAGAGGCAACTGAAGGCCACTCCTGAAAGATAAAGCTTTTGTTTTTTCTCCCCCAACTAGTAGCGACAAACATATATATACTGGGTTTTTTTATAATTACAAAACTTGTTGGCAGTTTTTTTATTGGCTAAATAAATTACTAAATTATGCATCTTACATAAATTAATAATTAAAAAATGCATCCCTATCATTATACTTGAAATAAGTTCTAAGACACTTATTTACTCAGAAGTATGCTGAAAAAGTAACTACTTCATTAATTGAATTACTGTCAAAATATAAAAGTATTTATAACACGTGACGTGATGAAATTATGCTTCACAAAATTATTTTAATTTAAAAATCAATTGCCGTACGTCACTCGGAAATGCATCTCAATTAAGAGTTACTATCAAATTAATTTTAGGTGGTTACGGTCATCTAGTATAATATACATTACACAGTATAGTACAGTACATTACACAGTACAGTATAATATACATAGAAGAAAAATACCTACTATATATTGGGATAGCCTCAGAAGTGTTCCAGAAAATAAAATCCAGTAATATCTCCACAGCACTTTAATCACAAAATTCACCTGTTCCTTGTACAGCGGCCACGCGATGATTGCCTATCGCAACGACTGTCCGATATGACATTTACTTCGATTATCAATGCACTATCTTAAATTAATATAATAGTTATTAACAAACGATTATTCATCCACAATTAGTTGATAATTAATAATACATTTAATTATTATCATTTACATTAACAATGTAATATATTTCATTATAAATCAAAACTGTTTACACTTTAACATCTGCCTACCTGTTGCTACTTATTACAATCAATACAGCATCTTTATATTAGATTTAGAGGTATAATAATTCTAGGATATATAGAATAATATTAATCAGTCGTACATTAAACTAATTAGGCTTACAGCTCGGCCTTCCTGTGAAAGCGAGTCCCTTCGCGAAAAAAAATGACGTTACTAATCGGGATAAACCTTCGATCAACAATTAGCAATGAAATAATTATTGTCATGGTAATAGAACACAAATCAAACAGAACCTGTAGCTTGTAAGCGCTACAGACTGATACTAAAACATTATTAATGTATAATGTTCTGACATAAACATCTATACGGATCTAGACACGAAACAAGTACAAGTGATGATTGAGGCCTATAATTACACGAGACACTAATATCAATATAATCTAAATAATGTTATTTAATCATAGTACATTAGATTTAATAGTAATTTATTTATATTAGATTAATATAAATAAACACTTTAACGAGCAAGAACATAATTTTTATTTAGTTTTTATTTATAAATTTATTTTTACTCATTATCTGAACCACTTTCTTCACAACTACTTTCCAAGTTTCTATTAAAATTTAACCAGGGCTGCATTTTGACCTCGAAGGTGTGCGAAAAAATTCTCTCCTTAACCTTTTGTGGACGAAGCACCCTTCGTCCTTGACGCTATCCGTCAATATTGTCATAATTATTATCAACCTCAGTATCACGCACCCGTGACACCCCTGGTTGTTCCAAACATGCCCTTTGTGGACGAAGCACCCTTCGTCCTTGACGCTCTCCGTCAATATTGTCATAATTATTATCAACCTCAGTATCACGCACCCGTGACACCCCTGGTTGTTCCAAACATGCCCTTTGTGGACGAAGCACCCTTCGTCCTTGACGCTCTCCGTCAATATTGCCATAATTATTATCAACCTCAGTATCACGCACACGTGATACCCCTGGTTGTTCCGAACATGTCCTCCTAGCTAGACCCTCATACATGGGTACTCTTGGCCAAGTTGCGTGGCTAGACTCACGCCTCGAATCTACCGCTTCCCGACTCTGACCCTCAAACCTGGGTACTCCTGGGCCCGGACTAAGAGTCCTATAATCTCGGGTTTGACTCTTTTCTCTCTCCATGTCGAGCACTGAAACTGACAGACGATAGCTTAGTAAACCATTATTTTTAACATCATTAGCATAGGTTAAGTTTATGCAGCTATGTGTACTTATATTTCTTTAATATTTTTCGGTAATAGTAACTGAATCACTCCTGATCAGGCTTGGTCTTTCTCACATAGTACTGTACTACCACCGTAGCACACCACACAATGTTCATCTCGAAATACGCAATCATTTCAAACACAGGGAGAAAAAGAGAGGAAAAAAAAGAGAACACATTTACTCTCTTCGATTGCAACAATCAACCCCAGTACCCTTACCAATCGCGAGCAACGATAAATAATGCTTTCCAAAATATTTGTATTACTTGCTTTGAATAGAGGAAGTAGGATCAGGAACACCGCTCTGTGATAGACACAAAGTCTTTGATCTGATGGAAAGTAAGGTAAGGAGCTTAAGACCATTGCTCCGTGACAGGCACGAAGTCTCTTTATTTGACGGGAAAAAAGGGAACTGGGTGCTGAGCGGTCATGGACGCCGTGTCTCAGCAGGATAACATGAGAGTATGAATTGTCGCCTCCACGGCTTGTGGTTATTTTCCTTTTGTTTTTTTTTTTTAGAGAATAACTTAATGTTTATGTTTGCCTCCACGGCTTTTTAATGTGATTGAAGTAAAATTGTTTAGTTTAATAGCTATGTAATTAATAGATACAGTAATTATAATAGATAGTAGCTTAGAATAAATTGGAAACTGCTCACCATTTAATTTGTAGCATCTATCCTGACAGCAGCGTTCTCTACCAGATTACAGTCGTCATTTTGCAAGTTTTGAGGCTGTAAATCATTTAGGGAAAGCGAATCATGGGATCCACCATTACTTATTAGCTCGTTGAGAGGCTCGTCCCTCGGCGACACGCCTGCCTGCTGGTTTGGCCACTTGGTTGTGGGGCACGTCGTAACTGCTCATGCGGGACTTTACAGGGCCGACAATGGTGACTGAAAACTTTCTTCAGGAGGTATCGGTCGTTATAGAGTACTCTATGAATATTGTAGGGCACACTAAACTTGTGGTCCAAAAAAAATGTGGTTTCTGTTGTATTAAGGCGAAATAATAAAAATACTACCTTAAATGGCATAGCAAGATCCTCCGTTATGCGGAAAATATTGCAACATTAATTTTGAAATAAATATGTGGTAAAGTGAAGGATTAATGTTAAGTACTACGTTAGACGAAAACACGATTCCGTAAAATTTTCTCCATAGAAAAAAAAAGATCCAAAGTTACCTCCAAACTGAACAAAAAAAAAACGCTGGTATTCATAAAATACTTTAAATTAGATCATGAAACTTTGCATACTAACTGAACAAACTATAAGGCAGGGCTTATGTTTTTTTTTCTTTTTTAAATTACTATTATTTTCACTGTAAAAAGAAATTACCTGAACTATCGGCGTCTTGAAGCTTGTTTCCTGCCACTCGATCAATCTCCATCAGTCTTGCTTAGGCTTTCGAAGGGGAAAGCTGTGTCGCTATAATGTGATTGTTAAGTAAGAATATAACATGAAAGTTTCTCACCGGGATGGAATCCATATTTTCCTATGTGTCTAATCGACGATTACTGACGAAACCCTGAACTAGCACTAGCTAGTTTTTACGCAGGTTGGGCTGGTGCTGGTGCTGTCACCAGCGTATTAACAATGCCGAATGCTCGTTTGTGTCCGTATCTTATCCGTGACGTGTCGTATATCTTAGCCCGTTCTTTGTCAAACCAGAGTTTGTCTTTCGCCGACGCCTCGGTCATCCTTTGTTGCAAATGACATTGCAATGCATCGTAATTAATGGATGTGGTATAAAAAATTACAAAATTATGTAACTCGGGAGATACACAGTTCGATCGTCGGGTGAGAAGTATAAGAAGTGTATTACCTATCGTTCTATGTATTCATCGGTTTTTTTGTAGAAGCATTTCTAATTCGTCAGTGTTAACGCGAGATTTAGCGTAACCTTGAGTAAAGACGAAAGAGTACTTATTAAGAAGAGCAAGTAGTTGATTTATCTCAAATTCATCAATTAAATCAGGATTAAAATTTTCCAAAATAGGACTATGTGATCGTATATGCGTGACACGAGGTTTAAGAGATTAGTACACTTAGACCCGTTTCATGTAGTAAGTTCGCACCAATTAAAACGTCTGAAGTTATTTCAAAGTCGGGTAGTACGTGAAACAAAATCTCTATAGGAATATTATTAATCACGCATAATAGCTGTTAATGTGCTGGTAGATATAACAGGGACGGACCAATCCTACATAAATAGTTCATAACTAATGGCCTAGAAATTAATTCGCAACGGATTCACGCATAACGGAACACTTGGTGCCGCTATCGAAAACAGTATTTATAAGCAAATTACCTACTCGAACACGCACGATGTTTAAGATAGAACTGCGGGTACTATCACTCAATTAATTTATATTAGAAGTTATTAGTTTTTCGCGGTGAGAAAAAAAAACAACTCGAATGTGTGACCAGGCTTTGAACAAAAATGAACAAAATTTACTATCACTAGTTGTAGCTAAAGGCGTCGACCGATTTTTATCGAATGGAAGGACGTTAGAATTACTTTTAGTACGGCAATTATCAGAAGTATGGCCGATCTTTTCGCAAATACTACAAGAAGAACTTCTGTTATCAAAAGGATATTTAAAACTTTTTTTTTTGGGCGGTAGATTTGAATTATTTATGGAATGTAATGGGATGCTTAATACGAATGGATGAGGCAACGAATATCAATTCTGGCATCTAGGTGGCCCTAATATTTATTAACTCAATTCTAAGGCGTTCGTCACCCACGGCTCCGATAACGGCCTCTACAGCATCACTGTTTTCAAGTTTGTCTTTCGTCAAGCGTCTTCTTAGAAATCATGCCCGAGATAAGAACTCTGCGATATCCTTAGAAGAGTCGTAAATATGCTCTCTAAATCTCAATATGTCACGCGTGTAACGGCTTTCAGGTTCGGAGGTGGTGGTGATGTTTTGACGCAAATCTTCCCACGTAGAATTCATGACCAGCCGGTTACCGGCCAACATTTTAGCACGTCCCTTCAAAAGGCTAGTGACTTTCATTTGAATGTCATAATCACCGAGTTGATAGGTGTTTTTAGCCGAAGAAATGTGATTGCATACGAATAACTATAACACAGGGAGATAAGAAATTTACTTACACGCATTCGCCTGAACTCGGAACACGCTCATATTTGACACATTACCTTTGAGGGTGAGAGTATTGGAGTTAGCAGTAACAGTATTGTAGGATCGATAACGTATCACTATCGCTGTCGACTGGCTCTTATGGACATCTTTTTTATTGATCATCGTAGTATAGCGGCTTCTGCTAATCCCGTAAACCGGTAAACTGTAACACTTATCAGCACATTAGAACACAAATAGCTACTTACTCTTTTAATCGATAGCACATTAAAGTTTGACATTTTTTTTTGGTACATCGCTTAACATTTCGTACTTTAAAATGTACCCAAAGTAAATCATATTTCGCATGAACTATCAAATAATGACATTACTCGAGCAACTTAAATTTCCACTGTACTTTATGGTTAAATTGAAACATATTTGGGTTAATTTAAAAAAATTAAGAAAGTACTTGCGGGTACTTTTGATATAAATCAAACCAAAAAATTTAAAGTTTGGCTTAAAACATTTCACTTTAAACTTTGATCTATATTTTAATGATAAGTCAATGTCGTTAATAGGAACAGCAACTTTCATTACGTTATGTAACATAAAAAAAAATCAAAGGTATCAGGTAACAGCGTATCATAGTCTTTCACAAACGTAACAACACTTACACTATTCGAAGATTATATGTGGGCGATAAGAAGAACTTTATCCCACTTCTGAGATATTGGGATAGCCTCAGAAGTGTTCCAGAAAATAAAATCCAGTAATATCTCCACAGCACTTTAATCACAAAATTCACCTGTTCCTTGTACAGCGGCCACGCGATGATTGCCTATCGCAACGACTGTCCGATATGACATTTACTTCGATTATCAATGCACTATCTTAAATTAATATAATAGTTATTAACAAACGATTATTCATCCACAATTAGTTGATAATTAATAATACATTTAATTATTATCATTTACATTAACAATGTAATATATTTCATTATAAATCAAAACTGTTTACACTTTAACATCTGCCTACCTGTTGCTACTTATTACAATCAATACAGCATCTTTATATTAGATTTAGAGGTATAATAATTCTAGGATATATAGAATAATATTAATCAGTCGTACATTAAACTAATTAGGCTTACATATAGGAGAAGATAAAGGCACTGTACTACACAACAACAAAAATTTTGGCATGTAACAATTTGACAGCAGTTCTACCACAAAACTCGGCGCTTAATATGGCGACGCAGTCACGCACGGATGAGCTAATGATGTCACACAAAAGTGTTGTCAAAATAAGCAATTGACAAACTGTAGTTGTCTCCCTTTTCTAATGAAGCTACAGTTTTGTTAAAAAGAATCAAAACTGTTTTTGACAGGTGTGTGTCGATATTACAGATATTTGTATAACTATTATTTCTATAGTAGAATATGCCGCCTCCATAGGTATTATGTCTCTATGAAGAGTACTAACGTATTATGGAGTGTAGAGGTAAGGAGCACAGACTCTGTATAAAAAAGTGTCCGTAGGAAAGCGTTAAATAAGGGTGGCGCCACTATAGCTAGAGTGTAAATTTTCAAGAATTTTTTATAATTTTTATTGCACCGATTTTCACCATAATTTTTTTACAAGAATTATTTTATTGCTTAAAAAATTTATGTATTTTACGGCAATTTATCATACCCTGTAGCTACTCGAATACTGTTATGGAGAGTTTTTGAACTGTTATTTACTACTTACAGATGGACACATTTTCAACTATTTTCCTTTGTGAGATTGTCCTCCTTACCTCTATACTCCTTGTTACGTATTACGAGTCGCCAAATATACAGACAAAGGTCTGAGACAACACAGCCTAGTCTGGTTTGTATTATGTTCATACAACTTTTAATTATGTTGATTTCGGTGATAGCCTAAACACGACAGTCTACTGAAATAATTGTTTCTGGCAAACTGATTCAACCAATGTTATAGCAAGCGGATACGGGAAACGGAAGATGAATGGTTTGACGGCGACAGTGTAGTCAGTGACAATAGCAAAAGATTTAGCATATAGCCACTCAGAAGAGCAGGCATCTCAATGGATTTGGCAACTCAAAGTGCGAATGAATTCCTGCTCTCTGGAAAAGAACCTCTTGAGAAATCAGGAAATATGAAGAAAGAAATTAAGAGCGAGGTACATGACTATCTTCAAAGCTTGTATGAAACTGTACTGTTGCTATCCGACTCACGCTCTCGATACCGGCTGTTGGTGGAACAAGAAAGATCCCGGGCTGCTAAAGAGCTAGTGCGTATTGAACGGGCCCATAACAAACAATTAGCTAAAATACAAAATCTACAGTTCAGTAAATTCGTGGATGCCTATGAGACAATCAAGGGCACAAGCAAAGGCGTTGTGGCGATATGATCTTGGCTGTGCTATGAGATGGATAAACCAATTAAGGCGATAAATAAAATCCAATTGAAAGTTCACGGATTAATTACAAAGACGCAGTCAATTTCAATAAGTGAAAAACCTGCCGCCTACTCTGAGAAATGCATAGAAAATTTCACATAGCTCCCATCAAAAATATCAGAATTAAATCAGAATATTACAAATCTTGGTCAAGAGGTAGAGAAACTAACAAATAGGAACACAGATATGGATACCAAAAAACCGGTCCCAGAGGTTATCATTACACAGCCGGATTCACGATTGGATCAGATAATTGCACATATTCAGGACACTAAAGAAATTATACAAACTTATAAGTCCACAAACACAACTAGAGAAAAAATACAAAAAGAAGATCTGGAAAACTTAATTAAACCTGTCACAAGCTTAATAAAAACTGTTTTAAATGAAATAAGTGATCTAAGGGACTGTAATAGAACGCAAATGGAATTCCACAGGAATACTGGACTTGGAACTGAACTTGCGATTACAGAGATTAAAGACAAAATTAATTATTTACAAAATATTAACAAGCTGAATATCTCTACAGAAGAAGCAAATAATCAAACAATTCAGGCAGAGCCAGCGAAAAGACCTACGCAGAGTAATACAAAGTCCTACGCAGAAGTTACTAGTACTCCTCGTTATGCGATGATTGTTGAATCCATAGACCCCCGCTTGACATGTGAGGACATTCTAAAACAAGTAAAAAAGGATGTTGATCCTGTGGAACTGGGAATACGAGTAAACAAAATAGCCAAACTAAAAACTGGTGATCAACTGTGACTCCAACAGGACAGACAGCTCCCAAAAACAAGCATCCGAGATACTTGTGTTGGATTAACAGTATCGACGCCATCAACCAAAAATCCCCAATTGCGGGTTGTAGGCGTCATAAATGACCTTGATGATGTGAAACTTGCCAAAGCAATTACAAGTTAAAATCGCAACTTAATAGAACGGTTAACTGAGGACCAGAAAACCATTAAGGTCATACGCAGGGCTAAGTGAAGAACTAGAGAAATGATTAATGTCATACTTGAGGTCTCACCTCAAATATGGACTAACTTAAAAAATCAAAAGTTGCGAATAGGTTATCAAGTTGTCCCATGTGTCGACCAATCACCATTGATACAATGTTACAAGTGTTTGAGTTTTAAACACAAAGCTAAAAATTGTCGCAACAGTCTATGTTGTTGATATTGTGCTGATGGGCCCAACACAAGGGAATGCCCACACCGCAATAGTACTCCTAAATCTTGTAATAGCATTTTCTGTGTTGGGTAAAGTACTAGAAAAATTATTTGTCAACCGGGTCCAGTGGCAGCTTGGAAAAGAGAACAAAATGAACCACAGACAGTACGGCTTTACTTCCCAAAAAGTACCGAAGATGCCCGCTAATAAAAAAGGGACTAAAAAAGAAACCTATTGTTGTACTGGTGTCGTTGGACATAGAAGGCACATTTGATAACGCTTAGTGGCCATCATCAATGAGCTTCACTCCAAAAATATTGACGCGTCTATGTTAATGCTCATAAATAGCTACTTATCGAAAAGAGAAATACACCTCAAGTACGCTGGATAAGAAGTTAAGAAGCCTACAAATAGAGGTTGTATCCAAGGCTCTACATGTGGACCTATGTTTTGGAATATTCTACTCGATCCATTATTACAAACAACGGAGAACACACAAGTCCACGTAAAAGCCTTCGCTGATGATATTTTGATTATCGCCCTTAACCAAGATGGACAAAAACTGGAAGAAACCTTAAACCACACTCTTAAAATAATAACAGGATGAGTCAAAAAACTAAAATTAAGATTTGCTCCACAGAAAACTCAGTCGATAATAATAACAAGGAAACTAAAATTTCATCGGCTTTTGCTAAAAATGGAAGAAATAGAACTACAATACTCGGATTAACTAAAAGTTCGGGACTTAACAATAGACAAAAATATATAAAAATATTTCAAGCCCCATTTGGATAATGTTTGTCGCAAGGCAATTAATATTTATAAAATGGGCTTTAGAGCAGCGAGGGACAACAAGTGGCAAGAGGGCAACTCAGTGATATTGAGAACAATTTATATTGCAATAGTAGAACCAACTATATTGTATGCTGCCAGCTGCTGGGCCGAAACAACCAAAAAAAGTATATTGAACGCATACTCAATAGAATGACCCACATTTATGGTATACGAATTAGTAAAGCACATAAGACTAACTCACTGATCTCCAGCAGACTCTTATCTCAAATAATACCACTAACACTAAGAGCCTAAGAGAATGCAAGTATATATGAAATTAAGAGAGGCAAACCTATCAAGCTCCTACCAGGAAAACAAATCGAAACAAGAATAAGCCCTTATGATCTACCTCATCCTTGCGAAAGAATACAACGAAATTTCAGTCACGTAAATAATCAGATGGATACAGACGAGATAAAAAACGACTGAGTTAGAATCTTCACCGATGGAAGCAAGATCGACGTAAAAGTTGGCGCAGCAGTAACACTTTGGCACAACGGACTCGAAATTGAAACAATTACTTTTAGACTGGAGAGCTACTGCAGTGTTTTCCCAGTGGAGATGATGGCAATACAGAGAACGCTAAAATATATAATCAGCAAAAATATTCAGGAGCAAATATACCATATATCCAACGACTCGAGATCGGCAATTACAACCATCTGTGACCCAGCGTCTTTTAATCCAATAGCTTCAGAAATACAGGAAATGATCAAGACCCTAGAAGAGAACCAGAAGCAAGTCAAGCTTTATCGGATTAAAGCACATTGCGGAATACAAGGCAACGAAAGAGCAGATGAACTTGCTAAGCAGGCCGCTGTAAAAAATAAGCAAAGCTCGGCTTATGACAAGTTCCCATTCTCGTATGCAAAGCGCCTCACCGGAAACTTAACCCTGCAAATATGGCCAAGGAAGTACAAACAGACGACAACT
This sequence comes from Parnassius apollo, assembly GCA_907164705.1. Classification (NCBI taxonomy): domain Eukaryota; kingdom Metazoa; phylum Arthropoda; class Insecta; order Lepidoptera; family Papilionidae; genus Parnassius; species Parnassius apollo. The sequence goes on along the minus strand of CAJQZP010000884.1, from coordinate 289,622 downwards.
AGCAGTATAACTAAGAAATTCTTTCCAAATATTGTTAAAGCCTATAAGATATTAAAAACCATAAAAATGAATAACTAAAGGTCGCTGTATACGTAACGTGTTTTATTCCGGACGGAGCGGGACGTGAAATTTTGGAAATATTGTTTCATAGAAAACATACGTGATAATGCATACGTTACGGATACACGGACGGGACGGGGACGTGGTATGAACAGGACGAGAAAAATATCGTCAGCACTGATGTTTACCCCGTCCCATCGGACGCGCGCCACGTCCCATCCTTGGTTCCACTGCGTATGCACAGTCGCACAACGGAGCGACTGTGCAGTAGCTCCGTTGTTTCCGCAGTGATGCGCGTGTCGTACCGAGCAAAATGGACGATGAAAAACTAATTAAATGTGTCTGTTCATATCCATATTTGTATAATCTTGCACACCATCTTGGATACACAAAATATAAAAGTTTTCTGTGGCGGAAAATTGCAGTCGAATTATCACTCACTGCCAACAGTTAGGTATAAATTTTATTTTCCATTTATGTTGTCATACGAAAATACATATAAAATTAAGTCTTGTAAATCCATGTAATGTTCTTCGTAGATAGTATGGTATTCGCCTTCTAGTCCTCTTTTCCGATACGTTGTACGGATAGAAAACCTTCTTTTACTCTTGATGGTTGTAGCTTCTTCATCATCTAAAGCAATAGCAATTAATGCCAATTCTTCAAATGAAATTGAGCCGTGGTAGCTCAGATGTTTAGCGCTCGCTGTAAATTTCACAGTACGCGAGCAAACTGGGTTAGATCCCCGCCGGCACCAATGAAATTGTTAATTGCAATTTTAAGTGCTGATTTACCACGTGCTCGGCGGTGAAGGAAAACATCGTGACGAAACCTGCATGTCCGAGAAATAAGAAAAAAAATTGAGAAGACACGTGAAGTTCGCCAACACGTATTGGGCAGCGCGGCGGACACTTCCTTGCCCTAAAACCCTCTCAGAAATGAGGGGAGGCCTGTGCCCAGCAGTGGGACGTATTTAGGCTGTAACTTTACTTTACTTTTACTTTACTTCAAATGAAAAATACATCTTTCACAACACTAGCACGTTAGTTGTGAGTCACTTCACGGTGCGTATGCATTAAACTCTCGTCCGTGTTGACATACAACCACGTTCCGTCTCCTTCCCATGCTCGTGCTGATTCCGTCCTGTATGCAGCGATCTTTAGTTACACACTTGTTTACCGGTCACGGTGGAAACAAAACTTATTTTTATATAAGTTTAAATTGTCGTCATCCACATGCTGCACATGCGGTGAAACTGCAGATCAAACTGTAGAGCACATATTAATAGATTACCCACGTTTTGGGAAAAGAAGATATGAGACCGAGTGCAGCATGGGTGTGACTATAACAGCAGAAAACTTAGAATTTATCGTAGAACATGACGATTGCCGACCTATCTTTATGAGGTTTTCTCTTTTGGCATTAAAGCTCATAAGCAAGGAAAATGGCAGTAAAATTAAAGATTAATTTGTATAAAAACTTATAGATAATAAATCAGATAGTTATTTATAAAGGTATAATATTTTAGTTTAAGTTAACTTTAAGTTAGTTTTAAGTTAATTTCTTTGGTTTAACTTGCTTTTTATTAAAAGCAAGTTGGCTTAAATTAGGGAATTGTAGTAAGTAACAAGCATTAAATAATATATAATCCTAAGTAAAGATTAGGTTTAGAAAAAGAAACAAAGACAATACACAATGTCTTAAATATATGATAAGAAACAAACCTCTATTTATAACAAAGCATTATACTCGTAGGAATATACAAATAATAAGTACATGATGTACAATAACAAGTAAATTATACATAAAGCAATGTTAATTGTAAGCTTAGTAAAACAAGTATACTACGCAACGTAATAATTAATATAAGAAAAAATTGTAACTAACATAGCATTATTTTAAATATATAGAAATAAGTAAAGTTAAAAGTAAAGTTACAGCCTATATACGTCCCACTGCTGGGCTCAGGCCTCCCCTCATCTTTGAGAGGGTTTAGGGCAAGGAAGTGTCCGCCGCGCTGCCCAAATGCGTGTTGACGAACTTCACATGTCTTCGAAATATTTTTTTTTCTTATTCCTCAGACATGCAGATTTCCTCACGATGTATTCTTTCACCGCCGAGCACGTGGTATAGAAATAAGTTAAAAGAAAAATAATAATAATAATAGTGTGCAAAACCAAAAAAGTTGAAAATGATAAAAAAGCAGCCATTATTAGAGTAACATCGCCTGAAAATGAAGTAGTAATTGAGACACTGTTACTGTACATAAACATTTATTAAAAGAAAAAAGAATGAGGCAGTACGGAAAAAAATAGTAAATAAAAAAAACTAGAAAAATGAATTTAACGGAGTAGTTAATAACAGAAAAAAGGGTACTGCAGAAAAGTAGAAACAAAATTACAAAAAAAAAACAGTGTTTTAGTTTCATACCACTGAACACAATTACTCTCTACCAAAAAGAAGAATGTCATCTCCAAATTAAAAAAATGAAACACGCATCTTTAAGTGTCAAAGCATGGAGTGTAAAGGTAAGGAGAACCATCTCACATAGGGGAATAGTTGAAAAAGTGTCCATCTGTAAGCAGTAAATAACATAATGATTTGCAGTCCGAGTCCTTAGGAAAATCCGTCAGAGTTTCAGTTAATAACAGTTCAAAAACTCTCCACAACAGCACTGGAGTAGCTGGGGGGTATCAAATGAACTTAGCAGTTGTCGACGGAGTGAAGTGTGCCGAGTTGAGAAATTTAATATTTTTGGTGACTAGAGAAGTTAGAATGAAAAAAATTACTATAAAAAGAATTAGGGTGAAAGTGAGCAATAAAATGTTATGAAAGTTCTTTAAAATTTACCCTCAAGCTAGAGTGGCGCCACTCTTGTTTAACGCTTTCCTACGGACTCCTTTTAATACACAGTCTGTTCTCCTTACCTCTACACTCCATAGTACTTCTTACTATGTGTATCGTACACAGAGAAACCTATAGACAAATTGACGCCTTCTTTCGCATTCGCACACGAAAAAGATAGATTTATGTACACTTCATGCATAGAAATGAGACAGAGCGGTGTAATTGTTTGTCCCTTTCTCCGTGCCGGTTTTTTGTTTAGCAAACTACACTTTGCGAAACAAACTTTGACAGTTCGTGATCAGATCTAAAGAGTTTACAAGTTGGTTTAAGTGAGAAAAAAAGTTTTTTGTGAGCTTAAGATTGATGAATCTTGTTCAGTTCAGTTCTTAGAACAATTAAAAACTTTAAAAATGGTTAGATATAGTGTCTTAGGGTGTAAAAGTGATAGTGAACGTAAACTCACCGGTATATAATTTCACTAGTAAGTATAGTAAATTTTATCTGGTATTACGCATAAAATTCAATTGTTTTTTAATTTCGTTACAGAACTATATGAATATACGTTAAAATTTTATCCAAATATGTTTAAAAGTGATAAAGATTATTGTATAACCTAAAAATACGTTATCGTCCTTTCTCACTCAAGGCCACGCTAATCGTTAGTCTATTGGTTTCTCTGTATACGATGTGGTTTGTGTATCATGGAGTATAGAGGTAAGGAGGACAATCTCCCATAGGAGGATAGTTAAAGTCCATCTGTAAGCAGTAAATAACAGTTCAAAAACTCTCCACAACAGCGCTTGAGCAGCTACAGAGTATGAAAAATCACGATAAAATACGTTGAGAGTGATTTTGAAAATAAAGATTTTGAAAACAATAAGATAATTATTATAAAAAGAATTATGGTGATAGCGAAAAGAAAACGTGCAATAAAAAATTATAAAAAATTCTTTAAAATTTACACTGTAGCTACATTGGCGCCACCCTTATTTAGCGCTTTTCTATGGACATTTTTTATACAGACTTTGTTCTCCTTATCTCTTTTTTTTTTTTTTTTTGCGCCCGAAGAAAATATGGGCAACCCTCCGGAAAGCGGGGGAGGGAGGTTGAGAATGCTCATAGCATACCACGCAGCCGGCTGCGTGGTTATGTGGAGACTTTTACCCACTAAACTCAACCTTTTGGCAATTGGCTAGAGATCTCCAAGCCGTATACGAACGCGACCCTCCTTGGCAGAAAGGAGGGCGCAATGGCAGAAAGGAGGGCGCAAACACCTTCTCTCCTTATCTCTACATTCCATATTGTGTATGTAGCCGTGTACGTTACTAGTTTCGAATCGAACGAAAATCTAGTGATTCTATAAAGTGTTTTTTACATCGCGTATTTTGTTTCATTTCCAATCGTAAATTTAAAAAGTATAAAAAGACAGAAAAAAACTAAATATTGTAAAACACTGAAATAATTTAAACAGACAAAATGCCAAAAATAAAAGTTATTAATACCTACATATTTGTAACAAAAGTGATAGCGATGGCCTATAACTAAATAATTGAATACATTTCTATCATTTTTAGAATTGTCTATCTGTTTGTCTGTCTATCTGTTCGTTTGTTAACGTATCATTTATAAAAGTAGTGATTTAAATCAAAATAATCGTTAGGAATATTGTGAAGCGTATATTATTCGTTTTACATACATTTAGTTTTTGTTTGATTAAAATCAGTTCATCTTATTAAAAGTTTTGATTAATATTCTGAAGTAATTGGTACGAAGCATAGGTACGAATTTGTTCAATGGCGGCGTTGAGTGATCAAGGGTATTTTGTAATTAAATAATGTAAAATAGTGTTCTATAATGATATAATTGTATTGAAAACGCAGTAAACAAAAATAGTAAAGAATAACGTAATGGGCGGTTTTATAAAAGTTTGTATGGTGACAAATTGATGCCAAAAAAAATTGTCATGACATTGGGGGTTTTTTACTTCAGATTGACTCTATAATATCTACATTTTCTTATAATAACAAAAAATAAGAGAAAATGCGGTAGAATTTGACAAAATTGCAATTTGAATGGACAATGACCTGAAATCTTCTTCCGCTGCGTTACACATTAAGTACTCCCGTTTATAGGTAAATTAAAAGAAAGTACAATTAACATCGTTATTTATTGAAGAAACTAAACATATTATTTTAAATTCTCTCAAAAATTTCTAAAAAATTATTCAAACATAAAAAGAAACATAATTTTCTATCTTCTGAGTTACACTATGATTAAAATTACATATAATAAAGTTTTGTTTATTTGGCAAAAAAACAAAATCTAAATTAAAACTTAAGAAGTAATTATATACAAGTATCGAGAAGGTTAATCTTAATTCAATATATGAGATCTTCTTTATTTAACAATAAAAACATTAAATAAAATAAGTTGCCTCAACAGGGGACTGTCACTCAGCGGAAGTGTATGGAAACATTTAGGCATAGTTTATAATAAACACTTTATGTACCATAAAAAATAAAGAGAAAACGAAATTATTAAAGCTCTACTCACCAAAACAAATATCACAAATAAAATCGTTGTAACAATCTTTGGGTATAATCCAACTATCGCAAGTAAAACAAACAAAATTTTTACACGCAATACATTTTTTCATTAATTGCAATGATGTTCGAATTTTACATTTATGGCACTCAGAGTGACGGCTGACAACATTTCTAATAGACTTTGTTTGATTTATTGGAAAAAAAAATTCTTTTTCTGTATTTAATTTAGGTATCTTTTGTGCTTTAATTTCCCACTTCTCTTCTTGAATGCAATTTCGCTTTCTATTCGTTATTTTATGTTTGCTGTCGTCGACATTGATGCCTGTCTCGTCCAAAACTTCTAGATTATCACACATTTCTTCAATATTATTTAAATCAAATAACAAATCTTTATCTAAAGGAATTATAATTGAATCAAATACCGCACCACTGATCTCGTATCCTTTGTCCTGTTCCTTTTTTTCTTCCGATCCTATTATCTCACCACCGACTTCTTTACCTATTTTTTCTTTATCCTTTTCTCTTCATTTAAATGTTGCATAATAAGTTTCTTCTACTCTCTCTTGTTTTTCCTTTTCCTGTCCTTTGTCGCTAATCTCTTCTCTAATTCTATAATGTCTTCCTCTTCCTCACAATTTGTAGGAATTTTATGTGTTTGTTTGGACGTGACAGATACAACTTTTTTTGAACTAAGGATTGGCATTGCATGAATTTCAGCTGTTATTGTAACTTTACTAGTACGAATAGAGCAACTCGGTTCAGTTTTTTTGGATTGGTTTTCCGTAGGTATGAAGTAAATAAGCCAAAGCAGTAATACAATTCTCTGTGGAAGCCACAAAAACAAGATAGTGGGCGATATTGAATTTCTCCAAGTGATTTAACAATAACTTGGTGTGTCTGCATAGTGCCTGTTAAAAGCTTCATGTCTTCAGGAACCAGTTTATTTATGTTGTCTATATCATTGTCAATTATATAAAGACATTTCACTGACTTCATGCATTTTGACTATATCTTCACAGCTTGCTCACCACAGGAAACATCATTACCATAAGCTGCCTGTTTGTCCAGGGACCTCTTTACTGAACTACCTATTCCATCTGCTACTGATTTTCCATGTCCACTCTCGGTGAATGACCATGTTGAGTACTCAAGACCGAGTTTGAAGGTAAATAAATTGTGTAAAAAAAATTCTTTTGCCTGTACTGAGTACACGGACCATCTGAGTAAAAGTGAATAACCTTAAGTAAAGGATTGTACCCTTTGACTAAATTTATGACTGGTAAAAGGTGAGCCCATATATCTGCTGGATCATGGGCATTTTTATCAGCAATACTGCAGAATGATTGTGAACCTCCAGCCCAGTAAATTATCCCTGTAGGTAGGGTAAATTGATGTTTCGCGGCACTGAAATGCATAGATTGTACTTCCTCGGCTAGTTTACCACAGTAATTTTCTGAGAAGTCACATAGTACAGCTTCATTTTCTTTGTGTTCGTTTATACACTTTCGGTATTGGTGTTGCTGATGTTTCCAATTGTAATAATGTTTTTTTGGAAATCGGTATATACATTTAAAATTCTGAATTAATGTTCAAACGGTTGTTTTTCTTATTTTCGCCATTCGTTTTGTTTTTACAGTTTTATTATTTTCCTTTTTGGTGTCTATATATTCATGATTTATGTTCATCCACTGTTCCCATTCTATTTCTTCAGTTATATGTCTTTCTTTTAAATCGTACTGCAATTCTTGTACTTTACATGGACCACATTCACCATACATACATTTTTTTTGATTTAATATCACACGTGAAATGAGCCAAAAGACTTTCTAGTAGTTTATATTTTGACAATACTCCAAGTCTTTGTAGTGCAGAGAATTTTTTTTCAAAATTGCTATGTTTGATATAGATGCAAGTATCTCATTTCTGTACAGTAGGCGATAAAGCATAAAAAGGTCGATATTTATAAAATGTGGCAAACGATTTTGTTCCGCCCTCTGCTTGATAAATCTGATATAGATTAAACAGCGTATCGGTAAGATATCTAATCTGTTCTTTTTGTTTTTTCAATGTGCGGCACTCTTTTTTCCCAGACGTACTTTTGCTTATATCATCTCTCAAGAAAAAACTTCGAATTTCTTTGCATATTTCATTTTCTTTTGTTTTTAGCTGCTTTTCGTGCTATTCCATTTAAACCTGATAGTTTAGAAACAAATGTCTTCTTTTTTAATTTCTTTGTGGCTTCACTTTCAGTTAATGTTTTAAAAACTTTCCTTTTTTCGTATATCTTACACTTTTCGTATGGCGTTTTCAAACAACTCTCTAACAACTCATCTCTAGCTTTCATTTTACTAATAGTTTCTTCTAGACTTTGAACTTTTTTATTTGTTTCTTTTTATAGCGATATAGGCGTTTTCTTGACGTCTCAAGTGCTGTTTTCAAATTCTGATTTTTTTATGGTGGCATTATATTTACGGGCTAATCTATTTCTTAACTATTCTTATTTCGAGTATTCACAGTAGATGATATTATATTTTTTTCATTTTTACCCTGAGTTTTATTTTTTCTTCTGCTTCCGTTTCTGCTCTCTCCATTTTTTCCGCCTTTTCTCTTTCTCGTATTCTGTTAGCTCACATATCTTCTTAGTTTTATTTTTTACTCTAACTGCATGTTTTTTCTTGACTTCTTCGTATTTTTTGTGGATCTGCCTTCAACTTCTCTCTATATTTTTCCATGCGTTCCGCAGGAGTGAGAGCCATTTTGACACCTAATAAACCAATATAAATGATTAAATCCTACTGATATAATAAATGCGAGAGTATGGATGTTTGTTCGTTACTCAATCACGCTGAAACGGTTGAAAGACAAAGTCGCAGTTCGCCGCTTGTTTAATATAAAATTCAAATTACTGTCTAGCGATCGCCTGCCGATCGATGTCAGTTAAAGTATGTACGTACATAATATAAAAATTACATTACGGATAATGTTAAAAGTATTACTTAATCTTTCAGCTTTAAAACAAACATAGCAACTTCGCGTGTGTAGAAACAATTTAATAAAAAAACATTGCAAGCAAGCAGCCTTGGCTTGTGCGCAGGCTGTATAAAAAGGTGCAGAACAAAATTACGTTCAAATATAATTGATATGAAATTGTTTTACTTGGTACTTAATAAAACTCAGTGTAAATGAGGGCTTACGTTCCACTGAGTTACGAAAACCTATCCACTGAGTGAATGTTTCTCAGCTGACGTAACGGATTTTAAGTTAAGGCTGTTTTTTTTAAATTCGTCAAAGACAGGTCTAGTTCAGTCAAACTGTTCCTTATTATCAAATAGTAATTTATACGTCTAATAAATACTCTTTAAAACAGTAAAACAAGCATACTTACTACGGAATCTTCGTAAATCAGCTGAATTTTTAACCCGCACTAACCGGTACTGTACTAAGTTCTAACGATGTTACATTCGAAATTTCGAACTGTGAATTCAAAATGGCTGACTTATTGTGAACCAACCATTGTAGGGTTGCTAGTTTATGATAATAATACTATTGTAGTAGATTTAGATACTCTCCTGGAAATATTAGCGTAACTCAGCGGAATTTTCCACCATGCCCAACTTTTAAACCATTCACTAAACTGTTTATTTAATTATATTTTATAATATTGATTAAAAATTCATTAATTAAAATGGAATGTGAGCTTGCGTTTCTTTTAATGACACCATAAATGTAAAAATGTGGTCTGGCCGTGTAGTGGCGGTTAAGAATATCCACTACCCCATATCTTCCCGTGGGAGTCGTAAAAGGCGACAGAGGGAAACAGGCAGGAGATGGGCAGCAGCATCTTCCTGATAACAGCAACTGTACGACAAAAAAAAACTGCGGTTGCCAACCCGCTCGCCAAGCGTGGCAACTATGGCAATATATGAACCCCCATGAACAATTACACAAATAGACGGCCCCCAGTCCCCGGCGGCTCCGCTATTCCTGGCTGCGGTGGCGACCATGGTAACAGCGGGGCAGGGGGTGCTAAGAATCTCCGGTGGAGGTTCGGTTGCCACCTACGACGATTCGACCTGGCAACATTTAACGCACGCACACTAAGGACTGACGAGAAGATCCTGGAGCTGGAAGAAGAGATAGACAAGTTGCGCTGGAGTATTATAGGATTATCCGAGGTCCGAAGAGAGGGGGAGGACACGGTGATTCTCGAATCCGGCAACTTGTTCTATCACTGGGAGGGCGACCATCTGTCCCAAGGAGGTGTCGGATTTATCGTCCACAAGTCTCTCGTCAACAACGTTGTAAAGATTGGGAGTGTGTCGACGAGGGTCGCGTACCTGATACTCAGAATCACCAAACGGTATTCGCTGAAGGTCATACAGGTTTACGCACCAACCTCGGCACATTCCGATGAGGAGGTGGAGGAAATGTATGAGGATATTTCCAAAGTCATGCATTCCTCCAGAACCTACTACACGGTGTTGATGGGAGACTTCAACGCAAAACTAGGCACAAGAGAAAACGGCAACGGAACCGAAGGGGCCAGCAGCTGGCCGACTTTATGGAGAAAGAGGGACTTTTTACGATGAACTCTTTCTTCCAGAAGCGGCCCCACAGGAAGTGGACCTGGTCGAGCCCCGACGGTTCGACAAAAAATGAAATTGACTTCATTATGACGACCAGACGCCAACTGTTCAGTGATGTCTCAGTGATCGCAAGGGTGAAAACCGGCAGCGATCACCGAATGGTTAGAGGCACACTGAACCTAAACGTTAAGTTGGAGAGGTCTCGTCTAATGAAGTCAACGCTCCATCCCCCTCGTGCTCTAATCCAGAATCCCGAAAACTTTCAGCTCGAGTTACACAACCGCTTTCAGTGCCTACAAGATTGCAATGCAGTGGACGATATGAATGACAAGCTCGTGGAAACTGTCCATGCGGTCGGAGCTAAGTTCTGCAAGACCCGCCGCAGAAGAACACAAAAACTCTCCGATCACACTCTTAATCTCATGGCTGTTAGACGGGAGATGAGGCTGTAATCGTCAACAGATTTGACAGCATACAGGCAACTGAACAGACAGATCTCCAAATGCATGCGGCGAGACTTACGCAACTTTAATACGGCTCGTATTAAAGAAGCGATCGAGCGGAACCAGGGCTCCAAAGTCTTTGCCAGAGATCTGTCTGCCCGTAAGAGCCAACTGTCAAAGCTGAAGACTGAGTGTGGCAGCATCGTTTCCGGGACACCTGAGATTTTGAGTGAGATTGAGAGGTTCTATGGGCAGCTGTACACATCATCGTTGGAGCCACACGCACGTGTGAGTAACGATCCAACAGCAAGTCTTATCCGACACTATTCCGATGATATCCCGAACGTCAGTCTAAGCGAGATTAGAATGGCTCTCCAGCACCTTAAAAACGGCAGGGCCCCAGGCGAGGATGGAATTACAGCGGAGCTTCTGAAAGCGGGTGGAACACCGGTACTTGAAGTCCTTCAGAAGCTCTTCAATTCCGTCCTCCATGGAGGCACTACTCCAGAGGCGTGGAGCAGAAGTGCGGTGGTCTTGTTCTTTAAGAAAGGCGACAACGCTCTCTTGAAGAACTACAGACCGATTTCCCTTCTGAGCCGCGTCTACGTGCTGTTTTCGAGAGTCATTACGAATCGTCTCGCAAGCAGACTCGACGACTTCCAGCCTCCCGAACAAGCCGGTTTCCGAAAAGGCTTCAGTACCATAGACCACATACATACCCTGCGGCAGATTGTACAGAAGACTGAAGAGTACAATTTGCCACTTTGCCTTGCGTATGTGGACTATGAGAAAGCCTTTGATTCCGTCGAAATTTGGGCGGTGCTGCAGTCCCTTCAGCGGTGCCAAGTTGACTGTCGGTATATCGAAGTGCTGAAGTGTTTGTACAGTAGGGCTACGATGGCTATCCGAGTACAGAACCAGAGCTCGAAACCTATCCAACTGCAGAGAGGTGTAAGACAGGGTGACGTTATATCCCCGAAACTCTTCACCGCTGCTTTGGAAGACGTTTTCAAGCTACTGGACTGGAAAGGATACAGTATTAACATCAATGGCGAGTACATCACTCACCTTCGATTTGCCGACGATATAGTCCTTATGGCAGAATCGCTGGAGGACTTAAGCACTATGCTCAATGACCTCAATAGTGCCTCCCAACGGATAGGTCTTAAGATGAACATGGACAAAACAAAGATCATGTTTAATGTCCATGTCACACCTATGCCGGTAGTTGTTGGGAGCACTATGCTCGAAGTTGTTGACGAGTACGTTTACCTGGGACAAATAGTCCGACTAGGTAAGTCCAACTTCGACCGAGAGGTCAATCGACGGTATCAACTCGGCTGGGCAGCGTTCGGGAAATTACGACACATCTTCTCGTCAGGTATACCTCAATGTCTGAAAACTAAAGTGTACAACCAGTGCGTGTTGCCAGTGATGACTTACGGATCAGAGACGTGGTCCTTCACTGCTGGCCGCATGAGGACGCTCAAGGTCGCTCAGCGAGCTATGGAGAGGGCTATGCTCGGAGTTTCTCTGCGTGATAGACTCAGAAATGAGGATATCCGCAGTAAAACCAGAGTGACCGACATAGCCCAACGGATTAGTAAGCTGAAGTGGCAATGGGCCGGCCATATAGCTCGAAGAACCGATAACCGATGGGGAAGAAAGGTTCTCGAGTGGCAGCCTCGTACCGGTAGGCGTAGTGTAGGGCGACCCCCCACTAGATGGAGTGACGACCTGGTAAGATATGCAGGAAGTCGATGGATGCAGGTGGCTCAGGACCGTGCTTTGTGGCATTACTTGGGGGAGGCCTATGTTCAGCAGTGGACTTGTGAAGGGCTGTAATGATGATGATGAAATGTAAAAATATCGTGATTCTAATTAAAACAGCGAGGTAAAATATCTGACATGAACAAGGTGGGACAGTGATAAAAAATAGAAATTGTCAAACCAATTTTAATTTTTTTTTTATAATTTATGGTAAAATTATAATATAAATGGTAATATAGAATGCCTGATATTCCAATTTTTTTGACAAATAAGATTTAACTAGAGAGCGGGATTCAATTTTAGGTAGGAAAAATTAACTATAGTGGACAACGTGATATTGCCCACTACAAAGAAATAAAAAAATGCCCTAATAGATATTTATAAAAATATATCAACCCCAATATCTTAGTGAAAAAAGTACAATAGTTAACCAACATGTTCGATACGTTGTGCAAATTATTTATTAAATTTTAAATAAGTAGTTTTGCTTAAAATTTTTTTCGTAACTGCCGAGTACCTACAACATGGTAAATCAAATTTTAAAATAGCTTTAAACAACTTCTTTGGTTTCGGTGAGGATCGTAGGAGCTTGGCAGTAGGCATATTAAACTTCCCTTTTGCAGTACCAAAAAGTTCTATAATTTTATATTATTCCTACGCGTTCTCTTCTAAATATCATATAGTTTTATTTTACTGCAATAATAAATTAACTACTACAGTTTTATACAGATAGTGCTACAAGTATTTTCAAGCACCATATTATAGTAATAGAGCCAATATATTATCGTCCACAGCTGAGTATATGCATCTAATCAAATCGGTATATATATATATATATATATATATATATATATATATATATATATATATATATATTTGAAAGTCACTTTTTCATTTACCACTGGTTCGCAAAAAATACCTTTGTCCTGGGAAGAACCATTAAGAAACCCAACGGGACTAGTTTTTTAAAAAAAAAATAAGAGCTTGTACAAACACTAAACACAAAACAAATTAGAAATAGCTCGGTAGCGATCACCCTTCCCAGGGCTTATTATCATCCATAAATTCCTTAATATTAAAATAACCCTTTTTATACAAACTTAGTGTAATAAAGTTTTTGAACTATGTGTAGTTACATCAATTTTGTATATTTTCTGGCATTTTGTTATAAAAGCGTATATTAATCGCCGTAATATTATATCGCCTAAAAAATGAATTACTGATTCTGTGGAGTTGACTAACTGGTATCGAAATGGCGGGATATTGAAATAATGTAGTGGTTATTTTAGCACGGCCTTTGTATATGAGTTTATTGCCTACAAAAATTTACTTTGACGAAGTGAAAAAATAAACTTGTTTTATTCATGATTCATGTAATTTAAGGAATTTTGAAAATAAAAATTAAATTAAACAAATAATACATTTAAGAAATTAATGATTCAATTATGATTATTCGCTTACCAATCCATAATTCGCATAACATCGAAACACTACGATAATATACATAGCAACATGTCATTGAAAAAAAGTTAATACTGGTTATTTTTTAATAATTTGCTTTGTTTGAAAAATTCTAATTTAAATTAGTGATAAAAAACTATACACGTTGTAATGAAATATAGATAACTTCATAATTCTTCGGATTTATGTAAAAGGTTATTTTAAATCGTGTGAGTACGCTTGTGCAAAGTTATTGCGGAATGATTAATGTGAAACGACAAAATGTATTTCTTAGATTTGGTTGCGTAGACAGAGAAACCTATAGACAAATGATTAGCGTGGCCTCGAGTGAGAAAGGACGATAACGTAGTTTTAGTTAATACAATAATCTTTATTACTTTTAAACATATTTAGATAAAAAATTTAATTGTTCTAAGAACTAAGCTGAAAAAGATTCACCAATCTTAAGCTCACAAAACATTTTTTTTCACTTAAACCAACTTGTAAGCCCTTAGATCGCTACGAACTGTCAAAGTTGTTTAGCAAAGTATAGTTTGCTAAAAAAACCGGCACAGAGAAAGGGACAAACAATCACACTGCTCTATCTCATTTCTATGCAACACATATGTATAAATCTATCTTTTTTCTCTGTCTACGTTTGGTTGACTATAGTATAATCCAAGTTGTTACTTCTAGACCATAGATAAATAAATATGTAGCTATAGCAAGCCAGTAATGTGCTGATTCGATTATTACACTAATCGGTTATGTTATTAATCGTAATCGACCAATAATCGATTATGGTAGATTAATACATGCTAGCTGTTCACCGCGTGTAATTTAGGGTTTTAATTTTTTTTGCGCGTATCCCTAATTCATTTACTCAAATAAAAGTAGCCCAGGTTACTCTGTTATTGAAAGTCCAGCCTTAATTGGTCCAGCTATTTCGGAGATTAGCTGGAACGAACAGACAAACAAAAAATTTTAAAATTGTGTGTTTGTTGTATGTACCGTATGTACTTTCATATGCATTCAGTTGTATGTTTATTTTGAGATTACAAAGAGACACTTAAATTTTATTTATTTGTATCCACAAAGTTTATTTATGGTTTAAGATTGATTCTATAGTATAATAAAAGTTACTTCAGTATCTAATGAGAAACAAATACTAGTTAGAAAGTATTTAATAAAATAAGTGAAAATTAAATATGAGTCAAATCAACAAGAAGATACATAAAGAAACTATGTTTATGTACGGTCCAACCGTACATTTCTGCTGGCGTTAACATTTTACGTGAAGCAATCGATATAGTTCGACAATTATAAAAATTGTGTTAGTTCACGTAATCACCGTAACCGCGACGGACGTGAGCTCATAACATTAACATAACATTTAACATATTTTAATCTTATATTTTTAAATTCTTTATTAAACTGTTTTTATATCAAATTTTAATTATTATTCAATATACGTCCAATAACCGAACATTTTTTGGTCTTTCGAGCGAAAAGTAAACATTTTGGGTCCTTGAACAAGTGTATTGAACTACCGTGTATTTTAAGAACAGTGACGTAGCGGTGAGAACTAGCAAACTTTTTAAACTCAAACATAACAGCGGTCATCTTGCTCAACATCCACAACATTTGGCTTGGCAAAGCAGCAGCTTGTCTAGGTCAAGAATCAACGTGTCGGTCAGCAACAGCAGCAGCAGCGTCAGCAGTAATCAGCAGTGCCAAAGTAAGATCTTTCCCTTTTTAACAGTTCTGCATTTAATAGCAACATGGAAAACGTACACGCTAATCAGGTCGAGATTGTAGGATCTATTCGTAAAGTTGGTGTCAATATTAAAAAAGATGGATCCGAGCGTAAAACAATAGATTATTTTAAAAGAAAACTTGAGTGAAAACTCGTACTGGCAAGATTACCAGAAAAATCACAGTCAACTTGTAAAAAGTGAGAGTCGTACACATCCCTACTTTACAAACTCCGAGTACGAAATTGCAAGGGAGCAATATAACTCGGTAAAAGAAATCATAAATTTGCAGTATCAGGATTTCCTGGCTAGCCAGAAGTATTATCCAGCCCCTGAAGGTAAAACAACTCAACAAATGGAACAGCGTGGATTAGGTGAACCGTCTTCGGGAAAATCGGCGGAGCCACAAGAAGCTCTCCGCCCACAGGTACATCGAGGAACAACCAGTAAGTTAGATGACATGTTGCACAAACAATATATAAATTTTAAGGCATTTAAAAGGTCTGTTAGTTGCATAAACATAAATAACATTACGGAAAAATGGGAATTTGAAGATTCTTTAAAAACATTAGAGTCGCGATGGTCGGCTATAGATTCTCTGCATTGGGAAATTGATCATGATCTCAATGAGGATGACGAAGAATATACTACTACTTTTAGTATGTATGAATGTGGTCTGTCAATCACCGAGAAAGCTGTACGCCTAGAATGGATACCCCTACGTTTAACGGTAATTATAACCAATGGATACCATTCAAAGATCTTTTCACGGAAAGCGTTCACAACAACCCGTCGCTTTCAAACGCTCCAAAAAATGCAATTTTTAAAGAATAAACTCCAAGGGGATGCAGAGCGTTTAATACAGCATTTGAATGTTAGTTCAGAAAATTATGTAACCTGTTGGGAAATTCTAAATCATAGGTTTTACAACAAGCGACGAATTTTCGTATCTCACATTAGCCTATTGCTTGGTTTCCCTAATATTCAGCAGCAAGCGGTAAATCAAATTAAAAAATTACATGATACATCTTTAGGAATGCCTAAATGCTATCAAAAACTTAGGCGTAGATATTAGCACATGGGATCCGCTGTTAGTACACATACTGTCACAAAAATTAGACATGGAAACATATACAGGATATATAGAATCGCAAAAGCGGCCCACAGATCTACCTGTGCTACAGGAGTTTTTGGACTACTTAGAAAGCAAATTTACAGCACTTGAATTATGTCGGCGAAAACAGGATAATACATGAAAATTAAACGGTCAGTCTCAACATAACTTCAATTCAACATCGAGTAATAATTACAAAAAGCAATTCAATTTTAATCAAAATACGACAAACAAACCGATTGCAAAATCATATAACGTTACTGGTATAAAATGTCCTCTTTGTAATGATGATCATGGCATTTACAATTGCAAAACATTTTTAAATATGTCAAAAAATTGAAACTTTGCATAAATTGTTTATTTAGCCATAACGGAAATCCATGTATTTCAACACAACGGTGCCGCAAATGCTTGCAGAAACATAATACTCTGTTACATGACGCGTGCACAAGTCCATATCTGGTTGCGAAAAAACCTAACGGGGCCGTGACCAACACTTCGCACATGTTACAAAATAATTTAGGAGGAGAAATCATACTATCGACAGCTTTGGTGAAAGTGATGGCATTGGATGGAACCTATGAGATCAGAAGAGCGTTGATAGATCAGGGATCCCAAATTTCGCTTATCTCTTTGAAAATGCCGCACAAATCTTAGGCCTGAAAAGACAGCACTGCAAGGGAGTTATATATGGCGTCGGGGAAAAGGAAAACATTTGTAAGGGCATGTTAAATATTACGTGTACATCCATGTTTAATGACTATTCTTTCAACACTAATGTTTATATAATGAATAACCTAATTAAACATTTGCCAAACCAATTGTTCGCAAAGCCTTCATGGACATTTATAGAGAACATGAACTTGGCTGATCCTGAGTTTTATAACAGTCGTCCCGTGGACTTACTCTTCAGTGCTGATATTTATTCTATGATCATGTTAGGTGGCATTTCAAAGGGAGATTCATCACAGCCTATCGTAGAACACAAACGACATTGAAAACATTTAGAAATTTTGGGAAATAGAACAAATAACAGAACATTCAGAGTTATCCCTAGAAGAACAGCATTGTATACAACACTATACATCAACTACGAAACGTCATGAAAATGGTCGTTATGAGGTCCGTTTACCCTTAAAACCAGAAATTAAAACAAAATTGGGATCAACGAAATCAATGGCAATTGCACAGTTTCGGAATTTAGAAAGAAAACTTGTAAAACATGATAATTTCGCAGAAAAATATAAATCCTTTATTAAAGAATATGAACAATTGAATCATATGAAACAATCGGACGGTCATACGATGCCGGAGTGTTATCTACCTCACCACGGTGTAGCGTGTGCCGAGTCAATGACCACAAGCCTCCGTGTCGTTTATAACGCATCAGCAAAAACTTCGAGTGGGTATAGTATTAATGACTTAATGTATAAAGGACCTAATTTACAACAAGATTTACAATGTTTATTATTAAAATGGCGTCAATATAAATATGCTTTCACCGCAGACATTGAGAAAATGTATCGGCAGATCATCATGAATGAACGAGACCAACGTTATCAAAAAATATTTGGAGAGGATCACCAGAACAACCTTTGCAATCTTATCAACTTACCACCGTTACATATGGCACAAAAGCGGCACCATTTTTAGCAATGATGACGTTAAAACAGCTAGTAGAAAACGAACAGGCCGCCTAGCCGGAGGCATCAACGGCTTTAAAAGAGGCTTTTTATATGGATGATCTCGTCCATGGAGCCCACAATATTCAGCAAGGCAGAAAGTTGGTTAACGACATAAACAAATTATTACAATTGGGGGGGTTCACTTTGAGAAAATGGGCCTCGAATAACAACGAACTGCTCTGTAGCTTAGGTAAAGGTCAGATTAAAGAAGAAAATTTAATTTTTAATTTTAAAACTGAACACGCAACACGACTCTTGGACTCTGTTGGTTAAACAGCAAAGACACATTTAATTTCTGTTGTAAAATGTCTACTCAAGAAATTAAGCCCACAAAAAGATGTTTGCTTTCAGAAATTATACGATCCATTAGGCTAGCTAGCACCAATTTCAACAAAATTAAAAATATTATTTCAAGATGTATGGAAGTTAAATATTTCTTGGGATGAAAACATACCGGATAACATACAACATAAATGGCGGAAAATTCGGAGCTATAGGAATGATATACAACAATTTGAAATCCCTCAATGGATAGGGTGTAACAAAAATGATTTTGTCGAGTTATATGGTTTTAGTGACGCGTCAGAACATGCCTTTGCCTGCGTCGTCTACGCAAAAATAAAAAACCAACCTAAAACAATACTTTTAGCGGCTAAAACACGACTCGTACCATATAAAAAAGGGATATCATTGCCTAGGTTAGAATTAAATGCTGCTCATTTATTATGTAAATTGATAGATAAGATAAAACAATGCCTGTGTCAATATAAAATCGAAATATATGGATGGACGGACTCCATGGTCGTTTTAGGTTGGCTAAATGGAGATCCACGTCGCTGGAAAGCTTTCGTGGCAAACAGAGTTAAATATATCACTACTAATATTATAGCTGCAAGTCGTTGGAGTTACGTTAAGTCTAAAGAAAACTCCGCGGATGCTGCAAGTAGGGGGTTATACGTATCACAACTTAAAAACAACCAATTATGGTGGCACGGACCATCATGGCTATAAACATTTTCATACCGACTTGATGAAAAACACCTATATCAAACAAACGAAGAAATTCGATTTAAACAAGCAAACGTTATACGTAATTTACTTCATTTACGAAAATAACTCGTATTCATCATCATCATCATCATCATTACAGCCCTTCGCAAGTCCACTGCTGAACATAGGCCTTTTTTTTTAATAGAATAGGGTGACAAACAAGCACACAGTCCACCTGATGGTAAGTGGTTGCTGCGGCCCATAGACATCTACATATATCCTCCATTAAAAGTCAAAATGCAGATGCGTTGTCACCCATGAGGACTGAGATGGAATGCCTCGTTTCCAGTAAAAAGGGTCTCCGGTTCTCTACACTCACCATAAGAAATACAGCAGCACTAAGCTACTATTTCACGCTGGTATTCTTTGAGAGCACGCTGGTATTCATTCGTGCTATAACTATACTACTAATATAACTGCAGCATGGCTCTACCACGTATAAAAAGCCTGGCCTCCTCCAAGTAACGCCACAAAGCACGGTCCTGAGCCACCTGCATCCATCGACTTCCTGCATATCTTCTTTCATTATTATCCAGGTCGTCACTCCATCTAGAGGGGAGTCGCCCTACACTACGCCTACCGGTACGAGGCTGCCACTCGAGAACCTTTCTTCCCCATCGGTTATCGGTTCTTCGAGCTATATGGCCGGCCCATTGCCACTTCAGCTTACTAATCCGTTGGGCTATGTCGGTCACTCTGGTTTTACTGCGGATATCCTCATTTCTGAGTCTATCACGCAGAGAAACTCCGAGCATAGCCCTCTCCATAGCTTGCTGAGCGACCTTGAGCGTCCTCATATGGCCAGCAGTGAAGGATCACGTCTCTGATCCGTAAGTCATCTCTGGCAACAGGCACTGGTTGTACACTTTAGTTTTCAGAGATTGAGGTATACCTAACGAGAAGATGTGTCGTAATTTCCCGAACGCTGCCCAGCCGAGTTGAATCCATCGATTGACCTCTCGGTCGAAGTTGTACTTACCTAGTCGGACTATTTGTCCAGGTGAACGTACTCGTCAACAACTTCGAGCATAGTGCTCCCCACAACTACCGGCATAGGTGTGACATGGACATTGAACATAATCTTTGTTTTTATCATGTTCATCTTAAGATCTATCCGTTGGGAGACACCATTGAGGTCATTGAGCATAGTGATAAGGTCCTCCAGCGATTCTGACTATATCGTCGGCAAATCGAAGGTGAGTGATGTACTCGCCATTGATGTTAATACCGTCTCCTTTCCAGTCCAGTAGCTTGAAAACGTCTTCCAACGCAGCGGTGAAGAGTTTCGTGGATATAACGTCACCCTGTCTTACACCTCTCTGCAGTTGGATAGGTTTCGAACTCTGGTTCTGTACTCGGATAGCCATCGTAGCCCTACTGTACAAACACTTCAGCACCTCGATATACCAACAGTCAACTTGGCACCGCTGAAGGGACTGTAGCACCGCCCAAATTTCGACGGAATCAAAGGCTTTCTCATAGTCCACATACGCCAGGCAAAGTGTCAGATTGTACTCTTCGGTCTTATGTACAATCTGCCGCAGGGTATGTATGTGGTCTATGGTACTGAAGCCTTTTCGGAAAACGGCTTGTTCGGAAGGCTGGAAGTCTTCGAGTCTGCGTGCGAGACGATTCGTAATGACTCTCGAAAACAGCACGTAGACGCGGCTCAGAAGGGAAATCGGTCTGTAGTTCTTCAAGAGAGCGTTGTCGCCTTTCTTAAAGAACAAGACCACCGCACTTCTGCTCCACGCCTCCGGAGTAGTGCCACCATGGAGGACGGAATTGAAGAGCTTCTGAAGGACTTCAAGTACGGGTGTTCCGCCCGCTTTCAGAAGCTCCGCTGTAATTCCATCCTCGCCTGGGGCCCTGCCGTTTTTAAGGTGCTGGAAAGCCATTCTTATCTCGCTCAGACTGACGTCCGGGATATCATCGGAATAGTGTCGGGTAAGACTTACTCTTGTATCGTTACTCACACTTGCGTGTGGCTCCGACGATGATGTGTACAGCTGCCCATAGAACCTCTCAATCTCACTCTAAATCTCAGGTGTCCCGGGAACGATGCTGCCACACTCAGTCTTCAGCTTTGACAGTTGGCTCTTGCTGGCAGACAGATCTCTGGCAAAGACTTTGGAGCCCTGGTTCCGCTCGATTGCTTCTTTAATACGAGCAGTATTAAAGCTGCGTAAGTCTTGCCGCATGCATTTGGAGATCTGTCTGTTCAGTTGCCTGTATGCTGTCAAATCTGTTGACGATTGCAGCCTCATCTCCCGTCTAACAGCCATGAGATTAAGAGTGTGATCGGAGAGTTTTTTTGTTCTTCTGCGGCGGGTCTTGCAGAACTTAGCTCCGACCGCATGGACAGTTTCCACGAGCTTGTCATTCATATCGTCCACTGCGTTGCAATCTTCTAGGCACTGAAAGCGGTTACGTAACTCGAGCTGAAAAGTCTCGGCATTCAGGATTAGAGCACGAGGGGGGACGGAGCGTTGACTTCATTAGACGAGACCTCTCCAACTTGACCTTTAGGTTCAGTGTGCCTCTAACCATTCGGTGATCGCTGCCAGTTTTCACCCTTGCGATCACTGAGACATCACTGAACAGTTGGCGTCTGGTCGTCATAATGAAGTCAATCTCATTTTTTGTCGAACCGTCGGGGCTCGACCAGGTCCACTTCCTGTGGGGCCGCTTCTGGAAGAAAGAGTTCATCATAAAGAGTCCCTCTTTCTCCATAAAGTCAGCCAGCTGCTGGCCCCTACGGTTCCGTTGCCCTACTCCAAATTTCCTAACTTCATCTCACCGCCTTCTCTTGTGCCTAGTTTTGCGTTGAAGTCTCCCATCAACACCGTGTAGTGGGTTTTGGAGGAATGCATGGCTCTAGAAATATCCTCATACATTTCCTCCACCTCCTCATCGGGATGTGCCGAGGTTGGTGCGTAGACCTGTACGACCTTCAGCGAATACCGTTTGGTGATTCTGAGTATCAGGTTCGCGACCCTCGTCGACACACTCCCAATCTTTACATCGTTGTTGGCGAGAGACTTGTGGACGATAAATCCGACACCTCCTTGGGACAGATGGTCGCCCTCCCGATGATAGAACAAGTTGCCGGACTCGAGGATTACCGTGTCCTCCCCCTCTCTTCGGACCTCAGACCTCAGATAATCCAATAATATGCCAGCGCAACTTGTCTACCTCTTCTTCCAGCTCCAGTATCTTCTCGTCAGTCCTCAGGGTGCGTGCGTTATACGTTGCCAGGTCGAGTCGTCGTAGGTGGCAACCGAACCTCCACCGGAGATTCTTCGTAGCACAATCGTATTGTAGCATGGATATTACTTTTTTTAACACCTAAGCAGATA
This sequence comes from Parnassius apollo, assembly GCA_907164705.1. Taxonomy (NCBI): domain Eukaryota; kingdom Metazoa; phylum Arthropoda; class Insecta; order Lepidoptera; family Papilionidae; genus Parnassius; species Parnassius apollo. Next base: position 266,968 of record CAJQZP010000884.1, on the reverse strand, counting down.
GGTAAACAATGGCCGAGCTACCTTACGTTAAGGGAACTGAAGCATGCAAAATTAGTTATTATTAAACATGTTCAAGAAAACGATTTTCAAGTGGACATAGAATATTTATATAAGCACAACACAGTGCATATGAGTAGCAAATTACGGATGTTGAATCCGGTATAAGTGAAGGAATACTTAGGGTTGGAGGAAGATTAAAAAATGCTAAATCCACCAGATTGATCCCTATAATAATACCCATAAAAGTAGATTCTGTTGCCATAACATGACATTTCTCAGTGGTCCTCGACTTACTTTGGGATGGTTACGTCAAAAATATTGGATTGTAGGGGGCAACAGAGCCGTTAAATTGCGTTTAAGATACTGTATGAAATGCAGAAAAAATAGTCCCTCTACACACCATCAATTAATGGCTGATTTACCAGTTTCAAGAGTTAATCCAGCACCACCTTTTTATCACACAGGCGTTGATTATACTGGGTTCATGGAAGTAAAGTCAAGTAAAGGGCGAGGAATTAAAACTACCAAGGGATATGTAGCAGTTTTTGTGTGTATAGTTACCAAAGCCATACATTTAGAATTAGTGTCAGATTTGAGCACGTCAGCATTTTTAGCAGCGAAATTGGCTCAAACTTTGTAGGTGCTAATAGAATCCTGCAGGAAGAATATCAACAACTTCAGCAAATATTTAACAACAACTTCTTGGTGGAGGTTGCAGAGTTGAACATCGAATGGCATTTCAATGCTCCCTCGTGGCCAAGCGCTGGAGGCTTATGGAAGAGAACTGTGCGTAGTTTAAAACATCACCTGAAGCGTGTGGTTGGTGATCAAAAGCTAACATACGAAGAATACTCGACAATATTGAGCCAGATAGAAGCATGCTTAAACTCAAGACCCTTGTGTCCGTTAACTGAAAACGTGGAAGATTTGGAGTTCTTGGCTCCTGCACACTTTTTAACTACAAATGTATGTTCCACCATAATAGAAACGCCCAAAGATGCCAGGACAAGATGGCAACTAACAAAACAAATATTTCAAGGAGTGTGGAAAAGATGGAAAGCTGAATACCTTACTCAATTATCTAGTAGGAGTAAGTGGCTTCGACCGCAACCAAACATGAAAATCGGTGATATGGTCATCATACAAGACGACAACTTACCACCAGGTAAATGGGCAATGGGGCGCGTAGTGGAACTTTACCCCGGTAGAGATGGAAATGTAAGAGTTGTAACATTGAAAACCAAAAACGGTAACCTTAAAAGACCGATCAATAAATTGTCATTATTACCTGCAGAAATATCATCACAACAGAATGAAGAAAAAGAAAGGTCGAGTAACTACATACAAAAGAGAACCCATAATAAAGAATATAAATTACAAGGCACTCCATCTAGATTTAGTTCTATTGTTATGAGTTTAATGTCTTTTATACCTATGTTTAATTACACCTGCATTTAGTACAAGCTCTTACAATATTACAACTTTTAACAATAACCAGTCTATTTACTTCTATCCAATGGGTAAAATGCAGATAATAAATGGACACTAATTGTCTATTACAACCAAGATCCCTATTGGGAAGGAATTAATGCATTTGAAATATTTTTAAAACATTTAAACGAAAGATGTATGAACATAAACGCAGATCACTTATGCCATATGATATTGTTACAACTACAGCACGAGTTCTCGGAACTGCAGTATTACAATGACCTGTTATTGAATCAGCATTTCGTCGGACGCCCCAGACTGCGACGGGGACTTGTGAATGGAATAGGCTACTTAGCAAATAGTTTGTTCGGCGTATTGGACGAACGTTTCGCGGAACAGTATTGTAAGGATATTGAACTGGTCAGACAAAACCAAAATCATTTATTAAATTTATGGAAGAACCAGACGTCTGTATTGGAGTCAGAATATAATTTACTAAAGCGTACCGAAGATTTGGTAGACAAACAACATAAAACTATTAACAAACATTTGATAAACCTTGACAAACAGACCAACAACTTGCAAGCGGAAATAAAAAACATGTCAATTACGCAAGATTTTACTTTGTCTTCTTTAATAGCCAGAAATATTCTGGAAAATATAAAAAAGATCCAGGATAATCTTCTTGAAACCATAACAGACATATACCATGGTCAATTTAACATGCATTTATTAACAGCTGAACAACTCCACATCATTTCTGGTTATTTAACAGAAGATATTACATTAACAGTAGAAAATATACAACAAGAGCTTCATAAAATTTGTAAATTGCTTATGGTCAAAGCCAGAATGATGCAAAAATATCTTATATTCGATTTAATATTCCCCCTTCTGAATAGAGATAAATACAAATTATACAAAATTATAACGATTCCTCATCAGGTCGAAAATAATATAGAGATAAGCATTTTCCCCATTGCGGAATATACAGCTATAAGTTTACGAAAGGACACTTATTTGAAAATAACAAACAAAGACTTATATTTATGTTTACATGAGGAGGATGTTTATTTGTGTCCTATTCGGCAGCCTATTTATCACCTTTCAGAAGACAAGAATTTTTGTCAATTAGATCAAACAACAGGTAGATGCAAAATGTATAAGACTTCGTGTACTAATGAATGGCTACCGCTGAATAACTCTTCACAATACCTATACCACTGCTGCAACACCTATGATGTTAAAATTTTTTGCCCTGATCGTGTAGTTGGGGAACGGCTTACTAAAGCAAAGGGTATTTAGTTATATCTACTCGATAAGGGATGTTTGTTAGAAGGCCAAGATTTTACGTTGTTCTCCCATCAAATTCACACTCATCAAATTGAGATGAAAAAGGACTTATTTCTCCCAAAAATTGACCCATTGAATAACATCATCAAAATAAGCATAACCTCAGAACCTCTAAACGAAAATGACACCAACATATCAGATTTGAACAGCTCCTTACATAACTTAGACCGTCAAATACAAGACCTAAAACAGAATAACGTGCAGTTAAGCACATTATCGTCGCACGACATCCATCACTACGCAATCAACTACGTCTTAATCGGAGTGGCAGCAGTCGTAGCGGCGGTGTCCGTGTGGCGATGGCGATGGCGGCGACGACGGCGGCGTGCGCTCATCTCCCCGGACTTGGAGCTGCAGTCGGCGAGTAGTGTCAGTGCAGTGAGTGCGGGAAACAAAAGAAAGGCCAACCGTAAGCCTAGTGTTTTCACAGTGAGTGCTAGTGCGCGAAATTGTGATGTTGACCGTCAACTTATGGGCCATAGTGATGTGTCGTGTGAAATTGAAAAACAAAACAAAGCGTGTTCTTCCATACCGCATAGACGTTTTAATGTTTAGTTATAAAATTAATTGTTATATCATAAATTATATACTGTCATCATTTTCATTTAACAAAATAACAAACATTCATTAGGTTAAGTTACAAATTGTTTATCACCTTGTTACTTAGATAAGATCACCTAACACATCAAACTAACATTATAATCATCTTATTACATCTTGGCCCGGCAGCATGTACGGTCCAACCGTACATTTCTGCTGGCGTTAACATTTTACGTGAAGCAATCGATATAGTTCGACAATTATAAAAATTGTGTTAGTTCACGTAATCACCGTAACCGCGACGGACGTGAGCTCATAACATTAACATTAACATAACATTTAACATATTTTAATCTTATATTTTTAACTTCTTTATTAAACTGTTTTTATATAAAATTTTAATTATTATTCAACATACGTCCAATACCCGAACAGTTTATTCTTTTGTAAGCAGCAAAAGAATACTAATACTACTGTAAGGGGTGCTTTCACTTCACATAAACTAGCGAACATTAAATTCACGCTGTTCCACCCCGTCTCTATATCTTGTATCAATTTCAAAACTGGCATATTCATCTGTTTTTGCTTTTCTACCAGAATTTCTGATCTTCTGGCACTGTGGAGGAAGTAACCACAATCTTCCTGCATTTTTGAACAATAAATTGAAGGTCTTGGTTTCCATTAATTGTCTCTTTGATATTTTAGTTGAGGGTATGTGCAATGCAGGGATGATAATGTCTTTGCAACTGTTGATTTATTGCTTTCTTCATAATCTATGCATTGTCTGAGACTACGTTACATTTTCTGTAGAATATTATATTCTTCAAAAATATGCTGTAATGTGTCCGCTATGTGTTCACCAGTATGCGGACTCGTCAGATTGTAATTCGTCATTATGCACGCAGTGGAAAGTGACAGTGATGTATGATTTATTAAAGTCAGAAGTTCATATATCTGTTGCAGCAGCGAAATAAACGACATCATTTAAAATCTCTCTTAGATATGCAGTGGCTTGTTCGTAGCAATTAAGTAATATAGTTCAAATAGGCACTTTTCTGCTTGCTTACATAAAAGCTTACATAAAAGGTTAATCAAGTTTCACGTAGATTTGTTGTATTTCCACAAAATTACTTTTTTTAGTACACAGTTTACACAATGCCTCTTGACTCGTTTTATCAAAATGCGTCCATACATAACTTTCTCTACGCTTCAATTTAATTAAACGAAAGCATTTTACGTAAAAAACAATCCAGCTAAACCACTACCGTCTTGTACAGTGAATTTGTAATCGTGAAAAGACTTGAAATACCTGATTTCATTCGTTGACTGTTCCCCGTCTTCCAATACACTATGTCAGGAGAATCCCTTTTTTGAATTATAGGGTTGCCATGATAAACTATACAAAATCCAGAGTTGTTGGAAATAATCGATAATTTTCAATTATAAAATCATAATCAATAGCAACCAATTAATTAGAAAATCGATTATTGATAATCGATTCCGCACATCACTATAGCAAGCCATTCTAGCATTTCCGTAATTTCCGTTTAAATTACTCTACTCTATGCATTCCAGTTAGTCAGTTCTAGACTTGGATTACAAAGGTACTCTCTGACTTGGACAAAGTTCTAGACTAGATCTCGGGTATGTTCCGAAATACAACGCAGTGTACTGTCCAATGCAAATGACGTCATCATTTGACACTTTATTCTACTAGCGTGCAGCCGCCAAATTGTGTCGGATATCCGGCCATAATAAAACAATTTTTAATTGTGTGTTTGCCGAATGAAGCATGCCAGAATTTGTTTCTATTTATTCGAGTTCAAAAAATTATAGAATAATTGATGGTATATCCATTAGGAGGATATAATGATTTTTGGAGCACAAAATGACAAAATAATCGCCAACATTTTTCCAAATGGCGCAAAAGTATGACGTCATATACTGTCCAATGTTTTGGAACGAATCACCAGTATAGCGTCGATTCATGACGTCATTTGCATTGGACAGTACACTGCGTTGTATTTCGGAACATACTCCTCAAATCTTGTTCACAATCTATGGTTCTAGAGTACGCTGTTCATAATTTTCATGATTGTTAAAAAATTATTTTTATTTTCGTATTTAACGCCAGTTAAGTAACTTAAAGTTAAATTGTTCTGATTATGAGCGAAAGAGAAAATCTGGACCCACAATTTGAGGACTTCGTTCTAGCTGAAACGCAAAAACAACGTTTTCAGGTTATTATTACCAATATTTCTATAAAGATATCCAATTATTAAAATATAGTTTGATTACTAATCTTCATTTACACATATTTTTGAGTATTTAATCCTTCACCTCATTCGCACGTCAAGATATTCTTTTGACCTTTGCCCCAAGCCCCAGCTAACATTAGTGGTAAACAAAATGGAAACTTAAATAATTGACTTTGTATAATATATATTTATCTAGTAATTTATCTGATTAACTTTTCGTAGTGATTTCTTATATTCTTATATATAACGTTGATGCTTCACATATATGATTTCTTATATATGTGAAGCATCAACATTCTGGGAAGTCTGCAGTTTGTGATCGTATCATAGACGGCCCCAACCATTACATCAGATTTGATAAACCCCAAATCCTCGCGAAAGAGCACCGATTCCTACCAAAGATGATATGTGAGACTATTGAAATTAAAAAACATCCTAATTTCAATAGAGAAGGAACTACCACCTGCTTGGGATCAATAAAATTAAAACTAAACCCAAGCCTACCACTGTAAGACCTCAGGATATAATCAGTTCATTTTGCATAGATCGGACCATAAACAATAATTAAAAAAGCTGAAGGTACTCCGGGTTTAAAAATGACATCGGGACATCAGTCTCTTAGTTCCCCGTGACCATGGGTGCTAGAAAGCACCTGAAACGTCAGGAATTAAAAATAAAAATAATTAAAATTAAACGCGATTATTTTTTGCCATTATCTTCTTCATAATAAATTATTGTGTGGGCTTAAATGCATCAATCTATATTTCTTAATGCTCTTTATTACATGACTATAAAAAATAAACGACACATACTTTTTATTTTTGCCTACATCTATTGTTACTTTATGTTGAATACTGTTGTGAGTGTGAGTTGAGTGAGTCTTGTTAAGCCGCGTTTTCACTTTACGAGTACTCTCTGAATCTGTATAAGAGTTCACTCTGAACTTGGTTGACACAGTATGACGACTGATCAACTGCTCCAGTAAAGAAGTTGTGGCAGATATGTTAATCACTGAAGTTCAAAATCATGAAAAGAAAACAATCAAAGCAAGCGAAAATTTTTGACCCGGAACTGGATTTTAAGATGTGACAAACTAGTTGCTTCAAATAATTTTATTCGAGAAGTGGAAGAGGAAGATAAAACACTTTAAGAAATCATTTGAAATTAAACAACGAACAATTTGAGTATCTGCTAGAAAAAGTAACACCAAGAATACAGAAATCAGATACCAATTTGAGGAAAGCAATACCTGTTAAAGTTAAACTTCAAATAGTATTAAGATATCTAGCTACATGTGACAGTTTTCCTACCCTAGAAAATAATTTTCAGGTACCGAAATGCTCCATATCCCTGTTTTTACCTTTGGTATTAGATGCTTTATGATGCATTAGAGAAATTTATACATTTTGGGTATCTTTGTTTTTATATTTGGTTAATTTCATGTTCCACAATACTTCTTCCGCTTCATACAGTTCCACAAACCTCAGAGTAACATGTTCGTTCCACTTTTTTTAGTTGGCGCCATTTTGCCACCACAAAATTATCCAAGTTTACTCGTAAAAATAGAACCTCATCCAACTCCACTCTGATCGGTTGACTCTGTCCGAGTACGCTCGGATTACATGTTTACACACTACCAGTAGCATCCGAGTAGGCATCCGAGCACTCTCGGTCCGAGAGTACTTGTATAGTGAAAACGCGGCTTTGATAATAATAGCTAAAGATAATTATATCAAGATGTATAAAGATAATATTGTTTTTGTTTCTGTTGTATTTTTCCTTGCTATTAGCATATTTATATAATAACAATACCTCATTGTTTACTTTTTATACAGAGTGACGATGAAGATATCACATTAAATGAAAAGATGTATCTTAAATAATGTTCTTTAAACATACATAATTAAAAAAAATGTAACAATTAACATCCTATGCCCAGTAATAATTTTTTTTTCGATTTAATATTAAACAACATCATGTAAATGCATATATTTATCACCTGACGAATACTAAAAGGTCAAAGACCCATGGCTGGCAAAGGCGAATTATAGTTCAAAGTTGCCAATTGGAATAACTCAAATAAAGAAAAAGGATCAAGCAAAAAATGTACTTAAGCCAAACAATTTAAGACTTAATTCTTATGCACCAAATTAAAAACAAAGGGACTGCGCGCTGATAAGTTTCTCGATTTGTTTACGTTAATAGGATAGTAATAGATGGGAAATTGGACGCTTACTTTTATTGTTTTGTATATTTTTGTTTGTGACGGGACACGTAAATAATACGCTAGATAAAAATCATATTTAATAACTTAGTGAAGTGGTGTGACATTTACTTTTTTAACTTTTTCTAAGTTTTGAGATACCTCGTATCAATTTCACGTCGTCGGAATAAACCGACATGATTTTGATTTACGGAGAATGTCACCAAAACGCGGCTCTAGCATTAAATAACATTTAATTATTAAATTTGATTTGATGTAGTTATTAAACTTTAGTAATTACAAGATTAGAGTGATTATTTGGATAAAACAATATCATAAAGTTTATGATTTGTTGATAATATCGCATTAGCATCGCCCTACGCGTGCCTAATTCCCTATGTACGGGCAAGTGTAGGTATCGCTGCACTGTTGCCGTTTTTACAGGTCACTTTAGGTCAATAAACTCATATTATCCAGGATGATTTATTTCGTGTTATATTTTAAGCTATTTATTTTGTTTGAATAATGCACTTTTTTATTTTTTATATTATTGTTTATTTTATATTATTTTAACAGACATATATCAACTTGCATTTACTGCTGCGCTATAAAATGTGATAACATAATCCCTTTTTTATTATTTTGAGCTGTTATCAGGAAGATGTTACGCCCATTTCCTGTTGTAGTTTTTCTCTAACTTAATTATCCTTGTTAAAACTTGCCAATGACAAAATTTCTATTGAATCAATTAAAGGAACTTTTACATTTTCACACCCATTTTTTTTTGTTTGCACCCATTCAGATCTGAAGTCTCTGGTGAAACACAACTCCAAATATTTTATGTACCAAACTTGGCCCCCTTTTTACATTTATGTTTTTTGTGGGATGGGTACTTACATTGTCAACCTCTAATAGCTGAACATATTAAGTCTTTTCTGAGTATGTTATTTAGCATAATAATCCGGCTCAAAAATTCTCTTATAAATTAAAGAATACCTATGTGTTTTGTTATTTAATGCTATTTTATAGTTAGTAAAGGCAAAAACATTTACAAAAACTGAATTTCATAACATATTTTTCTGAACAGTTTTTGCAAATACATTTAATAATATAAATATTTATAATATTAAATAAAATAAAAATAGCAGTTATTTTTATGTTTGCTGATCCTTGGCTTAGCCTTTCACACAATTACTGAACTTATAAATATTGTTAAAATTTCAGGTGCTGGTTCACGGACTTACTGACACTTGTTGGGAAACGTGCATGGGTCGGCCATCCGGCCGCCTCGATTCCAAAACTGAAACATGCATTATTAACTGTGTTGAAAGGTTTATTGATGCTACAACTTTTATCACTAAACGACTAATGAATACAACAAAGTACCGTTCTGACACACCTCTTGAATTTCAATAAATTTATAACTAAATATTAAAAACCATCATGTTTTCAAGCATCAGAAACTTTTTGCATAGACACAGAAGAAAACTTATTGTGACTGGCGCTGTTTTTGGGACTGTTTATTTGCTGATGAGCTATGCCCAAAAAAAGCTAAGGGAATGGCAGGAAAAAGAGGCCAAAAAATTCTTTGAAATGACTCGAAAAAAACAACACTTTGAAAGCACTGAACGCACATGTAATCAGACAATTCTTTCTTTATCAAAGATTGTATCTGAAAGTATATTGAATGTACTAAACACTGAAGAAATTGTACAAAAACTGAAAGAAAATCCAGAGAACAAATTGTTATTATGGGAACAAATGAAAGTAATGATATTCACACGGATATGTGTTTTAGTTTATGCACTATCTATTTTACAGGTAACTTTACGAGTTCAACTCAACATCATTGGTGGTTACCTGTATCGAGATTCCGTACATGAAGAAGAACCTCTCATCAGCAGTGAACTGCAAGCAAAGTACTTATCTTTATGCCATCACTTTGTAGGACAAGGAGTAGAAGATTTAGTCAAACAAATTGAAAAGGCTGTGAAAAAAGTTGTAGAACCAGTATCATTAAAAAAGAAAATAACATTACAAGAGGTGGAGCGAATGTTCTGGTCCATACAAACAATATTGTGCACAGACACATCAGAGGGTGATCCTGTAAAGAAAATGGTTCACTATTTGGTACAACACACGGAAATAACAGATGCACGGTTGGATACTATAGTCAAAGAAACAATGGATGTGTTGGAGAGTGATGAGATTACTACAGTAGCAATGTCAACTGTAAGCAGAAGTTTCTCTACGGTTGTGGATGAAGTTGCTAACTTGTTTGCAGTGAAATCTGCACCAACAAATAAAAACCATTTGGAGGTGGTGGAAGACCATGTTGTGACTAATGGAGCTTTAAAGCTAGGGGCTAATGTAAATGCATTTATTGATGTTAACAAAGTAGAAATTCACTTTGTTAAACTATTGCCAGTAATCAATGAACTCGTTACAAAGAATACTTGTAAAGGCAATAGCAACATTCCAGATTTGTTAACTCAGCAGTTAACTCTGAATGACAAGTTAAAACTACTAGGTGCGAACATTTATGAAGTGTTTAGCAATGCATAAACTTATTATCAACATGATAATTTATGGAACATGACTGAACATCAAACATATATTGCAATTTGGGAAATGTGGTTAAGTTTTAGTTGATTATAATTATCATTTGTTTTTATAGTTTAAAATCAAAACATTGGTCTTGTAAATCAAAAATAAGTATATTACTTTAAAAACTTCAAAGAAAAAGAAATTCTTTATCAATAATCTCCAAAATTATTATTTTTCATAAACTATTCTAAATATAATTCACTATCATATAAACAAATAAGACTGAGGTTTCAGTCACCTCCACTATTATTTGGTTATTATAATAGTATACTAGTCAAAACAAAATAAGGGCCACCAGGTTTTTACAGTATTCTCACGAATTCTTGAGGTTGAAGGGTTGATTAATGATTAGATTGCATAAATTAATTGATTTTTATTGTAAACAGCATAAAATAATGACGGAAACAAAAAAAAATAAAAAACTACACTACTTTTTCTGAAAATTTACTTTTATGAAAAGGAAACAGCGAGATAAAAAATTAAGTGAAAAAAAAACAAATAGCGTTGGTTGATTTGTGGCTTTCCTCAATATCTGGTGTGCCCTCGTTTTCTACTGCACTCTTGAAGCCTGGAAGGTACACTTTCCACCAGGTGTACCACTATTTCTTGAGGAATTTGTTCCCAGCTTGATTTCAGAATGTTTATTAGCTGTCTTTCATTGTGCACTGGTTGGTTTGTGCTTCGAACACTGCGTTTCAGTAAATCCCACATGTGTTCAATGGGATTGAGATCCGGACTATTTGCAGGCCAGGGCAGTACCTGTATACCAGCCTCCTCTAGGTCTTCTCTGGTGGCACTAGCTGTATGAGCGCGAGCATTATCGTGCATCAGATGGAATCTTGCTCCGATTCTCTGTGCATATGAGACCACATGGGGTCTAATGACATCCTCGATATAACGTTGAGCTGTAATTGTGCCTTCATTGAGAATTACCAACTCGGTTCTACCTGATATGGTGACTCCTCCACACACAATAACATTGGGGCCCCCAAATTTGTCACTTTCATGGATACAAGCACTAAAAAATTTAACTTTGCACTCATCCGTAAACAGTACTGTGCTCCAATCACTCATATCCCATGCCAGATGCTGCCTTGCGAACGATAATCGGTTTGCACGATGGGCACTTGTTAATGGTATCCGCACTACGCGTCTCCTGGAGAACTGCTGGTCCTCGTGTAACCGATTTCTAATGGTTTGATCACTGACGCGTGTACCCGTCGCCGATCGCAAACGGTTTTGTAAGGAGCGGGCTGTGGTGCAGCGTTCTCTGCGCGTAGTCAAGCGCACGTAGCGATCCTCCTGTGCGGTATTTGCTCGATTTCTGCCAGATCCCCGTCTCCTGGTTAGTCTTCCAGTCTCTTGAAATCGATACCAAGCATTCTGGATCGCTCGCCGGGATAAACTCAGCTGCAACGCCACAGAACGCTGCGAATGACCTTGAAGTAATGTTACGGCCCTAGTTACAGTTGATAAGTCCATATGTCGTCGAATTCTCGGCATAACTTTTTTATAATGTTAATTCAGCCACTAGTTAAACAATACTTAAAGCGTTCTTGACAGAATCGTCACTTTGACTGAGTTAAAATCTGTCTTAAAATCGGGTAGAATCAAGTGATTACAATAAATTATCAAAAAGGTAACACCACAATAAACAATCAGCTACTTGAGAACGCATAAAATATGAATTCTCGCTACCGACGTAAAAAATAACAAGTGGCCCTTATTTTGTTTTGACTACTGTATAATTTGACTTTTCTTTAATCTATCACAATAGTTTTTATACAATGCGAATGGTCAGAAGATACATTTTATAAATTATTTTATAAGTGTCTCATGTTTTCAGGGAATGAGTAAATAAAAATTATATTAATGTTATTCTTCGTTTATTTAAGCATTTGTTATCGGCCATCATTTAGTTATGAACCTATAAACTAGATTTTAGAGATGTTACAGTCCTAAGTTTGTCATTATTTCTTTGGATTAACAGTGATTATTAAATTAAAGTTGAGACCAGTGTCAGGCTGGTGCAACTTACATAGTAAAAATAATATGTACGAAATGATACATAGCTAATTTTAATGGCGTTTATCTGTACTTTCCAATTTTCGTAATGTATTTCAATGACATTGTGAAATCTAATGCCAAATAGGTTCAATGTCTAATCAAATGGTTACATTTGTATTTATTTTAATTATTTAGATTGCTTTTAATATTGCTAAAGGAACCCTTGTCAGTTACATTGCTAAAGGAGTCATGGTCTTATGGACGTAATAAAACATACATATGTTTTATATACGTCTATGCATGGTATGGAGTCTTAGAACTTCTGAGTAATAAATAATAATATATATTATTTGGAAGGAGGTAGTGGTTTTTATGATTTCTTACGTCGCTGCTACACGGCATTATCAGGATCCTGCCATAACGGCATGATTTCGAAATATTTTCATCCAAGCAGATAAAGCTTTGATGAATATAGCCGACGGATTTCCGCTAAGCAAGTGGTAAATCTATATAAATTAAAATCAATTGCCACTTGTATGAAAGATCATCACTTGAGAATGGCTGGATCGATTTTGATAAACACAATTGGATCCAGTAAGTAGCGCTGTTGTCGGGATCTAGAAAACAGTCGTGCGAAGCAGGGTATGGTCGTTAGTCAGCATATAAAATTGCGATTACAGATGGGATCCAACTCGCTTATGTACCGTGTGTCTGTTACGAATTAGTATTCATACCCCTCCCCCCCCTAACTATTAGTTTTTTAAAGTTTGCGAAACGAATAATTGTAATGTAATACAAAATCATCATAACGTAAATTAGAAAACTATTTCATTGATAGTTCTAATAAATAAAAGCGGTCTAGGTGCGACCCGAAAAACCCACAAGACTAACTTCCTAGTGGAAAGAATAAAAAATATCAGATGTTTTAATATTTTATACAATTTTTCATTAGGCACAAAAAACGACTTGAGCGATTTCGCTCAAAATTTAATGAGGTCAAAGTTACATAATTATGTGTTAAATGAAACTGGTCCCATGTTAATATCACTCTTTATTCTCGAGATACACGACCACGAGGCGAAAATTGAATCCGAACATACATAATATATACGTACACATGTAAATCATCACACGGACATCCTCTTAAAAACCATACTATTCGACTCTAAAGACCTTTAAATGTTATAATTTCTGGTAATTTTATACAGTCACCTCGTTTCGCAGTTATCGCAGTCACCTCGTTTTTTGGCTCTAGAAAATCGGAAAATCATCCGATTTCGATGATTTTTTTGAATCTCCTTTATTACCGCGGATTTATGAAAAATATTACAATAATAAAAAATATAAAAAAAAATTGATGTTCATGAAAATGCACTCATTCACGTACAATTGTTGATAACTTTTTTTAAATAATCGAATGAAGTTGTTATATTTTTTTCATAACCTATACAAAAAACGATTTTTTGTCATAAAAAATAATATGTTACTTATGAAAAAAAAAACATTTGAAAAACAAAAAAGCGGCTTGGAGCGCAGAAGGTTCTTTTTGAATTTCCTGTCGATACCTAGAGTATAATAAATTATGCTATATATGAACAGTCCGCTGTGAGACAGGGTCTTTCTTAGGTATCCTAAGCCTCACTCGTAAATGGCATTAGTAAAACAGTGGTAGAGCCACGAGGCACAATTTGCTGTCGCACGGATGGGCCAGTTCGCGGGAGGTACCACTACCTCACAGAATACCAGCGTGAAGTAGAAGTTTACTCTGCGTTTAGTCTGGTAAGTAAAGGTGGCCGGAAGTCTAACCCCACCTCCCCTTAACATGGTAGCGGAATTAAATAAGACACTACCCCAAGAGGGTACCAGCACCCCTGGTAATGGAGAATCCCTAGCTGAGCATACACGCCCAAGCTACTCTACCTCCACTCTACTCGTCCCGAACGTGGGTGCTCAGTGTAGTGAGGGGGGGGACGTTCGATACGTTAGTAACCCCCCCCCCCACTGCCCGGGACATGAATAACAACAGGAAAGGCGACGCAATCCGTGAAATTCTGCTACATCAGGGGACTTCACACGAAACTAAACGCCGTCCACTATCATCCGGAACTGGCAATCGTGACGCTTGCCTGTTATAACGTCGAAACTACCATGTCGAAAGGCTCAGCTTACGTTTGACTAATCATGCGGGGAGATCAGTTTGTGACTTTGCCTTGACATACGGTTTGACACAACTTATTACTTCAGCTATGTGGATCCCGGTGTGAAGGATCATGCACCTTTCCTGTTGGACCTTCTACTGACTTCTCACCCGGACGAATATTAGGTCTCCATCGACGCCTCTCTTGGCTGTTCGGGCCATTGTCTGATTCGGAGTAAAGTGCCACTTACGCTCCCATCGCGGTTGCGTTCTGATGGTTGCCACCATGATTGCCTGAATAAATTCCTGGTTCCCCATTTTTATGAATTGGGCTTATCTCTGCGATAGATGTCAAAGGAAACGGGACATTCCATCTTAGTCCTCACGGATGACAACACATCTGCATTTTCATTTGTAATCGAGGATAGATGTAGATATCTATGGGCCACAGCAACCACTTACCATCAGGTGGACTGTGTGCCCGTTTGACACCCTAAACTATAAAGAAAAAGATGCCGTAGGTAATGTGCAGAATATTCTTAAAGCTATACTAACATTAGCAAACGCTACTAGCAAGTGATGCTTGCACAGATGTTGTAACAGGTCGAATGCACTTGATTTTTTAATATTTTTAAGCTAGATCAACTCCATTTTTTCGCAGATCCTCAGTCGACCTATTTTAAAACGCGTGGTCACTAAGGAAGGCAAAATTTTAATGTAGATTCTGCGTTTTCTACCCTTGTTTTAATTTTCGTTAAAACACTACTTTTATATCTTCGGAAAATAAACCATTTGGATCTAGCGTTCTCGCGGGTTTCATCATGGTGCCTTTTCTTTCTGGAAATTCGTTTGATTTTAAGAACTGGGTCAATTTCTAACTTTTCTAATACAGGTGCAGCTCTTTTGAATTTTGAACCAATGTTCTATTAATTTCTCTCTCTTTCCTTGCAAGATCTTAACAAGACCTTGCATTACCGCCACAAAATGCGTATAGGTAATATGCTCTTTTCGTATTGTATTTCAACGTTCACTTGTTTCATTTAATTTCATTAATTTCTCGAAGAATATTATCCCAAATCGTTAGTTGAGAATAAATTTAAAATCCATCAACGCATGTAGTGAATGATCAGCTTCATACTTGGATTCTACGACTAGAGAAGATTCTTCAATTTCTTCCAGAGCTTTGACAATTTCCGGTAAATTATTTATTAAAGTAGTAACAGCCTGGTGTTTAGCCGACTATATGGTTTGACTACTTCCTTTTAAGTTTGTTTTTGTACACTTTTGCATTATTTTCCACTGTGTCCAACAAATAAACAACAAAGTTTTGTATAAGCCCAAATAGGCTAACTGCTTCTGGACACGAGCCAGCTCGTTTATTTGCAAAACTCTAGATTGGACTTTTTTATACTTATACATGACTTCAATATTAGATCCGTTGTGTAAGATTGTCCGCAATATTTTTGCACATCTAAACCATCAGCTTCTAGTTTCTCTAGAATTCGCTGTATAATTTATTCTCCAGTGTTTCCATCAACTTCAATAAAGTCAATAAAGGTTTCCTTTATTTCACGCCCGGATTCATGTAGAGCGCAGTCAAACATGATGTTGAAGTAGTTGGCTTCCTTGATGTTATTGATAATGGTATTTCTAACATTGTTTATAACATTATACCGATAATTTCATTTTGTATCTTTTTAGACAAACAGGATACCTCTCCTTTTTTACGTGGTGTAGATGGTATTTCAAAGTAGGATCATAATCATTTAAATTAAGATTTCCGCCATTAGATGTTGCTAACAATCTACTGTGTTGCTGTTGCTGGCAGCACATTTCGGTATGAACCCTTAGGATGTGTTCAAAAACCAACTGGTCGTTTTAACATCAAGTTAATAACTGATAGAACAACGTGCGTTGGATATTACACCGCTTTGTGGAGCAGGTTGTTTTTAAATTCATATTATGTAATAATTTTGGCGCCCCCAGATACTGCCGCCCTGGGGGGGGGGTGCCCCGGTTTGCCCCCCGTTAGATCCAGGGTAGTATATATTATATAACCGGTCACGAATCATCCATGCACTTGATCGGTCTTTACGCTGATATTACACTTTATTATAAGTATAAAGAAAGAAAGATAATAATTAATTTGTCAGAAGCAGACACAAATTAAAGATTATTTTTGAAGTTTGAACAATGGTGTATTTTATAAAATTAAATTAGGTCCATTAGTAATAAAAATTTAAACTAAGAACTATAAATTCTAAAATACCTTAGTCCTCAAAGGTGACAACGCAGCTGTATCATTGATTGTTTTGAAGTTGGCTACAGATGTTCATGGATTACAGTAGCCACTTATCATCAGGACTGTAAGTTCGTTTCGTTTTTTTTTTCTATTTTATAAAAATAGAATCGTATATAATATCGGTAGTCTTTGCGTACGAAAGTAGAGTACGTATGAGAGTCGTAAGAGGCGTATCTTATGTTCTAAATAATATTTAACCTAAAGCACAATGATCATACGTTACATGCTAAATGAAATACTAGAACCTTCTATAGAAAGCCAAAGGTAATCACCAATCATACGTGGTGGATTTTATACATGGTAGAGCCACGCTGCAGCTATATTATGGTTCTAACACGAATGGGTCGACTCGACCGGGGAAGAACCACGCTCTCACAGAACATCAGCATAAAATAACAGCTTGATGCTGCTGTGTTGTGTCCTATTGGAATCCTAAGTTATCGAAAGCTGATGCAGAAAGACGTCTAGCCCTTACTCTGTTTCAAAAGAATCCTACTCCTGGTAATTTAAACAAATTAAAAGATAAAATCGGAATTTCACAATTATATTACGACAGGCTAAAAATAAATCATTCTACAATTTTTGTTCTTCAATTGATGAGGCTACTTCTGTAACAGAAATGTGGCACAAGATGAAGTGTTTAAAGGATTATAGGTCACCTAATATTTATATTGAAGAAGTAATGGCTAATAACCTTTTACATAATTTAACACCAGATTTTGTCTGTCCAAAGTATCCCTTTTTTCATCTCGTAATATAAAACTTGAGGCCTCCATTTTTACTATGTGAACTAAAACGATGCCTTAAAGCAAAATATACTTCACTCGGAGTCGACAATATATCGTATTCAATGATTAAATATTTACCGAATAACGCTATAAATATTTTACTAGATCTTTATAATTTATTTTACAATCTCAGTTTTTATCTCGCGCAATGGCGTGAAATTATCATAATACCAAGCAGGTCGTGATTCATCTTCAATTTTAGCAGCTTTAAGACCAATCTCTCTTATTTCTTGTTTATATAAAATAGTACATTCTAAGCCAAAACCTAGATTAGAGTGGTTAGTTGACAAAAGAAACCTCTTTCATGAAGAGACCACTGGGTTTAGAAAAACCAAATCTTGTTTTGATATCCTTAGCAATTAAGTTTCTAGAATTCAGCTGAGATTTTCGAACTGTAGGATGCTTTATTGACATTGAAAACGCTTATAACAACGTTTTAAGCGCCTAAATTAGAGCCTTACTTTTAAATTTAGATTAGGTGCTGGTGCAAAAATCTGTAAATACTTATGGACGTTTTAAGGGAAAGAAAATTAAGCATAAAAGCTAATAAAAAAATATATGTAGATCCATAAGTCGTGGCTAGGCCTAAGTAGACTCTGTATCCTATAATAATTAATATTGCTACTCTTCATATTTGTAAACGAGTTTTCAATGTTATGAGTTCTCAATATGCTGATGATTACGCTTTATATTTAAATAGTAAAAACGTCAATAATGTATCTGAAGAATTGCAAATAGCATTGAATAAAATAAACAACATGCTCATTGATCTGGGTTTGGACATTTCACCAACCTAAACAAAGGTGTATCTTCAAAAAAGGCATCAATAGACAACAGATATCACTTAATACGAGGGGCACACTGAAATGATCGGGAATAAGAAAAACCACATGCACGGTATAGCTAAATTGTATTTTATTGTTTTTCAAAGTACCTATTTTCCGTTCAACGTAAAGCAATTTCCATTCGTGCAAATCATTCATTAAAACAGTAATTCCAGTCTGAAGTTGTTGTTGACAAAATGGCTGATTTGTACGCTTCCACAGCTACTTCGGGGTCTTCAAACTGTTGATCTCTTAATAAATCTTTCATTCTAGGGAATGTAAAGAAATTTTTGGGCACAGGTTAGGACTGTACTGTAGGATGGCTCATCAACTCAACGTTTTCCTGCCTCAAAAAATCATTTGTCTTCTGAGCCGTATTGGAGCTCGCATTATCGTGATGTAAGATGATGCGACGTTTCGGGTTATTTTTTCGGAGTTCGGCTGTCATTTCTGGCAAACAAACCGTGATATATCACTCAGCGGTAACAGTTCTTCGTTCCTGTAAAGGAATTGTAGCAACATGCCCCTTTTTCGAGTCAAACGTAGGACCATTTCCCTTGCCACGCTGCGGGAGCGAACCACTTTCGTTGCTTTGACCTCGTCTTCGAAGACCCAAACTGCTGACTGATGTTTTCTTTCAGGTTCGTATGAATAAGTCCATGATTCGTCACCTGAGACGATATTATAAACGGCATTTGACTTCCCTCCGTTGAAGCGTTGCAGAGTATTCCGGCACCAATCTACACGAGCCGCCTTTTGCTCTTCGGACAAATTGTGGGGAACCCAGCGGGAAACTAGCTTTCTTACACACAACTCATTATGTAATATTGACGGAATTGCAGTCATTCCGATACTGATAACAACCCGAATCTGCTCGTATGTTACATGACGGTCATCTAATATAATAGTACGCACAGCTGCGATGTTTTCAGGCGTGAACGTTGTTCTTGGTCGACCTGCAGAAGAAACAGTGCTGAGCGACACACGACCGCGTCAAAACTTCGGCATAACAGCGGTATATTGTCGTTTGGCTCGGTGCTTCAACATCATAAATCGAAACAAGTTCGCTTTTACGAGGCATTTAACTTGACATAAGCCGCGATAAAAACTGTGATAAATTATGGCACGTAAATGTTCACGCGTGAGCTCCATTACTGTTAACGATGTGTCAACCTTAAACCAACACAGTTTTTGTTTTAAATTTTTTTTAATTGTTTGAATGACATTAAGATTCTAAGAGGCCAGTATTCAAATTCTAAAAAAGGTTTTACTGTAACTCAATCCGAAATATTCTATTCCCGATCATTTCAGGGTGCCCCTCGTATTAAAAGTAATGCAATAGAGGTAGTCAGTGCTGTAAAGTATTAGAGGATGTGGTTGGACCGGTCATTAAAATGGAATAAACATTAAACATTACTGAGTTACTTGATAAAACCTCTAGTTACTTAAATATTTGTAAAGTTCTTGCTGGTACAGGATGAGGAGTCCACCCTCAATATTTGAAAAGGTTGTATATTGCTGTTATAAGTAGACTTGATTACGTGAGTTTTTTATAAGATAACAGTTGTTAAAAGTATATAAGTAAGCTAGATAAAGTACAAAATAAAGCGTCGAGAGTAATTGGAGGTTTTATTAAAACAACTCCCATACATGCAATGCAGAATGAACTTGGTCTACCTCCATTGCACGTGCGGAGAACGTATCTAGCAGGTAAATTTATTTTAAAAGCTAGGTCTCGAGAAAATAATGTTACAATTAAAATATTACAAGAGTTATTGACAAATTATAAGGCCAATAGATACTGGCGAAATAAAGAGAAGCCATTGTTGCTAACTACATTTGATTGTTTTTCTAATATCTATATTCATTCCAGCCGACAACCAGAAATGTTTTCTATGAATACTTGGATTACCAACATATATATGGATATTGTAATATCCCGAATTTTTTAAAAGCAAAGCGAAGCTAGAATTTAATTTAAAATTATTATGCTTGCATTTTATCAACCAGCGATATAAAAATTATTATAAACTCTTTACAGATGGATCTAAAGATGAAATGAAATTGATACAGCATTTTATGACCCACAATGCAACATTAGTCTACAATTAAAAATAGACAGTGACATAATATGCATTATAGAGGCGGAACTTATTGCAATTTGTGAGGCCTTGTCTGAAGTAATATCGTTACAACAAGAGAACATATTAATATTCACAGATTCTAAGAGCGCACTCAAACACTTGGTTCAGTGTACCTCAGGACTACAAGGCACTTCGACAGTCCTGGACTGTATTTTAAATCTGATCTCCAATTCTAAATCTATCAGGTTACAGTGGATCCAGTCACACTGTGGCATTGAAAATAATGAACGGGTAGATGTTTTGGCTAGGCAAGCTATTATTGATGGAGTTAAATATATATAGATAAAATATATAATATATATATATATATATATATATATATATATATATATATATATATTAAATATATATAGTTATATATAAATATATACTTCCTTACTATACGCATTGCATTTGGTTAATCAAAAAACAATGCTACAAATTATGGAAGGAATATTTTGATTTGCGTTCTATAGAAATAGGTATCTGTTATAAAACGATCCAGCCACATTCCCTCAGAATTCCATGGATTGATAGTCACAGATTACCAAGAAAGGACCCAATATTGATTATGAGAAAGAAGAAAGAAAGAAAGAGATATTTATTTGGCCATTTCTTAACACATTAGCACTACATACTCAAAACAAACATTATGTTTAGGTATTCTTATAGGTAGAATTAATTATACACTTACAATGAAAAATAAATCATTTTGACAAAGCAGATAGATACAAAATACATTTAAAAAAAGTGAACAGCTAACTTAAAAAAAAACTTTCTTTTAAATGGGAAATGGTCTAAATAGGACTGCCACTCAGTAAACGCTAAGATGTATCATGCTAGCCCTGATTTTCAGTGGCTACCTTAAGTACATTACATACATACCCACACATATAATATATATACACATACATAAATATATACATGAGGTTACGTTCTGGGTACATTCCATCCAAGAAGTTTGCTTTTCTCATGAATAAAGTCCCGTCACCTAACTGTGAACAATGTGGTGTTGTCTAATGCTTGTCTTGATGGAGTGTGCCCGCAATGCTGCCTTTCGAATAGCTAAGTGTAAAAATATTTTAAAGGAATTTGCTGACTGTAACATTATTTTATCCAAATCTCATTCCGATTCCGATCAGTCAACTAGATAGATCTTTTTTCTTTTTTTTAACAAGCGTTAAATTGAATATTATTTAGTTCGTTATGATGTAAAATAGAGCGACATAATAATCGCATTTTGATTAAGCTTTTCAAATAAAGATTTAAAAAAAATCCACTAACCACCAGGTGTACTGTGTGCTTGTTTGTCGCCCGTATTCTATAAAAAAGCAGCATTCGAACGGATGGTCACTTACTCAACTATCTATCTACTACCGTGGCTATTCTCTATGGTAATAAAATACTTATTGACTTATTTGAAACATCTGGGACTTAACATATTCTTCTTGATTTTAATTAAAAAAAATATTACTACTATGGATAATTTTAGAGTTGTATCTCACCAGCAACGCAAAGTCAGGAATTAGTCAGGAGTCTGACTGCGTTGATTTTCAGTAGACCTGATTTTTGCATCTGCTTTGTTCTTATTAAAGACTTAAAAACTTAATAATGATTAATAACGATAAACTTGGTACCTAATTACCACCTAAAAAGCCCCTAATTTTTGCTTTTTCTAAATGCAAATTCCTGACTTTGCCATGCTGAAGACACACAACTTAATTTTAAATACAGAAACATCATCATCATCATTACAGCCCTTCACAAGTCCACTGCTGAACATAGGCCTCCCCAAGTAATGCCACAAAGCACGGTCCTGAGCCACCTGGATCCATCGACTTCCTGCATATCTTACCAGGTCGTCACTCCATCTAGTGGGAGGTCGCCCTACACTACATATGATAGAAACATTCAAACATATAAAGTGATAAAATGTTTTAAATACATATACCTATTCAACCAAAATTTTTTGTAATTTACCCTAAGGTAATGGGTAGGCACATGTTCAGCCACGAAATTTTACAGCTCAATGATGATGATGACTCCTTTTTCACTTATTTTGTGATACTGATATCTTACAATTTATTAAGTTACAGCATTTATAACTACAGGCGAAATCGCAGGAACGAACATTAATTTAAGCATTCTAAAATCATTAGCGTAATACAATCCGCATACGCCCCACTGAGAGGTTTCTAAGGCAAGAGGCGTTTTAGGTAGACTAAACATCATGTCTTTGAAGTTTTCATTAATTTATTCCTTTCTTAGGCTAACAAGTTTTCCCGCTTTGTTTTGCCTTCACTGCAGAGCTAGTAGTAATAATCACTTATGAGTTAATTATAATTGCAATTATAACAATTTCATCGACGAATCTTCGTCGTTGATAGGAAACCTGGGGGGTTAAACCTAAACCATGATTGACAGGATAATAGTCATCTTGAACTTTTTCAACATTGTATGTTTTAAAGCTACGAAATTGCTCTACAATTTGAATAGATTACAAATAAATGTCCTGTGATCAACGTGTAATTTTGATAAAAGATTCTAGAGAATAGAATCTGATGCAAAAATACTAGCGAAAAGAGTAGTGAGAGCAGCTTTCCTATTACGTCCGTATTATCATAAATATACAATATTTATGATTGTCTCCATATAAATAAATGTGTCACAGAATACTGAAAACAAAAACGGTTCAAATCCGATATGGTTCAGGAGATCTGACCAGGTCACGTGCGGAAAGCGTAAATTGCATCGCATATTAAGTATCTATAGTATATAAGGCAAAGATGTTTTATAGGTACAGATACCGTGTTGCTAACACTTCGCACCGTTCACAGTGACGCCAGTCTTTGATTCATGTGTGCGTGAGTACCACGTGACGCGCATATCTTACGTACCATGCCTGCATTAGTGTGCGTGACTTCGGTAATAATAGTGCGAATCGATTGCCCAAAAATTTGGGAGATATTTCATTCATACCTATTGACATACCTGAGTGTAAAATGTGGCGTCGGAAGGCGTGTGTCCGTATGTGAATGGGGATATGCACACACAAGGGATATGGGTGGTTATATGTGTTTTAGTAGGTACGAAAATCGCACTAAAATAGTAAAATAAGTAAAAAACTTAGATATAATTAATGTAACAGTTAAAATAAATAAAAAATCACAGTAGATATTTATGTATCTAACATATATTGAACTAATCTATTATTATTGAATATATATAGAGTACTACACTTTCGTACCTTAGAACCCAAAATATTGTCGCTTTTTACGAAGACATTAATTATTTTTTAATCTTAAGTAAAATGACGTACAAAAGTAAGTTGGTTAAGTGTAACCGTAAAAGTTAACTTCGGCCAAGAGATAGCAAATGATTTTTTTTTAAATTCATATATCGATCCAGTTTCATGACTAGATCAAATAACCGATTAAACAACCGGTTCACAACGGTTGCGTATCGGCTGCTTTGGCTAAATATCCGTTGTCATCAGTTGCTTTACATCTATTAATGACATTAAAATAGGGAAAACATTTCATACGGTAGGCAACACTCGAATATTATTGCGCAGTATTATTACTTGCATTGACATTCAGCTTTCGTATTATTTTATCAAGAAATACACCAGAAAATTGTATATTTACTTATGAAAAGTGATGTTCTTATCCTTATCTTTTTTCCAAGAGTAATTTTTACATGATTTCACAGCACAAACAGTCATTTTGTGAAATTAAAAACACTGGTGCGTGATGTACGTTCGCAGTGAACGTCGCTGGCGTAATGGCGGAACGATCGAACGAATACGCCAATATTGGCGCCTTTTAAATGGAAGCGTTTTAGGCGCGCGTACACGGTATCTGTACCTATAAAACATCTTTGATATAAGGTATCTCAGTACAAGTAATAGGTACTAAGCTTTACGATATCTTTTGTAGTTAGTTTTAGATATTAGGATATCATTAGGATGTCGCGATTAATCGAAAATCGATCTTTTAATGATCGATTTAATAAAGAATCGATTCTGGTATGTTCGATTTGAATCGATTCGGATATCCATTTTATTTTAAGTGAATCGACATGCCTGCTAGGGATTGACTACGATCGCACAGATTACGGGGACTGCTGTGTTGACCCTTTTTGTGTGAACCCTTTTCTTACGCATGTGCATTTTTATTTTTAGGATAGATGTACCATCAGTGCAATATACGTGCTCCTTTGTCACCCTTAATTCTGTAAAATTACACATTATGATCATAGTTTTTTCATTGATAATGATGGACGGTGAATGTTTTGAATCTGGAATAACACTTCGGTGTTTTTGATATAGTCAAGACATCACAAATAGTGACGTCACAGTATTTATTATAATATATAATAAATTATATATTTTAATAATAAATCTATTTTATATAATAAAAGCGACAGTAGCCTAAAGGCAGGGCGCGGACCGCGAACTCAAAAAGGTCGTGGGTTCGAATCCGCCATTCGACTACTGGCGTGAACCACTCGTAACACAAGCAATTTAAGCTTACCACGAGTTAATATTAGTAATGTTTATAGCATTGTTAATATTCTTTTAAAAAAAATATTTTTCAATTAGAACATAATATATTACTTACTCAATAAGGTAAAAATGTAAAGCCGACTTCAATTTACTAAAAGAATAAAATCATTTCCACATATTAGCTTCCGAATTCTATACACTATATCTTAGCACCGACTTCATAAGCTATTATGTAGAAATTATTTTATTCTTTTAGTTCCAATAGTATCAAGATGATTGATGAGCGCTCGCCCAGACACGCACACAGAGAAAACATTGAAGTGTAGGTACGTCAATACTACGCCGTTCCAGAGCGATCGCGTAGATTTTGACTTGCCCATATTTGAATATACGCTCTTATTGTGTGAACGTTATTTGCAAATTTTACCATTACGACGGCTTTAAGCATAATATTTATGCAATCTGCCACCATAATAATATCATGCGGCGAACGAGCTATTTTTGCGATTAATGTAACACGACTAAGTTTACTCGAAGACTTGAAAGTTATTATGAGAATCTATTACAACAGTTACATACATATAAACACGCAGAACAAATTTTTATGTTGACATAAACGGATAATAAAATCAAGATCAGAAAAGGTGGCATTGCGTTATCAAGTGAATTTTAATCTTATCACAGAACTCGTAATGAAATTATGTAAAGTAATGTTCTTTATTGAAGCACATATACCTAAGCACCTTATACAAAATAATATGTTTTCTCACAAATATTAACGTAATACCATTTTAGTTATAAAAAATATATTAGTTAAGACGACACCGCGAAAAAATGCACCTCCTTTCATCGAATAGTATAGGATTATGACATAACTAACGAAACTGGCATTTTGATATAGGTAAATTCATGTATTTATCTTGAATTTGCTTCTTCAAAAACACGATTGTAATTTTGACTCGATCATAATTATTTGCGAAAACACCTCTAAAAATCAATACATTACATTCATAACATCAATATTCGTAATTTACTTGCTAATTATTTTGATTAGTTAAATCAATATTTTTTTTAAATATCTCAAGATTCTGACAATTTCTGAGCGATCTTAATCTTCGCGGGTGCTACACAATTTTCGAAGAATTATATAATAGAAATTTATAGCTTTTAGTCTTATTCTTATTATTATTCTTCTTCTTGTTATTCTTTTTTAGTCTTATTTAATAAAATACGCTATGTTATAGCGCGCTATTTATAAGAAAGCGTGGTGGTCGGTAAGCGCGTTAAGTTTTACAACACGTTTTATCTCTTAGGACGTTACATTACATGTCGTTCATTGGATAGATCGCGTGCTATATAAGAACTTTATTTCGAAATTAGTCGCATTTTAGACTAAAATAAAATAAAGCGGTAAAGAAAAACCAATGCACGCGTTTTCATACTTTTCAGGCTTATTACTTTCTATAATCCTAAAAATATTTTTAAGTTATGTACTACTTAAAATAGAATTAATCTTATTTTTAGAATCGAAATAAAATTAATTATTTTTATTATAATTGATGTAAACGTTATTTTAACCTTAATATAAATTATAAATCAAATAAAGGTGTATTTAAAAGTTTATTTATTGTATTTATAAAAATCAATTATTTACACTTTTGTATCTATATTTTATTTACTTTTAAAAACATTAGTTAGGCTTCTTTTATCACAACTGTGTCCTTTCATCATTTATAAATATACAGTATACACTAACTAAACAACGTCTAACATTAAATTAGGTCGCGCGCGATGAATAGCGCTCTACGAGATCAAATTTGCGTCACACGTCCTCTCCCAACAGCGCTGGTGATAGAACCACAGAACACTATTACTCCTATTAGAACTAATTGCCGCTAGATATTAATACTTGATAGCGCCAAAACGCCATAGCGCAATAGCGCCATGGCGACTACTTACATAACACGCGCTATGTGTTATGAAGAGATAGCGCGCTATAATATGGCGCTATGCGTTATATTAACCACCATTACTCCATAAAGTCCAAGACGCATAAGTATATTTATATATAAATCCTACGTACTTTCAGTGAACCAATATATAGTAATAAAAATCTGTGATTATCAAAATAATATTTATTGTTATCTTACCTTGGTCAAGTATGTATCAAATTTGGTTTTTGGAATATTTTGTATTTCTACTGCTGTAACACGCTGTAACAAAAGATACAGTAACCCACTCACCCGACCGAGCCCGTAGTGAGTAAATGTAGATCTGTATTTATTAATTTTATTACAAGACTCCTGGAACACCGAAACTTTCGGAAATTCTTAGCCAAAAAAATTAATTTTTGGCCATTGAGCGCTCCCCTCCGTTGCTCAACGAGTTGGGTTACTATGGGCCCTAGCCCAGTCGACCTTTGTCGGGATAACTGAGGGCCGTAATAATTAATTATAACGAAAAAATAAAACTAAACAGCTATTTACATTCAATGGTTTCCCACATGATAGACGAAGAGATTAAAAAATAAATTGAGTTGAACAATTCATATTTTTAAAAGTTATCGTGTTTACTCCGCCATACGAACTTGATAAATCGACACCGTAAGCTACTAAAATCAAATAGCAATTGATCGATTATAAAAAAATTCTAATAAGTTCAACAATCATTTATCTCTCTAACAATGTGTTTTTATGTCATTTATAATGTTCAGTATGATTGTTAAATAGGATTTCTACAAAAAGTTGGATTCTTGATTTTTAGGCGCTAGTAGAACATACCTACGCGCTTTGCGCTTAAAATATGCAAAAGAGTAATTTTCAAACATGAACTACTGTCATGGCACCACTACTGTACAGACAGTACCTACTTAATACAACGCAACGTCATGTTTACACTAGGAACCATAACTAGGAGCACTGAGTTTTTGGGTTGATCGCTTACGTTGTTGAAACTCGTGGACGACCGCCTGTTAATTTTTAAGTTGTGGGCGCTACCTATTTTTTGTTGTTTCACTGAGTTTTTTCTTTGGCGTCGCTTATTACTGCTCAATGGAAAACATGAAATATCGGTATATTTATGAGTACGTGCTATACCATAGCATCAGTGCTGCAGAAACAGCTCGAAGGGTTAATGATGTGTACGGATCTGGTGTCGCAAAAAAAGCACGGTACGTTTTTGGTTTCAACGTTTTCGTTCTGGAAATTTCGACCTCCAAAACCAACCCCATGGACGGCCGGAGACCGAAGAAAAAAATGAAGAATTAAAGGCTATTGTGGACGCAGAACCATCACAAAGCACTTCAGAGATAGCTGCAGGCTTCGCGGTAAGTGATAAAACTGTATTAATCCACTTGAACCATATCGGAAATGTAAAAAAACTTGAACGATGGGTACCTCATGAATTGAGTGAATTGAACTTGCAAACACGAGTCGACTGCTGTGTTACTTTGCTCAAACGACACAAAAATGAAGGGATTTTAAATCTAGTCATTTTTGTGATGAAAAGTGGATACTGTACGATAATCGGAAGCGCTCATCGTAATGGCTGAACCTTGGAGACCCAGCCAAATCCTGCCTTAAACAAAAATTGACTCAGAAAATGTTACTTGTGAGTGTTTGGTGGACTAGCGCCGGTGTCGTTCACTACAGCTTTCTAAAATCTATCCAAATGATTACGGCAGATATCAATTATTAGCAACTGCAAACCATGAAGGAAGAACTAGCTGCTAAACAACCGAGATTGATCAATCGCTCTAGGCCACTGCTCCTTCAAGACAACGCAGGACCACAACACTGCACAACAAAAAACAACTAAGTTAGATGAGCTACAATTGGAATGTCTGCATCATCCACCGTACTTCCCGGACCTTGCTCCAACAGATTACCATTTTTTTCAGAATTTGGACAACTTCTTACAAGGAAAAAAATTCAACTCCGATGCGGCAGTCTTAACCGCCTTCAAAGAATTTATTGATTCTCGATTTCTCGATACGACTTAGGGACCTTCAAAAAGAAAGCCCATTTTTTTAAATGGCCGGCATCCCACCTGCAAATTCTTTTAGTGTTGCAGTTGTTCATGCGTGGCGGCAGTCACTTACCATTAGGGAAGCCGCATATTTTTCCACCCCCTCTACTGTAGAAACTAACCACCATCTCCAAATGAGCTTCGACTGGCAACTCTCCGTCATATACCATACTCGTTATGTCTTTCCTTCTGCTTTTCTTTTCTAAATTTTAAAGTAAACTATTAGGTGTCTGATGTGATGGCTATGCTATAAAGTAGAAGGATGAACTGAAAGTAGTGCAAAACATATCAAGACAATCACAATCCAAACAAGAAAATATATTTATTTAACTTGGTTTTATATTTTTGAAGTTGATATAAGATACGAAATGTATATCTATACTGTCCTGGGAAGAACCAGCAAGAAACCCAGCGGGATATTTTTTTTAAATAACAGCTTACAATCATGTATGTTACAATTAACAACACAAAACAAATTAGAAATAGTTTGGTAACGATCACCCTTCCCAAGGGTTATTATTATCATCCATTAATTCCTTAATATTTTAATAACCCTTTTTTATGGCAACATCAGTTTTTTTTTCTAGCCGTCATCAGGAAGATGCTGCAGTGAATCTCCTAGTTTGCTAACTCTGTCGTCTTTTATATCACCTACGGGACAATAATATGGGAAATTGAACACCGCCTCTACACATTACAGTTACTCCATTACAGCTTATGAAAGTCCATTGCTGAACATGGGCCTCCCCCATATATACATATATATATTTATATGTCATCATCATCATCTTTACAGCTCTTCACAAGTCCACTGCTGAACATAGGCCTCGCCCAAGTAATGCCACAAAGCACGGTCCTGAGCCACCTGCATCCATCGACTTCCTGCATGTCTTACCAGGTCGTCACTCCATCTAGTGGGGGTCGCCCTACACTACGCCTACCGGTACGAGGCTGCCACTCGAGAACCTTTCTTCCCCATCGGTTATCGGTTCTTCGAGCTATATGGCCGGCCCATTGTCACTTCAGCTTACTAATCCGCTGGGCTATGTCGGTCACTCTGGTTTTACTGCCGATATCCTCATTTCTGAGTCTGTCACGCAGAGAAACTCCGAGCATAGCCCTCTCCATAGCTATATGTTTATATATATATATATATATATATATATATTCTGGCTTGCCGGGCAGACGTTGTTCTGCCCTTTTCGACTACGCTTTGTCATGCCGTATTAAAAATCCTTATTCTCGCAAAAAAAATTGTGGGTCACTCATGGGCAAAAAAACTATCCTATCCTCCAAGTTGGGCCAAACTGCACACGGTGTGCAAATTTGATTATATATATATATATATATTATTCGTCTGGTGAGTGCAGGTGGCCGGAGGCCCAAATCCCCCCCCCTTAACATGGTAGCGGAATTAAGTGAAGATCTACCCCAGGAGGGTACCAGCACCCCTGGAGAATCCTTCGCTGAGCATCCACGACCAAGTTACTCCACTCCTGAGCGTTGGTGCTCAGGCTGCCCCACGTATTCTATTCTGGGGGGGGATGGGGGCAAAATTCCGCTCAAGACTACAACTGCTCGGGGCAAACGGAGTAACAAGACCAAGGTGACCCTTGCCACGCTATCCGTGAATTTCTGCAATATCAGGGGACTTCACTCTAACCTAAACGCCGTCCACTACCATCTCGAGACTTCGGGGCCGGCTCTGCTCTTTCTGAGCGCAGGTGTCCTCTCCGGCTGATGTCTCGTATCGTCGACACCTCGGCAGACTTGAAGGTTCGACCTGTCCATCCTTTGGCTACGACCATCCGCACGTCTACGGGTGCCTCTATAGGTCCCATAGCGGTAATGCCGAAACAGACCGACTCTTCGACCACGTCCAAATGGCTACAGATTCGTTGCTACAGCAGATCCTCTCCGCAGAGATCGTGATCCTCGGCGACTTTAACGCCCATCACGCCGAATGGCTTGGTTCACGCTTCATCACCGATCATACGGGGGAGATCTGTTCATGATTTTGCCTTGGCATATGGTCTGACACAACTGGTTACTTCGCCCACGCGGATTCCAGATGTGGAGGATCACGCACCTTCCCTGTTGGACCTTCTGCTGACCTCTCAGCCGGACGGATATCAGATTTCCGTTGACGACCCTTTAGACTCCTCGGACCATTGTCTTGTCCGGAGTGTGGTGCCACTCATGCTGAAATCGCGGTTGCATTCTGCAGGCTGCCGCCGTGTTTGGCACTATAGGTCAGCCGATTGGGAATGGATGCGGTCTTTCTTTGCATCCTACCCTTGGGGGCGGGTTTGCTTCTCGCCGGACGATCCCAACGTTGTTGCAGATTCTGTCGCTGATGTGGTACTTCAGGGTATGGAACTTTTTATTCCATCCTCTGTGGTGCCCATTGGAGGCAAATCTCAGCCATGGTTTGGTCGCTCCTGTAAAATAGCATCATGCTATAAGCAGGAGTGCTACCAAGCCTGGGCTGACGCATCGGCGTCCCGGCATGTAAACACCAGCGCTCTAAAAAATAAATATAGTTCCGCCTCTAGGTCCTTCAAAAGAGTCATTGCCAAGGCAAAGTCAGAGCACATAGGCAAAATTGGCCAGAAACTAGCTCTCCTTTCTTCTGGAACCCGTGAATTCTCGTCTCTCACCAAGGCTGTCCAGGGGAATTTCTGTCAGCCATCTCTTCCATCTCTGCACAGGAGGACGACTCACTGGCCCATACCACAAAGGAGAAAGCCAATCTGCTAGGCTCTTTCTTTGCGTCCAACTCGACTCTTGATGACGGCGAAAGTACGCCGCCGACCATCCCGCGGTGTGAGTGCTCCATACCGGAAGTGCAGTTTACACAGCGCTCGGTTAACAAAGCACTCCCCTCCCTGGACATCCACAAGTCGATTGGACCTGACGGAATCCCCCTCAATTGTGCTGAGGACGTGTGCTAGAGTTGGCATCGGTTTTAACGCGTTTTTTCCGGTACTCCTACTCCCTAGGCGTAGTCCCAAAATCATGGAAGACGGCTATCGTCCACCCGATCCCTAAAAAAGACGACCGCTCAGACCCGTCCAACTACCGGCCTATCGCCATCACCTCCTTGTTCTCCAAAACAATGGAGTCTATTGTTAACTGCCAGCTCATGAGGTACCTTGAGGATCACCAACTGATTAGTGACCGCCAATACGGTTTTCAGCAGCATCAGCTGGTGATCTTCTGGTCTACATAACTCATAGATGGGTGGAGGCAGTAGAGTCCAAGCCTCCCCCTTGGCCGTTAGTTTGGACATTGCGAAGGCCTTCGATCGGGTTTAGCACAAAGCGCTTCTTTTGAAGCTCCCTTCCTATGGGCTTCCCGAGAATTGTGCAATTGAATCACCAGATTTCTTGCAGATCGGAGCATCAAGGTTGTTGTAGACGGTGCAAGCTCCGATTACAAGCCTATTAATGGTGGTGTTCCACAAGGCTGCGTGTTATCGCCAACGCTGTTTCTTCTGCATATCAATGATATGTTGCAAACCCGTAACATTAATTGCTATGCAGATGATAGCACTGGTGATGCTCTGTACACTGGCCGTGCCAATATTTCTCGGGAAAACGTCTCCGAGTACCAGGACAAACTTGTGTCTGAAGTCGAGTCTTTGCTGAACAGAGTCTCGGATTGGGGGCGACTAAATCTAACCCTCAGAAGACACAAGTTTTCTGAGAGTTAAACTGGATTAATTTATTAACCGCTAAAAGAACCCCTTTGTCGTATCTCCTCAATTTCAAGGCACTCCCCTTGTTGCCTCAGCCAGTATTAGAATCCTCGGCGTCGACATATCGAGTGACGTGCAGTTTTGTGGTCACTTGGACGAGAAGGCTAAATTGGCCTCTAAAAAGCTTGGCGTGCTCAGCAGAGCGGGACAGTATTTCATCCCAGCACACCGCGAGCCGTGGTAGCTGACGAGCCGTGGTAGCTCAGTGGTTAACGCTCGCTGTAAATATAACAGAACGCTAGTAACCCGGGTTCGATCCCCGCCGGCACCAATGAAATTGTTAATTGCAATTTTAAGTGCTGATTTACCACGTGCTCGGCGGTGAAGGAAAACATCGTGAGGAAACCTGCATGTCTGAGGAATAAGAAAAAAAATATTTCGAAGACATGCGAAGTTCGTCAACACGCATTTGGGCAGCGCGGCGGACACTTCCTTGCCCTAAACCGTCTCAGAAATGAGGGGAGGCCTGAGCCCAGCAGTGGGACGTATATAGGCTGTAACTTTACTTTTACTTTACATCGCCTGCAACTTTACACGGCGCAGGTTCGGCCGCACATGGAATACTGTTCCCATCTCTGGGCTGGGGCTCCCCAGTACCGGCTCCTTCCACTTGTCCGCATCCAGTGCAGAGCGGCTCGAACGACCGACCGACCGAGTACTTTCCGATCGGCTCGATTCACTGGCGCTGAAAAGAGATGTTGCATCTCTTTGCATTGTTCGGATTAATCCCAGCCGCTAAATTTCGTGAACGCACTACGCGGCAAACATTCCGATACCATCCACACCATCTGGATACTTGGCGGTCCACCACTGTACGTTTCACAAGGAGTTTTCTTCTCGGTACAACCTCTCTGTGGAATAGTTTACCACCGGCGATTTTTCCGGACCGATACGACCTGGGGACCTTCAAGAAAAGAGCTTACTCCTTTCTAAAGGGCCGGCAACGCACCTGCAATTCCCCTGGTATTGAGGTTGACGATGGGCGGCGGTAGTCACTTAGCATCAGGTGAGCCGCATGCTCGTTTGCGCCCCCTTCTATAAAAAAATATTAGTAGTTTAGTTGTAGCACGAATGGGTTGGCTCGACCGGGGTAGGACCGCGCTCTCACAGAATACCAACATGAAATAGTAGCTTAATGCTGGAAACGAGGCATTCCATCTTAGTCCTCACGGGTGACAACGCATCTGCATTTTGATTCGTAATCGAGGATAGATGTAGATGTCTATGGGCCATAGCACCATCAGGTGGACTGTGATCGTTTATCACCCTATCCTATAAAAAAATTATAACTTCGCCATCACATGGTTCAAAATAATATTTAAAATATTAAATACGTTTATAAAACAAACAAAAAAAGGATTTTTTTAAGTCGTTGTAAGTAACCGAGCGAATACTTTTCTGTAATAATTTAACTTGTCTTCAATTTATATCTAGAAATCAGGCTCACATTTCTATAGCAGCTTATAAAAGTTTCCTTTAGGAAAATAACAGCCTACATAGCATGTCTACGGCTGTGCACACCAGACTTTCTCCATAAGCCTCTCGTGTTTTTGAGAGGTTTATGTAAAAGGAGAAGTCTGTCTCACTAGATACTGCGATTGTCCGACTACATACGTGCTAAAAAAACTTATTTTACTATTTGTCAAATATGTCACGCCTCAGACCGGGACATCATTGAACATATAAAAATAAGGTTGATAATTTCACTATTGTCGGATAGAACTGAACTCGGTAGTGTATTAAGTTGAAAGCGAACGCTCAGCCTCTGAGCTGTCACCGCTCTAATGGTCCTCTATAGCAAAGATTCGCCATGGTCTGTAGGTGCGCGGCCCGTGCATGTCACACTGTATATTAAAAAGTACTCCAACAAGCCACCATCAATGCAGTGTGAATATGCGGCAGGCTTGCCGCGGCGCAGTGCGCGCGCAGTCCGACCCGAGTGCCAATACTCCGTCACTAGCCGGCGAGCGCGCGCCTCTCCCTATCGACGCGTCACTAAATTCGCGCACACCCGATCCGACATCGCATATTATTATGACTTAAATAATCCCCATGTGTACATAATCAGTGATTTTATACTAATAAACAAAATATACTATTTCCAATTGAAATTTTCTGTCAACTTATCCGTGCTGAAGAATGATTTCAAGTAAGTAGAGTAGTCTATGTTTACATGTTTTATCTGAATGTGATTCTGTTATAGTGGCATGATTTATTTTTAATCAATGTATACATCAGTTTTTTTATCGTGAAGAAAAGGTACTTTTAGTACATTTGAATTCTAATTCATCATAAGAGTTCATGAAAAGTTATATCACGTAAGTTAAAGTTACAAGTATAAAAATATGATTATAAAATATGTTTTTCGAAAGCTCCCTCAGGCCAACGTAAATAATCAAATAAGTGTATCTAGTCAATAACTAACCATGCGAAAAATAATCAGATCTACATTAACGATCTGATCTACCTAATGATATTCCATCCAAAAGTACTAAAATGTCACAGATAGTTCTGGTTGCTGAATGTACTTTACTGTTATTCAAAGTTTTTGCACTGGAACGGCCTTGTCAAATATTATGGAATTTTGTTTCCAAATGGTTTGCAGCGTACAGTTTGCTACTCAACAAAAAAAAACATTTTTACCGTTTATGCTTCAGAATGCCCCGGCAGAATGCTGTAATTAAATTAGATTTTGAATAAAATTTCTTTACTCAAAATCTAATTTAATTACAGCATTCTGCCGGGGCAGACAATAGTCTATTGGGCAGCACGTACTAATAACAACTAGCTTCAAATTAACTCTGCAAATTTTGATATAAGAAGGATTAGAAAGCTGACTGGTGAAATATAACTGCTAAATTAGGCCACTTTTATTTCTTATGGTATATTCCTCCGTAGTCTTTGTTGGAAGCAATACCTATTCAATAAAAGGACAATCTATTACTTCAGACCTTGCTAGTCGTTACGTGGTACGTGCTTTACAAGTGAAGGTGTTGTCTTTATTTTTGGCACTTCCATCGTTGTTTATTTTTGAAAACCATGATATTTACTGTTTAACTAAAAAAACGGAGTATCTCTAGAACGAGTCTAGGTGATAAGGTAGAGGTTCTTTTCTAAAACTAGAAAATCCGTTTTGAGAATGAAAATATTGAAAATATTGTGTGACAATGTTGTGCAACAGTCTGACATGAAATGAAACTTTTAAAGGAAATTATGACCTACTATAATGTAAATCAATATATTGATTATTGGTAAGTGCACGCTTGTGGCCCATAAACATCTACATCTATCTTCAATTAAAAATAAAAATGCAGATTCAGTAATAAGGGTCTAATTGTATTGTTAAAATTAACATTAAAAATGAATATGAGTAAAGGATATTGTTGCATGGCAACAAAAAACGCCAGAGTTTTTTCAAATAGTAGGTACTATCAATACACCTGAAAAGATTCTTGACGGTTCTTCTCTGAGAAAGTCTTGTTTTCCGAACTGCTTTACTGGGATTTAGCCTAATATTAAAGCAGTCATCCTCGTCAAAGGCATTCGTGCATTCGTTAATAACAGTACGAAAATTATTTCCCATAAAGAAAAAAGTCAATTGTCCATTTATAATATCTCTATGAACTTTTAAATTTTAACTTATAAATTTAAGTTTGAATTCTAAGTAAGTTAGCTCCTTAGTCTTATTCTTTACTGACACGAATATATCCCTTAATCTAAAAATAGTTACAAGTTTACTTAAATATTTAAATGATAAATATAACATTTTTTATCTTACTACTTGGGAAAACAATTTTTGTGCTGCTTGTGTTATGATTACTTTGTGCAATAATCATAAACCAAAAACCATAAAATCTATGACTACGTAATGGAAAAGTCGTATCTGTAATTCCGATATTTTCTGTAAAGAATAAGTCTACTAGTAGCTCCCTAGAAAGTTTATAGTAATCCTCTCCCTCGTGACCATGGGTGCTGTAAAGCACCCGAAACGTCAGGAATTAAAAAGTCAAATCAAACGGGATAAAATCTGTAAAATAAGATTCATTTAATAATAGGTTAATAAAGGATTACCGTTACAGCCTATTAAAGTTCACAGCTGGACATAGGCCTCCACCATAGATTGCCTTATATGGTGCCGCACCACGCTAAATGGCTCGGTTCACGTTTAACGGATCATGCCGGCAGATCTGCTTATGACTTTGCCTTGGCGTATATATATATATATATATATATATATATATATATATATATATATATATATATATATATATATATATAGCCGTGGTAGCTCAGATGGTTAACGCTCGATGTAGATATAACAGAACGCGAGTAACCCCGGTTCGATCCCCGCCGGCAACAATGAAATTTTTAATTGCAATTTTAAGTGCTGATTTACCACGTGCTCGGCGGTGAAGGAAAACATCGTAAACCTGCATGTCTGAGGAATAAGAAAAAAATATCTCGAAGACATGTGAAGTTCGCCAACACGCATTGGGGCAGCGTGGCGGACACTTCCTTGCCCTAAAACCCTCTCAGAAATGAGGGGAGGCCTGTGCCCAGCAGTGGGACGTATATAGGCTGTAACTTTACTTTAAGGATGCTGAAGCCAAATAAGTAATTTTACTAATTTTGTTTGTTTACCCGTATATTCACGATTTACGCAAAAACTAATAGTCAAATTTCTATGAAATTTACTATAATAGGCTACCAACTTCTTATCCGACTTAAAAGTACAAAACTTTATTTTTATATAACATTCCTTATATGTTTACTTTCATAATTAAATATTATATTCTTTAACAATCACGGATTTAAATGACCTTAAAATTTCAAATTGCAATTACCTTTACACTGGTAACCAGATAAACAGATTTTGTAATACATAACACCATAGTTTAAAGTTAAACTGTGCTAACACATTTACACCAAATAATGTATTCCATTAGCCTCATGTTTACAATTGTCGGACGACAATGACGCTGCAGTCAGTGTTTATAATTTTCCAACAAAGCAGTCATCCAATGCTCCGATTCATCGACAGTAAAAACAATTGCTGATGATATGAAAATTCCGAAACGCTTCGTGTGCTACATTTTTGGTTATTATTTCGTTTGTCATTGAGTTTTCTAGTTGATTCTATAACAAAGTAAATAAATTATACCGTATCGTTCATCTAAATAAATTACAATGTGAAAAGCAAATTACAGATTGGCGGCTTAAGTTGGTAACGACAACACAGAGCAACACACACACACACACACACACACACACACACACACACACACACACACACACACACTCACACACACACACACACACACACACACACACACACACACACACACACACACACACACACACACACACACACACACGCACGCGCGCGCGCGCACACGCACACGCACATGCACGCTCGCGATCACGCACACGCCCACGCACTCGCAGACACACATGCACATGTATACACTCACGTTCGCGCACTCGCACATGCATACACACACACGCACATGATCACGCTCACGCACTTGCACACGGTCACACACACGAACAGGCACACCCACACATTCACGCATTCACACACGCATACGCTCACGCACCCTTTCGGAAAAGAAAAGGAATTATTAAGTCACTGCAAATTTTGAAGTAACATTGTCACTTCATTATTTTTTTACAGCTGATTTGTTTAACACCTGATCATTCAAGAGGAATGCCGAGAGTTCCATGGCACAGGGTATCTTAGTTTAGGCTCCCGTCTCCCACATATTCATGTACTCGTTTGTTTATTTAAAAAAAATGTTTGTAACAGATAAATTATGCAAGTTACTATTTGAGGGAGGATTCAATAGAGGTCGTTTCATTAATAAATACCACAGACGTTTTAACGCCCTAAAAGGAGGCTTGTGCCACGGTAATTTATAGATAAAATTACCGTGCTTGTGCCCATCTGTGGTCCATATGTACGCTGTTACTATACTATTATCAATTGATAAATTCATTCATTCATTCATTTATAATTATAACTCATTAATAATCACCACAGACATTTTAATGTCCTGAAGGGAGGCTTGTGCGCATCTGTGGTCCGTACGTACACTGTTACTTTACTATTATCAATTTATAAATTCATTCATTCATTCATTTATAACTCATTAATAAACACTACAGACGTTTTAACGTCCTAAGAGGAGGTTTGTGCCCATCTGTAGTCCGTATGTATGCTGTTACTTTACTATTATCAATTTATAAATTCATTCATTCATTCATTTATAACTCAATAATAAACACCACAGACGTTTTAATGTCCTAAAAGAAGGTCTGTGCCCATCTATGGCCTATCACAATAAAATTAACATAATCAAACATGAAATTCGATATTTTTTTGTTTCACAAACATTTTTCAAACAACTATTCGCTGACATAATATTAGAAGAACTTTTTAAGCGGATACATACTATTTTTACTGCATCTTATGTGTTGAGTGATGAGAAACAAGGACAAGAATAAGGAAACCAAAAACTGATAACGAGGAGTTCTATATTCGTCCTTGGCTCCTAGGGTTGATCCAACACAATGCGTTTTGTAGACGTCGGGAACAGACAACAATGTCTTTTAGCCGCAGGGCTTGCTAACTAACTATGTATTGGATCAGTAATCGTAAATAGACTTCAATAAAAAATTAATATTAAATAAAGTATAATCGCCAACTCCTAGGGTTGATCCAACACAGTTTTGTAGACGTCGGGAACTGACAAAGATGTCTTTTGGGTACAGTGCTTGCTAACTAACTATGTATTGGATCAGTAATCGTAAATAGACTTCAATAAAAAATTAATATTAAAT
The DNA here is from genome assembly GCA_907164705.1 of Parnassius apollo. NCBI lineage: Eukaryota > Metazoa > Arthropoda > Insecta > Lepidoptera > Papilionidae > Parnassius > Parnassius apollo. The sequence goes on along the minus strand of CAJQZP010000884.1, from coordinate 227,262 downwards.
AAAGTATAATCGCCAACTCCTAGGGTTGATCCAACACAGTTTTGCAGACGTCGGGAACAGACAAAGATGTCTTTTGGGTACAGTGCTTGCTAACTAACTATGTATTGGATTAGTAATCGTAAATCGACTTCAATAAAAAATTAATTTTAAATAAAGTATAATCGCCAACTCCTAGGGTTGATCCAACACAGTTTTGTAGACGTCGGGAACAGACAAAGATGTCTTTTGGGTACAGTGCTTGCTAACTAACTATGTATTGGATTAGTAATCGTAAATCGACTTCAATAAAAAATTAATTTTAAATAAAGTATAATCGCCAACTCCTAGGGTTGATCCAACACAGTTTTGTAGACGTCGGCAACAGACAAAGATGTCTTTTGGGTACAGTGCTTGCTAACTAACTATGTATTGGATTAGTAATCGTAAATCGACTTCAATAAAAAATTAATTTTAAATAAAGTATAATCGCCAACTCCTAGGGTTGATCCAACACAGTTTTGTAGACGTCGGGAACAGACAAAGATGTCTTTTGGGTACAGTGCTTGCTAACTAACTATGTATTGGATTAGTAATCGTAAATCGACTTCAATAAAAAATTAATATTAAATAAAGTATAATCGCCAACTCCTAGGGTTGATCCAACACAGTTTTGTAGACGTCGGGAACAGACAAAGATGTCTTTTGGGTACAGTGCTTGCTAAATAACTATGTATTGGATTAGTAATCGTAAATCGACTTCAATATAAAATTAAGATTAAAATAGAGTATAATCGCCAATAACCCCGGATTTATTTTATGATTACTTCCTGGTAACTGTTAAAAGTTCCGAATTCATGTCAATCCAATCAAAAATACCATGTAGTGCCGGTGTAAAAATATTCACTACCCCATATCGTCCCGTAGGTGTCATAAAGGCGACAGAACGAAACTGATCTTCCTGATAAAAACTCAAAATAATAAAAACACTGCGGTTGCCAAGCCGCCTGCCAAGCGTGGCAACTATGACAGGTTCCCTTTTATGACGCAATTTATGGGGGAGACCCATGTTCAATTTTTATAAGATGTAATGGGATAAAAATCTATAAGGCCAACTGAACTTTTGTTCTTAAATTTATTGAAAACAAAAGACAATGTGTTTACGATTTTTGTGTTTGTTGTGTTTACATTGTGCTTACAAAGTTATCGTATTTAACGTGAGGTTTACACAAATCGCTTGACATCATAACACGCTTAACTCATTTAAGGAGCGCTTATTTCCTTTATAACTGCTGTTTTGTAATTGATATCTGATTCCTTTAAATGTTAACGAAAAAACACAACTATCACAAGTTGAGCACTTTCTATCCTTTGTTAACCTTACCTATCACTTGAATTATATAAATACTTCGATTGTTTAACTAATTTCGCGGATAGGGAAACTGTTAAAGGGGAATGCAATAAAGATATAATTATAATAATGTACGCCAGAGTGAATTTCGGTCACGCGGCGGCGGCGAGTCTCAATATAAACTAACCGTCTGCGCAGGATAGGATTATACTGCCTGAGTGATTGCGCGAACCCAGGTTCTCTCTATTCCTTCACTCTCATAGTCCGATGGGACGGCAACCCGACAACAAACGGAGAGAGACCAGGCGCAGGGCCAACAGCTTAACATGCTTCCCGAGACACGGGGTGAACCACCGCCAACTTCCTGGCTCCGGGCTGCTACTCAGAATTTTTGACAGAAAATCTTTTGACCCGATTCGGGATTTGAACCCGGGACCTCACGATCAGCCGTAGCAGTTACAAATACTAGACCAACGAGATAGTCCATAAAGATATAAATACATAAAATATACCCTATCTTATAAGTTCTTCTTCCATTTTTACCGACTTTTCAAAAAGTATTCTTTAATAAAAAAGGCAGTTATTTTTTTTTTCTAATTATTTTGGAAAGTAACTTATGTTAGATTATAAATAAGTTTGTGCGATGGCTAATTTTCTGGACATGTCTAGCTCCACTCATTATACCTATATCGAGCGTGTAATAAGGATATTTTACAAGCTATAATAATATCTCTTGTGAATCGGTATTGTATAATTTTCATGATGTTTCTTATTGGAAGTTATCAACTGCGCAAGCATGATAACAGTGTACGGGCAAAAACGAAGCACTCAGTTGTACTAATATCTAAAGCAACGCTTATGTGATAAGATCAGATCAGATCGGGCCATACTGCAGAGTCAAAGGGGCAAGCACAAAACGCATAGCCACGAAAATCAATAATTTGGGTTCGTGGGCGAATGTTTCCTACGAACCCAGGACTAAAAAAGCATAAGACCTGAATTGTAACTACTTGACACACGAGTTCAACAATAATAAATATAATTCAATAATTTAATAAAAAAACATGTGGTGCAGTTCACACGCGATAGAAGTGAAATTTTTAGAAAAGGAGACCGAGATCATATGAAACACTACATTTTTTTATAGCATTGGTTGTAAAACGAGCACCCAGTCCACCTGATGGTAAGTGGATGCTGTGGCCCATAGACATCCACATTTATCCTCAATTAAGGATCAAAACGCAAATGCGTTGTCACCCCTGAGGATTAAGATGGAATGCCTCTATACGAAACACAGCAGCATTACGCTGCTATTTTACGCTGGTATTCTGTGAGAGCGTGGTCCTGCCCCAGGCGAGCCGATCCATTCGTGCTAAAACTTTATTATTAATATAGCTGCAGCTTGGCTCTACCACGTAAAACCTACTGTATTCTATCTCAATCTCTTGCAGGCTTAATCCTATAGAAGTTTGTCTCTTTTAAGTGTTGCTTTTTTATTCCATCGCGCTTCAAACCACAACGATTCTTAAATAAGTTTTCAGTTCAAATGTGAAGCATTAGATTCCGACAACAAACAAGTTATAGTTTTGAAATTAGTACCCTATTGTTGTTTCATATGTTAATCGATTTATTACAATAAGCGTGACGTAAAAATAACCACACATTATATTATGATAATTCCAGTACCAAATCATCATGTAAATTACAAAATAGAATGAAATTGCATAGATTCAGCGAATAGAAGACTTGTCAACAGTTACCGTCAGTTCCAGTTCCAGTCTTGTATATGTATATATGTACTGCCTCGTTGCCAACGGGTCGTTGGTCTATTGGTTGTAAACGCGACTACTAATCATGAGGCCCCGGGTTCGAAGTTGGCGGTGTCTCACCCCCGTGCCTGAATGAGAGAATAGAGAATGCACCTGTGCTTGCCCATTCACTTGAGCACTATAATCCTGACCCGCGCAGATGGCTAGTCTCCGTTGAGGCTGGTCGCCATGGCCGAAATTTCGTCTGGAGAACATCATGAATATCTTATAAATTATAATTTAGTTGTGTTGTTGCATATTTGAACTTTAGCTCTAAATTCTATACAACTTTATTACTTTACATGGACGTGGAGTGTTAAATGAACGAGTCGTTAGGCAGCTATTTAATTGAAGCTATTTTATTGTAGCGACCAATTTATAAGAAAGAGAGAGTTAATCCATGCTAAATTCAAAATTCTGAGACTTTTGATGGCAGGTGAATAGCAGCATTACCAATGTGAGTGTATTGACAGTACATATACTAACCCGACTGCCGATCATATTGAGTTTTTGTAAATTTACGTAAAAATGCAAATTGTGGACTTACACAAGCTAGCAAAAAAGAAAAAGCGCAAATATTTAATGAGACTATGGTAACTCTAATATTAAATGTTCTTAATTTATTAATAGAATCAGGCATTACTTTACGGAAATTGAAAATTAATTAGGTAAAGAGCCGTGCGAAAAATAAAAAATTGTGTATAAGTAGCGGCACGAAAGTCTAGCAGTGAACGTTATTGCGCATAAGTCGGAAATAAGGTATCGTAGGGTAGTAAGTGGGTCGCTGGGCAGGCATGCGTATCGTTCCCACGCGCTGATTGGCTGTGTGTATCGTTCGCACGCGCTGATTGGCTCTCCAGTCGCATTCCATACCCCGTAGTGATATGACATGCGCAGCTATACCCTCCACGTTTCGTTCAGCAATGGACTTACGTGCAGCAACTTGTATCTTACCTAGTATAAAGAACCCTCTCTCCCTCCCGTAAATACGTACACTATAACTGCTATAGCAACATAACTACACTAGTAAAGACATTCCACCGTCTGTAATAAGACGCATGTTTTGCTTCTAAACGAGGTATTTTCGACGATGGGCTGCCATTTCTAGTGTAGTCGTGTTAGGTTTAGTGGTGGCGGTAACACAAACAACCATGTCCCGGTAATATTATAAAATTACCGTAACTATGTTATATTAAACCGTAACCTTATTGTCTCCGTACTTTGTCCACCGATTTTGTCACAAGACCTTCATATTTTTGATTTATATTTTATCACACGGGCTTGTCTTCAATATTTCCTTTTTTACCAGCCTACTCTAAATCCCACACAAGTTAACAGCTGGATATAACTATTATTAAACTGGAGTAACTTGCAATGACCACCATCCCGCGTACGAATCTTGGATAGGGCCAGAATCTGTTATTGGTTTGTTCTCCCAACAAATTATCTGTAGAAGTTCGGAGTCAGAACGATGGCGGTGTTTTATCTCTGTGCTTCGATAAGCTCGTAAAGCCGTTCTTCTGCGCGTAATCTCTCTCCGGTCGTGTCAAATTGCCGTCCCATCGGACAACGAGAGTGAGTGAATAGAAAGTGTTTGCAAGCGAAAGCACAGGTGCACTCCAACACCATAATCCTGTTCTAACGCAGGTAGTTAGTATCCGTTGAGATTAGCAGCCTTGACCGAAATTCGGTATGGAGGACATTGTTAGTGCTGAATTATTAAATCGTTAATTATCTAACTACAATTTTGTCTTGAATACTTAATACTTCGTTACCATCCTACATTATATCACTTACAAATTCACAGCTGGATATAATTATTAAGCTGCAGCATTTGGCAGGCGATCTTCACTTCTGTGTGTTTTTTTTTAATTTATTTATCAGATCAAAAAAATTACATTCAGATATTGGTCTTTGGAATTAACATCTAAAACCACGGAGGTTTGACTTGATGGTAAATAATTAAGTTTAAGTCACCATATTATGTACAAAACACAGTCTAAGTAAGTAGTTGGGTATGTGAGTAGGTAGAAGGTATAGTAAGAATATAAAGGCTAAGAACTTAAGTTAACAACTGTTAAAGTCAGAAGTATCAAGGTAAAAGTAAGAACTAGGCAGGTAGGTACATTATTTATTATTAAATAATTATTGTTGGTAAACGCATATTCAAAAGAATGCAATTTCATGCGGAATCGTTACAATTCTATTGCATCAGATAGTTTTTTAAACATCCGAAAAGGTTTCTTCGTGTAGAATATAATATAAACCTAATGAAACCCGGCATCACCTGTCGTAAAATGGTGAGAACACGTACGAGATATTGTGATAATAACCATGTCAGCTAAAAGAGGCACAATAAGAACTAATAAACAAAAAACTACAGATACAGAATACATAAAGCCGTAGTAGCTTAGGGGCTTAGCGCTCGCTGTAAGTTTCACAGAACGCGAATAACCCGGCTTCGATCCCCACTGGCACCAATGAAATTGTTAATTCCAATTTAAGTGCTAATTTACCACATGCTCGACGGTAAAGAAAAACATCGTGAGGAAACCTGCATGTCTGAGAAATTAGAAAAAAATATTTGGAAGACATGTGAAATTCGCCAACACGCATTGGGGCAGTTCAGCGCAGCGGACATTTTCCTGGCATAAAACCCTCACAGGAATGAGAGGCGGCCTGTATCTAACTGTGGGACGTATATAAGACGTAACTAACAGAATATTTTTTAAATAATAAAATAAATATAAAGTCTTAAAGTTACATTTGGTTTTAACATCATCATTACAGTTCACTGTACACATATCCACTGCTGGATATAGGCCTCCCTTATAGATTGCCACAAAATAGTTTATATTTAAGTGAAACACTTTAAGAAAGTAATATTTTACATAGTAACATACAGAAGTACGAGTATCATAACATATTTATAGTAGCTTTGTGAGCTACATAAAACGAATACGTATATACCTTACAGTTACATATCGATCGAACTAACAAACAGTCGGTTCACGCTTGTTTACGAAGTTAGCTAGTTCAGTTAATGTATAAATATTAAGCTATTGCATAGCTTCTATCGCGGGCCTTGAGCGCGGGGACCGAACCCAGAAATTCCGTAACGAAAAAAAAACCTCACGCTCCCCACTTCGACGGGCACGGAGGTGTGGCGTTGAAAGCCGTGCATAGTCTAATGTCGTTTCAGTTCGGCAGACTTCGGCACTCGGCAGACTTCGGCACGGTGTTTGTGTGCGTGCGACTAGACGTATGCATGTACACTAGCTACTAACTCAATGATAAAAATTCCTGAATAACCTACATGTATTGTAAGATATTAAAAATATTTTAAACAATATTAACTTCTCATTTATTCAATAAGAGAAAAAAAAATTGTTTTCTTATCGGTCACCACGCTCAAAAAGTGTAACTTGATTTAATATCGAAAACTTAACTGCATAAATAAAATAAATAAATAATTATAATTGCATAAGTTGATAAAAAATGCTATGTAATAGCTTTACCGCGGCAGTCACCGAGTGCCACACGTATTTTTTTTTCTACTGTAAAATTTTACCGTTTCCACGACACCCCTTCAAAAGTCCCCTCATAGATTGCCTCATAGGGGAGATATTTTACATAGTGTCTACGCTTGACAAGCGGGTTTACTACAAGATTTCTAGGTTTTATTAGGAAGACGTTGTTGCCCATCCGTTGACTTTTTCTCTCTGTATCTCTTACGGCACCTACGAGACTATATCATCATCATAATCATTATTACAGCCCTTCACAACTCCACTGCTGAACATAGGCCTCCTTCAATGAATGTCACCAAGCACGTTGCTGAGCCACCTGCATCCATCGACTTCCTGCATTTCTTACCAGGTCGTCACTCCATTTAGTGGGGGTTCGCCTTACACTACGCCTACCGGTACGAAGCTGTCATTCAAGGACCTTTTCTTCCCATCGGTTATCGGTTCTTCGAGCTACATGGCCGGCCCATTGCCACTTCAGCTTACTAATACGTTAGCCACAATATAGTGCTTGTTCTCATTATTTTACGAGAGGTGATGCCGGGTTTTATTAGGTTTATTATATATACTCAATATATCGCTTGATTAATTTTTTTTTGCACGAAGAAACCTTTTCGGATGTTTAAAAAACTATCTGCGGCAACTATCTGGTGTGGCAGCATAGCTTCCGGAACACCTGAGATTTTGAGTGAGATTTCGAAGTTCTATACGCAGCTGTACTACACATCATCGTTTTATCCACACGGAAGTGTGAGTAACGATCCAAGAGCAAGTCTTATTCGAAACTATTCTGATGATATCTCTTGGATCAGTCTTAGTGAGATTAGAATGGCTCTCCAGCACCTTAAAAATAGTAAAGCCCCAGGCGAGGATGGAATTACTGCAGAGCTTCTGAAAGTCCTCCGTGATGGCTCTACTCCGGAGGCGTGGAGCAGAAGTGCAGTGTTCTTGTTCTTCAAGAAAGGTGACAACGCTCTCTTTAAGAACTGACCGACTTCCTTTCTGAGCTGCGTCTACGAGAGCTGTTTTCCGTTCTGAAAATGCTTCAGTACTATAGACCACATACATATCCTGCAGAAGATTTTACAGAAGACCGAAGAGTACTGGAACGAATTAATAATAAAGTAATAATCAAATCAATTTCACATGCAATACAGAACATGAACAATAATATTTACAATAATATTCAACATCGGTTTGATATAGAACAATAATTTTTGTCGCAGATAAAAATTAAGGTTTGCACAACCTCATAAAGCTTTCACTAAAAAATTTGGCAAAACATTGTCTTTTGAAAATGAATAATTTAAAATGTATGTAGAATTTACTAACTAGAAATAGCTATTACAACTTTTTCCCGTATCAAATGAACAACAAACAAGTTTATGTGTTAGTTTCAGTAGTGAGCACTCTTTGAAACTATTTTGTTTGCGGAAAATTGTGTTCCGTTCCAAAATGTTTACAGTGGCTTTCACGAACTTAGCTATAATGTAAAAGGGCGTGGTTTAGTAAGCCCACATCTTTCTCTATCGATTCGCTTTTCTTGTTTATCGTTTCCATCGAACTTTTACGTAACATGTCGCCTTAGTAACATTCTTTTTTATGTTATCAAATTGACTAAAATTCCGAAAAGCTCTACGAAAGAAAGAGAAAATCAAATTTTTGACCTAGTAAAAAAATAAAGCTCTTCTCGGCCTTCTAGCTAAGATCAAAAAGATATGACATTGTTTTTAAGAAATTAAATTTGTTCATCTGTGTTTTCTTTGACAATGCCGTGTCTGTTGTAGTACATACATAGCGCGGTCGTTGAAATTTTGCCTCTGGTCGGTTTTTTTACTCATGTGGTCTGGGATTATCTACATTCGGGTTATTACCGAGTCTACTATTTCAGTAAATCATTGTCAGTGCTGTCAGCCAGTTGATTTTTGTAACTTTATTCGGACTCTCAATAAATAAAGGGAACTGATGTTGATGATAATGACTTAATTACTGACCGAACGTCAGATCTCCGGTACGGTTGAATCTACACACGAATTAGTGTACAAATTATCTAACTATCATCCGAACAGTTCGGTTTTATGGTTGCGTCAAATTGAGGAAATAAGGAAGCACGGAAAGTGGGGAAATACCGTACGAACTTAATAAAGTATTACAGCAAACTCGGTCGAAGTTTGCCTTAATTTGTTGTATGGACAAATGAGGGGATTCCAAATCTATAGGAGTTGAAAAGTGAATCTTGTATTTACAATAATCAAAAATGCTCGTAGTAGAATGCAGAAGAGGACAGCTGATTGTGACTGTACAACAATTATAACAGATGCACAGTGGTGTATAAGCTTGTTATTAAAAAACACCTGTACTTGATTTTTCTGCATGATCATTTGCTGCAAAGTATGTAATAAAATAATAATTAATCATAATAACGGAAGTGAGCATAATTTCGGAGCTATCCCGATATTTATTTGTAAAACAACTGACAGAATAAATAAAGACGGTTGTAGACACAAATAGCCTGCAGTTAACTACACCTTTGATCAGTCTAATTTAATCAGTTTTTTTAATTCAAAAATATTCTGCAGATTTCAGACCAAAATATGGCCTTGATTACTAATGAGACTGCTAAGAAAACGGAACTCAAGTGTTGTTCCTCTAGTTTTTAGATCATCTAAAACCGTTAATTTAATCAGTTTTTTTAATTCAAAAAAATGCTGCACATTTTTAGACCAAAATATATCCTATATTACTCCTGACACCGCTAATAAAACGGAACACAAGTGTTGTTGCTATAGTTTTTGAAATAACCATCTAAAACCGTTAGTTTAATCAGTTTTTTGAATTCAAAAAATCCTGTACATTTCAGACCAAAATATAGCCTAGATTACTCCTGAAACTGCTAAGAGAAAACGGAACTCAAGTGTTGTTCCTACAGTTTTTGAGATAATCATCTAAAACCGTTAATTTAATCAGTTTTTTTAATTCGAAAAATCCTGCATATTTTTTAGACAAAAATATAGCCTGGATTACTCCTGGCACTGCTCTCTCCATTAATGAACTGATCTATTTATGTAGTTCCATCACAATCAGACCACCCATTTTGAAAATTTGCCCGGACAGCAGACAGTCAAGAGATAAATATATTGAGCGTAATAGACGCCATTTATTTCCATATAACAAACATTTAAGTGTCTAAATTGTATTAGTATGTACAGATAATTACGAGTATACCTACCTTTTGTTAATTAATTAGGCTTATCTTAAATGATTAGCATTTTTTAAATTCTTTGCTTAAAAGTGTGTTTATCAGTTAAGCGATCCTCGGCGCTTTTATCATTTCTTACACAACTGACCTAGTTTAAAACATATACGTTTTACTGTTGGTACCCGGAAAATTTCAGTTATTCAATTTCGCACGAATACAACGTTTTAAGTTGTGATTACAGGTAAAAATTGAGTGTCGTCACCAATAATCTTGATCACCATTACTGCGGACTGTGAGAAAATCCAAGAGTGTAGTTTTACGTTACTTAAAAAAAATGAGGCCCAGATTGAAATGACATGGTGGTTAATAGCTCCTAAGTCCTTCAATATATTCTAAATATGTCGTAAAGAAAATACACATATTAATTTTAGATTTAATAAATATAAATTAACCGTAAAAACATTAAAAAAGGTTTTATTGAAATGCTCTAAAAAGAATAAAATATACTTAGTTGAAATTAAATTAAACCCATCAATTTATTACATTACTCAATATATAATAGGTCGGGGAAAAAAGGTTTTTCGTATTTTGTTTGTATAAAATTGAAGAGGTATCTCCTTGACTGTACGGTTTGTATCTGGCTGGCTTTAATATCAATACATAGAATTATTAGGTAATTAGACTTAAAACGTAATTACAGGCCGCTTATGCACACATTCATTGTGTTGTTGCTTCAACTTTGAACGGAATTTTGAATGACACTATCACTCTAAGTCTAATTACCCTATGTATCAATACGTATAGGACATTAAGAAAAATAAAAACAAAAAGTAAAAAACACTTCAATTGTTTTACTTACCGCCAAACTGCAAACAAATTGTAACGTTTAGAGACCTGCAAAGGCGAAATCATACGGTTCACTCGAAAGAATGTTCACTTGAGTGCGTGCTTCATTTTTCTTTCATTTCATATTCACACGGTTTAACTGGAAAAGAACATTCACCTGCTCTTTTCTTTCTATATGTCGTCGAATGATGTCGTGCGTCTTGAAATTAGTTTAATTTATGATTTTTTTATATAGTATAAGATGACAAGCAAGCACACAGTCTACCTGATAGTAAGTGAACGCTGAGGCCTATAGATATTTACATTTATCCTCGATTAAGAATCAAAATCCATATGCGTTGTCACCCCTAAGGACTACGATGGAATGCCTCGTTTCCAGTGAAAAAGGTATCCGGTTCTCTACACTCACCATACGATACACAGCAGCATTAAGGTGATTATTTAATTATGAAATTAAGAAAAAAGAAACAAAAAAAAACTTCGTATTGTTTTTTTCTTTATTTTTACGTCGAGTAAATTCCAAAGACATTGATAAATTTTAAAATTATTGTCCAATAACAGCAGCGTATTTTGATCTTTCCATTTGAACACCATTTTGCCGCAACGGTCGTATTGACGTTTGTCTGTTATATGAATCGACACAAAATGACCGAACCCGAGTGACAGTACTCCCAGTGTTCATACAGTAAATTTTTTGTTCATTCGGAGTGGAAGAGAATGATGCCGAATGCCAAAATCCAACATTGTTGCATCGATTTATTAATGAATTCAGTCGGCACTTTTCTTTAATTACGTGTTCAAACATTTCATTTCCATTGAAAGTTGCCAAACGAAAGACACAACGAAAAATTAACCATCTGATTCCGCCTAAAGATTAGCACAAACGTTTTCAGTCCGGGAATTTTGATGTCTAAGATACAGCTTGCTCTGGTCGCCCTCATATGGATAAAGTCGATGCCATTTTTGAGTCAGTGGAGCAGGATCAGCATATTAGTAGTTACAACATAGCCAAGGAATTAAGGATTGACCACAAAACAGTTTTGATCCATTTGAAAAAGTCTGGCTATCAAACGGTTGAGGATAACTGCTTTAAAATTCAGTTGCAAGATTTGACCTTAACAAACATACATTGCAAGTTAAATAAAAGCTTTTAAAGATAATTAAGCGGTGTTAAAGACGCAAGACGTTTGATTTTGCGATCGTCAATCCGTTTGCCGAGCGTGGCGGTTAACACACATCCTTTTTACACCAGGAGAGGCCCATGTCCAGCCGTGGAATTTACCGGGCTGATGAAGAAGAAGAAATAATAAGCCTAGAATCAGCCTATTCCTACATGTGAGTTACGCGTGTAGAATAAAACGTGAACACATAACATAGTATCCCCGATTTAATTATGTACGCCGACAATCAATATCAGTACTGCTGTTTGGCGTTTACAATAGGCGTATTTAAGGGTTGTTAATGGTTTTTTTTTTTGGGTTTGGTGGGACGTAGCAGTGTATGGGGACCAGGGCGGGGAAGGGAGGCATATTACTTGGTTGCATAGCCCCCCCTTAACTTTTTTAAATAATGCTAATAAAATCACAAAAAATATCTCTATACAAATACGTTGTTTTAAATATGGTAAAGCCTGTAGCACTAACAGTTTTTAAAATAGAGATAATAATATAAAAATACATTAATAAATTGTTAATTAATTATTATTAACACCACGGTCATATTATACCGCAAAACAGAACGGTAGGTATGTTGTTTTTTCGTTAAATTTGCAAAGCTATTATGATACAAACTTTATTTCCGTGTTAATCCTCAGAGTAGAGAACATACCTGTACCACAGGTCATGTGCCTGTACCCTTCTGTATTTGATTGAGATGGACTGTTAGCTCATTTATCACGGTGATGTTATAAAAAAAACTCTAGCATTTTAAAGAAAACATATATTTTCTACTATTATTTTGTATTTTTCTTATTAAATGTTTTAATAAATATTTAAATGTTTTTTTTTTCATTTTAAATAACTAGCTGGCAAGGCAGACAGTATTCTGCACTTTCCGATAAATAGCGCGATGAGTTTTGCTCGATCACCGCGGTCAGCATATCAATTATTGTAAATCAAAGTCATTTTAGTCTGTACATATATAGAATTTGTTAATAACTTGACTACAACACAATTTCCTACCAAAGCTATGAACCATTGTCTCGACAAAACAAATCTGGGGGCACCGCAGTGCCCTCGCCAAGTCGAGCAATAAAGCGGCACGGTCGTACGATCCTTTTCTCGAAGCAGTTCAGGCCATTTTCGACCCCCTATAACTTCGTTGTGGATAAAACTAGAAGCTTGAATTTTCAGTAAATAAGCATGTATTGTATAAACACGGTATATATCAAATTACATTCAATTTGAACCAGTAGTTTAAGAATTATAAGTAGTCAAAGTTTCTTAATTTTTTCACTAACACATAGACTGGCTGACCGATCATCAAAACTCTAAGGCAGTTCTAGCAGACATAGAAGCTTAAAATTTAGAATACGATTAGTGTTTAGTGTATATAAATTAATGGAAAACTAAAATATTTTGCAATTTCGGTCCAGTTTTCTGGATACATTAACTGAATAAGTAACTTTGTAATCCTGTATAAATATATAGGATTACAAAGTTACATTTGCAGTGAATGAATCAGTGTACCTGTAAATGCATATAATGGAATAATAGGTGTAAATAGGTACGTTGTTGGTAATCAAGAAGTAGAAGGTACCGGAAAGGGAAAAAATTAGGACTATTACAAAAGGAAATGAGATGCCATCAAAAACATAACTTGTAAAAAAAACAAGTCTCGCAACGTTATTCTACTTACTTTTGTGAGATCCATGTAATACCAAGTCGGTTAGTTTATTCAGTCCTTACTTAAGGGTCCTTCTGTCTTAAATTATTACGTAATTAGCTAACCTTACATCTTATCGTGACCATAACAATATTAAAAATCTTTTATATTTTATATATTAAATAGTTTGACTTGGCAATCGCACTAAACAATCTAATTTAATATAATATGTTTTACTTGTGATTGTGAGATACATTGTCTGTTCATGTGATGGTCCAAGTCAATCTATTTAATTAAAACATAAAATATTTTTACTATTGATGTGGTCATAATAAGATGTTGTTAGGTTAGCTAATTACATAATAACTTAAGACAGAAGGACCTTTAAGACGACACATCGAAAAATGGCCGTACTGATCCGAGTGAATACATAATTTCTATAAAAACTTGATAAAATGTCGTCTTAAGGTCTAAAATTGCGTAGCGCCCGCGATGATTAAAAGCGCTTAGAAATTGTCAGAATCTTAAAATATTTTTTAAGCTATTGCATAGCTTCTATCGCGGGCCTGCATAGCTTCTATCGCGGGCCTTGAGCGCGGGGACCGAATACAGAAATTCCGTAAACAAAAAAAACCTCACGCTCCCCACTCCGACGGGCACGGAGGTGTGGCGTTGAAAGCCGTGCATCGTCTAACGTCGTTTCAGTTCGGCAGACTTCGGCACTCGGCAGAATTCGGCACGGTGTTTGTGTGCGTGCGACTAGACGTATGCGTGTACACTAGCTCCTAACTCAATGATAAAAATTCCTGAATAACCTACATGTATTGTAAAATATAAAAAATATTTTAAACAATATTAACTTCTCATTTATTCAATAAGAGAAAAAAAATGTTTTCTTATCGGTCACCACGCTCAAAAAGTGTAACTTGATTTAATATCAAAGACTTAACTGCATAAATAAAATAAATAAATAATTATAATTGCATAAGTTGATAAAAAATGCTATGTAATAGCTTTACCGCGGCAGTCACCGAGTGCCACACGTATTTTTTTTTAATTATTGATTTAAGTAATCAAAATAATGAAGAAGTAAATTATGAATATTGATTAAGTAATTTCGTTGTAATTTCAACTATAGTGATTTTTAGAGGTGTTTTCGCAAATAAATACGATTAAGTCAAAATTATACAATCGTGTTTTTGAACAATTAAATTCAAGATAAAGACATGAATTTACCTATATCAAAATTTGACTTTCGTTAGTGGTGTCATAGTCCTATACTATTCGATGAAAGGAGGTGCATTTTTTCGAGTGTCGTCTTTAGTAAGGACTGAATAAGTTAACCGACTTGGTATTACATGGATATACTGTATGAATATGACTTCAATCGGTCAAATTGGTTTTTTTTTAATAGAAGAGTGGGCAAACGAGCATGCGGCTCACCTGATGTTAAGTGACTACCGCCGCCCATGGTCAACTGCAACACCAGGGGAATTGCAGGTGCGTTGCCGGCCCTTTAGAAAGGAGTAAGCTCTTTTCTTGAAGGTCCCCAGGTCGTATTGGTCCGGAAAAATCGCCGGTGGTAAACTATTCCACAGAGAGGTTGTACGCGGAAGAAAACTCCTTTTGAAACGTACTGTGGTGGACCGCCAAGCATCCAGATGGTGTGGATGCTATCGGGACGTTTGCCGCGTAGTGCGTTCACGAAATTTGGCGGCTGGGATTAATCCGAACAATTCCTCAGAGCACTCTCCATGGTATATGCGAAATAAAATTCAAAGAGATGCAACATCTGTTCGCAGTGCCAGTGAATCGAGCCGGTCGGAAAGCACTCGGTCGTCAACGATTCGAGCCGCTCTGCGCTGGATGCGGTCAAGTGGAAGGTGCAGGTACTGGGGAGCCCCAGCCCAGAGATGGGAACAGTATTCCATGTTCGGCCGAACCTGCGCCTTGTAAAGTTGCAGGTGTGCCGGCATGAAATACAGTCCCGCTCTGCTGAGCACGCCAAGCTTTTTTGAGGCCAATTTGGCCTTCTCTTCCAAGTGACCACGAAACTGCACGTCACTCGATATGTCAACGCCGAGGATTCCGATACTGGCTGAGGCAACAAGGGGAGTGCCTTGAAACTGAGGAGATACGACAAAGGGGTTCTTTTAAGCGGTTAACGCGCAAACTTGTGTCTTCTGGGGGTTAAATTGGACTAGGTTTATTCGCCCCCAATCCGAGACTCTGTTCAGCAAGGACTGGACTTCAGACAGTGTCGTCACTCGGAGACGTTTTCCCGAGAAATATTGGCTCGGCCGGTGTAAAGAGCATCACCAGTGCTGTTATCTGCATGGCAATGAATGTTACAGGCTTGCAACATATCATTGATATGCAGAAGAAACAGCGTTGGCGATAGCACGCAGCCTTGTGGAACACCAGCATTAATAGGCTTGCAATCGGAGCCTGCACCGTCTACAACGACCTTGATGCTCCGATCTGCAAGAAAGCTGGTGATCCAATCGCACAATTTCTCGGGAAGCCCATAGGAAGGGGAGCTTCGAAAGAAGCGCTTTGTGCCAAACCCGATCGAAGGCCTTCGCAATGTCCAAACTAACGGCTAATGCCTCCCCCTTGGACTCTACTGCCTCCGCCCATCTGTGAGTTAGGTAGACCAGAAGATCACCAGCTGACCGACCACGGCGAAAACCGTATTGGCGGTCACTAATCAGCTGGTGATCCTCAAGGTACCTCATGAGCTGGCAGTTTACAATGGACTCCATTGTTTTGGAGAACAAGGAGGTGATGGCGATAGGCCGGTAGTTGGACGGGTCTGAGCGGTCGCCTTTTTTAGGGATCGGTGGACGAAAGCCGTCTTCCATGATTTTGGGACTACGCCTAGGAAGTAGGAGCACCGGAAAAGACGCGTTAAAACCGGTGTCAACTCTGGAGCACACTTCCTCAGCACAATTGGGGGGATTCCATCAGGCCCACTCGACTTGTGGATGTCCAGGGAGAGGAGTACTTTGCAAACCGAGCGCTGTGTGAACTGCACTTCCGGCATGGTCAGAATCCAAAGTTATATATCTACAACACGTAACATAATTAACGCACTTTGAGAAAGTAGTTTGTTCAGAATCGTTTACTGAATCGATTCCTATCATTTTTAATATAGGTAACTTTTTATCCCAAAAATAATTAAAACTACGTAAATTACAGTCACACTATATCTGTACAGTAAAAAACAAACTAAAATGGACCGTAACTTAAGGCAATAAGACTTTTAAGAGTTCAGTTTTATTTGTATTATTACTAATTCTGTCATACAATAAAAATAAAGAAAAATGAACTTTATTTCAAGCACTTTAAAGTCTTTGCGTTCGTGGATTTGTACTGTGACCACAACATTCTTTCGGAATTAGTATAACTAATTTGATAAATAATCAGTGCATAAAAATGTTTAACTAAAAATTCAGTGTATGTATTATGATTATAACATAATATACTAATTAGGGTGTCTGAGGGTATGCGTTAATTACTCTACATATTGTATTATAATATAACCTGTGTAACGCGATTTCATTAATATTGTTTAAAAGCCTAAAAAGCGTAATCCATTTTGCTCGAAACAATACGAGCGATAACAGCGAGGCACATCGATTGATGAAATATATTTAAAAGCATTGCAGCATAATAGCTTCATGAGTATTATTCGTAGTTATCATGTTCATTAGTCTCGCTAAAACTCATAAACGGCTCGACCGATTTTGGTGATTTTTTTATATGTGTTTGAATTGGTCCCTAGACGGTGTAGATTCATCATTTGGACCTGGTTGGCTGTTATCCAGATCCAGAAATCACCTGTGCGAAGTCGTGACGGAAGATAATTACGTATCTTTATTTTGTTATTTGATTGCTAACATCAGCCAATCCCAGACTTGATATTCTTCCTCGAAGAGTTATTCTTTGTAAGATACCTATGGTTTGTAAAATCCATAACGAAGCAATCCGCAATAGAACCAGAGTAAGCAACATAGTCCATTATTAAAATGATGTGGAAAATAGCCCATAAAACCGAAAACTGGGAGAGGAAGGCTCTCCATTGGCTAGCGCAGAAAAGTGAGAACTGTGTGAGTCGATTAAGTAAGGACATGAAGAGACGTGCAATGAATAGATGGAGTAGTGCAAACGCCTATGCTTATCATTAAAAACCTGAATACCACAGTGTTTTTAAAAGTGGCAGAACTGGAAACTATCGATTCCACTGTTTTTCATCATATATCTTAACTAGCAAGCTTACAAAGTTCTGCAGCTTATAAGAAAAGATTGAAATTCTCACTAATATCGAGACAGTTAAATTAGTTTGTTTGGGTTATTCCATAGCTTACTATGAGGAAATGCGGCTGAATTAGAAACTATTTTTGTTTTGCAGAAGTGGGCCATAAGAGCTATTTACAACCTAAAACGGAAGGAGAAGTTTAAAGAAATAAATATATTAACTTTTGCCTCTCAGTATTTTCGAAAATTTATTGTATTTTCATAAAAATTAATGTAGTTTTAATTAAATAAAGTAGATATACACTCTGTAAACGTCGGGAACAAACACAATCTATTGATAACATTTCCTCGACTTCGCGAAATCCACTCTTAAACAAAGTGCCAGAAAATATATAAGGTTTACTATCACAATGTTTAAATTATATTTAAAACAAAGACTTTATAAAAAAGAGTCATTATAACATAATTGATTAAACAGTTGATAATAACCCATGGGAATAGGTTGAACGCTTCCTAGCTGTTTTTACATGAGTGGTTACAATTAATTTTTTAACTTATTTTATATTTTATAACGTTACTGGAGAAATAAAAATCGTTGAGTTACTTGCTGGTTCTTACAAGGACAGAAGTTTTTTCTAAACCAGTGGTCAATGTAAAAAATGACTTTCAATAAGAATGATCTTCATACAGCCCTTCACAAGTCCACTGCTGAACAGGTCTTCGTCAACGAATGCCACAAAGCACGGTCCTGAGCTACCTGCATGCATCGACTTCCTGCATGTCTTACTATATCGTCGAAAACCGGCTTGTTCGGGAGGCTGGAAATCGTCAAGTCTGCGTGCGAAACGATTCGTAATGACTCTCAAGAACAGCACGTAAACGCGGCTCAGAAGGGAAATCGATATGCAGTTCTTAAAGAGAGCGTTGTCGCCTTTCTTGAAGAACAAGATCACTGCAATTCTGCTCCAGGCCTCCGAAGTAGTACCACCATGGAGGACGGAATTAAAGAGCTTCTGAAGGACTTTAAGTATCGGTTTTTCACCCGCTTTCAGTAGCTCCGCTATAATTCCATCCTCGCCCGGGGACTTGTCGTTTTTAAGGTGCTGGAGAGCCATTCTTATTTCGCTTATACTGACGTCTGGGATATCATCAGAATAGTGTCGGATAAGACTTTGTCTTGCATCGTTACTCACACTTGCGTGTGGCTCCAACGATGACGTGTACAGCTGCCCATAGAACCTCTCGATCTCACTCAGAATCTCTGGAGTCCCGGAAACGATGCTGCCACATTCGGTCTTCAGCTTCGCCAGTTTGCTCTTTCTGGCAGACAGATCTCTGGCAAGGACTTTGGAGCTCTGGTTCCGCTCTATCGCTTCTTTAATACGAGCTGTATTAAAGTTACGTAAGTCTCGCCGCATGTATTTGGAAATCTGTTCAGTTGCCTGTATGCTGTCAAATCTGTTGAAGACTGCATCTTCATTTCCCGTCTAACAGCCATGAGATTAAAAGTGTGATCGAAGAGTTTTTGTGCTCTTCTGAGGCAAATCTTGCAAAACTTAGCTCCGAGCGCATGGACAGTTTCCACGAGCTTGTCATTCATATCGTCCACTGCATTGCAGTCTTCTAGGCACTGAAAACGGTTTTGTAACTCGAGATGAAATGTTTCGGGACTTTGGATTAGAGCAGGTCTAATTGTTGTGTAATTATTGTTTCTTAAAATTTTGGGATAATGTCAAAAGCACTTTTTTTGTACTTTAGCTGCACAGCAGAAACAAAACTTTGTTTAAAGAAACATTTATCTCATTTTGGTCCATTTCTGTTTTTCTTTTTGTTTCCCACTGAGATGTTGCATGATATGCCAATCCAAAGACGATTGTATGCGTGATGCAACAGGATAACAAAAATTAATTGTCAATAAATCGCCAGTACATCAATCGCATGTTATTCGCATCAATCAATACACTGAAATGATCATGCATATGTACTAGAGATGGGCCGAATATTCGTTTTATATTTTTTACTTTACCGAATATTCGTATTCGGCCGAATATTCGGCTAAATCACCGAACATTCGTCCAGTTTTCATAGTGTCCAGTATATTGCAATGTAAGAATTGAGTAATGCAATGTCTTTTTCTGTTGAAAGTATATATTTTATTTATGGGTTAAATCTACACTTACTCTAGAGTGCCTCAAATACATAAATCTATACATTTATGTTTTTGAGGAACTGTAGATTTATTTCCGATTATGGGAAATAGAAACTTGATAAAATGTTTTTTGGAATCAAACAAAGAAACATTACATTACATTAGTACATTTCACTTTACTTTGGTCGTCAGTTTCTCTAAAATAAGTCCAAATAGTAAATCTTTTTCGCTCGTTTTTATCATACAACTATCAATTTTTACTAAGAAGAAAACAAAGAAATACTTTTTTTATCACAAGAATAGTCAAAACATAAGCATGTGCTGGCAATTTGCTCAGTACTAGATGAAGCAATAACATGTCAGGTGTGGCTGGGGAGCGAGGGGCAGGATCTGGCGCTAATCCTGCGCGCTTTTTGGTAACAAATTTCGACATAAATTGGTTGGGTACCGAGGTGACCCTGTCGAATAATGTTCGGCCGAATATTCGGTTCAGTAAAAAATTTACCGATAATTCGGCCGAATATTCGTATTCGGTGAAATCCATATTCGGCCCATCCCTAATGTGTACTCATGCTGCATTACCGTTTGGATCATTGCAGTTCACCTAAAAATTTCGTGTTATTAGTGTCCCTTGCCAAATTCGGAAAAACAGTACCCTTTAAAAATTACTTAGATGGTGACTGTTTCACCTATGAAATTAAAAACTAACGTAGATATCGAAGTGAGAATTAGAATGTGACATATAATATAGGTATAAAAATATATTATACGTAATAAATTTTAGTTTTAATTTTATTGATTGTAGGATCCCAAGCAGGTGGTAGTACCCAGCCTCCTTCTCTATTGAAATTAGGATGTTTTTTAATTTCAATAGCCTCACGTATCATCCTTGGTAGGAATCGGTGTTCTTTCGCGAGGATTTGTGGTCTATCAAATCTGATGTAATGGTTGGGGCCGTCTAGGATATGATCGTAAACTGCAGACTTCCCGCAACGTTGATGCTTCACATCAGCTATATGTTCTTTGAAGCATCAACGTTTCGGGAAGTCTGCAGTTTGCGATCATATCCTAGACGGTCCCAACCATTACATCAGGTTTGATAGACCACAAATCCTCGCGAAAGAACACCGATTCCTACCAAGGATGATACATGAGGCTATTGAAATTAAAAAACATCCTAATTTCAATAGAGAAGGAGGCTGGGTACTACCACCTGCTTGGGATCCTATAATCAATAAAATTAAAAATAACCCAAGCATACCACTGCAAGACCTCAGGACATAGTCAGTTCATTTTGCATAGATCGGACCATAAACGTACTCTGGGTTTAACAATGACATCGGGACGTCAGTCATCTCAGTCCCCCGTGACCATGGGTGCTGGAAAGCGCCCGAAACATCGGGAATTAAAAATAATAGTAAAATAAACGCGATAAAATCCGTAAAAGTAGTTTTAATCAATGTGTAGTGTTCGCGTAAATATAAGAAATCATTATGTAAACCACTGTTCTAATTCAGATTACTGTCTAATACTTATATACCTAGCCATTTTTATAAGGAGTAATTTTTTTAATTTTATTATTATACTGGATGACCTTTTTTTACCGTCTGGAAAAAATAGGGTGTAACATGTGAACGGAGTAGAAGCCTAAGGCACTGATATTTTACAAAAAATTAAAACAAAAATTTTGAATCAAACGTTTGAAAATTTTTTTTTGAATAATTACTTTGTCCTTTGCCCTTGAGCCTGTGACCCTGCGAAGTAACAAGACCAAAGATGCCCACTAAATTTGTTGTTTTGTTGCCGTTCGTAAAGTATGACTAAAGTAAGGGTGGATATGATTTGAATTTCGATAGATTTTAATTTATTTATTTAATTCAAGAACTTTATTTTAATTCTTTGTAAAATATCAGTGCCATAGCTCCTCAACGTCGTAATGTCCACTTGAGATCTTAAAGTTTTCGTTTAGATTTCCTCGGTGCCCGCGATTTTTAATGTTGTAAGTTTCAAAACTTTCAAACGTTCATAAGACTGCCGTTTCAATAGTCGTGGTACTTTAGTGAAGCTAAACTGTACTTTTTTCAAAGCTTCAATGTCGTTGATATAAAGTACCCCGTTCCTATAAAGTACCCTGTTGATATAAAGTTCTGGAACCCCAGACTTGAAATGCGTATTTTAATATTGGTCTGATAAATGTTTTGTGGATCTTTAGCATCATTTCCGGTGTTAGCACAGTGAAAGATTTTCTCATTAGGTAAATTAGTCCTTTAGCTTTCTTGACAATTGATATTATATGCTCTTTCGAATTTAAGTCTTCTGCGCTTTTTACTTCCAAGTCTGTTTATACTTTAACACCTGTAAGTGACGCGCCACTCAGTTTATTAGTATTTAGTACTTAGTAGTATTTTAAAGCATTGAGATTTATGAGCCATTCCTTGAACCAAATAGCTATTTTATTCATATCATCCTGAAAGCGGTCGTAGTCAATTAGTGGATTTACAAATATTTTAGTATCATCTGCAAAGATGTTTACATTGCATTGTAGGTAATGGAGAAGGTCAAAAGTATAAATAATGTACAAAACAGAATCTAAAACGGAACCCTGTGGCACTCCACTATGTATTTCTATGTGATCAGACTTCGTTTTACCAATTCTTACTGATAGAGTTCTTACACGTATAAATACTTGATCCAAGCCTGTAGTTTTCCATGTAATCCTATTTATTCCAGTTTCTGGAGGAGTCTTCTCGTAGAGACTTTACCGAAAGCTTTTTCGTAGTCGAGATAAATAACGTCAATAGGCTCTCACTCGTTGAACTGTTTGGTCCATGATGATAGGCATAATAATAAATTAGAAATTGTGAAATGATGTGGGCAAAAACCATCTTGCTGTTTATGGATAACTTATGCTTGACTATAATTTTTTCCATAACCTTGCAAACCATACTTTGTTACCTTATGCTATACAGTTTGCTACCTTTTTTAAATATGCATATCACCAATGCCGATTTGGCGCTAAAAAAGTACAACATTCCTATGATTTCATTGTCATTCTAGCTTTACTTTCCAACGGTTCTACGCCATACATATAAAAGTTTAAGATCAGCAGTAGTTACGAAAATACATCAACTGCAATACATTTGTACATCACTATTTATCGATGACACTGTATTATACTTTTTCTAATTGAAATGGTATTATATATAATATTATATATTAAAATGTAGATATTTAATATTTGTGAGAAAACATATTATTATGTAAAATGTGCTTTAGGTATTTGTGTATCAATACAGAACATTATTTTACATAATTTCGTGACGATTGTCTGTTACTGTTGTAACAGATTTTCATAATAACCTTTGAGTCTTTGAGTAAACTTAGTCGTGTTACATTAATCGCAAAAATAGCTCGTTCACCGCATGATATTATTATGGTTACAGATGGCATAAATATTATGCTTAAAGCCGTCGTAATGGTAAAGTTTGCAAATAACGATCACATCTTAAATACTGCGCTGTAAAAATAATCGCATTAAAATACTAACGCGTTTATTACTACTACGAGCTATAATTCAGACAAGAATAAACACAGCTTAACACGGCGATTACATAAAAAAAGGTTTATTCATACACACGCACATGCGAAATGCGCCCGTATCAGAAGTAAGCCGTTGTTCCGTATTATAAAATTCACTAAAGCAAGAACTGTTTACGCTAAAATTAACTTAACGCTGAGCGTAAACAACATAATTAAAAAAATGGAAAGTTTAAATTGTGTGTGTAGTGTGTGTGTAATATGTGTGTAGTGTACATACACGCACATGCATATGACGTGTGTTATGTGAAAGTTTTCATAAGTTTTCCCTCTGCACAGCCATACGACTTAAGAGGTCTTGGGACCGGCGGCGTTAAACCACTGAACAGAGGGGATGTTTACATTTACAGGTACATGGGGGTTATGATGTGTTTATATATGTAACGTGTAAGTGATTTGCACATAAATATCCTCATATCAAAATTCTATATTTAATTAGTTTTTTACTTCAATAAATTCTAATGTCTTCAGCCACTCAGAATTTTTTTTGTTTACAGTTTCCATAATTCATTGGACATATATCTAGTATTTTGTTAATTTTATTACATAAATGAGACGAGATATTTTTGTACTGATTGCGAGCAAATTTAGTCTTGGTATAATTTAGTGTAGCGACTCTATCTTTTCTTATTTTGAAATATTTTTTATTTAAAATATTGGTGTCGATATTGAAGGCTATTCAAAAATACGTGCAATATGTATAATTTACGATCGGTCAATAAATCCCCGTATAAATACAATGAATTATTTGAAAACTGACGTGTTTAAAAATACAGGATTTTTAACAATCCACTTTGAGCTCGTTCTAATTGTACGAGTATAAAATAGGTTTTTACAGCACCAGCCCATATCCTTATACAATAGGTAAATCAAAATAAATTGTGAAAACGCAATATATATCTGATCTTGTAACTTTTTATTTGCAACATGTCTTTGATATTAAAAATCTACATTAATTTACGTAACCTGCCAGCAACCAATTGTACATGAGACAGCCATGAAAGTCTCTGGTCCACTAAGACCTTAAGGTACTTTGTAGAAGTTAGTTTAGTTACAGTGGGGCAGTTGCAATTTGTGCTAAATAGCGGATGACAGCTGTTAATCTTAACATCGCTGGAAAAGTCAGGCAGACTGTTTTATGGAAAATAAAATATAATTTGTTTTGCTCGTATTTAACGTAAGTTCAGACTTAGCTATTGCTTGCTTACGAACTTAACTGGTATCGTAGAGTCTTGTTTGCCCATCACTAAGCGTGAACTCCAAACAGGGCAAGTTATAACAATTGTATTGGGTGCGTCAATACTGGCAAATAAAACTTATTTTGTGTAACCAATTCACTTACTACAATATTTTCTAGAAATGATCAAATTGAAGTTAACTTTTTAAAACATATCAAAGATATTTGAATAAATAATTTAAAGAATGTTTTTCATGACAGTATTTCTTTAATCTTTAATACAATTTTTTTATTAAACCATAAGCAAGTTTTATTGTTTCTGTATTCTCAGGTTTTATCGTAGAAGACGGGAAACAGAAATATATATTATATCTTCATTATTAAACATATCTATTACAAAATTTATATATTATATGTCTTTATAAAAGGCTTCTTTATAAGACCATTTACAAAATTAAGTATAAACATATGCTATCGGTATAGACTCACAGTAAATTTACGCAAATCTTTATTTAAGAATAGAAAGTCAAACAGCGTTAGTGACAAGGTGCGCAATTGGAATGCGCCGGTCATATAGCTCGAAGTACCGACAACCGCTGGAGAAGAAAGGTTCTCGATTGGCAGCCTCGTGACAGGCGAAGTGTGAGACAGCCCCCCCACTAGATATAGTGACGACCTGGTATGACATGCAGGAAGTCGATGAATGCAGGTGGCTCAGGACCGTGCTTTGTTTTGGGGAGGTCTATCTTCAGCATTGGACTTGTGAAGCGCTGTAATAAATGTAATTTTCAGTCCATTATTAAAATGAAGTGGAAAATAGCTAGTAAAACCGAAAACCGATTGGGGGAGGAAGGCTTTCTATTAGATAGCGCAGAAAAGTGAGAACTAAAGGATATGAAGAGACGCGCAGTGAATAGATAGAGTGGTGCAAATGCCTATGTTTATCTTTTCAGACCATTATTAAAATGAAGTGGAAAGTAGCTCATAAAACCGAAAACCGATTAGGGAAGGAAGACTCCCTATTGGCTAGCGCAGTAAAGTGTGAACTAAAGGACATGAAGAGACGTGATATGATTAGGTGAAGTGGTGCAAACGCCTATGTTTATCTTTTCGATTAAAAACGTGAATACCACGGTGTTTTCAAAAGGGGCAGAACTGAGCCCTGTAGAATCCACTTTTTTTTTTGGCATTAATCTCGATGCAAATTTTAAGTGATCCTGATATATCTTAACTAACAAGTAAACCAAGCTATGCAGCTTATACATAAGATTAAAATTCTCACTAGTATCGAGACAGTTAATAAGTTAGTTTGTTTGGGTTATTCCATAGTTTGCTATGAGGAAATGCGGCTGATTTAGAAACTATTTTTGTTTGCAGAAGTGGGCCATTAGAGCTATTTACATCCTAAAACGGAAAGAATCTCTCGAAGAAAAATTTAAAGAAATACATAAATAAAATTTTGGCTCTTAGTATTTTCAAAAATTGTATGTATTTTCACAAAAACTAATGTAGTTTTTAATAAAACAAAATAGATATACACTGTGTAAACATCAGGAACAAATACAATCTACTGATACCATTTACTCGACTTTACGAAATCCACTCAATCTCACTCAAAACAAAGAGCCAGAAAATATACAAGGTTTAGAATTTCAAAGTTTAAATTATATTTAAACAAAGACTTTATAAAGGGGTTGTTATAACTTAAATTATTACATAGTTGATAATAATCCATGAGAATAAGGTAAACAGTTCCAAGCAGTTTTTATATGAGTGGTTATAATTAATTTTATAACTTATTTTATATAAGTTATAAAATATATTGCGTAATGTTACTGTGGAAATAAAAGTCCCGCTGGGTTACTTGCTGGTTCTTCCAAGGACAGAGGTGTTTTTCCGAACCAGTGATCAATGTAAAAATGACTTTCAATAAGAATGTTCAATAATCTATATTAGATAAAAATTATTCTTTAATACTCTACTCTATCAATGAACTTTTGGTTAATGATTAGGTGAGTGGTTTTTTTTTTAGTATTTTACATAAGTAAATTGGTTATGGGTTGATGAGAACAAGGTTTACAATTTCCAGGAAAAGCTTTTATTTATTTTTTAAACTTTATTTTATTAAACATATTCAATACTACGAATGTGGCTTAAATTATTAGCAATAAGAATGGCTAATACACACCCTAGACGGTAATTCAGCATGACATGTGAAATAGCTTGCAGCATGAAGAACCTAGTTATGGTTACATCAGCACCACCCGTAATATGTATAAAGCGTCCATCAGCATAAATACATAAACGCTGAGTATGTAGTAATTTTAGTAGACTGTAAGCTTGAACGCATTAAACTGTAAGCATATGATTAAGAATTGTAAAAGACAATGGTCAGAATAAATTCACATCTCTCTCTGTGAACACGTAGTTTTAATTAGTTTTATAAAAGCTCTCGGCAGCTCCCGCTACTTAACTGGCGCAGCCGGTAGGATCACCGGAAAAGCTGTGCCACCGTTCGTGAATATCGCGTATACAATTTTACCTATTTTCACGCATCGGCGGACGATCCATACAGAGTGGTGATCCAGCGAACCAAAACAAATTCGTCGAGAATAAGGAGCCGTGAAGCTGATGATGGCAATAAATAACTATTACTTAAATAAAAATAAAAATAATATTAAATTAATTATAATACGTACATAATATTAAGTCCCATATTACTCAATAAAGTTATAGAGTAGTAATATTATATTAACTATTATACATTATATTAAGTTCTTATTGTGTCTACATGTGTTTGTCAATTTAAATTATGATTACTCGACAAGTTAATACTAATTAGATTAGTACGATCGAATAATAATATCGAATTTTCCTTACAACATTTGTGGAACTAGTAGAGTTATAATAAATATTTTACTTTATTTCTTATTTTTTGTGTAGAACTAGTGAATAAATTATTAAAAATATCGGAAATTAAACTTATCCCTAATAAATTAACTAAAATAATGCAAACATTTAGCGGCGATAAACGCCATTTAAATTTATTTTTGCGTAAATGTGAATATATAATAAGTAACTTTAAATCATCCGATGTGTAAAATGAATATATAATGCAAATCATTACTAATCGTATTACGGGCGAGGCGGCGTCGCTTATGAGTGAACGGGAAGATAAGATAGATAATATAGAAGATAGACTCGTAGAGACGTGGGCCGAATTCAAGGAATTGTTTTTAACTCACTTCGGCGACCCACGTCGCGAAGAATGTTTAGCTATTGAATTAGAAACTTTAAAGAAACACCAAAATGAAAATTATATAGATTTTTGTGGTCGTATACAATCCGTTAAATCAGTGCTATTGTCGAAGGTTTTCTTATATAATTTACCCGAAAATATGGTGCGCATTGTTAGGTTGAAAACACCTAGTACACTAGAAGAAGCACTAAGTATAGTTCTAGAAGAAGTAAACTTCTATGACCAATATCAGATGCGTAGTAAAATGTTACAGTCTAGCCATATGTCTAAGCCACAGTCTAGTAGTATACCTATGCAACAACCATCGTTTAAGTTCGCAATGCCAACACAGCCTACAGGTTTTAGACCAATGTTAGCACCAAACCAACCCCCTAGGCTGAATTTCAGAACACCACCTCAATTTAAGTTTGGCATTCCGCATGGTAGACAAATGAGGATTCCGTTACCACAAAATAAGCCTCAACAGCAAATGAGGGAAAAGCAATATCACCCACCTCAGTTATCCAAACTGACCGACCGACCTAATTTTGGATACCGACCAAACTTTGGATTTAGACCCCAAGGCTATATCCCCATGCAACCAATGTTACCACAACAGTTTGGTAATTCTCAGCGTTTTAATTATCCTAATAATAATAATGTGCATAATAAGCTTCTAATGATACTGATGTTTCTATGAGAACTCCCTCCAAAGCCTTTTCAACTAGGTTTCCGCCTAAACGAATTAGAAATTTATCCATCATAAGTAATACGCCAACTGAAAGAACTTGAAAAATACAGACCTGAGCCTCAACCAGAGACAGTGATAATTTCAGACTCAGACTCGAGTGTGGCGGAACATGTAGAATTGTTCGAATAAAATTACCCTGTACCATCTGTAACTAAAAAAGTTCAAAAAATATTGAACCTGAGTCAACAGCAATCCCAATTTTGAGCGAGGCAATAGATACCAAACCAAATCAGATCCTATTATTTTCTTCAGTCAGAAATTTATCTAAAGCAAAACAAAAAGTACTAGAGGTATTTCTCCCATTAGAAAACGAAGAATTAATAAAACAATTTTTAAAGGAATATATAAAATTTAAGAGTCGATACTTTATTTATTTCGAGAACGCTGAGCATAGGAAATTATTTACGAAAGTTATTATAGAACTCTTTAAGAAAGATGCAGTAAAATTCTTTGAATGTACCCAACGCGTTGTATATGTGGAGGATGAAAAAGAACAAAAAGCTGTCATTCTCAAACACCATGAAGGAAAAACATGTCATCACGGTGTGAAAGAAACTATGATAATAATACGCAGAAACTATTATTGGGAAAATATGCAAGACACTGTAGCTGCTGTTATAAATGCTTGTAAACCTTGCAGATTAATGAAGTACGATAGGAAACTAATAAAACCTGTACTACAACTCTCATCAACTCAGGATGCGCCTTTTCAGGAACTATTTATAGATTTATTTACTATTGAGAAGAAGTATTATTTAACCGCTGTGGATGCTTTTAGTAAATTGGAGCGGGCCTTAGAGATTGCAAGTTGACAAACCGCTGAAGTAGCGCGAGCATTAATTTAAATATTTTTCTATGTACGGAATTCCTAAATAAATATCATCTGATCCAGGCACTGAATTTAATAACGAACTTATGCGTCAGCTCCTATCTATGTATAAAATCGAAATTCATATCACAACTCCCAATAACCCCAATTCGACAGGCATTGTCGAAAGATTTCATTCCACTATAATTGAAATATACAGACTTGCAAAATATGAACATAAATGCACAGACGCTGCATCTGTCATGACATATTCAGTCATGGCATATAATCATACTATTCATTCAACGACAGGATTAAAACCCTTTGAAGTAGCATTTGGTCATACCGATTCTGGTAAAATATTCGACGTAGATTTTGAAAAGGCATATACACAGCAACTCGTTAAAGACCATGCGAGACTAACCAAATACTTATATAGGTACATTTCCGAAAAGTTCCATACAGATAAAGAGAAGGTTAGGAAAAAGAAAAGCGAGGAATCCGGAATCGATTTTAAAGAAGGTGATACGGTTTTTATTAAAGATATTAACATAAGGAAAAGTAAGGATAAGCCTAGGTATCAAAAGGCGAAAGTGCAAAATGATATTGAAAGAAACATAATACCTGGAACGATAGGGAAAAGAAAAACTAAAGTGCATCTCAAAAACGTGAAACGCTCTTCACAGGTTGTTGGCGATCTTCGTGAACCTGAATCTGATGATCCAGACCCAGGGCCTTGAACTTCTAAAAGTTGAGCATAATCCAGGCATGTTACCCGTAAAGCAAGAACAAGCATACAAGGAAGTAGATAAGTGGGTTATAGTTAAGCAGTTAGACTTTAGTAGCATAAAAGATGATTTAAATTTTAATATCAATAAATATAAAGAATTTAGCAGTTTCGTGAATTCCAAAATATGAACACACAAGTAAATTATTTAAGTAACTTAGCTGTAGAAAAGTTTAAACAAATCATACCTTCGATACGTTTCAAGCGCGGTCTTATTAATCCATTAGGTTCTGTTATCAAAGCGCATACAGGAAACTTAGACCACAATGATGCAGTAAAATACGAATATCTAATATCTCAATTAAAGACCCAGAAAACGCACACTAATAAGAAAATAACAATAATCTCGGAGATGCTTGACTCTCTTATAAATAGTATTGGATCTCTGCAGGAAAATATGTAAATTGTAAATGAACAAATGAAACGTATAGAAAGAATTGTAAAATATATAATTACTAAAGACGATAACAGCATATACTCCACATATGTTTTAAATATGTTTAACATGTTTGTCAATAATTTTAGAACTATATACTTAATTTTAAGCGAAATAGAAACGGCATTGTCATTTACTAAACTTCACGTTCTACATCAAGCCATTGTTAATTCCACAGAATTATTAGTAATATTAGAATCTATATCTCAAACAAATAGTTTATTGTATCCTATTACTAAAACAATTTAGTTAATTTAGAAAGATCTATGTCTGTTAAGGCCTATGTAAAAGAAAACCAAATAACGTTCATTATGGAAATCCCTCTGACTGATAATATTACATACACTTATTTTAAAATGTATGTTTTACCTATGTTTGATCCCACCTATAATAGAACAACTGTTATTTTTCCCAAATATCTTTACCTCATGGTGAAAGATCACACGTACTTACCCTTAAATGGCCCATGTCAGGAGATAGCGGCAAACCAGTTCCTGTGTGAGGAAAATGATATCGTGCAGTATCCTGAAAACACATGCATAGAACAACTTATGAACTTCGCATCATATCTAAGTCTTTGTAAACTATCAATAGTAGAGCTGGAAAGTGTTAAGATACAGTCTATTGGTCCTATTAACTGGATCCTATTTACACAAAATGAAATAGTGCTTACAAAAACGTGTGGCGATGACACTCAAAGAAATGCTGTAAAGGGCACGTACGTTTTGGAAATCGAAGATAACTGTGAGATAAAATTAGGCAATATTGAATTACACTGGAAACGATACTATTCAGGAAAAGTGCAATATAAGGTGACACCTATTTTAACTCTACCAAAATTGATAGAGCAGCCTACAAATGCGGAGAAAACAGTGAATTTAAATCGCGTTAATTTGGAAGAACTAAAATATCTCTCGTACAAACTGAAAAGTGAAATAGTGGAAAGTGAAAGTGAAATCTTAGTGAATAAGAAAAGTGTTAGTTTAGCTATTGTACTACTCTATGTTATATTAGTTTTAATTAGCCTTATTATTGTAATTTGGAAAAATAAGTCTAAGCTCTTACATTGTATGCAAAGTCATCGGAATCCAAATCTTGCCGATAACTTTGCAGTTGAGGAGGGAGGAGTTATGGTTACACCAGCACCACCCGTAATACGTATAAAGCGTCCATCAGCATAAATACATAAACGCTGAGTATGTAGTAATTTAAGTAGACTGTAAGCATAGGTTTAAGAATTGTAAAAGACAATGGTCAGAATAAATTCACATCTCTCTCTGTGAACACGTAGTTTTAATTAGTTTTAAAAAAGCTCTCGGCAGCTACCGCAACTTGACTTCTTTAATGCTATATCATCAATTATTATCTATCGCATTTCAGGACAGTCTGCATAACAATTAAGAGGTCTACTTGTTATGGAATTATTTTTTCTTTAAATTTTAAGATCAAAAGCAAATTTTTTTGTACTTTAGCTGCGCAGTAAAAAGAAAATTTTGTTTAAAGAAAAATTTATCTTATTTTTATCCATTTATGTTTTTCTTTTTCTTTCCCACTGAGCTGTTGCATGATATGCCAATCCAAAGACGATTTGCGTGATGCAACAGGATTAAAAAATGAATTGTCAATAAAAAAGCCAGTACATCCATCGCATGTCATTCGCATCAATCAATACACAGAAATGATCATACATGCATGATAGCATGTAAAGCATATCATGTCGCATGACCATTTGGAGTTCACCTAAATATTTCGCGTAATTAGTGTTTCTTGCCAAATTCGGAAATAGTAACCTTAAGAAAGTACGCGGGTGTCTTTTGATCTATCGCAGAGATTTTTCTTTGTGACTCTTTGACCTAGGAAATTAAAAACTAACATAGATATTGAAGTGAGAATTAGAATATGGCATAGCAAAAATTTATTGTCTGTAGGTAGTTTTTCTGTTATGCATATCGTATAATATAGGTATAAAATATAATATATTTTGTACGTAATAAATTGTTTATTTTATTTTTGCTC
Source organism: Parnassius apollo (assembly GCA_907164705.1). Classification (NCBI taxonomy): domain Eukaryota; kingdom Metazoa; phylum Arthropoda; class Insecta; order Lepidoptera; family Papilionidae; genus Parnassius; species Parnassius apollo. The sequence continues at coordinate 194,513 of CAJQZP010000884.1, read as the reverse complement.
TCATCACATCACCCAAGCTTAGCCGGAAAGCAATCATCATCATCATCATCATTACAGCCCTTCACAAGTCCACTGCTGAACATAGGCCTCCCCCAAGTAATGCCACAAAGCACGGTCCTGAGCCACCTGCATCCATCGACTTCCTGCATGTCTTACCAGGTCGTCACTCCATCTAGTGGGGGGTCGCCCTACACTACGCCTACCGGTACGAGGCTGCCACTCGAGAACCTTTCTTCCCCATCGGTTATCGGTTCTTCGAGCTATATGGCCGGCCCATTGCCACTTCAGCTTACTAATCCGTTGGGCTATGTCGATCACTCTGGTTTTACTGCGGATATCCTCATTTCTGAGTCTATCACGCAGAGAAACTCCAAGCATAGCCCTCTCCATAGCTCGCTGAGCGACCTTAAGCGTCCTCATACGGCCAGCAGTGAAGGACCACGTCTCAGATCCGTAAGTCATCACTGGCAACACACACTGGTTGTACAATCTAGTTTTTAGAGATTGAGGTATACCTGACGAAAAGATATGTCGTAATTTCCCGAACGCTGCCCAGCCGAGTTGAATCCGTCGATTGACCTCTCGGTCGAAGTTGGACTTACCTAGTCGGACTATTTGTCCCAGGTAAACGTACTCGTCAACAACTTCGAGCATAGTGCTCCCAACAACTACCGGCATAGGTGTGACATGGACATTAAACATGATCTTTGTTTTGTCCATGTTCATCTTAAGACCTATCCGTTGGGAGGCACTATTGAGGTCATTGAGCATAATGCTTAAGTCCTCCAGCGATTCTGCCATAATGACTATATCGTCGGCAAATCTAAGGTGAGTGATGTACTCGCCATTGATGTTAATACCGTATCCTTTCCAGTCCAGTAGCTTGAAAACGTCTTCCAACTCAGCTTCCGGGGATATAACGTCACCCAGTCTTACACCTCTCTGCAGTTGGATAGGTTTCGAACTCTGGTTCTGTACTCGGATAGCCATCGTAGCCCTACTGTACAAACACTTCAGCACTTCGGAAAGCAATACCATTACCTATTTTTAGACAAATCCATTTATTTAAATATCTGCTCGGTATGTTACTGCGGGATGCAGGTACAAACAAATACTGCATTGTCATGAAAATTTAAATTATTGCGTACAAAATTTACTTATGTAGACACACAGAAAATTATGAATTCGATTCGAGTATGTATAAAATTTTAATTGTAAATGTTTATTATTACCCCATCGCAAATATTGCAATTTAACATTTTGAATTATAAAATTTAATTTACCGCGCTTTGATATATTTACGTGATAAGAATAAGTACTTACACCTCGTTCCGTTACGGTTGGTTTCGTGATTGGCTTACGCATTATGGCCTGGGTTTTAGTAACAAGTCCATGTGCAAGCGATAATATGCGGAGAGTACCTAATCTGGATTAATTTTTTACTCTGGTTTGGTAAATATAGATAAATTGTAATACGCAATTTTATTTATTTACTAGCTGTGCCTGCGACTTCGATTGCATAGAATGTTTGTTAGTAACTTATTTGTTTTGAAATTTTATTTCTTGAGACTATTGTTTATATTTTATAAAAAAACACCTCTGTTCCAATTCAGACCGCAATAGTATAGATATTTTTATACTTATAAGGAGTAATTTTTTATTTTATTATTATATAATATTAGCAGGCAGATAGTTGAGGCAACTGCCTGTATTCTGTTTGTGTTCACTAGTTACTCTTATTGCAGTTCAGAAAAAATATCATCTAATCTATTTTTTAATTGGTTCACATTTTGGGCTGAGACTAGGTTCTTTTGTAATTTATTCCACTCAGTGACTACACGGTTACTAATGAAGTGCTTGCGAGGCTTGTTGTTTGAAAAGCTGGTACATAGCTTAAGATGGTGGTCCCCTGAGGCGAGCGTTTTTATTACGAATAAAACATTTGTCAAACTCCTCAACGTCGTATTGTCCACTTAAGATCTTAAAGGTTTCGATTAGATGTCTTCGGTCCCTGTGGTTTTTTAATGTTGTAAGTTTTAATACCTTCAAACGTTCTTCATAAGGGTGTGAGATCTACCGATCCGAATAAGTTAAAATTCATAGCAAATCTAAGTTTGATGAAACACTTTAGAAATCCACTTAGTTCATTTCAATAGGTCAAACCGTTCAAAAGTTATAAGATGTTTACATACACGCACGCTCGCACGCACTCACGCACGCACGCACGCAAGCACGCACGCAGGCACGCACGCACGCACGCACGCACTCATGCACTCACGCACGCGCGCATGCACGCACGCACGCACGCACGCACGCGCGCACACACGCACTCACGCACGCACGCACGCACGCACGCGCGCGCGCGCGGGCACAAGCGCACGCACACGCACACGCACACGGGGCACGACGCAGATATTGAAGGACATAATATGTTTTTTTCAAAACTACGTGCAATATGTACTCGTATAATTTAAGACCTGTCAATAAATCTCCATATAAATACAATGAATTTGTTGCAAACTGACGTGTTTTGAAATACTTACATGATTTTTAACAATCCCCTAAGAGCTCGTTCTAATCGTACAAAATGCGTTTTTACAGCACTAGCCCATATCGTTATACAATAGGTAAATCAAAATAGATTGTGCCAACGCAATATATCTGATAATGTACCTTTTTATTTGCAACATGTCTTAGTGTTTTAAAAATCCACATTAGTTTACGTAATCTGCCAATAACCAATTCGACATGACACAGCCATGAAAGTCATTGGTCCAGTAAGACACTAAGGTATTTTGTAGAAGTTAGTTAAGTTACAGTGGGGCTGTTGCAATTTGTGCTAAACAGTGGCTGACAACTGTGAATCTTAATATCACTGGGAAAGTTCGGCAGACCGTTTTTATGGAAAATAAAATATAACTTGTTTTGCTCGTTTTAATGTTAGTAAGTTCAGACTTAGCTATTGCTCGCTTACGAACTTAACTGGTATCGTAGAGTCTTGTTTACCCGTCACTAAGTATGGACTTCAAACAAGACCAGTTATAACAACTATATTGGGTGTATAAATATCGGCAAATACATAAAACTCATTTTATGTAATTAATTCGATTATTACAATATTTTCTAGAAGTGATCAAATTGAAGTTAATTTTTTAAAACATATCAGAGATATCAAAATAAATAATCAAAAGAATGTTTTTCATGACAGTATTTCTTTACATAACACCAAATGTTTTTATTTTATTTATTAAATCATAACTAAGTTTTTTTCTTTCTGTATTCTGAGGTTTATCGTAGGTGACGGAAACAGAAAACATGTATTTTATCTTCATTATTGAACATACCTATAACAAAATTTATGTATTATATGTATTTATAAAAGGCTTCTTTATAAGACCATTTACAAAATTAAGGATAAACATATGCTATCGGAATAGTCTCAGTATAAATTTACGCAAATCTTTATTTCAGAATCGAAAATCAAACAGCATTAGCGATAAGGCGCGCAATATAAATGGGCCGGTCATCTCATAGCTCGAAGTACCGACAACTGATGGGGAGGAATGGATCTTGAGTGGCGGCCTCATAACGTACCCGAAATGTGGGGCAGCCCCCTCTAGATATGGTGACGACCTGGTATGACATCCAGGAAGTCGATGGATGCAGGTGGCTCAAGACCGTGCTTTGTGGCATTCCTTGGAGGAGGCCTATGTTCAGCAGTGGACTTGTGAAACGCTGTAATGAATGAATGAATAAATATCGAGTCATGTAAATAAAACAAATTTTTCGACGACATAATCGGATTTACTGAATTTTATTATAAAAGCTGGTTTATGTCGCGGGTCGCTTGGTAATGTGTGAACCCCTCAATTATAATTCGTGGGCCGCTTTATAATGATACGAAACCGCGAGCCATATGTGTGGTATGACGGTCCTAGAGTAAGGAAAACACGTTATTTGATAAAATGGGGTTTACATCTGTAACACAGGTCTTCATGGTCTAGCATGTTTGCTAAAGTTAACCTAATACAGTATAAATAGTTGGATCAAGTTTGTCAATACAGTTTTTATAAGTTCTTTTTCTGTAAAGTTGTTTTGAGTTCAATATTTTTAGGTAGTAGAACCACGCTACAGCTACGAGTGTATTATAGTTGTTGCACGAATAGATCGGCTCGACCGGGGAAAGATCACGCTCTCACAGAATACCAGCGTAAAATAGCAGGTTCATACTCCTATGTTTCATTTAGTGAGTATAGAATACCAGAAATCCTTATTACTGGAAATGAAGCATTCCATCCAAGTCCACAAGGGTGATAACGCATCTCATTTTGATTCTTAATTGAACATAGATGAAGATGTCTGTGGATCACAGCATCCGCTTACAATCAGGTGGACTGTGTGCTCGTTTGTCACCCATATTCTATAAAAAAATTACCTCCGTCTATTTAATACGATCTTTATTTACAAGCAATATCAGTCGCAGCGAAAATGTTAGGACACTAATATTTTGCGATTTGGAATTTTCGTTCACATTTCACAAAGCGATCATTGTGGGCATCGCTCGACACTCACAGATACCTGCTCGCTCCCTTATCTATATACATTAATAATAATATCGAACTCACTCGACGCGGTGATAAAAAAGTAATCTATAATATGCAGACTACAGAGAGGCCTACATTCGTAGCTAAACATTATACAATTATTGTAAATGATAATCATAAGCGTATAAAGATAGTTATGTTCTGAATGGAATATAAAAACTTAAATAACATTTCAATAATTTAATATGGGTATATTATAATATGCTCTTCAGATATATACGGTATGAACTCAAACTATGATGGGTACAATCAAATATTATGAACTCCCCAGGATGTATTACGATGCTGTATTTGAATAGAGGCTAAATATAGTTCAAATTTTATGACTACTGAGAAGAAGTCAAAATAAATTTATATGTTCGTTCGGATTTTTTATGTGATAGAGCCGCTATATTATGTTTGTAACACGAATAGGTCGGCTCGACAGAGGTCATCACCGCTCACAATCCGCACCGATCACGCTCTGACAGAATACCAGCGTAAAATAGTAGCTAAATGCTGCTGTGTTTCGTATGGTAAGTATAGAGAACCGGAGATCCTTTTAACTGGAAACGAAGCATTCCACCTTAGTCGTCAGGTTTGACAATGTATTAGCATTTCGATTTTTAATCGAGGATAAACGTAGATATCTGCCACAGCATCCACTTACTATCAGGTGGACTCCTTTGTCACAACAGCTCGAAGTACACTTTTTTTAATAGAATCTGTACTAATATAATAAAGCGGAAAAGTTTTTTCGTTTTTTTTTTGTTTGTTTGTCTAAACACGATAATCTCTAGAACTACTACTAATATTTGAGGAATAATAGATCATGAGGCATAATAGAGACTAGTATCTAGGCTACACCTCTTGGCTAGCCTCAAATATAGATTTTTGTTAAGCAAATCAGAAGAAAAAGCGCTCCCGAATTGGTTTATCCGCATGCGCTGGCGTAATAGCTATATACGTATAAATACAATGTTCTACAAAAATATAGATCTATACTCCATTTAAAAAAGTCTGCGATACCCAAAGACTATATCTCTATGGCGATACCATATGCCTCTTTCTTATACATAAGCCAATCAGGTATTTTGTGACAAAAAATTATTGAAAATTAAAATATGATTTAATAAGCGTTATTATTAGGCATGGCATGTTAATCCTTACGAACAAAAGTACTTCATTATCAAGACAATTTTATGAAGATAAACTTTAATCTTTATTGCATGTTATTTGGACGCATAATTGAAAAGATAATAAAAATTGCACTCCGGGAGTGCCGGCAGAAGTGAAAACTTGAATATGAATATTAACGTTGTGCATTTTTGATATTTTGGAATGATTAGGGATTAATAATTTTGCAGGAATTGCTTTAATTATCATACACAAACATTCGCACAAGCGCCCTGCGCTGCCTAAACGAAACAGCAGGCGCAGGCATACATTTTCGCCGCGCCGTAGAAAGAGAGGGGGATACTTCCTCTCCTACGCCGCGCCGGTTGTCTCTCTCTCCATCCGTCTTATGAATTTTCGATCAGGGTCACGTGTCCTGACGCGAGTTTAACATTTTTTACCCATTACAAAAATGTGTACAACGCCGCTAAAGAAGTTTTCACTTCAAAATTTAAAATAATTTAAACACTGCTTGGCGCATAAACAACGCATAACCCCTAGCCACCCGATGAGAACCAAGAGAAACCAGAAACGCAGCAAGCAGCGTTTACTTTTGGTTTCTCGCGATGAAATGATTGAACTCAATCATTTCAGCAAATTTGCCAAATCAATAGATTACTTGCATATATCGGCATATGTATGTTATAGAGAAAAGTAACCTTTTATCCATTCACCCTCCCCCTCCCGAGTGAGTTTCAACCAATCTCCCCCTTCCCCGCCTCAAAAAGTGTCCCCAATCGCGGTATTTTCTAGTTTTACAGAAAACAGTACACGATACATGAAAATCGATAAATGATAAAAAATGTTCATATTTCGTGATAGATTTCACGGAAACTATAAATGGTATTGCTTTTGTATATATAAGAGGTTGATAGCCAATTTATCAAGAATCGTTGCGTACCGCACACTCTTCTTGTATCGTGTACGGTTTTCCGTAAAACTGGAAGAAACCACGTTTCGGGACACTTCTGTGGTGCGGGGGGATGTTACGCTTACACGGGAGGGGGAGGGACAGTGGATAAAATTTAACTTCGCTCTATAACTTACTTATGCCTATAGATAAAATTACTCATTAATTTTGCCAATTTCCATCCAATTTCAATTCATACATTGCCATCTAAAATGCTTGAAATAGGTGTCATGTCATGTTGCGTGGCTCAGAAGGGTGATACACGCGGTTGAAAGCGCGGGTACATGGTACTAATATTTATTCTGTACCGCGGTGCACAGCCAGTAAGCAATAAAACGTTTACTTCAAGCTGTTAATATTTCAACAATTAGTAATTACTAGTACTTGAATTCACGAACTCACGTGTATCGCATTCAAATTGTGAAAAAGGACGAATATTTAAGACTTTAAAAACTACTGAAATGAATATTTAAACAAAGGTAATTGTTGTCACCTAAATGAAAATAATAGAATAAATACGTTTTTAGTCACATCGATTAATCTAATGTAGGTATCGTTGTACAAAATCTTATCAATTACGAAATCCTTGTTCCTATCTTGTGTGGCCAAAATTACATTATTTAAATAGGTGCATATGTGCCTATAATACTTTATTATTGATAACTTTAATAAGACATATAGTGAATGCTCTAATTTTTCGATCAGATATTTAGTCTTTTGGATTTTTTTTAATTTAACAGTAATTTTTAGCTATGCTTGAATAAGCAGGTACCTAAATAGTCTTTAGAAGTTGGCAAATTACGACAAAGTTTCACTTACCATAACTTTGATCTCAATCAACTTAATTTACATTTCTCATCTTCGACTTTCATTAAGGATAAAGCAAAACATAATACTTTAGATTCTCTTTCAAAAGCTCCCGCTCCGGACATCTCTGCTTTTAATGTTAGTCAATTTACTAATTGTGATGTAAGAGGGCCATAATGTAATAAACCCATTCGGATTCGATGGGTAATGACTGCATTAGTCGGAAAATGGTTATCCCTCTAATTTATCTTCTTTCACCTGTAATCACTCCCATCCTGAACACTTAATTCCGCTTTTTTAGGGTTCCGTAGTCAACTAGGAACCCTTATAGTTTCGCCATGTCTATCTGTCCGTCTGTCCGTCCTCGCTTAATCTCTGTGACCGTTAGCACTAGAAAGCTGAAATTTGGTACCAATATGTGTATCAATCACGCCGACAAAGTGCTAAAATAAAAATTGGAAAAAAATGTTTTATTAGGGTAGCCCCCCTATATGTAAAGTGGGAAGTGATTTTTTTTTAATTTCAACCCTAACGTGTGATATATTGTTGGAAAGGTATTTAAAAATGAATAGGAGTTTACTAAAATCATTTTTTGATAATGTCAATAATTTCGGAAATAATCGCTCCAAAAGTAAAAAACAATGTGTCCCCCCCCCTCTAACTTTTGAACTATAAGTTTAGAAAATATGAAAAAAATCTGAAAAGTAGAACTTTATAAGGACTTTCTAGGAAAATCATTTTGAACTCGGATGGAAACAACAGTACCCACTACCGGGAGCAGTTGCAGGAGCGCGGAGCGCTGCTGGAGCGCGAACATAATGGATACCCACCTTTAAACTCATAAGTGGGAGATAACACTTATTGTGACGGACGGGAAACTATGGAACCCTACACTGAGCATGGCCCGACACGCTCTTGGCCGGTTTTTCCCTTTAGCTTGGAAACATGCATTTGTACTTCCTCTTCATAAAACGTCGAATTCCTCTAGTTTTTATGATTATAGACCTCTCTTAATTTTACCTATCCTTTCCAAAGTTGAACGTCTTGTGAACAATCTATTAAGCACCTATCTTTTAAAACATAATCTTTTAAATCCTTTGCAAATCGGTTTCCGGCCTGACCATAGTACGGCTACTGCACTTTTACAAATTACCTATGATATTTGGTATAATATGGAAAAGCAGAAGCTTGTTTTTTTATTGAATAAGGGTGACAAACGAGCACTCAGTTCACCTGATGGTAAGCAGATGCAGGGGTACATAAACATCTACATTTATTCTCGATTAAGAATCAAAATGCAAATGCGTTGTCACCCACTTGGACCCAGATTCCATCTTAGACCCAGTTGGACTAAGATGGAATGCCTCGTTCCCAGTAAAAAGTATCTCCAGATCTCTACACTCACCATACGAAACACAGCAGCATTATAGTGGGTACAACGGTAGGTATATAACTGCAGTTTTTTAATTTTTAGTTACTATTAGGAATAGACGTGGAGTTGCGGAAAACAGCCCGTCGTAAACTAAACTACTGTTGTTGTACTGTCATCTTCCATTTTCTTTTTTGTTTCCGTCTACGAGTATCACTTCTACGATACGCATGGGATGATATGTGGTAGTGGATATTCTGACACCGCCCTTTCACGGTTGCAGCGAAGTTGTTCTGATCTTTCCGGTAGGTGACAAAATGTAACATCAAGTATTCCACAATTCTATATATAGACTAGTGACAAGAAGCAACTTCATTATTACATTTACATTTTTTTTACATTCAAAAAAATTCTACACACCAACACCGATTTCTACCAAGGATGATACGTGAGGCTATTGAAATTAAAAAACATCCTAATTTCAATAGAGAAGAAAGCTGGGTACTACCACCTGCTTGGGACCCTATAATCAATAAAATTTAAACTAAACCCAGGCATAGTCAGTTCCTTTTGCATAGATCGAACCATAAACAATAATTAAAAAAGCTGAAGGTACTCCGGGTTTAACAATGACATCGGGACGTCGGTCACCTCAGTCCCCCGTGACCATGGGTGCTGGAAAGCACCCGAAACGTCGGGAATTAAAAATAAAAATAATTAAAATTAAGTGCGATAAAATCCGTAAAAGTAGTTTTAATCAATTCAAAAAAGCTCAAAGCAACACAGATTGCAATTTTTTAACCCTTAACGAAAAAGAGGGGTGTTCTATGTTTAACGTGTGTATCTGTGACAAGGTGTATTGATTGAGAGTGTTCCTAGTTATGATTCAAGAAAATATTTTCAGCCGTTTGAATATCATCAGCTCTTTTTGTTACGAGGATTTTTTAAAATTTTAATCTAAGTTATGATGATTTAAGTTGGCTTTAAAAGTTTCTAAACCGTTTTAATGCGCTCAATACCGGAATGGGAACTAGAGCTGCTAAAAGTATTTAAGTACATGATTAAATAAAACCATCTAATCTATACGTTTCTACAGTGAATATGCTTTATCGATATATTATCAAGTAAAGATAAATGAAATTATGGGTATTGGCCAGTGACAGTTGTCAGTAGTTTGAAACGTAATTTTGGGGCAAAATACGGTACTAAGTATTACTTATTTGTGTGGCATTTTAGCGAGTGTATGCGTAACATAGTGACAGAACGGTACCCTTGATTAGCACCCACAAAAGTGACCATAACTATGTACAAACAGTCAAGTTCGTATCCCGGCTTCACAGATATGATATCAGAAAGAAGTGTTTACTAACCTGTTGTTTTAATATAGCTCTTTAATATATACAACTTCATATGAAGATATAAATCTCATTTTTATCTAAACATTTTAAATAAAAGTACTTTGTGTTACAAAAACGCGCATGTGTGTTATTTGGTTTGGTTTGCTACACTTAACATGTAAGTATTGTTTAAATTTCCATTCATAGGTGTTTTACTTTATTTATTTTTCGTTGTTTTAAGTTAGTTAACTTGTACGTTAAAGCAAATAATAAATAAAATTTAAGTCACGAAACTTATTTGTTTTAATTTCGGAATAGTTATTACTAGATTGTGGTTGATACTTAGCAGAAAGTAATTTTGTTAAAAAAATTCTTACAAGAACGATGAAACGAGTAAATTAATTATTATTAAAAAATACCTGCGCAATTTGTTTCTGTTTATATGGATGTAAAGGAGGCAAGAAAGATATGTCAGGATCGTGCCAAATGGAAGTTCTCTACTACCTAGTAGTAGGTAGACTAGGTAACTCCATATATTTTACAAACATCGTGCGGCGTATTGGCACAGAATAAATAATAGTACTACGTACAGAAGTTTCACTCTTTTAATTTTGACTGCTTGCCGACATTTAATAGCCTACATAATTATTATTAACTAGATAAATCGCGCTCGCAAACTAAATAAAACTTTATCGCTGCGCGAGAGTGTCCGTATTACTTTGCACATTTTTCTCTTCCTACGTTACGGTGGACTTTCCGTTGTTAAATAGGGATGTCAATAAAGAGTAACAAAATACATTGCGAAATATTAATTAGGTTACTTAGGTGAAATACCTATTCTGACTATGATCTACAAGCTATATTTTCGCACCTACGTGAGTTCTGCGATGCCTAACGCATGCAACTTGCAAAGCCATTCGTCGGGAATCGCGACGCTTGGGTCGGAAGGAAAAGGTAGATTGTGTAAACAACAAATAAACCTGAAATACGATTCCTAACATAAATGTAATCGTATTCTACTTAGTTAAAAAAATTGTTGGTAAACAAAGTTTTGATTTCAGTATTTTGTGCTATTTTAGCTTAAAATATTTTAAGCTAAAATAACAGCTTAAAATATTTTAATAAAAAAGGCAAATATATGTACGTAAGTAGATACTTGGATAGTGAAGTAAATTTCTACTAAATTTTGTAATAAAGTTCGTAGATATTAAATAAATTATTACTTAATTCTTTTTTTGCTACAAGTACCTATCTAACAATAAAAATTAAATAAATTCACGTTTCATAACTTCCTACTAAAATCCTTCGGTAATAAAGAATGATATATCTGAAATATTTTGTTGGTCATTTAGCGTCTATCCACGCAACAATTATAGTAGGAACGACGTTTTGCCATATTAAAATTTATTAAATAATGGGTAAATACATAATATATAGTTCTTAAATTACATTAAAACTTTTGAACTATTTTATCCTATAATTAAATATACTGAAACACTAAACAAAAACTATTTCAACAATATTTACAAAAAGTTATATACGTAAACAGCGTTAAAAGACTTTAACATACAATCGCCTCCAACGCGCTAGCCCTGACTGCGTTATTTCGCCCGGGCGCGTCGCGATTTTAGGTAATTATTTCACATAGGTAGCAAGAGTGATAGAGGCCTGGTATTGGTTAGTTATCTATTGTATTAGTATTACCTATTATTAATTTAAAAAAGGACAGATGTCCTATTTATTCCCTCACTCTCATATACCGATGGGACGGTAATCCGACACGACCAGAGAGAGATCAGGCGCAAGTAGTGAACACATAATGAGGATACATGATATGGATACATAATGAATGGTGTCGCCGTGTGGTAACTCCGTAAGAGAATTCATTACCACGTAACACCCCAAGGGAGTTAGAAGCGACATAGAGAAATGCAACAGAAGATAACAATCATCTTAATGCTGTTGTGTTTCGCATGGTGAGTGTAGAGAACCTGAGACCCTTTTTACTGGAAACGAGGTATTTTATCTTAGTCCTCAGGTGACAAACGAGCACACAGTCAAGCTGATGGTAAGTTGATGCTATGCAGCAACAGACATCTACATTTATCCTCAATTAAGAATCAAAATGCGTTGTCGCCTGATCTCTCTCTGGTCGTGTGGATTACCGTCCCTTCGGTAGGTATATGAGAGTGAGGTAATAAATAGAACATCTGTCCTTGCGAATACACTCGGGCACTATAAGCGCAGGTTGCTCGGCTCCGTTGAGAGTGACCGTCGTGAACGATATTTGGTCTAGGGGAAATTATTATCCTCAGCCTATTACAATTCACTGCTGAATGTAGATTGTAAATCGCTGCCGAAGAAGAATTTGTTATTATTGCCACGGTTGAGGGACTCCTAGTTGAAACGTTGCTGGCCATGACCGGTCAGTTAAAATTTTTTCGTTTTCATCTTTATTTTGATGTCGCGCAATCGAATTTTCTAACATTTTAGGTCGCTTATAACAAAACTCGCATGACAAAATACGGTGATGGATTCTCTCGCGGCAATCTTACCACCAGATGCAACGCATGCTCGCTTGCTCTCACTTAAATGAAAAAACCCATTTAAAATCATATAAGGTTCAATCATTTCAACGATATAAATAATAGCAGCATATTATCCATGGTATCTATAGTAGTTTTTACTAATGGCGTTTATGGTATCTTTCAAGTAAATTATCTTAATAAAACCAATTGGCTTTATCATAGAATAGGGGGCAAACGAGCACTCTGTGACTGTGACTCACCCTATGCTAAGTGACAACCGCCGCGCCGTGAACAACTGCAACACCAGGAGAATCGCAGGTGCAGTCAGGTCTTTTCTTGAAGGTCCCTAGGTCGTATCGGTCCGGGGAATCGCCGGTACTAAACAATTCCACAGAGAGGTTGAATGAGGAAGAAACTAACGTGACTGACACACAACATATATAATGGACATGGATAATGCATCTGCTTTCGTTTCTTATTCATTCATTCTGTTACCGTTACAGTCAGTCTATTATAGTGAATATAGACCTCCCCCAAAAATTGCCTCAAAGAGGGAATATTTGCCATAGTTGGCACGCTTGACTAGCGGGTTCGAAACTGCCGTTTTTATATTCATTCGTTATTAGGACGCTGCTGCCCTAATAACGAATCTAATCTACTCTAGTTCATCTACCTCCTTTATCTCAAATATGTCATTAACGCAGCAGTGGAACTCAAAGTACGTTAAATATGACAACGAGACGTTTCGGGAGATGTCCCGAAACGTCTCGTTGTCATATTTAACGTCTTGTTTTCCTCTGTCGACGATCGATATTCTTACGCCGCCACTACACGCTAAATTAATTCATTCATCATTCTTTATTTTACACGCTATAGTACGATGACAATTTTACACATAAAATAAAATGTACAAAGGTGATCTTAACCCTACTTATGGCTAACACACGGTCAGTTAAACTGATCAGTTCAACTGATCAGTTTAATGGTATTAAATATCCCATTGACCTTTAAGATTTGGTCCCTCATAATATTTGTGACTTGGGCACCATCTACCGACAAACAACTGTAGGTACTATATAAAAATGAACTGAAGGTAAGTCATGAATACAACTACATACACGGTCAGTTAAACTGATCGGTTGAAACGTATATTCCTACTCACTGGCTTGAAACCGGCCTTCATTTCTTTATATTTCTTGTGTTTTCTCACACTTTGGGGGGAGGGGGGGGTGAATTGAATTTACTAGGCTATAATAACCTATATATAAAAAAATGTAATATAGGCTAGTAAAATGTTAGAAAAAATTTCTTAATCGGGATCAAACAAATATGTATCAGAGCCCTAAAAGTACTTCCAATCGCGTGGACCGTGTGTCCATTTTTCAACCTTACTTCTATAAAAATATTCCTTATTGTATTTTAATGCCAATAAGGCAAAATTTCTTACGCACTAGATTTAATAATTCAAGCAGCAGTTAAAATAAATGAATGACATTTCTACACAAACTACAATTAAAACTTTCTTCCCACTATTTTGCTTTTTGCTGTGCGTTACGAATGAAATAATAACACCAAAGTTTAAGCAATTATGCGTGTAATTTATACGTGGTAAAGCCATGCTGGAGCTATACATATACATGTATGCAGCTGCGGCTCGATCCCGCGGAAGGATCCCGCTCACATACGAGCGTAAAGTAGCAACTTAATGCTGCTGTGTTACGTATGGTAAATGTAGAGAACAAGAAACCCCTTTTACTGGAAACGGGGCATTCAAAGAAAAAAAAAGTCGCGTCTATCCAGATAGTAGAGCAAAAATACCAGGCCAGCAATATGGAGCAGTTTTGAAAGTGCGAAATATCTGGTACTGCGGTCCCAAATCCACCTAACGAGCATGACGGCAAATTCTTCGCACAAATTAGGTTTCCCAAACTGTCGGCCATGACCCATGTTCGCAAGAGAACGATTTTGATAGATTTGAGAATATGAAAATATAAGATGTGTAGATAATAATGTACAAAGGGTAGGAGATGCGATGCAAGCAAAAGGGTTGAAACAACTTTTTATCCAGATTTCAAGTTTTTATCTCGTTATCTGTGCCAATTTCACCTGCACAATGAGGCAACCACTTTCCAAATAACCTTACCTATTTCTGCCGCGAAATAATAGCGCTTGCACTACTTTGATGGAATAATAAATAAAAATTTCATTTGAAGTTTATCAAATGATTCGTCTGACATTTCAAATCATAAAAGATCGGCGCGCGTATGTTTCCGACGCAGATCTATCGACGCAATGAAACACGATATTTCAATTTACGTCGTAAAAATGTGGAGGAATGGCACATTCGTATTTTTACTTGCAAACGTTCAAATTATTCTAAATTAATTATAACTGGCCGGTATCTGGGTTATCGTATAAAAGTAAAGTAAAGTAAAGTTACAGCCTATATACGTCCCACTGCTGGGCTCAGGCCTCCCCTCATTTCTGAGAGGGTTTAGGGCAAGGAAGTGTCCGCCGCGCTGCCCAAATGCGTGTTGACGAACTTCACATGTCTTCGAAATATTTTTTTTTCTTATTCCTCAGACATGCAGGTTCCCTCACGATGTTTTCCTTCACCGCCGAGCACGTGGTAAATCAGCACTTAAAATTGCAATTAACAATTTCATTGGTGCCGGCGGGGATCGAACCCGGGTTACTGGCGTTCGCGCGAGCGTAACCACGGAGCACCACGGCTCATCCATCCATCGTAGAAATTTGAAGTTAGATCTGATCAACCTCATAAACATGTGACGGATAGCATCATTACCAGAATAAGAGGAGGGATCTCAAAGATCTTAGTGTTCTTCTAATAATTGCAACTCATTTAAAAAAATCATGATTGAAGTTTTTTAAATACTTGTGGATAATATAAGTATTGCTCCGATTAGTTATATATATCACATGCTAAAAATGACTCTGTAGGCCTTTGGTACCGATTTAACTTAGGTTTATGTAACTATTCTCTTTAAAGGTAGCTTTAAATCTACCGCTGAATATGTTTTTTTTTATTTTTAATAATAATCAAGCAAAAGACGCATTTCTTGAAAGATTTGTCCTCGCTGGGACATCAATACCTTCACGCTAGTAATTCTAGACACGATCACCGGTGTATGGAATTTAGGTTAGGCATACAATAGGTACAACACTATACAATACTCTTTATTGTACACAAAAGAAATATTAACATAACAAAATATACAATTACTGAGCGAGAACAAAAAGCGGTCTTGCTACACAGCAATTTCTTTCACGACAACCAAAAGAGAAGGGAAATTTAACTGATCAAAACTATTTTTACCGATTTTATCACGTTTAATTTATTTGATTCTTAATTCCCGACGTTTCGGAAGTCTGCAGTTTGTGATCATAGCCTAACCATCACAAATTTGATAGACCACAAAACCTCGCGTAGAAACATCGATTCCTACCAAGGATAATACGTGAGCCTATTGAAATTAAGAAGTATCCTAATTTCAATAGAGAAGGAGGCTGCTTGGGACCCTGTAATTAATCAAATTAAAACTAAACCCAAGCATATCACTGCAAGACACAGTAAATTCGTTCTGCGTATATCGGACCATAAATAATAATTAAAAAGCTGAAAGTACTGGAGAGCACCCGAAACGTCGAGAATTAAAAACCAAATAAATTAAATGCGGTAAAATCTGTAAAAGTAGTTTTAATCAATGTGTAGTGTTCACGTAAATATAAGAAACCATTAGGGACAGTAAAATTAACGGGAAGGGTCGACATTGGGTGCGTTTGGCAGAAAAAAGCGCTTACAAGCGCTGAAATAGTTTTCGGCCAGGACAGGATTGCTACTTCAGTAGCGCTGACACAATCCGCCATTTTGCTTATTTAATTTGTTTGTTTTGAAGTAGAGTTTATAAGTTGTTTTGTGCAGTATTAGTTTTAAGTAATATAATGACAAGAATAAACATATACATGTTATTAAAAATTCATGATTGGTAAGTTTTTAATATGAATACTTTACAAACATCGTGTCCTGGAGGAAAATAGCTACTTACGATTTGACAGCGCTTACCGCTTACGATCGCCATTTTGCTTACAAGCGCTTGCTAGCGCTTTTTTCTGCCAAACGCACCCAATAATAGGTTAACTACTATACTTATGCTTAGGTTAACTGCATATGCATGCACTAATATGACAAACAGATTTGAAGCGACAAAATTCAGTGACTATAAATGAGAGGAGGAAGAGGAGAGGCATTATTATCAGGCATAATATCTATTTGAATGTTTTTTCCTATATCATTTCGTCGCAAAAGTCTTTATTAATATTTGTGTGTATATTACCACCATAACACGCTGCTATTACTTTAAGCTGCTCTAAATTTATTTTAGCTGTTTGTTGAATGTATTTTTGGCCATCCTCCCCAGGAAGTCGCAAGAGGCAAGGTGAATAGGACAGGAGATTGGCAGAAATTCTATTCTTTTTTAAAAGCCCCGCAACGCATCTGAAGTTCCCCTGCTGCGACAGTTCTTCATGGGCGGCTCGTTTGCCCATCTCATATATAAAA
This sequence comes from Parnassius apollo, assembly GCA_907164705.1. Taxonomy (NCBI): domain Eukaryota; kingdom Metazoa; phylum Arthropoda; class Insecta; order Lepidoptera; family Papilionidae; genus Parnassius; species Parnassius apollo. Next base: position 177,224 of record CAJQZP010000884.1, on the reverse strand, counting down.
AAAGGATCGTCTTCCTGGTAAAAGTCAAAATAATAACAAACTACGATTGGTAATCCACCTTCAAAGTGGCTAACTGTAGAAAATATCCTCTGTACTAGGCAGCATTTTTTTAGAGAATATGGGTTAAAAACGAGCACACAATCCTTACCTGATGACAAGTGGATGCTGTGGCCCATAGACATCTACATTTATCCTCAAATTAGAATCAAAATGCAGATGCGTTGTCACTCATCAGGGCTAAGATAGAATACCTCGCTTCCAGTAAAATGGGTAACCGGTCTCTACATTTACCATACGAAACACAGCAGCATAAAGCTGCTATTTTACGTAGGTATTAATAAAAGTTCTATTCAAATATAACTATCTGGCACCAACTCATAATATATATAATGATACTAAGCTGTTAAATATAAATCAATCGTACGTTTATCATGCATGCATTCCGATTCGTTAAATAATAAATAAAGATATCCACACTTATTTAAGTTTCAATGTGTTCAAAAAATTCGGCTAAGAAATGCAAATGATCTCATTTTACGTGCATCAAGAACTAGTTATGGTAAAAGAAACCTAGTGTTTGAGGGGGCAATGATATAATAAACTGCCTAAAGCCATTAAGGCATCGCAGTCAAATATAAGCTTCAAAAAATTATTAAAATATCATATTATAAAATCTATAAAATACTATTAAGTCTTACTATTAAGTTGAAAATATTAATAATAATCAATAAATATTTTAAATATATTTAAAAAGGTGCAAATAAGGTATAAAGTATTTTTTATTGTTCAGTAATGAAATTCGTTCGTTCGAATTAGAATAAAATATTACTGAATATGTATCTCAAGACGTTTCTTGTAACTTGTTGAGTGTAGTTCACCTTTATATCTGTGATTATATCTCTCTCTGACGCTGTAACTGTTTTTAACTGTATTTGTAATGTACCCCCAACTGCTGTGTTTCTCCAGATATTGTAATAACTTATAAATTTTTATGTTCTCATAATAACTGAATTTTTGTATTCTTAATGAGAATAAAGTTCTTAAACTATAAACCATATTCTGTGAGAGCGTGGTCCTACCCCAGTTGAGCCGACCCATTCGTGTTACAACCACAGTATAGCTGTAGCGTGGCTATACCACGTTTTTAAAAATATGTTGTAGTTTATTATGGGGAAGTATATGTTTAATAATGAATGAAAGAATAAAATGTTTGTGGCACACGGCATTTGGAAAGAACTACCAATTGAGGACCATTATTAATATGAATACATAAAAACAAGGTACACTGTCTGCAGGTGGTTGTAAAGGGATTCTCTCTTAGAAATATACAAACCACTATTAATATTCATACATTAGCTATTAAATAATTTTATATACAGAGTAATAGTTTCCAAAATTTAATAGTTCCAAAAGTCACTACTTATTATAAACAATGACTCACATAATTTGGCTTTAAAAAGTAAAAAATTATAATTACGTTTATCTCTACTGAAAAATCTATAATTCTCACTCCAGTCAAAATTTCTTGAATCCTAAATTTTTTGTAACAATACTCTTGAATACTTAAACAGTCGCGTATATTCAGTGAAAATATTTTCCGCCCGGCCATTCATCGCCACTAGTCGAAAGCTTTGTTTCCACTCTTCATCAAGCTCCACTACCCTTCACATAGACGAAGGCTTTCTATTTTAGTGATTAAACGTCTCACATAGTACGAGATCCGAGCGAAACGAAAGATGAAACTTAGATGCTTCTTTGAACTTCTTATTAAAGATCTCTGTAAGCTGTGAATTTCAAGCGTATCGGTATCAAAGGCAATGCTATTTTTTACCATGACACTAAAAACAAAGTAATTTATTGTTTGAAATACTTTTAGTAATTATAATAACTGCTTCATGTTAAGCTGAGTGTGTTTTTTACATGACATTAAGACATGAATAACCATTTTTTTGTGTTGTCCGTCCGTAGGTGCTATGTTTAATTGCTGAACCGATTGCAATGAAAGTTGACGAACAGATAGAAATAAATGCCAGGTGTGATATAGGTTATATTATATTCAAAAATCTTGGGGGACTTTTTTTGAAAAAAAAAACGAATTACTGGTAAATTAAATAGTTTTTAATTATCTCATAACTATGCCACATTAATAGATCCCACTCAGACGAAGCAGAACAGGCGAAGGGCGGCTTGCTAGTTTAAGGCGACACCGTGAAAAATGCACCTCCTTTCATCTAATAGTATAGGACTATGACACCACTAACGAAAGTGGGATTTTGATATAGGTAAATTCATGTTATCTTGAATTTGATTGCTCAAAACACGATTGTATAATTTTGACTCGATCATAATTATTTGCGAAAACACCTCTAAAAAATCACTATAGTTGAAATTACAACGAAATCATTTGATCTATATGCTTGGGAATCACTCAAATATATTCATAACATCAATATTCATAATTTACTTGCTCATTATTTTGATAACTTAAATCAATAATTTTTTAAAAAATATTTTATGATTCTGACAATTTCCAAGCGCTTTTAATCGTCGCGGGCGCTACGCAACTTATGACGGCGTTTCTTCTAGTTTTTATAGAAATTATGTATTCACTCGGATCAGTACGTCAATAGCGATTTCGATGTGTCGTCTTAAAATAAAAACGATAATGTAGTCATATTTTTTAAAGATATGTAATTTTTAATACTGAGACCGTAAAAGTATATATGTAAAAGGGAGATAAGACGTAACTAAAGATAAACTAACTACGAGTTTCCAATTGCACTATTATAGTCCCTGTCATTTTAAAGATGTTTGAAGAGGTCATTCGCAGCCTGCAACTTACTTCCTTCTTAAGTAAATTTGAAGTAATAAAGATCCGATTTTAAAAAAACGAAATCAACGACTTGTAGTTCATTTACATTAGTAAATGAAGTCTTTCCAAACCGTGAACCAAAAGTTGTATAGTTTCTTCGGCTTATACATTGACATCTGGACGGCAGTCACCTCAGTCCCTCGTGACCATGGGTACCGGAAAGCACCCGATACGTCGGAAATTAAAAATCATTTAAAATTAAACGCGCAAAAATCCGTAAAAGTAGTTTTAATCAATGTGTGTTGTTCGCGTAAATATAAGAAATCATTAAGATGTAGTAAAATTCAATCATTCATCAGTCGGTCGGTAGACGGTAAACGAAACAAACGTATGCATTGCGCTGTTGCCAGTCGATCGCTATTGTTTTTGTAGTCAGAGTTTCTCAAACTTTATCTTATCCAACATGTTTATGTGTCACCGGTGTAATAGTGAAGCCAGGGATGGTGTGCAGTGTACGATGTGCCTCAACCGTTTCGATTTCCCATGTGCAGGAATAACAGAGGTAGGATATCGCAAACTTGGGGACAGAAAGGCTACTTGGAAATGCAATACCTGTAAGACAGGAACTGCGAGTCCTAATCTTTCTTCCGAGAAAACAGTACAAGGAAGGGTACCATCTCATGGTGATCTGGAGAATATTCGTCTTGAGTTTAGTAAGATTACCAAACAAATAGTTACCACAGTTAATTGCAAGTGTCAAGACTATCCAGGCTGACCTTAAGGATATGAAGTGTGAAATGATGGACGTTAAAAACTCCTTGAACCATGTGCATACTTCGGTTGAGGGACTCACTAACAAACTGACCGAGATCGATCGGGAAATTCAGTCTCTTCAAAAAACTAAGGATGATGTTGTACGTGTTGAACATCTATTGGAGAAGCTTGAGGTCGCTGTACGCGAAAATCAGCAAAGATCGCGCCTGAACAACATTGAGATCAAAGGCGTTCCTGTAACCTCGTCTGAAAATCTTTTTACTATTATTTCCAATATTGGTAGTAAAATAGGTTACGAAGTTCCTAAGGAGCAAATCAGCTACGTAGCAAGAGTATCTCAGCGTAATAATAAAAACATCAAAAACATCATTGTATCACTTCACACCCGTTACCTGAGAGATAATTTTATAGCTGCTGCTAAAAAATGTAAAACTTTAACTGCTGCGGATTTAGGATTGAGAAGTGATAGCAGGATTTTCATCAATGACCACCTTACGTTTGAGAATAAACAGCTACTTAATAAGACAAAAGCTCTTGCTAGGGAGAAAAATTTTTCTTATACATGGGTAAAAAACTGTACAATTCTAATGAAAAAGAATGCGACATCTCCTACATATGCAATAAAAACGGAAGCAGATTTAAAGAAGATTTTCTGAATATAAATTTGTTCATTTCTACATCAATTTGTGAAACAAGTTTGAGAAACACTGGTACGTTAAGTCTATTCTATTTATTTATCTTATCACTGACGGTACACGTTGTTGTTCTGTTGTCGCTTGGTTTAATAGCTGCTCGGTGCATTTTTTATTTGTACCTTACACCATATGTGATATTAGTTAAGATAGCGTTTAGTTTGACAAATCTTAAATTATTTCTTGCGGTATTTTATTGTTGTATAAATAATCAATACTTCTTCGTTGATATTTATACTACACATTATGCGTCTTATTTCTTTAACGATTGCTACAATATGAACAAATTGGCGCTGTTATTTGCTGTAGTTAAACACATCCACATAGTTTTTATTAATATTATTTATTTACCACCACACTTTAGGTGCGTATTCGCACTTCTTTTTATGTTATAGTATGTCATTTTCAGCGCTATTTCTGTGTTTTTGTATGATTTTAATGATGGCTGTTGAAATATACTATCAAAATGCACGTAGTCTGCGAACAAAGACATCAAATTTTCTGAGAAATGTATGTATTAACAATTATAATGTTATATGCTTGACGGCTTAACGATGACTTTTGTAATAACGAGCTCTTTGATGACCGTTATGTTGTTTGGAGACTTGATAGAAACTATAATGTTACAAATCAAACGTTGGGAGGTGGTGTGCTTATTGCTGTTAAGCGTGAGCTTGCAGTGGAGGAGCGGGTCGACTGGCGTTCTTCTGCCGAAGACATATGGGTATCGTTAACTCTTCGGCGTTCCAAACCGAAAATGACATATAAACTACGTATTTGTACGATTTACTTATGCAGACAAAAACTGCGTAACTCATTATCTGCACAGTTAGCTTGTTTTTATACAAAATTATACGACATAGTAACGACCAATCTAACTGATGCTTTCGTTATTTTGGGAGATTTTAATCTGCCAAATATATCTTGGACTCTTGACGATGATTTGTACTCTCTTTGTCCAGAAAATATTGAGGGGTCCATTCAGTCCGACTTTTTTGACACCTTAAATACGTGTAATCTGCAGCAATATAACTCTCATACCAATTTTAACAACAGAATACTCGACTTAATTTTTTGTAATAATCACTTATCCGCAACAAAATGTGCGACCCTTTGGTGCCTGAAGACCCTCATCATGTGGCTCTTAATGTTCTAGCGGATTTTGTCGAGTACCACAATTTACCAGTAAAGCCAAGGACTAAGTTTATGTACCATTTAGCTGATTTCTCCTCTATATCACGAGAGCTTGATAATTTTACATGGTCTCACGATCTTTTTAAGGGCACAGTGGAAGTGCATTGTCACTATTATACACTCGATTAAACAACTTGTGCGGCACTTACATACCAACAAAAGTAGTAAAATCTTCTTCTAAATATCCCCCTGGTATAAAACCCCTCTTATAAAAATTTTAAAGGAAAAGTTTAAATATCATACCAAATATAAAAAATATGGCAATTTGTCAGATCATAAGTTTTTTTTTTTTTTTTTTATTGAAGAAGGGGCAAACGAGCATGCGGCTCACCTGATGTTAAGTGTCTACCGCCGCCCATGATCAACCGCAACACCAGGAGAATTGCGGGTGCGTTGCCGGCCCTTTAGAAAGGAGTAAGCTCTTTTCTTGAAGGTCCCCAGGTCGTATCGGTCCGAAAAAAATCGCCGATGGTAAACTATTCCACAGAGAGGTTGTACGCGGAAGAAAACTCCTTTTGAAACGTACTGTGGTGGACCGCCAAGCATCCAGATGGTGTGGATGGTATCGGGACGTTTGACGTGTAGTGCGTTCACGAAATTTGGCGGCTGGGATTAATCCGAACAATTCCTCAGAGCACTCCCCGTGATAGATGCGATAAAATACGCAAAGAGATGCAACATCTCTTCGCAGCGCCAGTGAATCGAGCCGGTCGGAAAGCACTCGGTCGTCGACGATTCGAGCCGCTCTGCGCTGGATGCGGTCAAGTGGAAGAAGCTGGTACTGGGGAGCCCCAGCCCAGAGATGGGAACAGTATTCCATGTGCGGCCGAACCTGCGCCTTGTAAAGTTGCAGGCGGTGTGCCGGCATGAAATACTGTCCCGCTCTGCTGAGCACGCCAAGCTTTTTAGAGGCCAATTTGGCCTTCCCTTCCAAGTGACCACGAAACTGCACGTCACTCGATATGTCGACGCCGAGGATTCCGATACTGGCTGAGGCAACAAGGGGAGTGCCTTGAAACTGAGGGGATACGACAAAGGGGTTCTTTTTAGCGGTTAACGCGCAAACTTGTGTCTTCTGGGGGTTAAACTGGACTAGATTTAGTCGCCCCCAATCCGAGACTCTGTCCAGCAGAGACTCGACTTCAGACACAAGTTTGTCCCGGCACTCGGAGACGTTTTCCCGAGAAATATTGGCTTGGCCGGTGTAAAGAGCATCACCAGTGCTGTCATCTGCATAGCAATGAATGTTACGGGTATGCAACATGTCATTGATATGCAGAAGAAACAGCGTTGGCGATAGCACGCAGCCCTGTGAAACACCAGCATTAATAGGCTTGCAATCGGAGCTTGCACCGTCTACAACGACCTTGATGCTCCGATCTGCAAGAAAGCTGGTGATCCAATCGCACAATTTCTCGGGAAGCCCATAGGAAGGGAGCTTCGAAAGAAGCGCTTTGTGCCAAACCCGATCGAAGGCCTTCGCAATGTCCAAACTAATGGCCAATGCCTCCCCCTTGAACTCTACTGCCTCCGCCCATCTGTGAGTTAGGTAGACCAGAAGATCACCAGCTGACCGACCACGGCGAAAACCGTATTGGCGGTCACTAATCAGCTGGTGATCTTCAAGGTACCTCACGAGCTGGCAGTTTACAATGGACTCCATTGTTTTGGAGAACAAGGAGGTGATGGCGATTGGCCGGTAGTTGGACGGGTCAGAGCGGTCGCCTTTTTTAGGGATCGGGTGGACGTAAGCCGTCTTCCATGATTTTGGGACTACGCCTAGGGAGTAGGAGTACCGGAAAAGACGCGTTAAAACCGGTGCCAACTCTGGAGCACACGTCCTCTGCACAATTGGGGGGATTCCGTCAGGCCCACTCGACTTGTGGATGTCCAGTGAGAGGAGTGCTTTGCGAACCGAGCGCTGTGTGAAGTGCACTTCCGGCATGGAGCACACACACAGCGGGATGGTCGGCGGAGTACTCCCCCCGTCATCGAGAGTCGAGTTAGACGCAAAGAAAGAGCCTAGAAGATCGGCTTTCTCCTCTGCGGTATGGGTCAGTGAGTCGTCCTCCCTGTGCAGAGATGGAAGAGAAGGCTGACAGTAATTCCCCTGGACAGCCTTGGCGAGAGACCAGAATGCACGGGTTCCATAAGGAAGGCGAACTAGTTTCTCGCCAATTCTGCCTATGTGCTCTGACTTTGCCTTGGCAATGACTCTTTTGAAGGACCTAGAGGCGGAATTATACTTCTTTTTAGAGCGCTGGTGTTTACATCCCGGGACGCTGATGCATCAGCCCAGGCTTGGTAGCACTCCTGCTTATAGCATGATGCTATTTTACAGGAGCGACCATACCATGGCTGAGACTTGCCTCCAATGGGCACCACAGAGGAAGGAATAAAAAGTTCCATACCCTGAAGTACCACATCAGCGACAAAATCCGCAACAACGTTGGGATCATCCGGCGAGAAGCAAACCCGCCCCCCAAGGGTAGGATGCAAAGAAAGACCGCATCCCATCCCAATCGGCTGACCTATAGTGCCAAACACGGCGGCAGCCTGCAGAATGCAACCGCGATTTCAGCGTGAGTGGCACCACACTCCGGACCAGACAATGATCCGAGGAGCCTAAAGGGGCGTCGACGGAAATCTGATATCCATCCGGGTGAGATGTCAGCAGAAAGTCCAACAGGGAAGGTGCATGATCCTCCACATCTGGAATCCGCGTAGGCGAAGTAACCAGTTGTGTCAGACCATATGCCAAGGCAAAATCATGAACAGATCTCCCCGCATGATCGGTTAAACGTGAACCAAGCCATTCGGCGTGATGGGCGTTAAAGTCGCCGAGGATCACGATCTCTGCGGAGGGGATCTGCTGTAGAAACGAATCTGCAGCCATTTGGACGTGGTCGAATAGTCGGTCCGTTTCGGCATTACCGCTATGGGACCTATAGAGGCACCCGTAGACGCGCGGATGGTCGTCGCTGTCTACGCGTAGCCAAAGGATGGACAGGTCCGAACCTTCAAGTCTGCCGAGGCGTCGACGATACGAGACATCAGCCGGAGAGGACACCTGCGTCTCGGTCAGAAAGAGCAGAGCCGGCCCCGAAGTCTCGAGATGGTAGTGGACGGCGTTTAGGTTAGAGTGAAGTCCCCTGATATTGCAGAAATTCACGGACAGCGTGGCAGGGGTCGCCTTGGTCTTGTTGCTCCGTTTGCCCCGAGCAGTTGTAGTCTTGAGCGGAATTTTGCCCCCCCCCCCCCCAGAATACGCGGGGCAGCCTGAGCACCCACGCTCAGAAGTGGAGAAACATGGTCGTGGATGCTCAGCAAGGGATTCTCCAGGGGTGCTGGTACCCTCCTGGGGTAGTCGATCATTATTTAATTCCGCTACCATGTTGATGGGGGGGGGGGGATTTGGGCCTCCGGCCACCTGCACTCACCAGACGAAACGCGGAAGCAGAGCTTCCACTTCACGCCGGTATTCTGTGAGGTCGTGGTACCACCCGGTTTGAACCGGCCCATACGTGCAACAGCAAAGCTGCCGCGTGGCTCTACCACTGTTAAGTCTTTTTAGTATTACGTAATCGCACCAAACAATTAGAATCCGAAATGTTCAACAATTATATAGCAAAGATAGAACTCAGCATAAATAAATCGCCAAGGACCTTCTGGTCCTTCGTGAAATATAAAAAAGCGTCAAACGCTTGTCCATCTATAATGAAGTATGGACACATATCATCAGGCCAAGGGGATACTATTTGTAATATGTTTAGCGATTTTTTCTATGGTAATTTTCACAAAGTTCGCAGTAACTATGACACCCGATATGAGCCCGATAATTAGCGATCACATACTGTGTCGGGTATAAACTCGATACAAGTTAGCAAAACTTAAGTCTTTAAGCTTTTAAACTCTATTGGCCTTAATAAATCTGCAGGCCCAGATGGTATACCACCCATTCTTATAAGTAAGTGTGCTAAAAGCTTGACTATACCGTTAACAATAATATACAGACATTCTCTCAAGGAAGGAATAGTACCTCTTATTTGGAAATCTGCATTTATTACCTCCATCCATAAAAATGGTCCAAAGGACCGTGTAGAAAACTATAGGCCAATATCCAAGCTTTGTTTATTCAACAAAATCTTTGAGAAAATCGTATACTTGTCTGTATATCATGGCATCAAACACTCAGTGATTATCAACACGGCTTTTTAAAAGGTAGATCCACGGTTTCGAACCTTATTGTCTGTTCTGACTATTTAACTAACATCATGTCTGAGCGCTTATAAGTTGACTTAGTCTACACTGGTTACAGTAAAGCGTTTGACCGTTTAGATCACGTTATACTTCTCAGCAAACTACTCGAGGTAGGTATCAGCGGCGACCTGGTGGTTTAAATCTTATATTGAGAATCGTTGTCAGACAGTAGTACTCAATGGTTATACGTCAGCAACTGTGCAAATCCCTTCAGGTATACCGCAGGGATCGCTATTAGGTCCTTTGCTTTTTGCGATTTTTATAAATGATATAGGTTCCTGCTTCACTTACTCCAAAATAATCCTTTATGCTGATGCCATGAAAATTTTATGTCCCATTACAAATACTTCTGACTGCCTTGGTCTGCAGCGTGATCTCAATGAACTTGAACGATATTGTTCACGCAATAAACTTGACTTGAATGTGTCCAAGTGTTTTATCATTACTTTTACCCGTAAACCCAATCCCACTGTCTTTCACTACAAATTACAAGACACTACTATAGAGAGATTACAGTCAGTAAAGGATCTTGGTGTATTTTTCGATTCTAAATTACTTTTTGATGCACATATTGACAATATCATTAAAAAAGCCAATAGAGCACTTGGATTCGTTTTGAGATTTTCCACTGATTTTCATAATATTAAAACATATAAGATACTTTTTTGCGCTCTTGTTCACAGCCATTTAGAGTACGCCTCTCAAGTGTGGAATCCAAGTTATAACATTTATATATGTAGATAGGATTGAGCAAGTACAAAAGCGTTTTCTACGTTTTCTGCAATTTAAGACGCAATTTTACACTAATAATTACATTGCGCGATGTAAAAAATTTCATATTTTGCCTCTGCACGAACGTAGGCGCATAGCAGATATGATTTATCTTTTTAAATGGGCAAATGGTAATATTGACTGTCCGGAGCTACTGAGTAAATTAGGCTTTGCAACAAGAGCAAGCACGGAGTAAGCGAGGCTTTCTAGCTATTAAGAAAGCCTCGCTTACTCCACGTGCCGCATACCCGGAATAAATACAGGCAAAATTCTTTTATAATACGTGCATGCAGAACTTTTAATGACATTTCCAGTAGCGTTGACTTGGATCTGTTTAGTACCAGTGTTTCTCGAGTCAAAAATATTTTAGCGAAAAAATTATTTTGTTGAGTGTTTTTCTGTTTAATTTAGTTAATTTACTGTATTTGTCTTAATCGATATTTATCTTTTACCGACTAGAATTATTGTTTTTAAGTTCGTATTGCCTATAGGTGAAAACTTTTAAATGGCCTTCTAGTTGTTATTCATTTATTTACTGTTAATGTTAGCTGTAAGTTTTCCAATAAGAATAAAATAAAATAAATAAATAAAATAAAAATAAAATTACAGCCTATCAAAGTCGACTGTCGAACATAGTTTATATAATATAACTCCATATATTGGCTTATAAAGATGATATTTGCCATAAGTAGTTGCCATTTTAGCTCAAAAGCGATATTTTACTGTTATTAGTAACAACCCACCGGATACATCATGTACGCCTTATTATTATAATTTAAATACCTTTTCCCTGTCTCAACATAATATTTGAGATATGCAAATTAGCAATGCAAAACAAGCACGTTTTAAAAACCTAAAAATTTTACAAAAATTAACTTAAAAAGGCGATAAACTTGTACTTGATACAATTCTAATAATGGTTTTCTACTTAAAAAATAGCTATTCTATATAGCTACACTATACAACATGTCGATAACAAAAACACTGTGGTTCCCGTTACTTGCTTTATCAGAATCAGTATTCTAATTAATGATGGGCCGAATATTAGTTTTATATTCGGTATTCGGCATATTCGACAGTTTTACCGAATATTCGGCAAAATCACCGAACATTCGTTAAAGTAGTACTCAAAGTGTCCACTGTATTGAAATGTATGAATTGAGTAATGCCATGTCTTTCATAATTTTACTGTTGAAAGTATATTTATTTATGGGTTAAATCGTTATGTTTTTGAGGCACTGTAGATTTATTTACAATTATAGCAAATAGAAAGCAGTATAAAATTTTGTTTGGAATCAAACAAAGAAATGTTACATTATATTAATACATTTCATTTTACTTTGGTCATCAGTTTCTCTAAAATAGGTCCAAATAGTAGATCCTTTTTTTAACTCATTTTTATCATATAATTTTCAGATTTCATTAAGTTTAAAAAAAGGCGAATTAGTTTATTAGAAGCTTTCTCATTTTCCGGTTAACTACTTAGTTATAAAATCAGAGGTTGGTTTCCGTAACCAAACAAAAATTCTGTGGTTTGGCTTATATATAATTCTCCATTGAAAACTTTGCAGATGATAGCGATGCGCAGGGTGCGAGCGTGATGGGCGCGGTGCGGGCGGTCGCGGGGTGAGGCGCGGCATGCGGGCGCGCTGCGCGCGGGTGCTGCGGCGCGGCGCGCTGCTGCTGCCGCTAGCGCTGACGGCGCTGGCGCTACTGCTGCTGCCGCGCCCGCCGCCGCTCGCGGCACCCACGCGGCTCCCGTCGCCGCCGCCGCCCACGCGGAACGGCGCACGACTCCAGGTACACCATGCAATCGAGTACATTCTAGAAGAAACATGTGCCCATGCGAGACGACGCATGCCTCCAAGTACACCGAACAACTAGAGTTATATGTACTAAGTACTAGAAGAGACGTCAAGACTTGGTTGTTTGCAACACGAGTTAGAGCCAATGGGCCCGAACTTATTTCGTCACGGCTTCCATCGCCACCGCCGCCGCCCACACATAACGACGAAAGCCTCCAAGTACATCGAGCAGCTTGAATGAGCTATGTGCACTGAAGTAATATGTACCATGTTCTAGAAGAGACGCCGAGACTTGGTAGCTTGCAACACGCTTTAGAGCTCGCTTACTTAGTCTGAACCATAAAAAGATACTCTCTGTCTCCGACCACGCGACCCTCACTGCCCCACAGATTTTTTCGCGCTGTCTGTTCCGATACGTAGTACATATTATTTCAATCCTAATTTTAACTTCCGCAGTAAACTAAGATCTGTGTGGTGACAACGCGGAATGGTGATACCAAATACCGATGATTATAAAGTTAACATAACAACAAGATGTCATAGGTTTATTTATTACTGTGTGATTTATATAATTGTGTATTATTGTGTCCAATATTAGGAATACATAAGGTGGTTCATTTTTTTTAAAGAGTATTAACAATGCTATAAACATTACTAATATTCCCTTTTTTTTTTTTTTTAAAAATTATTTATTTTTACAAGTTTAATTAAAAAATTAAGGGTGTATTGAGTAACTTAATTTTTTTGTTTTTCTTTTATATAGGATTTCGTTTTTTTCTAAAAACCACTCGTTTTGGCGGTCGGTTTTTTTGGTTTTTTTGGTTTTTTGGGGAGTGGTGTCTTTGCTAAAAAAAAAAGGGGAAAAAACCGGAAAAAGGGGGGGGGTGGGGGATCAAAAATCTCCATTTTTTTTTTCACTTTCAGCGTAGTGGGCATTTTAGCACTTACTTAAGCTTAAATTGCTTGTGTTACGAGTGGTTCACGCCAGTAGTCGAATGGCGGATTCGAACCCACGACCTTTTTGAGTTCGCGGTCCGCGCCCTGCCATTAGGCTACTGTCGCTTTCAAATTTCATTGATATGTAAAAGAGCGCCTATCGCCATCAAACGTAAAAGTTTGGCAAGTTTAGAATTAAGTAACACCACTGTATTATAAATTCATTAATAAATAATAAATTAAAAAAAATATATTAATAGTAGAGCCATGCTGCAGCTATATTATGGTTGTAGCACGAATGGGTTGGCTCGTCCGGGGAAAAACCACACAGAATACCAGTGTAAAATAGCAGCTTAATACTGCTGTATTTCGTACGGTGAGTGTAGAGATCCGGAGACCTTTTTACTGGAAACGAGTAATTCCATCTTAGTCTTCAGGAGTGACAACACATCTGTGTTTTGATTCTTAATCGAAGATAAATGTAGATTTCTGTGGGACACAGCATTCACTTACCGTCAGATGGATTGTCTGCTCGTTAGTCCTCCTAAAGGTCCCCTCACGGCCCGCCAGGCGACAGGCCGCGCCAGGCGTTCCACCGCCTGTACAGGCCTGTCGTGGCCCCTACTGAGCGTTCGCCGGCCGGCCGGCCACGGCGTGTGCCGGCCTTGTGCGGCCTGTTGACTGACATTCCAACATGTTAGGCGATACGCAGCGCACGGTTGCGTATGCAGCCGCTGTGGTTTTATTCAGTGGTGAAATTTTGTTGAATCAAGCAGAAGAAACGACGACGCTGGTGGGTGTCGTCATTCAACAAGAGCCTTTTTATGTTGAGGTGACGAACTATTCCAAAGCGCTGGTTCATTTTCCTAAAGAGTTAAAAACTCGAATATGAGCTCGTTCCTCCATTCCATCATGTGCGTGTACGCGCAGGCGCCGCCGCAGGTTAAATGAACGATTACAACTTTCAGTATATTGGAAAGTACTCTGTGATTACAACCTACGCAGACGCGTCCGTACAGGCCGCGACAGGCAGCGTCGCGCCGCGCCTTTGATTTTACCGACTCCCGATGGATCGAACGGGCGACAACAGGCCACCGCAGGCCTCATCGGATGCATCGGTTCCCACGGCCTGCCGGTCTGGTCTGGCGCGGTCTGGCCTGTGAGAAAGCAGGCCGTGGGACCCCACCTTTATTCTATAAAAATAAAACCAATCCTGCAAGCTGAATGGTTCGTTATTCGTTCAGTGGTCTGCAGTAGGGAAATTATTTTTTAATTTTTATTGTTGGTAATTGGCGTGAACATCATACGAATTGGAAGTGTCGAATTGCATAATTGGTTAAAAAATCAGAACCAACAAGCTTTGAGACACAATATGACGCTGGCGGCACTAATACTACTGCCGTTGCGGCTTCCATCGCAACCGCCAACGCGGTGCGATGCACGTTCCCAGGTATACGAAGCGGCATAAATTGTGAGCTCTTACCTTCTACAGTAAATTAGGTTCCATTTGTTGAAAACGAGGGGGCGGCGATACCAATCCTGCTAGTCGAACGTTTCGTTAGTCTTTCAGCAGTTATTTGTTCTCCTTAACACGTCTTAAAATTCGTCATCGAGGTAAAAGCATTAATCTGTACTGCAGAACATTGACCTCTTCTAAGTAATGCGACAAATCCTAAGCTGACCGCTACAAAGGGTCCCTCTACACTTTGCTTACTGTTACGAAGCTGCCACTCGAGTGCCACCTTTCTTCCTCATCGGGTGACAGCTATTCGACCTATACAGTCCCATTGAAATACAGTCATTGAGCATAGGTCCTCCAGCAGTTCTGCCGTAATGACTGTACCTTATAGTATAGTGAATACAGTTGACCCACGGTAATCCTACAAACGTTTTGCAAGACGGTGTCGGACTATCGAATTTGTCGAACTATAGAGTACTGCCACAGCCCCTCATTACGGCATCCGATATTACATACCTATCAAATACAAAATAATAAAATAATAAACAATAAAAATGTCCTTTTTAAGAATACCTAAACAGTAAATAATTCTGAGACAATACCCGTTAAGCTATATTGGTGGGGGCGCGAACTAATTACAACCTGTTTGTCCACGTATTTGTAAAGTACACCTCCACCCCTGACGGATCATAGCGCGACTCGATTCTACCTACAAGTTAAAGACATATCGGATTACAAGGGGGGACGGATTAGCCAGGGGCCGGATTACCGGGGGTTCACTGTATATAATTAGAGAATGTGTTGTGAACTAAGTTCGCAGAGGTGATAACACATCTATATCTTCTTTGATTGAAGTTGGCTGCCGGTGTTTATGGACTGCAATAGCCAACATCAGGTGGATTGAAAGTCATTTGTCACTTCAGTTTTATAAAAAATACATTTCAGTTTATCCATATCTGTACTGACACTTAGCATGCATTCTGCCAAACAGATGAGACTTTTTGTAATTTGTAAACCTTGGTAGGTAACTGAAAGCGAGGTAGTGTCGGTCCGCGAGAGCAACGAGGTGCCGCAAAGAGAGTGGTTCCTGCGCGGCGGTGAGCGACGTCCCCGCCGTCACGATCCGAATGCTAAGGTCTTCCCAGAAGACGCACCCGGTGACGACAGGTTAGCTTAGATAAGAAGAATTTAGAAGTTTATTAAAAAAAAGTAATGTGACATAAAAACTACAATGGTGATGCTTACTTTATTTTTTGAGACGGAATAATTGATCTATCATGCTTTGAGTTCTAAATCTTATTCATGAGACCTCATAAGAACTGAATTTAGATATTTCACGTGGTAGAGCCATGCTGCAGCTATATTAATTGTATACCGACCGGTGAGGGACCACGCTCTCACAGAATACCAGCGTCAAATAGCAGCTTAATGCTGCTGTGTTTCGTATGGTGAGTATAGAGAACCGGAGACCCATTTTACTGGAAAAGAGGCATTCCATCTTAGTCCTCAAGGCTGACAACGCATCTTCATTTTGATCCGCAAACGAGGATAGATGCAGATGTCTATAGGCCACAGCAACCACTTACCATCAGGTGGACTATGTGCTCGTTTGTCACCCTTTTCCTATAAAAATACCGAGTTAAAAATTTACCTTCAATAATGTGATTTAAGTAACATCTTGTCCGTGTCGTCACCAGTTAAAAACGCATGGTTTTAAACACATATATTTGTTTAATAGGATTTACGAGCAGCTTATGTACACGTTGCCGGACGACGAAAACGTACCTATAAAGAAAATACTGCTAGCTAACGGTCTTGGAGCATGGGGAGTGTCCGGCGGACGGAACGAGTTCATCAGGAACAAATGTCCTGTGGACCGCTGCATTCTAACAGCCGACGCAAGGGAAGCGGCTACGGCTGATGCGATTCTATTTAAGGACCATCACACGCCATTCAATGTTAAACGCCCTCCAAATCAGGTAAATAAATGAATCAAAAGAATAAGTAATAGCATAAATTCAAGTATTGCTGAAGTTTAACTTTATTATCATTAAATATGTAATATTAACTGTGTTTAAAGTTTTGAAATACCTCAGTTTGAAGTACGTTTCCTAATCTAATTACAGAATTGAACTGTAAGCTTTGGGGTTAATTATCTTATCTTATCTATAAATATTTTGTCAACGTTATTTGTTCTGTTACCTTTATCAGTTACGAATATTCTGTTACACGTCTATCAGTAAAGCTTTTTATCTAATACTGAATCATTTAATAGTGAGAATTCAAATGACCACTTGCTGATACTTAAATAGATTTTTTTCCAGACTTCGAAAGGCCATAAGCTTGATTAGATAATACATAGTAAATTATTTTATTGATATAGTCTGTAATGGTGACATAAGTAGACGCTTAATAATTCCATCACCTATTATTTCGCTATTGTCCTTTCGATCAACAATATATACAATGCGTGTAGAATCGATCTTCGTTCGCCCATATAACATAAAAATTAAATCACAGTTCTTTAGGTACCCTAAATATCATGTGGTCCTGTTATTGAAGACGTGTTATTAACTTCAAAATTAATAACACATTTTAACCAAAATTACATTTATACCATAAGATCAGTTACTCAGATAATTTAAATTCCAATGTTTTAAATAGCTTAAAGATGAATTAATTCAATCAAATAATTAAAATGTATTAATGTGTTAATAAAATGTATTACATGTAACGTAAAAATGAATTTAGTGAGTGCACAAGGACAGGCATCTCTTTAAAAATTTGTCACCACAAAACCCGCTAAATTCCACTGATCCAAAAAATTATCAGAATGTAAGAATTTAACACAATAAAAAAACAATATTATAGTATTGCATCGATAAAATTGACATAACCGATTTGATATTAAAATTTTACTGGTATAGATAGAAATCTATACATATTACATATAATAAAACAGTAACGAAAGAAAAACGTAAGTGATGATAAAAAGTGACTTTTAACAA
Source organism: Parnassius apollo (assembly GCA_907164705.1). Taxonomy (NCBI): domain Eukaryota; kingdom Metazoa; phylum Arthropoda; class Insecta; order Lepidoptera; family Papilionidae; genus Parnassius; species Parnassius apollo. Next base: position 159,513 of record CAJQZP010000884.1, on the reverse strand, counting down.
TTTTTATCTGTTTGTCTGTTTGTCTGTGTGTATAGTACGGCTTCACGCCAAAACTACTGGATAGATTGAATTGAATTTAAGCAAAAATGTTCTTTGTTTACCAAGGAAGGCTTTAGACTACATATTATCACGCCGTATGTTATAGGAGGTAAGCAATATTGATTTTAAAAAGTTTTTCTTCGTAATTGAATGCACAAAATAATCATTTAAAGATTATTTGGTAAATACACATTATTCTTACGATAATAACCCGAAATTACGTTCATTTTTTGCTCCATATCGTGATTTACAATACTTTAATGCACAACCAGGCATATTTTCTTTAAAAATAGAACATTTTACACACATGTATTACACCCTCTAGTTTTTTTTTTTTTTTTTTTATAGTTTAATATATATATATATCTCGAAATATAGCAATACTACACTGAATATTTATTTAGAAAAATTTTAGCTATTTCCCAGTAGGTGACACTACTAAACATAAGGTTAAAATCCGGTGTGGGCACATCGTATCACTAACATATTTGTAAATAAATAGTGACGTTACTGGATAACAGAGGGCACTTATTACAATAATTTTTCTTTCTTCTCGAACAATATACCAGAAATAATAACATTTAATGATTATTTGGTAAATATACATTATTCTTACGATAATAAATCGAAATCACGTTCATTTTTTGCTCCATATCGTGATTTACAATACTTTAATGCACAGGCATATTTTCTTTAAAAATATTTTTAAATTTATAAAATGAATGCGTCTTGACCTTTTGACGATGTCACTTAGACTAAATGACAAAAATCGGAGATATATCCTATAGGACAAAAGTTACAGATGACAATTTTGTTACTGATGTCCGGTCTATTACTACTACCAATTTAAATGTCTTTGACTATCATGAAGTCAAGTCAAACTTTTGGTTCTAAGTTATATCTTACCAACAAAGAGATTTAAATCTCTCATCCTATCGAAACGGCGGTTACTTCTGTTGTCTGTGTTGGTCATCAAGTGTTTAATTTTCCTGCGAATAATTATTATTCTACTTAATAGCAATTCTTACGTACTTATTCGATTACTTTTCATTTTCATTGTTTTGAATATCGTTAGTATCGTACTATCGGATTAAGAAGGAATTTTAGCTATGCCTTTTAGAAAAAGATCAAATCTGTCTCGAAACTCAAGGGTTTCTAAGATGCGCAGGTTAGTTCGATCTCTCGAAACCGACGCTGAGCGTGAACAACGACTGGTTGCTAACCGTGAGCGTAATGCACTAAATTTGTCCGCAGAAACTAGGACGCAGCGCCAATTACGACTAGAATTTAAACGAGTCCGCACTACTGCTTCTCGATCTCAGGAAAGTGTGAAACAACGAGAAATGCGTTTAGCTATCGACCGTGAGCGTCATTCTTTGTCTCGCGCATCCGAAACGGTTACACAGAGGGATCAAAGGTTGAGTCTTCAGAATACCCGCTCTGAGACTGCTTGATCACTTGAGAACAGTCAGGAGCGTGAGATACGACTTGCGCGTGACCGAGAGCGTCATTCTTTATCTCGCGCTTCCGAAACGGAAACAGAGAGTGAGCAGAGATTAATACCCGTATTTATAAAGAAGTAATTACTTGTTGCTAAGTAATTTCTTAGTTAAGTCATTACTTAAGGTTAGAATTCTTAATTACAAAATCTCATGTTATAGTTGAGTAACACACGTTACTTACTTGAGCAAATGCCTAAGTAACACTCTACGCTTGGTGGTTGTTTCTGTGTTCATAAACATCGTTCTTCACTATTAAGAACGTTGTTTTGGCCTACTGTCTAAAGTTTCGAAATAACCAACAATTTGAAGGCATAAAATTCCGTATGTTAAAACTTACGAACGACGATTAACACGAATTTTATGGCGCCGAAAATATATATTCGTAAAAAATGTCGAAGTTAGATAACATCGAAACTTTTAAAGTAATAAGGTTTATTTTACAAAAATAACATAATCCTGAAAAAAGAGTTACATATATTCATATAATCACTTGTCACTCCTATAAAGGGAGATGAGTTGGAGATGTGAGATGGCATGAAAGTGTTGTCACCCGGGCTTCTTAACCTAGCTAAGATCTATTTGCCTATCGTGGCAACTTCGGTACCTCGTGAGCGCTTACTGGGCGCCAGGTTGTCAAAACCACCATTATTTTAAAATTCAGCTCTAAATAAATAAACGTAAAAGTAAAAAAATGTTTAGTTAATACTTGTTTGCTGTTAAAAATAATTATTATTCGATATACATATATTTAAAATTAATATTTTATATATTTTAAAAAATTCAAATTCTATCTCATCTAATAAAATATTATCATCTATATTGTCTACAGCAGCAAAAACCGTTCCAATGCTATCCAAAGTTTCCATTTTTTATCCAAAATAATCTCAAAGTAGTGCTTGAGTAAAGGAAATGGTGACTATTACTTGGCTGAGTATTCTAACTTTTGACCGTTCTAACTTGGAGCAATTACTTAACTATCGAATACAAATCGTTACTTAAGTAATTACTTTTACTCAAATAATTACTCTTACTTGTTTATAAATACGGGTGTAAGTCTTCAGCTTTTCCGCACTGAGACTGCTCGGTCGCTCGAGAATAGTCAGGAGCGCGATACACGCCAAGCAAGCGATCGCGAGCGCCACGCAGTATCTCGCGCTTCGGAGACTTACACGCAGAGAGACTCGCGTTTAAGCTCCCAACGTATTCGCACTGCCACATCTTGATCACTTGAGAATCCTAAAGAACGTGAGACGCAACTTAGTGCAGACCGCTCACAGCATGCTCTAGCTCGGTCTTTGGAGACAGACGAGCAGCGCGAGCAACGCAACGCACTTGCTCGGCAAAGATATCACGACATGCTGTTTTTTGTTGAAGTTGTGTTGTGTTGAAGTGTCTGTTCATTCCATGCAAGAACGTGAGCGGATTCAGGAAATTCGGGCAAGTCAGTCAGTCGAACAGCGTGTGGCCCAAATTGATCTAGACCGTATACGTCGCAATCTTCGCAATTCACCCTCATCTGATATTGAGTCTGTGGTTTATGATCCTGAAGGGCAACCGTGGTTCAATAAAGAAAGGAGGGCGTTTTCCTATAACCCATTTATTAATTACATCGAACACGGAGACATTGGCACCATGTCTGAGGTTTGTGCACACTGTCACGCGCGTAAGTGGAAGGGAGAGACTAAGGGAATGTGTTGTGCATCTGGAAAGGTACGACTAAACTCTATATAAGAGCTACCAGAGATCTTACGAGTTCTTTTGAATAGCGAGCATCCCAAGTCCAGCCATTTCTTAAGCAATATTCGAGCCTACAACAGTCCTTTCCAGATGACTTAATTTGGAGCTCATCAAATCACTGAATCTGGATTCATGCCAACTTTTAAAATTCAGGGGCAAATCTACCATCGGATAGATCAGATTCCCTGCTTCCCACCGAAATGCCGAAATTTTTGCAAATATATTTCATTGCAAATTTTGCTGAACAGGCTAATGTCCGATGCCGACACATTCCTAATTTAGACTTGAGCCTTATAAGGGGATTACAAAACACTCTGCATAGTGTCAACCCATACGTTACCGATTTCAAAACCGCTCTGGAATCGGTGCCTGAACACGAGCGCGATAATTTTAACTTCTTTATTAGCGCAGACAAAAGATCGACCGCAGCCATCCAAGACGATATAACGCAGCAACGTTAAACGAGGTAGCCATTCTCTTGGTTGAACAGGAATGCGACAAAAGAGACATTGTTTTACGCACACGTGATGATCGCCTACAGCGTATCAGCGAGACACATCGCGCTTATGATACCCTACAGTATCCCCTAATGTTTTGTCGCGGAGAGGATGGCTACCACTTTGCCGTATACAATGTATACCCGCAGACAGGTGCCCCAAATCATAACAAAAAGACTTCCGCCCTCCAGTTTTACAGTTACATGATACAGCTCCATTCCAACGACAACTCTCATCTCCATTATTACCGTGCACTCTTTAGTCAATTTCTGGTAGATGAGTATGCCAAAATTAAAACGGAGCGGTTGGTGTTCATTAGAACGAATCAACGGAAACTAAGGGCGGAAAACTACGTGCACCTAAGGGACGCCATGCGAAAGGACTCTAACGCGTAAAATGTTGGACCCATTGTGATACTCCCTTCCACCTTTATGGGAGGTCCGCGGTACATGCACAAGCGGACACATGGCGCATTCTGTTACGTGCGCAAGTACGGACGACCGGACCTCTCCATCACCATCACTACCAACCCTAAGTGGCCCAAAATAACCAGCGAGCTCTTAGCAGGGCAGGTGCCACATGACAGGCACGACTTGATTTCTCGGGTGTTTTATTTAAAATTAAAGTGCCTGATGGATCTTCTCACAAAAGAAAACTATTTGTTGCTACCAGATGCCACATGTATTCGGTAGAGTGGCAAAAACGCGGCTTGATCCATGCGCAATTGCTTTTGTGGTTGAAAGATAAAATCAGGCCCAACGAGATCGATGACGTCATAAGTGCTGAGCTGCCAGATCCCAACGTTGACCCCGTTCTGTACCAAATTGTAAAGGTTCACATGGTGCATAGTCTAAATCGCAATTCTCCTTGCATGAGGGACGGACCGTGCTCAAAAAGGTTCCCGAAGCGATTTAGCAGCGAAACTCTTACAGGTGAGGATGGATACCCTTCATACCGGCGTCGATCTCCTGCTGAGGGTGGCAGTCGTGCCGAGCTAACTATGCGTGGCCAGGCAGTCGAGATCGACAACAGGTGGATAATTCCATACTCACCTGTACTTTCCAGGACGTTCAGTACCCCACATTAACGTCGAGTCGTGCACAAGCGTACAGTCGATTAAATACATCTGTAAATACGTCAACAAAGGTTGACAGGCAGACAACCAGGCAACGTTCGCTATACAAAGTATTGACAGGGATGAAGTGACCAAGTACCAGGCGAATACTGGCCTTCTTCATACACGAAAGGCATCCAACAGTCATGAATTTAGATGTCCATTTAGAAAATGGCCAGCGCATTTATTTTGATCCTGATAACGTTGCAGCGAGATTGGAAAATCCGCGCCATACCACTCTGTTGGCCTTTTTCAGACTCTTTGAAGGGGACAACTTTGCTAGATCATTCACCTATGATGAGGTGCTGTCGTACTACACGTACGACAAGCAAGGAGGTGAATTTAATCGACGTCGACGCGGACACGCCGTGGACGGGTTTCCGCGAATTTTTAAGGACACCGCATTGGGACGGGTTTACACTGTGCACCCAAATAATGGCGAGTGCTATTATTTGCGAATGTTATTTGTGCGAGTGCTTTGTGCACACAGTGCGGGGCCCAACATCATTTGCGTTTCTAAGGACAGTCGATGACATTCAGTATCCCACATACCGCGCTGCTTGCGTAGCACGCCACCTTTTCTCGACGGTGATCAGCACTGGGACAACGCACTTGAGGAGGCCAGCATTAGTGACAGTCCCAGTCGTTTGCGACATCTGTTTGCCGTCATGTTGGTGTTCTGCGGTATTGCAAATCCGCTTCTGTTGCGGGAGAAATATCGGCATCTTCTGTCCGAAGACTTCCTAAGAGCTCTGAGATGCACTACTGGAGATAATACTGAGGCAACTGATGAGCGCGTTCTAAACAGTTGCCTTAGTTCACTTCAAGACATGGTCATTTCGATCGGCGGCAGTTCTCTGGTGGATTATGGGCTACTGACGCCACAACATCTGGATGTACAAGACCGTGGAAACAGTGAGTACAACTCTGAAATAAATTATGATCCAAGAGCTATGAGTACCGTCGTCAATGACCATGTCTGTAAGTTTACCTCAGAGCTAAAGCAAATTTTCGACACCATCTTTGAAAGCGTTGGGTTCGGCCAAGGTAAAATGTTTTTCTTGGATGCTCCTGGTGGAACAGGGAAAACATTTGTCACCGCTGGCATTCTCGCAGATGTCAGGAGGCAAGACAAGATTTCCATTGCAGTAGCATCGTCAGGAATCGCCGCAACACTGCTTCCTGGTGGCAAAACAGCGCACGCAATTTTTAAGATTCCCATAGATTTAGAGAGTAATGAAACACCTGTTTGTGGAGTGTAACGCAACAGTGACAAAGGGCAAGTTCTTAAAGATTGCTCTTTAATCGTGTATCTATATATATTAAATCGGATAAATGCACTTTGGCGAATAGAAAGGCAGTAGAGGCGGTAAAAAGGACTTTGCAGGACATCCGCAGGAACCAGCAAATGATGGCGTTACAGTTCTGTTTAGCGGATTTCCGACAAACGCTGCCTGTGGTGACGCGAGGAACTAAGGCTGATGAGGTGAATGCTTCGTTGAAATGCTCTTTCTTATGGCCACATATTCATAGGTTGCGCTTAACGATGAAGCCAAACCAAGAATTTTCTGATGTTCTCTTAAAATTGGGTGAGGGAACGCAACCAGTAGACAGTGGCCAGGTGGTTCTGCCTGAGATACTTGGGAGAGTGGTGTCCACCTTAGAAGATTTGATTCGCCTAGTGTACGGGGACATCAATAGGATACCGCACCAAGATAATTCTTGGGTGTGTGAAGGAGCCATTTTAATACCCAAAAACGACCACGCTTCCGCGATCAATGAATGCATTCTCGTGAAAATTGAGGGAAATGAAGTGATCTACACTTCAATAAAAACACGTGGTCGACCAAGATGACGCTACACATTACCCCGTAGAATTTCTCAATTCCCTCAGTGCAAGTGGACTGCCAGCGCACACCATTAAGCTAAAGGTCGGTGTCCCAATTATGCTTCTTCGGAATCTCACTCCGCCAAAACTGTGCAAATTTACCCGGCTCAAAGTCATCTCGCTGCAGAGAAATATCATTGAGGCTGAAATTCTAACGGGTTGTGGTGTCAGCGAAACAGTGTTTATACCACGTATACCACTGATTCCCCACAATTACCCCTTTCAATTCAAGCGCGTGCTGTTTCCTGTGAGCGTGTGCTTTGCCATGACAATAAATAAGTCGCAGGGGCAGACTGAAGGCTGCGGGTGTCCAACTCAGGACGAGCTGCTTCTCATACGGACAACTGTACGTCACTTGCTCCCGCGTCACCAGTCCTGACTCGCTGTACATATTGAATGAGACCGAGGGAAAAGCAACGAACGTTGTTTACACAGAAGTGTTACAGTAAATTATAACACTTCTGTTATTCGACGTCACCAAAATTTCCTTATTAACCTGACGTCTTTTACCAGTAAATTAACTACATACCTAACTTTCAAATTTTGAGTTTACTAAGCTAAATAGTTTTTGAGGTAGGTTTAGACTAAGCTTTAGTATAAATATGGGATGCGTCTTTTGAGTGTTTCTGTAAATCAACAAACTATCACTAAATATTATTAAAATAAAAATAGTGTACACGTGTACAGCTAGTTTATAAAAAAATTTTTTTGTAGTGCATTCCGCACCGGATCGGTGAAATATACGGGATGAAAAGTTGTTATGTTAAGTCTAGGCAACATATAGGCTATAATTTATTTTGGAAAATGGAACACCTGATGCAGAACCGCAACAGACCAGCTAAAGTATAAGAGATATAAAAATGGTGCCATAGCAAAAAATATTCCTCGTGAAGAGTATTTTCTGCTGTGAGAATAAATTTAAAGATCTCAACGCCTGTTGTGGAACTCCAAAGCCCAGCGACATTATAACATATATAGGAATGACGTCTTAGCAAAAGTTGTTTAGTCTGATGGGCATTTCCTGTTGACTTACAAAAATGAAAGATCTGGAACGTCTCGAATCGTCTCGCGCGTCACGTTGTTTTCCCGTCCCCGGGCTCTTTGAATTCGATTTTGACGACCCCGTTGTCGTTGGCATAAGTAACAGGATCCGCGTACGAAGTCGCGGGCAGAAGGTAGTATATAACAGTTTATACAATAAAAGAATTAGGCATAATGATTATGTAAGAGGCATATATCGTAATAATGATTAGCTAATGGAACTCACCTCGTCACAGATTTGGATTCTATACTACTTGGAGTGTCCGTACCACACGGCGTCCTTGCGGCCATCTTCTTTAGACGTGTTCAACTGGACGGCGACCTACCGCCGGGACTCTGACATCGTAGCGCCTTACGAACGCTGGCTATATTACGATCCTCACGTCACGGAAAAAGATCTCGACAGAAACTACGCAGCTAATAAGACGAAAAAGGTATGTCTCGCAGCTTTTGTTTTGCAAGGACACTACACGAGATTTGTAAATACTAGGAACAAGCACAAGCTAGTTATACCGGTTATTCGACTCCAAAGAGTTATTAATTCCTTCATGGGTCAATGTAAAAACGATGATGACTTTGATGTAAAAACGCTTTTACATCAAAAACCAAGAAAATATGCGGGCCTTAGCTATCGAAACGTTTAAAAAATTTATGAAGCAAAAATTGTTTAATAAGAGTTACTAAAGACGAGTACATGATTGACAATAAACCCCTGAGAATAAGGTGATTGCTACTATGCTTATAGTAATGTCTCCATACTAATTGTATTAATTGCTGGGTTTCTTGCTGGTTCATCCCAGGACTGAGGTTTTCCCGAACCAGTGGAAAAAGTAAAAATATACTTTCAAAAGAATTATATATAGTCTATATTGAATAAAAATGATTCTATAATATTATATTCTATTCGATATGGCCAAACCGGGACCGAGGACCGTGGAATAGAGTCAAATCCGTAAGTTTATATGTCACTCTACCTGTCAGGCGTGACGATTGTAGCAAAGCTTAGCGTGTTGAGGGTGAATCTTTACACTTGCATTTTAATATACAAGCACAGGTACTGAACCTGTGCTTGTATATTAAAACTCTAACTATATTCTGTCCCTCGCATAACCCGATGGGACGGCAATCCGACATGACCGGAGAGAGATCAGGCGCAGGATCAATGGTTTTACGTGCTTTCCGAGGTTTGGTGGTGAAAACACCGCCATGTGTTATGTGTATCATTACATTCATTATATACATGTGTAATGTAAATAATGAATGTAATGATTAATTACGTCATACTTTTTCGTGGCGGTGGAGTGATGACTTGATAATGATCATAGGCAACTCCACTTTGACCTTCGAAGAAATAACTACTTTTCTGTCTTAAATCGAAGCGTGCCTAAATTCGAGACTAAAATATAATATATCCAAGATAAATGAATGAAAAGATGCCCTTAACACCAGGACACTTCTGGGTAGGTGAGCCTCTTGTATTGCCTCTTCTCTTGCCTCCTGATCTTAGATATGAGCAATATACGAGTACGATCAGTACATTAAGGAGATGGCAACTATGTCAACGCATGCTTCAATACCTCTGGAAACTATAGTCATAAGAGTATCTAATGCACATGATGCATAAGTACAAATGGACACATATAACTCCTGAACCAAAATTAGGACAAATAGGTTTGGTAAAGGAAGATGGGCTACCTCCTGTTAGGTGGCTTACGGGTAAAATCGTGGAAAAACACTGACTCAAAATTCACTCCGCACTTTTTTTATAGTTTAAATAAAAAAATTATTAGCAACTCGACCGCAACTGTACCTTTTAGAACCAAAATGTATTCTAGAAATTATAAATCACGGGCCACTGGTAGACCGGAGGGGAGTAGTCATAGCGTTTTTCCCCGATACAGAACAGTTGGCCTTTTATTTCGGGGAAAGGAGGGGGAATCGCGCACAAAAACAATCGTTCACACATAACAATTCAAAAATATACTAACCTTTTAACACACACATAGATAGCAAGACGGAAGTAAATAGCAATAAAGCGATTAAAAATTATAATAATGTCCTTCAAACCGAATTTCGGCAACGGCGGCTTGCCTCAACGGAGGTTAGCCAACGGCGCAGGACAGGACTATAGTGCCCAAGGGTATGCGCAAGCACAGGTGCACTCTCTATTCCCTCTCTCTAATAATCCGATGGGACGGTAAACCGACACGACCGGAGAGAGATGAGGCGCAGGACCAACGGCTTTACGTGCTTTCCGAGGCACGGGGGTGAGACACCGCCAACTTCCTGACTCCGGGCAGCTATTGACAATTTCTTGACAGAAAAGTCAATAATTGATTTTTTTGGCCCGACCCGGGATTTGAACCCAGGATCTCATGATCAGCAGTCGCACTACTACAACCGCTAGACCAACGAGGCAGTCTTTACATTAAAAGTTACTCATATATTAAACGGTAACGCTATCTTTTTGTGAATTTGACGTAACAGATCTCTTTTCGCAGCAAATAACTGATCAAATCGGCATTTTTGGAGGGTGTCGATTCAGCCGTGTAACTAAATTAAGTCTAGTGAGCAGTGCGGCTGCAACAAGTTTTATTGTACGCATAGGATCGCGTAGAATTTGACAGAGGGGAACGCCTTCGTATGGCTACTCCCCTTCGACCCACCGGTGGACCGTATTGTTCTATGCACCTGGGTGCGTTTGGCAGAAAAAAGCGCTAGCAAGCGCTTGTAAGCAAAATAGCGATCGTAAGCGGTAAGCGCTTTCAAATCGTAAGTAGCTATTTTCCTCTAGGAGGCGAAGTTAGTTTTAACCGGGGAACCTAACCTAATTTAAATATATGTTTGTAAAGTATTCAGATTAAAAACTTACCAATCATGAACTTTTAATAACATGTATGTTTATTCATGTCATTATATTACTTAAAACTAATATTGCACAAAACAACTTATAAACTCTACTTCAAAACAAACAAATTAAGTGTCAGCGCTACTGAAATTAGCGAACGTGTCCTGGCCGAAAACTGTTTTTCGCTTTTTTACAAGCGCTTGCTAGCGCTTTTTTCTGCCAATCGCACCCACTAATTACTCAATTTTTTGCAGGTCGCATGGTTTGTATCCAACTGCCACGCACGGAATCGGCGACTGCAATACGCGCGCCAGCTCGCCAAATACATATCCGTGGATATCTACGGTGCGTGCGGCTCGCGGCATTGTCCGCGCGCTGATCCCAACTGCCTCGAAATGCTGAATAACTACAAGTTCTACCTTGCCTTCGAAAACTCCAACTGTCGAGACTACATCACTGAGAAATTCTTCGTCAACGGATTACAGTGAGTTAAACTTACATTTTTTTTATAATTCAGCCAATTATGTAAACTTTTTATGTTATTCTTTTATTTCTGTGGGTATTTACCGCAATGTTTACTGCCTTACTTTTACGTATTTACATTTGTTTTAATAACCAACAAAGAGTATATATAATCACTACGCTTTGTATATATAGGTGTGGCCGATGAAGGAAAAGGGGAGATCTCCCGCCGGGCAAGGTTTTCTGGCCGGGGAGCGGCTCACACTCCGAGTGATAGTTCGGAGAAGTTCTATATATACTGTCTATGATTCGGAATGTTAATAGCACGATTTAGGTTTCGGTGTGTTTCGGTGTGCTAGTGGTGGCGCGACGACAGCGCCGCTACATCACCCCCCTGCTCAGACCGGAGGTCGATAGTGCAGCCTCGTTGCTGACGAATGTGCAAGTGCCAGGAGATTGCCTTGTAGTCTGCGGTGAGTCGAGAAGAAGGCAAGTAATCTGCGAGAGTGCCGTGAGGCAGAGGCGAGCAATAAGGCTCAGAGCCGTGCCGAACACTGTATAGCGCAGAGAGTAGCTTGAAGGAACAGGAAGCATTATTATTCCAGTGCTGCGATGAACCTTGTGAAGCTAGATGGCTTGCAGGATAAGAAGACTACAGACGATATCTGCTCGGGAGCGAATGGGTGGGGTATTCTATGACGATGCTGAAGTTTGAAGTTTCCGAAGGTTGTTTGGTTGCGTGTTCAGATCACGTTGGATGGTCACTACTGTGGCCGATGAAGGAAAAGGGGAGATCTCCCGCCGGGCAAGGTGTTCTGCCCGGGGAGCGGCTCACACTCCGAGTGATAGTTCGGAGAAGTTCTATATATATTGTCTATGATTCGGAATGTTAATAGCGCGATTTAGGTTTCGGTGTGTTTCGGTGTGCTAGTGGTGGCGCGACGACAGCGCCGCTACATAGGTACTGTGTGCTTTTTGGTAATGATATTAGAGTATCCAAAATAAAAACTAAAATACTGTAATTTTTTATTGATTCAAATTTATATTATGTATCTCTGTGATCTATTTCCTAATCATAATGATCAAACTTTCTATTAGTACTTATCTATGAATCAAAACACGGCCGGAATATAAAATCTACTACTCTTAACCGGCTTCAGACTGAAAAGTTTGGCGCGAGCATTGGTGCGTGTGCCAAGTTCGAACACAAATTTGCAGGAATGTAACAAAAACATCGTTGACGCACGATATCACGGCATGACAATAATCAATAACGCTGAAACAGCAGGTATTGCACGAAATAAGGTGCCATGCAAGATTTATTAAAGCATGTTTTTTCAGTTATAAATATGATGTTTAAATCAAACGTTAAATACGATTTATGGTTTCAATCACTTACAAGTAACAGTCTGTCACTAGCCAAAACAATTATAAAGTTTTCTCAACACAAAACTACAATACCTTGCTACTATGGATCAATAACAAAAATGGCTGTTGATGGCTGATGCCTCAATTAGGCTTTTCTTATTTTCCGTTATAAAATTACAAATTAATTTTTTTTCTCATGAAAGAAATGAGTACTTAAACTCATATTCACGCAATACTGTGGTTAAGTGAAAGAGACCTTTAGACAAGTTTTGTCAAAACTATAATATGGGCTCAATCGGTAAAGTTGTTTAGTGGTTATAAGATAACTGTGACTATGAAATCATCGTTTCTTATGAAATAAATTAACCCATGCAATCGATGCATCTTTGCCAAAGCAGTGGCACTTGATTGAATATTGATTTTGAAATTGAAATAAGAATTGATGACCTTCTTAAAGAAATTAGCTGGACGGGGCGCAACAAATTTTTCTAAGACATTTTATACTGCCTCTCAAATATTGAATTTACTTTCCGCTAAAAAATTATCGAAATTCTAGAAAAAGTAAGAGTCTGTAAGCGCAAGGTCTGGTGAGCACGGCGGGTGACGGAGAGCTTCCAATCCTAGCTCTTGGAACTTGGAGACCGTCCGTAGTGCAGTACGAGGTCGCGCAAGCAGCGGGGACGACGAGCGATTGACCAAGCTGGTTTGAGACGTGCGAGCTTCTCCATAATAATGTTCAGTTCTTTACAGTACACATTTGCAGTAATGCTCATCCTGTTTGGTAAGAAACTGTGATGAATCACACCGGCGTTAGACCACCACACAGTGACCATCACTTTTCTAGGGGTAATTTTTCGTTTAAGGTATTGTTTAGGTACTGAACCAGGATTCAACCAACTTGCTGATCGCTTACGATTGTCAAGTGGAACCCATTTCTTGACGTTGGTAAAAATGCGGTTCAAAACTCCTTCGTTTGTGGCACACAACGTTTGTTGAGAGGTGCAAAGCACGTCTCGACGCGCACTTCGCGCTGGCGATCATTGAGTTCGTCGGGCACCCATTTGTCAAAATTTTTGACCAATATTGTTTTGATACTAACGTCGGAAGCTTCTGCTAATTCTGCCATAGATTTAGTATCATCAGCTTCCACAATCACAAGGTGATTCGTCATTGTCGAGCAAGTTTTCAGACGACCAGGGGTTCATTTTTCAGGTCGAAATTTCTAGAAAGGAAACGGCCAAACCAATAACAGGTGGTGCTTTCGTTTGTAGTATTCGCTCCGTAATGTCCTGTCCGTAATGTCCATATTCCATGATTAATCGAATTTTTGCCGTATCCATGATGACGAAAAACATTCAAATGTGATGAAAACATAACGCTAATCATTAAACAAATAACTAAGTTTGAAAAATGAAATTCCATGTTTTTAAAATTTTGAAATGAGAATTCTTAGCCAAACAAAGATTATTTTAATTTTAAATGGCCAGTACTGCAGAAAGGTAATTTCATAAAGATAAATATTGACATATTCACACGTACGATAAGGTGATCCGAGAAAAATTAATGTATGTATAATAATTTTGCTTGCATTGTCTTGATATTTTTTAGTTAAAACATTTTATACGCTACTTCCTCACTTTTATAAATGTTAATTTGTGGTCAAATGATCATTGGTTTTAGTTGCACTATCGTATTATATTTTAAAGTAAATTAAATTTTATAATAAATTTAGTGTAATAGATAAAGCGATTAGTTTATTTGATGTGTCTGTTAATGTTGGAATGGCATTAGGAGTTTATTGTTAAAGATAATAATAGTATTAGAGCGAATATTCAACTTGCTCTTTTGTTTACGCAATTAATCTTTATCAGATATACAGTGTAAAGCCCCATTTACATTCAGCCACTGCCACTGCTCCTCGCGCTGCCGGCAATACTTCCCTAAATACTGCCGTAGCAGGATCGCGGGAAGTGTGTATTCACACTCTGCCCTACCACTCACATCGCTTTCGGCTTTCGACTATGGCGGACGTCGAAATAATTACAGCGTCCGCGCTGTGTCTTCTTGCAATACAAAATTATGTTAATAATTTAAAAAGATATCAAGTTCAAAAGAAGATAGATAGATAGATAGAAAATTTATTTGCTTAAAAACATGGTACATAAGATGATCAATGACGTGGAACTGACATGTTTTGCCATAATTGGCATGGAAAAATGATATGAAATACAGCTAATTACACAAACCCGATGTTGCTTAAAAGTTAGGTACACACATTCTTTTTGAATTCAAATATTATGTACAATTAAATACTTATACAGATCCACTCTATTTGAATTCTTATACAGTAAATTGTTCATAAATTATTAATTGAATTATTATATTATTGTTACATAAATAATATTAAATATTATATGAGATTAGTTAAGCTATTATTATTTTATTAATTACACTTCAGTATAAACTAATTCGTAATTTTAATTACAATAAAATTATAATTTAAAAATCTCAGGCTATTATGCAAATATTACCTTTTTAACTTATTTTACATTTTAATTAATAAATAATCAATATGAGTTACTAATCGTTTTTAGAAATAAAATGTCAATGTTCATTAATTCCTTAAACTAAATTTTATATTAATATAATAAATTTGACGAATTTATAATTAATTATGTACATAGGTACTATGTTAACTCAAAAAAGAAAATTCGTATTCGTAGAAGATGATGAATTGTGGTTTTTATCGTTGAAATCCCATATAGTTTTTTCTGATTCCAGCAGTTCTAAAAACTTTATTGTATTTTCATTAATCCACTCGAAAGGCATTTTGGTAGATCGTATTTATTTAATAACAGGACGGCACGCACGTCCGTTCATCCAGGCGCTTGTCGCGAAGTGAGCGATGGAGCTGAATGTGAACACACACTGCCGCTCGCGCTGCCCGTCCTTTGACTTCCGCACGAAAAACCGACATTTCGGGCAGTGTCAGCGGCAGCGGCAGTGTCAGCGCGAGTAGCCTGTTTACATACTGCCCTGCTCACTGCCCTGCTCACTTCCCTGCCCAAACGGGCTGAATGTAAATGGGGCATAACGCATCACATATTCAACGTAAACCGATTATAATTCGACCATACCGTATTACATGCCGGTCGTAAAAACATACGTAATAACAACATGGTAACATGAATATTAATTAAGTGTGCAAACCGATAGCAAGACTGCGAAACCGAGTGAATGAAACACGGGAAAAACCTATCCGAACCGTGCTTTTAGATATCGTAATTATGATTATACATTCTTTTCAAAGAATGAACAAAAATTACTCCACACAAAATAAAATTAAACGTCAAAATTTACATGACAACACATACAACGTAAACAGAGCAGAAACTAAGCTTCGTACAACCGTGCTGAATATTTACACTGCTACGAGTACAAACATCCGGAGTCTGGTAGCATGACCTCTAGCCGCTCATCGCGTACGTACCGTGATTGGAAAAATTCACTTTAGGCCCGCCACATACATGCAGAATTTCGTTTCGGAATTCCGATTCGGAATTCCGAACTCAGTAAGTCCATATAAAAGCAATGACCCGTCACACACCTACGGTAGATTTCGGTTCGAAATTTTGCGGTCAAAACGGGATTCTGTATGTATGAGTGTGGCCGAACCGTTCGTTCCGTTTCAGAATTCCGAAACGATATCTCGAAATGGAATTTCGTGTATATGTCACACTTATCACTGACACAGGCTCCGACAGTGGTCAAACGCAGGATCGGTACGACGGACGACTTATTTCTTTTCGCTCCTCGTTTATTAATTTAGAAAGTTTTTAATATAAAATGTGTAAATATGGTCATTTACTTATACTGTGTGTATGAACGAATGCAAGTTTGCAAATTTGATATTCCATGTTCACGGATACTACGAATAATAGTACTTATAATGCATTTACTTACATGCACACCGTTAAATTACTAAATAATATAATATTTGACGTTATGTAAATCACTTGTCACACCAATCTATTTTCGAATTCGAAAAGAATGACGTCATAATTTTTGCATTTATCGGCTGAACGCCCTCCCTGTCTGCCGAGAATGGGGATGGGGATTTCTGGTTTTAATATCTGTACATATAGGACATTAAATACAAGAAAAAGATTTTTCAATTGTTTTTCTGTCCACCATAATGAGTAAATCTAACAAAGAAATTTTATACATTCTGAAGTTTTATTACAAAAAAGGGTAAAATGGGACCCAAGCCGCGAAAATGGACCTAATGCAGTGTCAGTAAGAGTAGCACAAACTTGGTTAGAGCGTATTCAGTCCAGGGATTATATCAAAGATGCAGCTTGCTCTGGTCGCCCTCATACGTATAAAATCAATGCCATTTTTTTTCAAATTATAACAAGATCGGCACATTAGTATTTACGACATAGCCGAGGAATTGAAGATTAACCACAAAACAGTTTTGATCCATTTGGAAAAGTCTGGCTATACAAAAAAAGCTCGATATTTGGGTACCACACGAGCTCACTGAAAGAAACCTAATGAATCGTGTACTCATTTGGGATTCTCTATTAAAACGTAATGAAACCGAACCATTTTTGAAAAGATAGATCACTGGTGATGAAAAGTGGATCACCTATGACAAGAACCTGCGAAAGCTAGGTCGGGAAGTATTAATGCATCCACCATAATATAGTCCGCACCCTCAGATTTTCACCGGTTTCAGTCTCTTCAGAATTCTTTGAGCAGTGTTAGGTCACAGTAATTTTACATCAAGAGAGGACTGTCAAAACTACTTGTTGCATTTTTATATCAAAAATTGCCAATATTTCTACAGTAACGGGATTGTCACTACCTACAAGATGGCAACAAGTTATCGGCATAGATTACCGTGTATATACTAGAGAGTTATCGGATAAATAATTAAACTTGAAAAATGTCTTGAGTTTGAATATAAAATACGAAGAAACTTTTTCTCCGACATTTTATTTATACTATTGTTTTTTAATTACAGACACAACGTACTACCGATAGTAATGGGCGCCCGTCCATCGGAGTATGCAGCGGTGGCCCCTCACAACTCTTACGTGCACGTAGAGGAGTTTGCTGGTGCCGAGGAATTAGCGGCTTATCTACACCGCCTGGACGAAGATGACAACCTATATAACTCATATTTTAAATGGAAGGTAAAAGGAACACAACAACGTTTTCGCGGGAAAATGAACACAACAACGTTTCTCTTTCTAAGCGGGTGGATCCGCAGGCTGAAGCTGTCTCTTAAAATTATTCATTTATACATTAATTTAATTCATAAATAATGATGTCACGTCTTTCACGCGGATGTGTAGACAGAAACTATAAACTTCCATTTGGGCACGGTTCTGGCACAACTCTCTCGCTTCTTTCACATACATGTTATTCAGTAAAGGATATTCTTAGTTGTGTCCATCTTCAGATCATCAATTTGATAGATAAACTTCCATCCAGGCTGTCTCGTGCCGACACTACCACTCACTTCTCTTTTTTCCAAATTAGTGGTAAAATAAAAAATGACTTTCAATAAGAATTACGTGTTATCTATATTGAATAAAAATTAATCTATTCTATTTGCCTTTCGTTGAGATTCTCATCTAACTGGGCAGACAAAAGTGAATGCTTTATATCAGCAATTACAGGAAAGAATGCGGTAGCTACTAGCTACACAGACAAATTCCTACTTCTTCGTTAGCTTACAAACATTGATTACCAGGTATTTCTGGCATGTTTTTTATATAGGAAGGGTGACAAACGAGCACACAGTCCACCTGATGGTAAGTGGTTGCTGTGGCCCATAGACATCTACATCTATCCTCGATTATGAATCAAGATGCAAATGCGTTGTCACCCGTGACGACTAAGATAAAATGCCTCCTTTCCAGTAAAAAGGGTCTCCGGTTCTCCACACTCACCAAACGAAACACAGTAGCATTAAGCTGCTATTTTACGCTGGTATTCTGTGAGAGCGTGATCCTCCCCGGTCGTGCCGACCCATTCGTGTTACAACTATACCACTAATATATAGATAGATAGATCAAAGTGATAGGATTCCTTTGTCTGTCTAGGCTTGGGTAGGTAACACTCTCTTACTTATTTCTGCTGCAAAATTACAGAGTTTTGTTACTAATTACGAGCACTAAGATATTCCATTTTTGTGTTCAGAGGTTACAGTGCATCTTTTAGTCTGGTATAAGGCACTTCTATTTAAAAAAAAATAGATATTTTATATCGAAAAAAAATATGAAATAATTTTTTTAACATATTTATTTTAAACATTTTTTACGCATGCCACAAAAGGCAAAACAAATATTGTCTCCATCCGTCTGTACCCATGTTTTAGCGAAATAAATGATTTGATTTGATTTAAATTTCAAACAAGTAATGATCCAGACTTCCCATCTAGTTTGTCGACCCATCTTGATATTCTATATTCTTTTATCAGATTATGATAATCTTTTATGATATCTTTTATCAGATATATCAATAATTGACACGGGAACATCTGTCTGTGACAGGGCACCGGCGAGTTTATAAACACGTACTTCTTCTGTCGCGTGTGCGCGATGGTGCACGCAAACGCAAGGCGGCAGCGCAGCGCGCACTACGCGGACGTGCAAGCCTGGTGGCGCGAGGCAGCCTGCACGCGAAACGAATGGCGCGCCGCTGGACGCGACTAATAACACAAAGTCACCACTCCACGCTCTCCTCAATAAGCACACGTGTAGGGCTGTCTACTGGCGTGAATCGGCGTGCACACGAACCGAATGGCGCGTCGCTGAACGCGACTAATCGCTCAAAGTCACCACTCCACGCTCTCCTTACTAAGAACACGTGTAGGCCTGCCTACTGGCGTAAAGCGGCCCGCACACTAACCAACTGTCGCGCTACCGAACTCGACTAATCGCACAAAGCAGCACAAAGTCACCGCTTTACGCTCTTTTTAAGCGCACGTGTAGTCTGTATGCTGACGCCTAATGACCCCACGCGGCCTCTCTATATTCCCTTGATTTGATCATGAACTGAGAAATTATATTCTCAACTCGCTGAATATTTTCTTTAAATAATGACGTTTACGTTTATGTTTACGATTATGCTAACACTAGACACTGTGTAAAACTAGTTTTACGGGTTGCATCGCGTTTAATTTGACTTCTTTTTTTAACTCCCGAGTGCTTTGCAACCGCCATAGAGCGCCAGAAATAAACGCGATAAACCGTCAAAGTAGTTCATTTCATATTTTGTTTTAAATAAAATTTGCCATGCGGGTTAACTTTAAATAGGACTTTCATGCCACCGCCTTATCTAACATTGATTAAAATAACAAATATGTGAATAATTTATCAAAAAAATTTATTAAAAATATTTTTTGATGTTATTTAAGAATCTTTATTTTAATTTAAATTATTAATGAATAATTCTTTTCGTACATATTACTTCATTAAAAAATTAAACCAATCCACCACGCAGTCAACGTGCGTAGAAAGTATGGTTGAGTTCATTACGAGTTATAGTTTCTCGACGACTAAAAATGTGTATTATATATATATATATATATATATATATATATATATATATATATATATATAATACTAACAACCTCATACCTAATAACAAAGTTATAAATTTTGTATTGCATTTTGCCTGACTGCCAAAAAACAACAGGAAGTATAGATGTCAACAAACTCTTATTCTATATCATCTTATTGGCTCCGCTGAGCACGCGTAATTTATTATTTTTTTTAAAAATACGCAATTTATTTAAACTTACTCCCCAAGCCCTAGTCTCCCAAGTCGCCCGCCTTATAATGGAATCAGTCGGTGAGTGGAAGTGAAATATTTTTAAAAATACCATGAACACCACTAGCTAAATCAAGAAATTTGTTTTCAATCATATTTACGGATAACTATCTAACCATGGTGTTAATGTTTATTTATAAATTAAATGGTATTGTTGTAATTTAAATGCTTGATGTTGCCTATAAGAGCATAACTCCAAACGTTATAAATGTCGAATATAATGTACGAGTTATGTGCTACAGTGCAGTAAGAATACACTTTACCCTAGTCAAAAAGAAACAAAAATTTAAAAACAAATAAATAAAGGCAAAATCCGTTGTAAATGTATAGAATACAGAGCATGTTGATATCTCCCAGAAATTTTAATAAAATTAGATAAGATATTAAAATAATAATTGATAAGCATAGAGTTTATTTTGGAATATAATGGCCAATTTGAATCTTATCATGATCTCTCCGTAAATTTTTGCAATCTGTGACGACTTTGTGAATTAAGGAATACTTCCACGATAACATTCCTCAATTAACGTAGGTATTAATTACTATGATTATGTCTAAAGGGCCTGCGCTCATAGACGGCGCGGCACGGCACAACGTGACCTTTTTCATATTCATATCAATTCATACCAAGATCATTAATCTTAGCGCTGATATTCCTTTATTTCAACACGAATAATCCGAAATATCTCGCGTGACACCGCGGCATGCTGCTGAACGTCACGGCATTCCATGGGATGCCGCGGCACGGCGCTGAATCACGTAAAACTCATAGGCTACTTGATGTTGTTAAAGGAATATGAGTTCTGAGTAATAAAAACAAGGTTGTACTTTAAAACAGCACAGTGCTAAATTGAGTTAGCGCCCGGACGCGACTGCTTTTGTCACGACGCGGATTGCCACAGAATACTTTGGCATGCCGCGAGATGCCACGGGATCCTTCGGCATACCGAAATGTGTGCTTTGCCACGCCGTGCCGTCTGTGAGCGCAGGACTTAATGAATATTTGTTATTCACGTCCATTGAATTATTGAATGTTCATGAAAAGTTAAGTGAATAAAAGTAGTTAATTTATTTAGATTAGCTATTTTCATCATTGTTATAATATATTTTGATGTGTGTTGGACTATGAGCATATAGAACGTCATCAGTGAACATCTTAATTGAGTCACATACTATGCAGATACGATAAGATATCTGGATCTGAGCGCATACCTTTCAATGTAATTCTCTATGAAATTCAATGAACTAACACACAGCGCGGATAATTTACATGTTATCGTTAAGTATTTTCAAGCACCGACCTGTATCAAAAGATGTTGTCAATATTATCTTATACAAATATATCTACAGATACAAATATAGCTTTACCTGCAGATAAATACAGAATGGTCACTGGAAGAATGTGATTAAATTCGCCTCGATCCTTTTTAAGCTTTATATGATATTCTACCTAATCCTTCGCCTTTTAGTAAATGCTAATGCAACACGTGCATTAAAATCAAAATCTGAATCATATTCTGACGAGCTGTCCAGCAAATTTAGAAGCAATGGGTGCGTTTGGCAGAAAAAAGCGCTAGCAATCGCTTGTAAGCAAAATGGCGATCGTAAGCGGTAACCGCTGTCAAATCGTAAGTAGCTATTTTCCTCTAGGACACGAAGTCAGTTTTAACCGGGGAACTTAACCTAATTTGAATATATATTTGTAAAGTATTCATATTAAAAACTTACCAATCATGAATTTTTAATAACATCTATATGTCTATTCATGTCATTATATTACTTAAAACTAATATTGCACAAAAAAAAACTTATAAACTTTACTTCAAAACAAACAAATGAAATAAGCAAAATGGCGGATTGTGTCAGCGCTACTGAAGTAGCAATCTTGTCCTGGCCGAAAACTATTTCAGCGCTTGTAAGCGCTTGCTAGCGCTTTTTTCTGCCAAACGCACCCAATATACGCCAACTCATAGTAGATAACACTCTGTATAAATAATCCCCTCCAAAAAAAACGTCTGGTAAGTTTGAAGGATTTCAAGTATAATTTTGAATATTATCATATCTGCGTAGTGTGTGATACTTTCAGATAGTTAAGTTTTACACGCAGATAAACTATTATCGTATCTGCGTAGTGCGTAGTCTGTGATTGACTTTAGTAAGCTGAGAATCAGGTGAACTGCCTGAACGTTGTCCAAATAAAGGGACAATGAAAATAATATTATATATTTCACTATATAGAAAATTTCGTGTTATCTATTATTTCTACGTTTCTTATTATCTGTTAGATGTTTACTTTTAGTATGCAATTTTTATAGTTTTTTTTTTTTTGAAGATTTTTCCTTTAAATAAGTTTTCATACATTATTGTTGGCTGACGGTTTGTTATTAAAGTTATAGCAGATCTGGTTATATTCTACATCATTTCTCAGAAATATGAGCTGATTAAAATGTAGCTAGGTACTTTTTACTTAACCTGAGATGACCTGGTAACGTACGCAGATGTTACGCATGTATGCATCCGTAATGAAAGATCGTATCCACTTAAAAGCTAGGAATGATTAATGAAATACTTGGGTACATACATCTATTAAAAACTATCAATAATTCACACAGAAAGCACATAATGCAACCGTGTGTTTTGACCTTTTTCAAATGGTATTAGTTTATGTATTTTCGATGAAGTATATTTTTATTGTTATCTTATTTGATAAAATATAGTAATTATATTTAATTTACATTATTATTTCTACGTTAATAGTTGATAAAATAGTAATTTTACTATCTGATGTGTAGCTCAAAAATGTCTAGTCATGGCTTTAATACGTGAGCACAAAAAACTTAATATCTTTTAAGTACTATTATCCATCACATAAATTGTAATAGACTTAACAACTGAAATATTTTTTACTGACCACTAATCATTATAACCTTTCTACATAATTTTAAACAAATATTCTTTTTTGTAATCTTGTTCGAGTTTACTTTAAATATACCTACATCAATACACAACACTTATCATAAGCGTTTAAACTAAATAAGTTAGTTATTTTGTTTAGATATATAAATAATTTTAAAATTATTCCTGTTTTATTGTCCTATGTAATAATATACACACAAGCACAAAATACTGTGAAAACAGTAAAATTAATCACACACGCGTACGTTTTTTTACTGCTAAATATTATGGAATTGTAAATAAGTATGTTTTGGTATGTACAGAATACTTAGGTATACTTTTATGACTTTTTTATTGTTATTGTAGTACTAAATTGGAAAAACACATTTTTTAATTTTATTATTTAAATAAGCGTTTTTAGGTTTTTATTATTCTTATTTATAGATACCTAAGCATGAAGAAATGGACTGAACATTTGTCAAACTGTTTAGAGAGCACTCTCTTAAAAGAAACAAAGCGACTATGTGACTAATAATATTTGTTTCTTAATATTGGAGCTAGGCAAGTCCATGATGTGCCTATTATAGTAACAATATTTCTAGAGAAAATTAATCGTCTCTCGGACACTTCCTTATTTATGCAACATGGCATAAGTTTTCAGTTCGTCCTCTAAGCCTATCAATTAGTTTTTGAAGTGCTGTTCAAATAATTACCTCGTCATTTTATCATAATAATTACAGCCTATCAAAGTCCACTGCTGAGAACATGCCTCTCCAGTAGATTGCCTCATAGGGGTATATTTATCCAATATATTACGTAAATATAGATACCTAATGATTTTCTAATATTTTTAATTATGAAGGTGAAGACACTAAAAGGATATGTATATCTAGTTGTTTTATTTTATTTACAATTGTTACTTTAGTTTCGTATCTATTGCACAAAAACATAATGTCTTGTGAGCCTTTTCCAATTTATATGATAAATGTAACTAGAAAGTAAAACTGTTGCGTATTGACACACGTAACAGTCGTAACACATTGTGACTGTAGGAAGCTTCTACATTGTTAGATATCAAATATTTATTTTATAACTTATTTCATTGCTATGAAAAGCAGGACCTTTATAAAATAAAATATCAAGCCGAAATTACATTTAAGAATATTGTATCGTCGCCAGAACGTTGTCGCAGGTCCTTTCCGTTATTATCTCGTAAGTCATACTTAAATTGCTTTCAGAACGACAATTTAAAAATCGCGTAGCGCTCGATTTAACCTTGAATTTTTTTCACAATACTTTCGCAAATATAAACTTTTTGATGCAGTTCCGAATCAATCAACAATTATTATCTTCTGTGTAGTTTCTTTTTAGGACAAACATGATAATTTTAATGATCACGTTAATAAAGGCCGCTACTAATGCAAATTGCAACTTTCAACCGAGCGCTGTAATTTTTTTCTCAACTGAAGAAACGCAAAAATAACTTTTGCCTGTCACACAGTTACATATAACTTGGCTTGTCACTCGAAAGCGTTTTCCGTAAAAGGTATTCATAAACGTAGTATCGGCTTATAGTATACCCAAGTAAATATAAAATCTACTTACATCTAACAAATAATCTGTGATCATGAAATTAACAAGGCTTTTGGAAAAAAGCATTCCTTAATGTTAACTAGATAATTGGTACCAGTACAAACTGGTAAAATTGTGTGCCTGAGTAAATTAAAGCACCATTAATGTTGCAATTATAATTTGTTATAAATGTTTATATAAGTATGAGTACTTATGTTTAAATGATAATTGTATCAATACTTACCTACCTACTGTTATGTTACGTTAGTATTATTATTTATTTTGTGGTTAAATTACGAAATACCTTTTGTCACCACACATAAATAGGATTAGTTAAAGCACATATGCTTGTGATACCTCATGAAGATAATAACAGATTATTATGGGATATTTAAGAAAAAAAAAGAGTCCATTCTAATCGTGACATCCGCAAGAAATACAAGATTCTTGATTTCAATATTTAAGTAAAAACGAATAGATTGCTGTTTAAAAATACGTCTTTTATTTAATATCCTGTGTATGTTATCAAAGCTTCCTTATCATTTCCATTACTAAACACGGATCACCCTTTCACAATGACCCTTTGTTTTTCTTTAATAATGGACTCGTGCGGTTGAAAATTTTGCCATAACAACATGCAGAAGTTATATGCTGCAAAAATAGAGAATACAATAAGTCCTTACTAAGGTAAATTTCAAAGTGCTTTAATAATTACAAAAATCAATAAATTCGTTACATCCTAGTACAGCATCAAGGCTAAAATATCACATCATGAAAACTACTACATGACGCTTTAAAGATGTGGCGGCGTCTTACGTATTCTCTGAGAATATCATTGTTGCCCATATTGATATTTCAACATACCACGGGTTTTGGAAGTACCAGCTTCCAAAATGGATTGCCATGTAGGCTGGTCATCGAAAAGGGGACAAATTTCCTAAAAGCGCGTCGGAGCCGTACGAATGTTCGCTTCTTTTACAACACCACCATTGCCTCAAAAAATCTGCTCAAAACGCCCCAGAAATCATTTCAGCGGTGGTAGCTAGATTATCTTCTTTGATAACCAAGGGTGTCCGATATTCAATTTGTTGAATTTCGTTGCCACTTACCTTTAGTTTGTAATTCTGAGACGCACATACTTTTTTTATTTATTTTATTTTATTTATTTATTTAATATATTATTACATTCATTATTTACACATTACTTTACGGTACAATCATAAGTTTATAGAAACTTTACCGTGTACCGGTATCACCAACAATAACAAATATGAGGGTGTAGTAAGAAAAAAGAAATACACTTAGTATTTATTAGTTAATTGCGTAACCTTCTATTGCACAATGCACCGCGCATGGGTCGTATATTTTATACAGGGCGCTTGTTTTAGGGCGTTATCGTAGTATTTATTATTAAAAACATATTATGTATAATTTAAATTATTAGTAATGCATTCCATAAAGTAATTTTTTAATTTTAATTTAATAATTTTTTTGATTTAGTTCTGATTTTACTGATACTGGTAGCTGGTTAATTAGGTTAGGAATCATATATTCTAAGGTACGTTTACCATATAAATTGTTGTATTTAGGTAAGGCTAGTTTAGGTTTTCCTGAGTTGCGAGTTTTAGAGTATTCACATGTATGTGCAATTTTTAACTGTTCATGGAAAAATTCTTCTATAAGAAGGGTAAACTTTACCTTTTCGTGTATAGGTATAATTTTGCAATGACTAAAAAGGTTGTGGTAATCTGATTCTTTATACTGGTTTTTAATACTATCCGGGACTATAGTTTTTAAAATACGTAATTGTAGTAGATAAATACGTTCTAAATGTGATCTGTACGTTCTACCATAGCTAGACAAACCGTATGCTACTTTTGACTCTACCAGTGATTAATATAGCTGTATAAGTATTTTATACGGAATTTTATACTTAATTATAGAAAATTTTGCAAGCATACCACGAAGTTTATCACATACATGCTCAATATGCTCTTTCCAATTGAGGCGACTATCTATCACGAGTCCTAAGTAGGTCTGTGATTCTACCAGGTCTATGGATTCGCAGTTACATTTCGTTTGGACCTGTCGTCTGTGAAGGCATTGGTGGTCATGCGCAATAAGCCTAGGTATAACCTTACTCCTATTTTGACTAGAGCTAATGTACATTAACTTAATCTTCACAGCATTTAAGACTAATCCTTTATCATGTGACCACTTCATAAGTATATTAAAATCGTTTTGTAGGAGGTTGAGAGTGTCGTTTATATTGCTCCCAGCCGCAAACAAGCAAGTATCATCAGCATACTGGTAAATTTCACATCGCCTGATAATATTTGCCAGACTATTTACATAGGTAATGTAGTGTAAAGGTCCTATTACGGAGCCTTGTGCAGTGCCTACAGATACATTTACTATGTTGCTCATTGAATCACCCACTTTAACCACACGTTTTCTATCGGTGAGGTAATCTTTACACCACGACAGCAGTGGTCCTCTAATACCATTATCGTTCAGACTATCTAATAGTTGCTCATGACGAAGTGTGTCGAAAGCCTTACTGTAGTCAATAAACACTACCAATATGTGTTTTTTCTCATCTAGATGCTTGTAGATGCTGTTTGTGAACGCCGTTAAAAACTGAGTGGTATTTTTATGAGGCTTAAAGCCAAACTGTTTATTAGTCAGTATATTATTTTTATCATAGAAGTTATAAATCTGTCTACTAACATATTTCTCAGCTATTTTGTTAATGGTAGGTAATATAGTGATCGGCCTGTAGTTATTGTAGTCAGACTTATTACCCTTTTTATGTATCGGTCTAACAATACCCGTTTTTAGTACTTGGGGAGACTTGCCGTTCCTAATACTTGCGTTTATAAGATTTGTAATAGCTACTTTGACCACTGAGCATATTTTTTTAATATCTATGGCTCGTATACCATCAATACCAGGAGCTTTATTATGGTTTAGAGACTTAATGATATTTTCCACTGCAGTCGTGTCTGCAGGTATATACCTCATAGATACATTGGCGTTTTCACGATAGATTGACTTATCCAGTAGAGGTGTTATGCATTTTGGTATGATTTGTTGCAAATTTTCATCAAAAGTCGTAGCAAACGTGCATGCGATGTTTTTAGCTGTATTCCTGCCATTGCTGAAGGCTTTCAGTAATAAATTATCAATCGACTGTTTTATTCTGCCGGTCAATCTATTTAATATTTGCCAAAGATATCGTGGATTATTTTTATTATTATTTATTTCTAATTTTAGCCATTCATTTTTGCTTTTTTGAATTAATGAGTTTGCATAGTTTCTTGCTTTGTTGTAGGTTTGTTTTAAAATCTTATTTTGGCTGTCCTTAGTCCATTTATTAAATAATTTATCTCTCTACTCACATGCTTTTAAGGTTTTTTTTATTTTAAAGTTGTCATTTATAACATTATAAATTTGTATCGGACAGGTCATGGTATTCGTTTTTGCTATTCGATTTCACTTAATGATTTCATTAATTATTATTAATACAAGTCTTGATTTTGGAAACGCGCTGTATACGCGACCCAACACAGGCAAACACTATCGCGCGGTGGTCCGCCAGTGTCGTACCGATAGCAGCTGTGAAAAGGTCTTGTGTATGGGATCTCGCGTTAATATGATCTATACAAGATTTACTTAACTTACCACCCGATATTTCTATTCGTGTGTTAGCGGTAATCCCATGTACAAGACCCAAGCTGTACATTAAGTTAATATATTTATGTTTTACAGGACTATCGGAATTCAGGTCAATATTTATGTCGCCTATTACATACAACTCTTTATTACAACAGTATTTTTTGTAAAGTGTTTTCAAGCTCAATAAGAAATAAGTGTTTACTGTTTTTAGGAGGACGGTACACGGCACATAGGTCCGCAGAATAGCCCGAGTCGGAAATGATAGTGCATATAATACTCTCAAAGTGTTCTGTTTTGATGTTTTTAGTGTTAAAATTATGTTTATTATTTACGTAAATTACAATACCACCACCCCTTCGGGCTTTTCGCAGACTAGTTAACATTTGGTATCCTGTAATTTGAAAAAGACAACTAATAGACTCCGTAATATTAGCCTCAGTTACCACAACGACATCTATACACTGGTTGGAAGTTATAATAGTTTGCTCTAAACAGGCAAAGTTTTTTATCATAGACCGTATGTTGATATGCATGCATAACAAGGTAATACCATGATTTTTGGGTAGAAATTTAAGAAAATTGTTGATATTTGTACAATCTAAACATTCAAATATTTCATCACTTAATGTTTCCATTCAAAAAAAAATAAAAAAAATATATAAAAGTACTTCTAAAATCAATAATAAAAATAATATATACCTTATTATTAAACTACTAATTCTGTTTGGCTAATATGTGCACATCATTTAGAGTTCTTAGATAGTGTATTTTACTTATATCATCCTTACGTGCTTTTACGGACCCTTTTTTAAACCAGACGTACTTGTAGTTAAGCTTCGTTTTTAATTCCTGTTTCGCTAGCCATAGTATTTGTTTATTTAGTCGAGTCATAGTTTCCCTGATATACACGATGGCATTATTGTTTTGTTCTTGTGGATGGATATCTGCAACGGTCACTGCTGTTGATCTTGCTGCTGCCAGCCACTTTTCCTGCATACTCTCCTCTTTAAGTTCCACTAGTAAGTTACCATTTTGCTCTCCTCTCCCTCGCAGCCTAAGTGATTTCTTGATACCGGTTTTGGGTAAGTTTAACTTCATAGCCAAATTTTCGACTAGGTTTTCCACATTCTCATTTTTATGCCAGGGTACATTTGCAACTTCTATCTGCTTTGAGAGTTTTTCTTCGTTCCAGCGCTTGAATTTGTTGTTCTAAGACGCCCACCCTGGTTTCCAAGTTGTTATTTTTGTTACTTAGTTCAATGTTCTTTTTTTCTAAATTTTTGATTGTTTGTTTGAATATTTCGATACATCCCATTACTTCATCAAGTTTGGCACTATGAAACTGTAGGGAGTCGTTTACTTGCCTCATTTCATTTCTTATGGTTTTTTCTACTTCCCTTGAGATGTCCTTTAGTAGTTTCGCAGAGTCAAGTTGAGCTAGATTTTCAGCATCCTCTTCATCTTCGTCCTCTGGTACAAATATTGAAGATTTACGCTTCGATGACTCCTGCACACATTCCAGGCATGTCCATCCCAATCCAGGAGATGCTGCTTTAAGAGCATTGAGCTGCTTGTTGGTTAATCCAGTGCATTTTGTGCTGTACTAAATGCTCACATTTGTTGCATTCCACTCCTGGGGAACTTTTGATAATAGATTTATTACAGTTGTCGCATTTGGTAGACATAGTAGGTAGTTTCGAAAAAATTATTTAGTTAAACAATAGAAGCTCACGCGGTTATCGATAGGTGCAATGCACACGACGTTTCGGCGGTGAATAAAATTAGTCAAACTAAAGCAGAAGTGCTGGCTTAGTTACTCCACTCGCTGGTAATGGGTTAGTGGATGATCAAATTTATCTCTTATATCAGTTAATAAAGGTGTTCCGAGTGAGCGACCACTAAGTAAATGAGGAGAAGTCAGAGGATGAAGATCGCGTGAGTCGGAGAAAAGAAGGCTCAATTGACGGCTTCCAACTACGTTAATAGTTACTTATTTCTTCAAACGCCAAATGCTCGTATGCGAAGTATATGATAATTACCGTTACAGCATATTAAAGTCCACTGCTGAACATAGGTCACCCCATTAGATTACCCCCATAGGGAGGATATTTGGCATATTAGTCAGGCACTTGACAAGCGAGTTGGCAACCGAAGTTTTTATTTTAGTTGTTATTAGGATAATCTTCTTCCTACCGGACTGCCGCAAGGTGTACTCGCTTGTAAAACTTAAGTCAGTTATGTTTTCAAATTTAAATAATTAAATCAGTGTTGATAAATCGAGAAAAAAATAGGAGTGAAGAAAGCAGTGATGATGTCCAAAACTGTGAGTTTTGGACATCATCAAACCTCCTCATATTCTGATTGCCTAGTACGCGTCCCCCTTCTGCGGACCTACTTCATGTCGTCATCAACCTACTTGCGTATGCGCTTGGCCTATCTGCATACACACGTTTCGGCCATTTTTGCGTTTTGGGCCAACCCACTCAAACAAGACTCCAGTCCTTGCTTGCTATAGGACACTGCTGCCGCACTCTTTTTGCGCCATTTTGCAACTACGTCTTGAAGAATACAACTAACTCCTATTCACTTATAGTCTCCTAATCTTGAGCAAATGGATATCATGAACAATTCGTTATCAGATACAGAAGTCGAAATTGCACATCAAACAACCCTACCAAACTTTTTAACTGCTCGGGAAAAAAAGAAGAAGAGATGAAGATCACTTCGGAACTGGCTAATTTAAAAGAAAAATGAAAAACATGTTTTCATCGTTTATGTACTCTCAAAATCTAGAATTTAAAAAAAATGCAAGCATTCTCAAAGAAATCCAAAAAAAAATTCTTCGGCGAAGGGAAAACAACTTATTGAAATGATTTTAAGTCTATGCAACACTATCGGCAGCCAAATGGTAAGTTCAAACATTAAGGAAGTGTATAGAGTATGTGGAAAAAGAGAAGATATTTAGAACACTCCTATCATTGTGAAAACATCTTCTACAATGCAAAAATAAAGATTTTTTGAAAAAAATGTAAGGAGTCAACAAAAAAAAACAAATCAAAACTCAGTGCTCCTCATTTAGAACTTAAGTCTTCAGGCGTGAAAAATAACCCCATCTTTATATCCGAGCGGTTAACAGCTAAGGCTGCCCGACTCTATTTTCTGGCACGCGACCTTAGCAAGGCACACTCATATAAATTTTGTTGTACATCTTACGGGAATAAAAGAATTTATTTAAGAAAAGACGATAACTCCAAAATTATACTAACTAAAAATGAATCGCAAATCCAGCAGCTGAAGGCAAGCACCGACTAAAAACGTACGTACGTACATCGCTATTGTACATATATAAAAACTTATCTTTTAATTATTTTAAAAATACACATCGTGGTAATCACTACGCAAAATTACCCTCTAACACAGAATAAATAATAGTACTACGTACAACGCGGCTTCCCCCCGCACTTCCCTTAGCTAGCCCGGCAATCGTCAGTATGGTTAGCATCTCTGTTACCGATACGCGCGTCGATATTTTGACTAGTTTTCTGTTGCTATTGTTGTTATTGGATATTTTGTTACGTTTTCGTTATTGTTTAAGTTTGGACTGTTTTTGTTAATTTTGGACTATTTTTGTTACGTTTTATTTTATGGGGAAAACTATACACAGTGAAGGGAGAAATCTTGTGTTGAAAGTGCTGCAGTTTTTCGAGAATGAGAAGAAAAATAGACGCTTTTGCATACCTGTAGATCAGGTTGATAAACGAACCTGTGCAGCAACTGGAATATCAAGAAGTGCTCTTACTCCTACAAAAAGGGAGGAAAAAAAGGCATGTGTACCATCGTCGGGTTCTTCGCCCGACGCTAGTCCAAGCACTAGCACGGCTCCAAGTACTAGTACGGTCCCAAATACTAGCACCGTTCCGAGCACTGACATTTGTCCCAGTCCGAGTACTACAGACAATCCAATGGGGGAATTAAAGTTATCCACACCGGGTAAAAAGCGTAAACAATCAGCGAAAAAAATTGTCGTGGATGATTTTTATATTTGCGCAATATCATCGACAGCTTTTATACTGTAAAAAAGGAAGTACCCACGCTTAAAAAAATCTTGGCATCTGTTAAGAGAGATCTTAATTTTCAAGGTGGAAAAACTTTCCTTAGAAATATTTTAATAAATCAGTTGGGTTATAAGTTTAAAAAATGTAAAAGTGCGCGTTCGGTGCTAATTCAAAAAGCCGATAAAGCCGCATGGAGAGAACGCTACCTGCGCCGAATGAAAGAGAACAATGACCTCGGCGCAGGTAAAAAACCAGTTGTCTACCTGGATGAAACGTGATCCATTCCCATTATACTACATAATAAAAATAAGTTTGTTATACAAATGCAAAAGTACTACTGGCGATTACCATCATGAAATGAATACCGAGAATTTTTTGAAATGGCTTAATGAATAGCTGATACCAAACTTGCCCCCAAATAGTATAGTCGTCATTGACAACGCGCCTTACCACTTAACGCAGTCGGTGAAGGCGCCCACAAGTGCAACGTTAAAAGGAGACATGCAACAGTGGCTGCGTGACAACAATATTCCATTCGATGAAAAAATGAGAAAAAGAGAACTCTACCATATTATAAAAAAAGGCAAAGCCACCCAAGCAATATATTGTCGATGATTTAATGAAACGACATGGCCATGAAATTGTACGTTTGCCACCATTGTGACCTCAACCCCATTGAATATGTCTGGAATTTGGTCAAACAGAGGTTGGCATACAAAAACTTAGACCAACAAGAAAGAAAAATCTCACCAGGGATGCAATAAACTCCATCACAGCATCAGACTGGAAAAAAGAAGTTAACCATGTCGAGAGACTACAACAGGTCAGTTCGTAAATAAATTATAAATCTAAAGTATGTATGTGTGTATGTATTTATGTTTGTATTGTGATGTTAAATAAAAAACAAAGTACTTTTTTGGAGGACATATTAGTAATTCACTAAATTGATACGATTATTTTGTGGTAAATTTATAACACTATTTTATTTATTTTCAGGAATACTGGGAAAAAGATGGCCTGGTTGACGACGTAATGCAGCAACTTGTAATCGATCTTGGAGGAGAGGAGTCATCCGACAGCGAGATCAAAAGTGAAGAAGAAAACAGTTTAGACCATGATATTGTACCAATTATTCATAGTGAAGATGAATTTTGAATAAATATTTATTTATCAACATAAAATAGTTTTAAATTATATTGTATAAAAAATACATCGTCCCCGCCCCCCGTCACTACATCAGATTTGATAGACCACAAATCCTCGCTAAAGAACACCGATTCCTTCCAAGGATGATTCGCGAGGCTATTGAAATCAAAAAACATCCTAATTTCAATAGAGAAGATGGCTGGGTGCTACCATCTGCTTGGGATCCTATAATAAATAAAATTAAATCCCAACCCAAGCATACAACTGCAAGACTCCATGATACCATAAGTTCATACTGTGTAGATCGGAACAAAAGTTAAATTTTAATCTATGGTAACCGCGGTTAACTATGACAGCTGGACGTTGAACATCTCAGTCCTTCCCGTGACCATGGGTGCTGTAAAGCTCTCGAAACGTCGGGTAAAAAAGTTAAATATACGCGATAAATTCCGTAAAAATTAGTATTATTTCAATGTGTAGTGTTCGCGTAAATATAAGAAATCATTATGGATGTTAGTGTCTTGTATATGGTCGATACACGTGATGGAGCGATATTTGCTCGGGTCTGTGGTAACCTGGTCTTTAGGAACCAAATGAGTGATTCCAGTAGTGAAGAGGCTAGGGATTGACTTCTGATTGATAGCCTCTTGAAACTGTCGGGCGAGCACAGCGTGACACACCACGAACCCCTTCAGCCAGTAGTGATGCAGCCCGTCGAGTCCCGGAATTTTCCAGTTCGGGGCCCTACGGACCGCCTCAGCTACGTCATCCGGCGTTATGATGACGGGGTCCATGGTCGTAATACTCGCACACTGACTCGCCACAACTTCCGTCCAAGGGCCCTCGCTGAGGTTTACGGGCTCTGAACACAGACCGCGCCAGAATGCAACAGTGTCGGCTTGATTCGGTGCTGGGCCCATTTCACTTATCATTAGTCGCTCCATATGCTCTAATTCCAGTTCCTGGGCGACTGTCCCATCATCGCTTGAATCAACCACAACTGGTGCATTCACGGCGGCATCCACGTTTGCGGGTTGCTTTGCAAGTTATTGCGCCGCATCCGCAGTCGTAGCATTTTCACCCGATGAGCGAACAGCCTCACGTCATAGCCGTTCGAGTTCGGCGACATCAAATATATGTAGATATTTGAGCGCAAGATATATCGAACTCGGTCTCCCAGGTCTCTGTGACGGTTATAGATGGCTCCAGCTCAGCAAAAGACGATGCATCCTAGCCCGATGCACAAATCCTCTAACTTCTCCCTCTTTCGCCCTAAAATACGCCCGTAATGCGTTGGTATTCCTTTTGATTGTTCATCGCATGCGGCGTACTTCACCGGTGGTGGATGCCGATTGCTGGGCCCGCGAAGTACCCTGCCGACACCAAGCCAGCTGGTGGGGATGATGGAGCGAGGGGCTATTGGGTGGTTGTGCAGCACCTCGTGCTCGGCTGGTGGTTTGCATGCTGTCACGTCCAGCGCCCGCTCCAGACGCGGCCTGGTGACCTCCAGGCAGCAGCCAATGTATGAAAGGGTAAGAATATGTAAGCCTAGGACTGCTATGCATACGAATGACAGTGGCTTAAAGAAGCTGTTTGCGGTAGGGGTATACGCCCCAGACATGTCTGAGCACACTTATATCTGAGAGCGGTTTTGGGACATAGTAAGGATGGTTTTATTGAAATGTAAAGGAAATAAAAATATTATTATGTGAGATTTTAATGAAAGAGTTGTGGTGAAGGTCTGGCTATGAAAGGATATTGGGAACGTTTGGTGATGAAAGTATTGTTACGAGCTTGAGGTTCGTGACAATAAAAATTGCCGATAGAATTACCTAAATTAACACTTTAATTTTCTTTACACAAATTAATACTTAAAATACCAATAATTAATCACACTGATTCACTTTATTCCGCTCCGAAGCTTCGCTTGTCTCGCCAAATTCAATACTTCCCCGATCGCACCTTGCAGCGCCTATAAATACACCTTAGCACCGAAAAATCCAGAACATTCAAGTAAATACGCGCACCAATCGACTAAGCATCGAAAGTTCGAGCGTCAGGCTTCTAGAAGCTTGGTTCTTCGTTTCGACAACAGATGGCGCTGTCGGTTGAAAGATTAGTGATGTCATTTTCTGGAACGCTCTCTCCTCGCTCTGTTACCCGACACTAGATGGCGCTAGTGCCAGATGTCAACTTAGCCGCGCAACAGTATAAATGAGAATGGTGAAGGCCTCCTCACTGTATGTATGCAAAAGAATCTTTTGGTGACGAACACTTTCTTTCGTCGTAAGAAGACTCACATGTATCACGTGGGAAAAAGGTGATAATATAAACATGATAGATTTCATACTTGTGGATGAAAGAACGAGGGGCGCAGTGGGTTATACAAGGGTTTAAGTACAATAATACAGTACAGAATTACAATAAATTAAAAATAATTATATTATAACAATATCTAAGTCTAAATGGAGGGAATCATCACGTCAGGCAGCTATCTTAAGCCATTTTTAATAAAAGGCTGTGGCCGGCAGTCTTACCGCGAACTCACTAATTATCTTGTTTCTACACCCACCACCCTGGACATGAATGATGCGATTCTGAATCTTTGAATGGCATTAAACGTATTAATTCATGCTTCGGCAAACACGCCTGAAGCACTACAATAGCGTTTGAGACCCATAAGCATTGCATTGCACACGAATACAATTCAAAGATCGCCCTGCACATTCAGTCCAGAGCTGGCAGGTGTAGAAAGACTGACAGTACATTTGGAAGAGCATAGTCTTAACCTCATTGGAAGCTTTAAAAAATCTAATGGCAAACATATTGCCACAGACAGACAAAGTTCTTCTCTGTCGTTCTATATCGCAATCATATTTTCTGTCCGCTGTCACTATGTGACAGAGGTAACCTTTGAACTATTTTAACCATAGATTACTAACTAATTTTAACGGGTTGACCCACCACGTGCGCGTTCTATAAAATTCGATATTCCATTTTAATGGGCGTCATTTAACGGGAGATGCCCAGACCTGGCGCCGTTTCATGGTGGGGTCATGTGCACAAGTGGGTCTTTGCACCTTCAATTTTTACCGAGGCACGGCACTAACATCTCTTGGCAGGTTGCTGACTGACTGCGCTACCTTACAGCCTGCGATTACATTAGCTCTCTTTAGCTTTCAGGCCGGAACACCGCAGAGCAAGCGCTGCTGTTTGACGACAGAAATAGGTAAGTGTCGTACATACCCAGACCCACAACTAGACGTAAAGGAATCCTACC
Source organism: Parnassius apollo (assembly GCA_907164705.1). NCBI lineage: Eukaryota > Metazoa > Arthropoda > Insecta > Lepidoptera > Papilionidae > Parnassius > Parnassius apollo. Next base: position 122,543 of record CAJQZP010000884.1, on the reverse strand, counting down.
ACATAGTACAATGAGATGCAGAAAACAACACATGGACACACCATCGCATTTTTATGTAATGGAATCAGTCTATTACTTTATACTTAAACCAGGAATAAAATAGAATAGACTTACATATCTTCAAAATATTTTTTAGTCTCGGATTTAAAATTCACTTGTAAATCAGTCCTTAAAATTACCATTAAATTTTATTGGTGCCAGCATGGATCGAACCTGGGCCTACTATGAAATTTACAACGAGCATCAATCGCCTTTACCTGTCATGGCATTTGTTTCATAAAATTCTTGCAAGACATTGCTGGCTTTTTTACAGCCTATATACGTCCCACTGCTGGGCACAGGCCTCCGCTCATTTCTGAGAGGGTTTTAGGACAAGGAATTGTCCGCCGCGCTGCCCCAATGCGTGTTGGCGACCTTCATGCAGGTTTCCTCACGATGTTTTCCTTCACCGCCGAGCACGTGGTAAATCAGCACTTAAAATTGCAATTAACAATTTCATTGGTGCCGGCGAGGATCGAACCCAGTACAGTGAGCGCTAACCATCTGAGCTACCACGGCTCTTGTTGGCTTTATATAACAAAAAAACTTGGTTTAATTTACTAATAACCACTTGCTAATTAGGTACCAAATAGAATCTATATTAATACCATAAACACGTTTTGACAGCTCCGTAGCGATAAACGTTTGATGACAACAATATGCGCCTCGGGTTTGAATACCACATGAGACAAGGATTTATATGGCATAACAATAATCGATTGTTTCTGGTCTGGAGATTTGCCTTAGTAGAATTTATGTATGTAAATCGACCCATGAGTAGTACCCAATACAGGAGAAATTCCCACAGTGGTGGGAAACAATTTTAAAAGAAAATAATATAATATGAAGGAATATTATATGAAGGAACACTTGTATGAACAATAAATAGGTTGTAATATACATATGATGTAGAATTTAGGTTTTACATAAGTATCTTAAGATATTGTTACCTTAATACAAAACAAATATGGAGGAAATATGTCCTATATGATGTAAATAATACGTATATATGCAAAATGCAATTTGTTTACATTTTTTTAGGTAAGTATAAAGTAAAAAAACCTTAGTCGTGAACCTAGATGATCATTATGCCAAGTTCAAATAATAGCACCTACGATGCAAATATAAGCATTAAAAATAGTTCTGGTATTGTTTGAACAACCAATTCAACATCTGCTACACTGACATATTGAGGTAAACAAAGATGTAAATTATAAAAAAAATATAACTGAAATACCAATAAATTATTAAGAGCGTAATTTTATTTGATGTGTTTTGCAACAACATTACAATAAACGAAGAAGTCATTTGGTACAATAATTAAGATTTTAATGTTTCTTTGTATTTATTCAGCATATCCATGTTCCCCATATTTTCAAGTAATCGCATTTGAATATTTGCACATTCAACAACAAAATTAATTGTATTCTGGAAGATACTCTTTGCTTTATGCAAGTTTTGAGGCACTAGTACACCAAACCAATGTAATGGATTCACTGTGTTTTCAGCATCATTCTCAACTACTCTGAACTCTTTCATATTATCAACCTCTGTGATTTCACACACAGTTGATGCAGAAAATTCTGGACTGCTCTCCATCGGCAACCTTGCTATACTGACTGCATTCTGACCCATTATATATCTAGATTTAGCAAGATGAATACTTCCACTGTTGATGCTCGATTCTATATTGAGTTCACACCGCATCTTCTCTTCCATCAGATGTAACTGATTAATCAATGTTTTGTCCAATAAATCACAGACTGTTTCCATATTTATGTGAGTTGTTTCATCACCTAAAAATGAACTGATAATATCAATAATAGCAAAATTAAAAAAATTTAAACAAAGGTGTCCAGCATTTCATTGTTTGCAACCACATGCCATTTCTATAATTCACTCAATGGTAAAGCTCACAATATCCTTACATTCTCTTCATAATAATAATTTACTGGCTAATATATAGGATATACATATTTTCCTGGGTTGCTTTATGGCATTTTCATCACATGCTCAGTTGTGAAGGAAAATATTGTAAGGAAACCTGAACATCGAAATTAAAATTATTTCAAGGACATCTAAAATCTGCTAATATCTATTGGGGAAATAAATTCCTCTCTGAAACGCCAAATGAATTAGCCCAGCAATAGAACATATGTAGCCCTTGAAATAATACTATATTTTACGGAATTTATCGCACATATTTAACTTTTTAAATACCCGACGTTTCGAGAGCTTTACAGCACCCATGGTCACGGGAAGGACTGAGATGTTCAACGTCCAGATGTCATAGTTAACCGCGGTTACCATAGATTAAAATTTAACTTTTGTTCCGATCTACACAGTATCAACTTATGGTATCATGAAGTCTTGCAGTTGTATGCTTGGGTTGGGATTTAATTTTATTTATTATAGGATCCCAAGCAGATGGTAGCACCCAGCCATCTTCTCTATTGAAGACACTGCCTTACATCTGGCTACCTATTGTGGAAGGAGGAGTTCTACAAGCAAGTAGCTGGTGTGGCGATGGGCTCACCTGTATCTCCCATTGTCGCCGACATATTCATGGAAGACTTTGAGGAGAAAGCCCTGCTTACTTCTCCCATAAATCCAAGATTCCACAAGCGGTACGTAGATGACACTTTAAATCCTTTAGATAAAGTAACTGCATTTTTAGACCATCTTAACTCTATAAATTCTAAAATTCAGTTCACAATGGAGTTAGAGGCAAACAATTCCTTAGCTTTTCTAGATGTGTTAGTAATTCGGAATCCTGATAACACCTTGAGCCATACTGTGTATAGAAAAAAAGACCCATACAGATAGATATTTAAACGGTGATTCTCACCACCATCCTTCACAGTTAGCTACCGTGGGTAAATCTTTGTTTCAGAGAGCACGAGGGATCTGTGACAGTAAACACCTGGCTGCCGAGCTCCAACACGTCAAGCAAGTTTTGCATGACAACAAGCTTTGGGTCCCACGCCTACATCACAGAGAACGAGTGAAGCCAGCCACAGTCGAGCGTGTACCTGCTGTACTGCCATATGTTAGAGGAGTCACTGACAAGATTGGCTTCATCTTGAAGCGCGCTTGGTCAGTTTTTACCATCAGTCAAGTGTAACGTCCCTCTGCAAGATGCAGGAGTGTACAAGCTTGATTGTGAATGTGGCCTCTCCTACATAGGACAAACTAAAAGATCAATTAAAACCCGTGTTAAAGAACATATAGCTGATGTGAAGAATCGATGCACCGGGAAGTCTGCAGTCTGTGAACACGTACAGGATCGCCTCCGTCACTACATCAGATTTGATAGACCACAAATCCTCGCTAAAGAACACCGATTCCTTCCAAGGATGATTCGCGAGGCTATTGAAATCAAAAAACATCCTAATTTCAATAGAAGATGGCTGGGTGCTACCATCTGCTTGGGATCCTATAATAAATAAAATTAAATCCCAACCCAAGCATACGACTGCAAGACTTCATGATACCATAAGTTCATACTGTGTAGAACGGAACAAAAGTTAAATTTTAATCTATGGTAACCGCGGTTAACTATGACATCTGGATGTTGAACATCTTAGTCCTTCCCGTGACCATGGGTGCTGTAAATCTCTCGAAACATCGGGTATTTAAAAAGTTAAATATATGCGATAAATTCCGTAAAATCTAGTATTATTTCAATGTGTAGTGTTCGGGTAAATAAATATAAGAAATCATTATATGTAGCCCTTTTCTTTAAATACTTTTTACCCACTATTATTGTAAGATGATTTATTATTGTAACATTACAAGGTCAGGTACTAACTAATAAATTAATTAAAATGTCACTATTTTTAAAATTTAATAAAAGACTCATCTAATGATATTGAATGATGATGATATTAAAATCTATGGAGATGAAATGAATGAGAGTTCTGGACACTGCTCTTGGCACTGAGTAGTTTTCTAATGACTTTAAGATGTCATTTGGGCTTGAAAAGTGCAGTTCATAGGGCCTCAAACTAAAAAAAATCTGGGACTCGACAGGCTACATCATTAGCATACCAGGATCTATTGCGACCTTGCCATCATCATGTACAGGACTATTCTTATGAATTATGAATAAACCTGATCTTGTATTACTGCACCAAGCACAGTTATAGATATTTTAGGTCGGTCTTACCATTCCATATGACGAGAAACTTGTGAGAGCCGAAACAGACAAGAAAGCAAAGTATCTGGACCTGGCTCATAGGGTAGCCAATATTTGGTGTGGTAAGCCCACTGAAATTATTCCTGATGTTGTTTATGCAAATGGGTATATTCTCTATAATACAAATAATACTACTTCACTACCTCACACATTTTTAAGCAGAATAATATACAACCTTTATGAGCCAGCTGCTGGACAATTTTGTCTCTTGCTGTAGATCTGACCAATTAAAATATGAAGCTCTGGTGATCTGAATCTAGGCTATTAGAACAATGTTCATTCCTAAAATGCTGAACCCTAATTTATGCCCCTATTACACCACCCTTAATCAGGGCTCTGAATGAAGGGTGGGCGTGGCCCCTAGTTAGGGACGTCAGTTATTACACTACCCTGATTTTACGCCCTTACTCAGTCATAGGAATGGACAAGTGAAAAAAGTATACTGTGTTTCGTCTTGCTAACTCTAGTTGCGTAACTCGAGTTTAGTTCGAGTTGTGTGAATTTGAACTTGAGTTAACTCGAGTCTTAGTTTTTCCAAGTAAACACATCTATAGGATGTAACATCGCTCATTAAAAACATCGAAGCTTATGTACGATATATCGATTTTTTCAATGTTTTTTATAAAACATACATATGGAATAAATAATCATTTGGAACAGAAATGAAAGAAAGAAGTATCAAACATTATATTTATGTTATTTTAGGAAGTTTTACACTATTTATTTTTACACATTTAATTTTATCGAATAATTATCAGAAAACAAGAATTAATTATATATTTTTTACTTTTACATTTCTTTCTTTTGCATTGAATTTTAAAATAACAATTTTGACAACCTGGTGCCTAGTAAGTGGTTTCTCTCCTGGGTGATTGTAGATCCAGCCTCTGAAAATAACCGCTCATAGGATACCGAAGTTACCACGATAGGCAAATAGATCTTATCGAGGCTATGAAGCCGGTAAATAACCCTTTCATGACATGTAATATATGAAACTCATCTTTTGCTTTAGTCATATTTCTTATGTGGTGTGTTAATTTTTATGGTAGTTCCGTATGTTACCTTCAGTATTATCGCATTTTCTGAATACCTACACAAAACTATACTGAAATACAAACAGCTGAATAACCATTCATTCATAAAAAATTAATATTTCAGAAAATGATTCTAACTAAATACAAAGTACCATAAGCTGATAAAATAATTTCCATTACAAAATAACTATTAACTTACATATAAGACTGTACTTAAGCTATTCATTAAGTTAAAGCTCAAACAATATAATTATTAATAAGAAAATGAATGAAACAATTTCAATCCATTTTCATTATTTGTGAACTTATCTTAATTATGACAATGAAAATAACTACAATTTTACATCGAAAATGGAATTACCAATAGAAGACAATTGTACTTCTGAAGTTCAAACATATTTATTTTCGGCTGAAAGATCATTTGTCTGTTTCATTATTCATAGTTAAAATTTTCGGGATTGCATTATTTCTGCTAAATACTCATAAACCTTCTAACTTTCAAAATTTAGACATTATCTAACTTTGACATATTTTGTTTCGAATATTTATTTTTTGGCAACAAAAAATTAGTGATAATCATTGTTCACAACTTTTAACATACAGAATTTTATATCTTCGAATAGTTGGGTTATTTCATAACCTTTGACTGCAAAACATTGTTCATAAAACATAGCTCATGAAGCACCATGTTTATGAATGATATGATGATGATGATGATGTTTGAAAGAATTGATGTATCATTTGTAACTCTAGTTACACATTGAATAAGTGCCCTAACTCCCTAAGTGTTATTACACTGCACGGATGAAGGGCACTGCAAATCGGATCCACTTTGACACCCTAATTAGGGACCCTTACTACCTTTCTTTTACTACACCACCCTGAATCAGTAGGCACCCTGATTCAGGGTAGCGTAATAGGGGTATTAAAACACTGGTGATAGAGATGACGAAAGCCAGTGTGATGGCACTGTGATATCTGTTCTTTGCACCCTAACTTACATGACTAGCATGGTGAGTAATGACAAATTTTCTAATTGTAGGCTAAATACAACAGGTGTTATCTTGGTCAAACGATAGACTTTTATTGAAATAATAAGATCTTAGACAATTTACAAGTAGTATTAAAAACTTACCTTTATTTGTTAATGTCATGGTAGTATAATATATTGTTCGCTATAGAATGATTAGTTAAATGACAGTAATGTCTCCCGGTAACCCTCACAAGAGTTTTATATTTATCTTCTACTCCTTTCTTTTTTGGATTTTTTTAAATTAGAAAATAAATTACAATCGATATCGATAAATATTTTTTCACATATTTTTCAAAACACGATGAATCACGATAAATTGTTGTTACATGCTTAAAATAGTTTAATATAATTATTTTATAAGATCCACAAAGCGAATTTATATAATATGAAGAGAGAAGGACTAAGAATCTTTTCTTAGTCCTTATGACTATTTAAATAAGGGTAATATAATAATATTTAATAATACCCTTAGGCGGGTATTTACCTATCTAACGCTGTCAAATCTTATGTCAAAATCAGCTTCAGCTGACCAGCTGACCTCTCTCCCAAAAAGTAGGGTTTTTTTTTTATAGAAGAGAGGGCAAACGAGAAACGAGCATGCGGCTCACCTGATGGTAAGTGACTACCGCCGCCGCCCATGAACAACCGTAACACCAGGGGAATTGCAGATACGTTGCCGGCCTTTTAAAAAGGAGTAAGCTCTTTTCTCGAAGGTCCCTAAATCGTATCGGCCTGGAAAAATCGCCGGTGGTAAATTATTCCACAGAGAAGGTGTAAGAGAAAGAAAACTTCTAGTTAAACGAACAGTTGTAGACCGCCAAGCATCCAGATTGTGAGGATGGTATTGTGAATTTTGACACGATGTGTGAATTATATATAATATTTGATAGTTCGGAGCTCTTCTTATATATACTGTTCGGAACTTCGATAGCGCGATTTAGGCTTCAGTGTGTTTAGCTTGTGGCGCGACGACAGCGCCGCCACAATCCGAACAATTCCTCAGAGCACTCTCCGTAGTAGATGCGATAGAAAATGCAAAGGGATGCAACTATTTTAAGAACCGATCCCAGCAAGTCGTATTACCAAGAAACGATAACACCAGAATCACTTCGGATAATCGGCGGGTTGAACGGGGAGTTCCGCAGGGTTCTATCTTAGGACCACTGCTTTTCATACTTTACAGCGCGGATATTGTAAATAATATAGAGCATTGTAAGTTCCACATGTATGCAGACGACTTACAGGTATATATTTCTTTTAAGCCCTGCGATACAGATATCGCTTTGGCGAAGCTTAACGCCGACCTGAATCGCATATCTCTGTGGTCTGAGCGTAACACACTAGTTCTGAATCCAAAAAAAAAATACATGATACTGGGAACGCCAACAAAGGTACGGAAGATTATATCGAAATGTCCCGCTGTTGTCATAAATAAGGATACAATAGAGAGAGTCCCTGAAGCGAGAAATCTTGGTGTAGTGATGAACGAGCAGCTGCGATTCGAGAAGCACATTTTTGACATTGTACGTAATTGCTTTTTTAGTTAAAAGTACTTTATCGAATTCGCAATAACCTAAACCTGACTGCGTGTTAATTTATGCAAGTCCCTTGTTGTATCAAAATTCAACAATGCTGATTCTCTCATAGGACCGCGACTTCTAGCTCGTACCAAACAAATTATACAACGGGTGCAAAACGCCTGCGCGCATTTTTGCTTTAACATGCCACCACGTACACATGTAACACCGTTTTATAACGAAGCCAATATATTAAAAATGGAACTCCGGAGACGACTACACTTTGCCACTCTTTTGTTCGATATTGTAAAAAACAAAGAACCATTATATCTGTACAATAAGCTTGAATGGGCCAAAGATCACAATAATGAACAAAAAGATGTTGATTAAGACGTAGAATCTAGGTATAATAACTTATGATATTTCTTTAATGTTGTATTTTTTTATTAAATTAACGATAAATAGATTTACCTGTAATGTAACTGTATTTCATAGACACCGACCGGTTTGGCACTTTAAATTATACTAAATCCTGTATTTAAAAAATGTAAATATAGCAACAATGAACAGCATATAATGTGGGCAGCCTATTTGTTTCGTTTTTTTTATTTTCTTTCTTTTAAAATAATTTAAAAATCCTTATACGAGTTGTGTTTGTATTTAACTTAGTTATTATTTTATTTTTTATTAAGGCCCCGTGCGCGAAATCACTCATTGCGGACAAATCTGATCACTATTTGTATGAACAGGAAAACGAATTTTAACTTTTTTTATTTTTATTATAATAGTCTAGTTCTTAATCTAATATCTGGCTTGAAGGGATGTATCATATTATCTATATATTAATGGCAAATCACCAATATTCACAACCATTTTTCCGGAAAGTAACGATCAAGTGATTTTTGTCTTCGTTTTACAACGAAACTACAAAATATTTCAAACATTAAAAAATATAAATAACATAAGTATACGGTCTACTTGTTTGTAGCCAGATCAGTTTTTTAATTTCTATCCAAATATAGCAGAAAAAAATTGTTGAAATAACGTAATTTCCAGAAAACTTCGTTCGAAATAAGTATTTTTTTTTCTATTACATAGAAACACTTTTAATTATTTTAAAAAATTACACATTAATCTTAAGATAACCCTTTATTGTAATCTAATTTTTAATTCGTAAATAAATAATAATTTCGTTTATTACTAAATGACAAAGTGAACTATATTATCGACCGCACAAAATCGATCCGATCAGTGACGACCGAGCCTTCCCAGAGCGAGGACGTATCACTTTGCATCGCAGGCGCTCCCGTGTTTTACGTATACATTTCCAGAAATTGTACGCCGAACACCAAAATTTGATCAGGGTAAATATTTTTTTTTTTTTTGGATAGTTTGTTTATTAAGAATAATAATAAGTTGCACGCCTAGTCTTTATATAAAAAGTTCAGGTGTGCGTGTTCGTAATTCTTGTTATCCTAAACGGCTATACCAATTATGATGATTTTTTTCTTCGTATGGGATCACCTGGGTGGTTCTTAGTACCTAATAGTTAGACCCGGCAGCTTTCTCAGTACGTCTGCCATGTTCATTGATATTTTATTTTTGATGTTTTTTTTTTAATGATTAGTACCCATTTCAGATACCATTCATAAAATACGATTTTGTCTACTGTTGCATTTCATTATGTCCGAATGAAATAATGCAAAAATACCACCTGCGGATGCATCGTATTGGGTCAAAATTAAGATACCTAAATTGTGATCTATGGCAGGGTGACGAACCTATAAAGATCAACGTGCCATTCTTTGTAAATAAATGTTTAATTTTGATTTCTACAATACATGCCTTTTACCAGAAATAGTCGATTCAAGAAAAACTCGCTCAAAGCCACTGAGAGACACAACATTTTAATTATTTTTTATTTTAACCGATATTGGACATAGATTTAAATTAAATGGGCCAAATGTTTTATCGAAAATACAAGTATCCTTTAGCATGATCGGCTTATTTTTGCCAAAATGTGTACTTTGTATCCCTCATGGATAAAAATAAATTCAAAACATTGAGTAAATATTATAAAAGAAACGAGTATTATCAATTTTAAAATCAAAGTATTTACTTGACGTGTACGTCACGTACTCGTGCTCTGTATTTTATTTATCCCTTTAACATTACGTTTCTCATATACGGCCTAATATTTAAATTTAAATGTTTTGCATTCACAAAAACTTTGTTTTAATGAAATGACGATGTTTGATTTTCGGGTAAATACCAATAAGACATGTTAAATTTCTCTTTACTCTCTAGCAGACATTAATGACATCGCAGAACGAAAACATTGAATTACTTAAATATATATGCATAGTGTATTTGTCTAACACATTTCTTTTTTATTTTCATTTTATGTTGATTGTAATAAATATACTAAACTATTATACAAAAACATCCCAGACTTTTATTTATAAACCGTACTTACTATGTATCCTAAAATAATTATCTCGGTCTTTAGCCGTGTGTGCGTAAACGATGCACACAAAGATAGTAGCGCAATGAATTTGCCTTAACTCTATCGAATAAATTTTCTGCACGGCCTCTTAATACAAAACTGTAGATATCCATGTGTATCCTTTTTGAAAGAAAACGGCAAATTCTACTTTCAGTCCATTTATATATAAATATGGGTATGTATATGTATATTTATATTATATATTATGAATTTTCGGACATCAAGTGCGAGCGTGGACTGAGCCGCTCGAGCTGCCTCTGGGTAAGGGCTGGACTGGTGGACTGAAAACCAGTGCTATCACTGAGTCCGGTCCGTTTCACGGTTTCATGCTGCAGCACAGGGTATTTTTAAAATGTTTTCTTACATTTATAATAATTTTAAATAAATTTAGTTATATTTATCTTTTGGCATTTAACTCCTTGTTATTAAACTTAAACTGGAATAAAATGCATTTCTTTCCTTCTTTCTTTCCTTCATTCTTTCTTTCAACATCTCTACGCAGTGCCAGTGAATCGAGCTGATCAGAAAGAACTCGATCGTTGACGATTCGAACTGCTCTGAGCTGAATGTGGTCAAGTGAAAGGAGCTGGCACTGGGGTGCCCTGGTCCAGAGATGATGAAACAGTATTCCATGTAAGACCGAACTTGCGCTTTGTAAAGTTACATGTGATGTGCCGGTATGAAATACTGTCTTGCTCTGCTGAGCACACCAAGCTTTTTAGAGGCCAATTTAGGCTTCCCCTCCAAGTGACCACGAAACTGCACACTATTCGATATGTCGATGCTGAGAATTCCTATGCTAGCTGAGGCAGCAAGGGGAGTGCCTATAAACTGAGGATATACGACAAAGGGGTTCTTTTTAGCGGTAAACGCGCAAACTTGTGTCTTCTGGGTACTGAACTGGACTAGATTTAATTGCCCCCAATCCGAGACTTTATTCAGCAAAGTCTCCACTTCAGACTCAAGTTTGTCCCGGTACTCGGCGACGTTTTCCCGAGAAATATTGGCACGGCCGGTGTATAAGGCATCACCAGTACTGTCGTCTGCATAGCAATAAATATTACCAGTTTGCAACATATCATTGATATGCAGAAGAAACAGCGTTGGTGATAGCACGCAGTCTTGTGGAACACCAGCGTTTATAGGCTTGTAATCGGAGCATGCACCGTCTACTACGACCTTGATGCTCCGATCTCGCAATCCGGTATTTCATTGGTCTCGCCCACGTTAGTACTCTTATTAGTTTGTGGTCTCGCCCATAAACTAATAAGAAGTGCTGTAGTATGTGCCAAATCGATTGAGAAAAACGGACAATGAACTTTCGGTCGTTTAACCAGAGGTTACAAACCTTCAATATATAGACACATTTTATATGTAGTACTATATTTATTTATAATGATTTTTTATAATGATTGATATAATATATATTTATTAACCATTATTAAAAAGTTATGTAAAAGATCGCTGTAGAAGAAAAATCGTCTATTGATATAAAGTACTTTATTCATTTAACAACAAAAAGCATTAATTTATAACACAAATAAAGATTCAAGGGATAATGACACCGAATAAGTACGTACTTATTCAAAAGATAAAACTTTATTTTCAATATATAACGGCGCATGCGGACCGGCCCAAAAAAGGTGACACATCTCTGGCTGCCATTGTCACGTTTCTTTTAGAACGAACTGACGTAACGCGTGTTTTGATTATTTTAAAGGGATGAATTTGCAAAAGCTCAATATGGTGATTATATTGCTTCAATTTTTTTAATATGAAACTGTTATTAAATGAATTGCTGCTTTACTTACCATAAATTGAAATATTTTATAACACATTTTTGCGATATACCGTAAGATTTTACGATGTTTACAGGAACCACAGACAATATTATTTAAGTAACAAAACAAAAACAAAACATATGTGCTGACCTAGAAGTGTGAATAATATCAATATTTAAATATTGTTATCGCATCTAAATTGAGATTTTGTAAGTTATGCCCTTTGACACTCGGCTATATCTGAGGTCATCGTCCGTTTTTCTCAATCGATTTGGCACGAACTATAGTGTGTATGTTTGTAATGAATGTGTAGTGTGTGTGTAATATGTGTGTAGTGTGAAACCGCACACGCACATGCGTATATGTGTGTTGTGTAAAAGTTTTCATACGCTTCCCTTCTGCACAGCCCTACGACTTAGAAGGTCTTGGAATCAGCGGCGTTAAGCCACTAAGTAGTATGTGCCAAATCGATTGAGAAAAACGGACAATGACCTTTCGGTCGTTTAACCAGGGGCTACAAACTTTCAGTACTTGCACATTTTATATATAGCACTTTATTTATAATGATTTTTTTTAAATGATTGATATAATATATATTTATTAACTATTATTTAAAAGTTATGTAAAAGATCGCTGTAGAAGAAAAATCATCTATTGTTATAAAGTACTTTATTCATTTAACTACAAAAAGCATTAATTTATAACACATATAAAGATTCGAGTGATATCGACACCGAATAAGTACGTACTTATTCAAAAGATAAAACTTTGTTTTCAATATTATATAAGGACTTTATTAAAATTTTAAAAATGGCGGACTGGCCCAAAATAGGTGACGCATCTCTGGCTACCCTTGTCACGTTTCTTTTAGAACGAACTGACGTAACGCGCGTTTTGTTTATTTAAAAGGGATGAATTTGCAAAAGGTCAATATGGTGATTATATTATTTAAATATTTTTATTTAATATGAAACTGTTATTAAGTGAATTGCTGCGCTACTTACCATAAATTGAAATATAAAATATAACACATTTTTCGCGATGTACCGTAAGATTTTAAGATGTTTATAGGAACCACGTACAATATTATTTAAGAAACAAAAAGAAAACATTTGTGCTGACCTAGAAGTGTGAATAATATCAATATTTAAATATTGTTATCCATTTGACCATTGCCCGTTTTTCTCAATCGATTTGGCACATACTATTAGGTTCGTTCCGTTTCGGAATTCTGAAATAAAATTCCGTTTGTAGTATGTGGTGAGCCTTATGATGCTTACGCATATACACTGACCTCTATATATACAAGTGTATATACAGAGTTCAGTGCGCATTTAGTTTTTGTCATATATTATCCGAGGACTTTGAGTATTCAACCAACTACTCAAAGTCCGAGGAATATATACTCTTTGGTCTATGGTCGGCAACGCCAAGCGCCAACCGCCGACTATTCGCCATCTTTGGTCGCCATTGGTCGCCATTTTAGTAAGTGGTGGTTTCGTGTAAAACGCATTAGTTTCGGAAATAGATTCCTAGAACGATTATATTTTCTAACACAGAAAAGCGGAAAGTTTATTATTAGAAGTGTTCTCAAAATAACGCATCGCTATGTCGGACCGAAAAAGATTACTCGAAGAGCTTAGAGTAATAGATTTACGCGCAGAATTGGAAAAGCGTAACCTCGATAAGACCGGTATTCGTAGTGTGCTTCTTCAGCGCTTGTCTAAGGTAATTCCAAAGTTCTAGATTGACTATAGTCTTCAAAGATCTAAAAATGTTTCCAAATAATAACAATCTATACGTTTATATGACTTATTTTGCGCCGATTACTATGATTTTTCCTAATGACTACCCTATGAAATCCCATGTGTACAATAATATAAGGTTAATCTTGCAACTAATTACATAACCAAATTCCATATTAATATATTATTTTAGTTACGCTTGAAATTAGACTTCTAAAAATACTTTATTATTTTACATTCAAGTTTATTTTACTAATGCAAAATGTAAGCAATCTAAACCAAAATGTTTTGTTTTTTCTAGCATTTAGAAGAAGAGGGACATGATCCAACCACTTATAGATTTGAGTTAAGCTCTTCAGATAGTAATACACCTTCGAAAAGAACAAGACGGACAGAAAGCTCATTAGAAACTGAATCTGAGAATGCTCCAGCTATGGAAGATATGATTGTTCAAGATACAGCGGGTGAAGAAGAAACTGAGCAAGCTGTGGAAACAAATCAAGCTGTGGAAACAAACCAAAGCTCAAACCAAGAAGACAATAAGAAACAAGAAGACAATAAGAAATCAGAAGAAAAAATGGATGTTGATGAGACTGAAAAAGTTTGCAGAAAGAGAGAACTCAAAGATGACTCTGATCCTACACAAGCTAAAAAACCGTGCATTGATAAGGAAACTAAAAATGATGATGATCATAAAACTGAAAATAATACTGATGCTGAAGACAGCATCAACTTAGACATTGGTGATGATGAACTATTGAATGAAGAGGTATGTTTCTATGTCTTCAATGTCAATTTTAAGCTGACTTCAGTAGCCTCAAAGATTTCCAATGGATATATGATGGAAATAGATTAAAAACATGTTAGATGCTTTTGTTATTAAAGAAAATTTGTTACAATAATTGATCTATTCTTTTAATAGTCATTGTGATCTAACTTAGATTGTTAGTCTTGTTATCTGAAAGTTTAGTTTTATATAATTACTTTAAAGCATGATTGTTAATAGCTAATTCACATACCTTATTTTCCATCACAAAGTAGCTAACAAATCAATAAACTCATTATATTTTTACTTATTATTTCAGACTGACAATCCTGCAAAAAACAAAAAAGGTAAGTCTCAGATCATAAACTACAAACATGAAATAGGTAACTACTTTAAATTTTTATTAATTGTCTTTATTTAATATGTATGAACATCAATAAAACCTGAATGTGACAGTACTAATCAAATCCATGTTTCCATAAAAATATAATACAATTTTGTGAAGTGTTGCTTGGTATAGGAGCAGAGAAATGCTTATGAGAAGAAAACTGACACAATTGGTGATACAGCTGACATAGATGCCTACAGAAGCACTTAATTTATCGAGGAAGACTAGAAAACCTGACCTTGGAGAACATTTGTCAAAGAAAAGTACAAATGTGCAATGAGAGTATTAAAAGCATTGTTAAGGTGGTTTATCCAATTTAGCTATTAAACAGGACACTTATCACACACATTTTCAGTGTGCTACATAAATGTGTACATAATTATCATTGAAGCAGTGACTCTTTCTCGCTCCGTGTCTTCCATAAAGGCAGTGGTGCTAATATCAAATCAAGTTTTCAGGTCAAGATACATTTTTACATACAAGAGTAATATTGAAAATTCAAAGTTAAGAGCTGTTCTTTGAAGAATGAAGAAAGACAGGACGAGACGCTCCCAATGAGCGACTCGTGCTGGCATGCTGACTTTGCTGACAATCAGTACTGACTTAGATGACCCGGCCCATGAGGATGCGGCGGAGACTACGGGCGACGAGACTGCTGCAAACAACTCTACAGCTGCCACCGACTCCGTGCCGGCTGAAAACCAACAGCAAGTAAACAGCGAAGCCCCTGCCATTAGGTTGGTGAACGCCGAACGGCCGTCGCGACGCCCGCGTGCATCTATATCTTCCAAAGTTAAAACATACATTTTTATATTCGTCTATCACTACAAAGTTTTGCACCTAATAGTAACCAAGGATGGCCATGGCAACACTTCGAGAATCGTCAATTGGACTCTACTTGCGCAACAATCAAGGTGTTCTAAACGTCATGTGCTGCGTCACTACTGTGCAGTTCAATGGGCAGCTATGAGGAAGTCACCATATTTCAGGAGGGACCTACTCTTCAATGTCTTCTGCATCGAGTTGCAACATACCTGTACATCAGCAGCTCCTGTCAAAGCATACATCAACCATCATAAAATGCGGTGGAGTCATGGTGCAAAACTTTGTAGTTGTGTGTGTTGCTAAAAAGATAATTGTTTCAACTTTTAGTTCTTAATTGCACATATTATTATTACATCTATATATTTCATGAGTTACAATTTTTAAATTACAACACATTATATTCCTGATGTTTTTTTTTCAGCAATGAGAGTGAAAAGGATCAAAAAGGTACTGTAGATTTATTGTTTTATTTTATAAAAGCTTATTGTGAACTGTTAATATCATGTAATTCGTATTAAATATTTAACAGAGGACAAAAACAAGGAAAGT
Source organism: Parnassius apollo (assembly GCA_907164705.1). Taxonomy (NCBI): domain Eukaryota; kingdom Metazoa; phylum Arthropoda; class Insecta; order Lepidoptera; family Papilionidae; genus Parnassius; species Parnassius apollo. The sequence goes on along the minus strand of CAJQZP010000884.1, from coordinate 106,162 downwards.
GAAAGTGAAAAAAAGGATAAGAAAGATGATAGCAAAGAAGGTGGGGCCCGCAATCTTTGGGTTAGTGGCCTTTCCGGTGACACACGAGCCAAAGACTTGAAACAGTTATGCAGCAAACATGGCAAGGTAAACTAATTAGTGAAGTATTATTGTATTATATTTTTTGTATAATGTGGTCCAATAGATTAAATTTTTAATCAGTTCTGGATTTAAAGTTTAGAATATTGAAGAGTATACACAGCTGCTTTAAAATCAATGTAATTCATATTAAATATTTAACAGCAATAGTCAATAATAATAATAATACAAATCATACCTTGATGGTTTTAAATGGTATTTAATACCAAGTTTTGTCTGGTGAACCGTATCAGAGCACATGATAGGCAAAATTCTTATTACCTAGGATTGCCGTCGAAATTGATGGGGGCGATATATATAATTGTAAATGGTAGCTCAGAGAAATGAAGCAGGCACTCAAAATAATAAAAAATTTGCACTTGCCAACCTACCTGCCAAAAGTGACCCTATGAGGCCATCTATGGGGGTGCTGTATGTTCAGCAGTGCTAGTTCTCATAGTAGTGATAGATCTTATTACATGAGTGACAAATATTTGTAACTCATGTAAACCTAACTGATGCCACTAAATCTCAGTTTGGAAACCCCATTCACAAAATAGCCCTTAAGTGTTGTAAGAAGCGACAGAGAGAAATAAAACAGAAATAGTCAGCAGGGTCTTCTAAATGCTAACCCACCACCAATTGAAATTATGGCAAATATCTGATGAGGCAATCTGAGCTGCAGTAGCAGTAAAAACAAACGCTGCACAATATAAACTTTTTAGTTCATTGATTACTGTTGATTATTAATATGAGTAAATAAATGAGGTGTTGTGTTTTTGTGTTACTTATTATTATTGGCTTATTACTTATTGCTCTATTTATTATTGTTTATTCCAATAATAGTAATTAATAGCACTTGTTTCGGGTTGGCTATATAGACATCTGTTGTGTATTTAGTTTAAGAGGCTTGAACCTATTACACTGTTTTTAGATATCGGAAATGTGTTTTGAATTAATAGAAAATAAAATAAATTTCACTAAAAATTGCTTATAATGAAATGCAAATACATCAATTTGGTCTAGTAATATGAAGTAGACGTCCAGTACTTGACTTTTAATTTTGTTTTCAATCCATTTGGGTCTTAAGGCCCCGGTCTTGTAAAAATTAGTGTTCTCACAAAACTTACAGCAAAACAAATATTCTTTTATAGTATTTAAAAAAGAAAAAGTGAAACATATTTTACATTTATTGAAATTGTAGGATTTGATATTTTCGAGAGTGTTTTTTAATTTTATTTTGGTATTTAAATTAATAGCTCTATTAAGCGTTAAACATGCTTATGTTTAGGTTACATGCGTAAAAGGTCTTATTAAAGCTTTGCTATGTACAAACTATAACAATATCAAGAAAAGTATTCAGATTACATTTATTTACATATTGTCTACAATAATCTGATCTGGTCACTTTTTTTATAAATGCTTTAATTTTCTTATTTGTAGGGCTTAAAAACTTAAACTGCAAATATCTATTTTTTTCTATTAGAAATATAAATGTAGCAAAGTCGTACTTAAAACCACAGGAAATAGAACTATTTTCAAGTGAATTAGAAATAAATAAAATTAAAAAAATATATATATCTTCGTAATTTTTACCTATATTCCATTTATAAATCAGAAACGCCTGAAAATTCTCTCAGTGCCGCTGGGATTTCTCGGCGTTCAGACGTGTGCAGTGTTGCTCAACGTTACTTAACCTCTCGCTCGCACGGTTGGCCTCTTTCCCTCGCGCAGCTCTTATGGACTGATATCGTGAAAGTTGCTCTATTTAAATATATATTATTTTTATTTAATTCTCATACTATTTCTAGTTTTTAGTGAGTTAGTGTTTATATTAGTATTAGATTAATTGACTTGAACTTTTTTATTTGGAGAATTTCAATTTATTACCAAAAAAAATAAACGGAAAAAGATGGATAGAAAAAAGAAGAAATGTCCTTGTGTCAGTAAAAATAGAAGTAAAAGTAGTAGTAAAGTACAAAATGTACAAGGTAGAGGCGAAATTTATATGAAGAGGCAGTTTTTATTTTCCTTCGGTTGTATATCTTTTTTACCCGTATAAACATTACTAAAAACGACATTTATGAAATATAAAAGGGTAAAAAATTATACATATTACCACGACAAAAGTAAAAGGAATATTGTTGGAAAAAAAATTAATAAGTTATATATTTAATGAAGTAGAGCAACTTCACCCGCGATCTCGAACGTATTTATGCACGGGGGAGAGCGCCCCCTCCAATGGCTGGGAATGTAAAACAGCACAGCTAGACGGAAGCCTTAAGACGGGACTTGTATACAACAAATTGAGTTGCAGTGGAGGGCATTCAAGAGGTTTTTCAGAAATGAACATTATAACAATTCACATTACATTGTTTCATTTACCGCTATCATAGCAGAGTTTAGGGCAACCTGACTTTATAGATAAGATTGGTCGAATTTGTTCTAAAACCAAATCAACAAGCCCGATTCCACATAGTCTTGTCTGCCCTGCCCCTAGAGTGTTATTGTAAAGCCATAGGTGCGGAGGGAGAGCCAAGCAGAGGTGAGCATGGGTGCCTCCGATTAGCTACGCAAGGGCGAAATTAACTGCACTTTCTGCAGCGCCGAAGCTGTAGCAGAAGTAACTGGGGCTCAATATTCTCGTGTAAAAATTGAGGTCATGATTTTGCAAAAAAATCATTACTCATAAACTACATTTCCGCAAGGGGAGAAGGGTAGGGGAGGGCTTCTCCTGCACCCATCCCCACCCTTGTACGCGAGTACCGGATGTCTATTGTTTTACCCTTGTTTCTACTTCAGATGTTGAACATATTAAAAAAATATTATTAATCATATGATATAATAGGTCTTAATAAGCAATAGTTTTATTATATTATTAGATAAGACATATTTTACCCAACTGTTCTAGAAGAAGGATGGTTTAGGTATGGGTATGGTTGTTTCTATGTATTAAGTCATGTAGCCTAAATGGTCTCTACATTACTTGATTATTTTTAGTGTCACAGGTTTGATTATATTGTATAGTGATAATATCAATACAACGTTTTTTAAAAACATTTAATATGAACTTAAAGTGCACTTGTTATTTTATTTTAATTAAATTATATTGGCAGATAGTTTTTGAGACCCTGATGGTGCGTCTTACATTATATTATATATTGATACTTTTGGTGTTAGAGTTAATGTTTTAATTATATATTTTTAATTGGTCAAGGTAATTGGAGCTAAAGTGGTCACTAATGCTCGAACACCTGGTTCGCGTTGTTATGGATATGTTACTATGGCTAGTGCCCAGGATGCAGAAAATTGTATCAAGAATTTACATAGAACTGGTGAGCTCATTCTTGTATTGTATCTAGTTACAATTTATTTATTTTTTACATAAAATTATAACTTCTTTAAAGAATGCGATGTTATAATTAATACAAAGATAAAAAGATAAGATAAACGTCATTCTATCTTATAAATTGGTAGTGCAGTGGTTAATTTTTTAACGGCGCTACGGGGCCGCGGGTTCGAATCCCGCATGGAATAAAAACACCTCCACGATACAAAAAAAATTCTTAGTGTATCATTTAAAAGATTTTATTCACTTTAAAATGTCTTTTAAAATAGTATTCACAATTGTTTAGAGCTCCATGGCCGAATGATTTCCGTGGAGAAGGCAAAGTCAGAATCGGAATCAGCGTCGCGCAGACAGCTACCAGCTCGAACGGAGCGGCGACCAAGCAAGGATCGCAAGGAAGAAACCAAAGAAAATGAGGTTTGTGAAAACATAAACATTCATTTAAACATAAAAGAAGCTATAAAATAAATACATATATTATTTTTGTATTACTATGCAATTGTTATTACCTGACTACGCACGGGGAAGGGAAGAGAATAGAATTAGTAATGTTTTTCGAGGGTATGTGTGTTTGTGATTTGCTTTAGAGCCACACATACATGCAAAGTAGAAAATTCATTATCAGGGTTCAAACTACTATCTATATAGAAATTTTTCTCACATTGGCCTGGAAATTATAGGTCCCATGCTTAATAAACACATGATGCTTATGTCCTATTTATACAAAAAATAATATAAATAGTCAATCATATCAATCATCAATAGTCAGTCATATAAATAATATAAATATCCATTACATTTTGTCTCATCAACTCATCATGCACAATATGATCAATCTTTCTGAAATTAAAAACCAGTATTATATAATTATATCAATAAATAACAAAAATGGAAATAGAAAAAAGTAAAGGTATATGTCAGTTTTTTAATATTACTGGTAAAAATTAATGTACATTACCCATTTATATTTTATACTTATAGGATAGTAAAGAAGGGGTAGAAAGAAGCGCGGAAATAAAAGTTAAGAAGGAGGGCGAGGTGTCTGGTGCAGAAAGTACTAGATCTACCTCGCGCACTCGAGAAAAATCTCATCGTTCTGACAAGGTATTTATATTATAATTTGAATGTTTCTTTATATAATCTAGTTTAAATATTAATTTTTTCATTTCATTATATTTTAGGACCGTACAAAGCGCAGTACACGCAGTCGCGAACGAAGGAGATCGCCTAGAGAAGTTCTCTCGTTTTCAAAGATTTGGGTAAGTATAATATAATGAAGTAGAAATAGTTGATAATTATCATATCTACTATGACCAGTCGTAGCTCGGAAGCAGGGCAGGTCGCCTTAACCCTCATAAAACGCAATTAACCTGAGTTTAATTTCGGCAGCAATAATGTAATTTGCAATCTTAAGTGGCTATGAAACAATCACTAGGAAACCTAATATTTGAAAAATTAAAGAGATTTAAAATTTAAATCAAATTAGATTTATTTATTAGATAAGTGGATAAGGAGTGCGGATTCAGATAGTCAACAGGGCGAACGTGTCGCTGGGCGCCTTCAATTGCTAGTTTTATGCGTAGCAAAATAATCCATAAGTTAACAGTAATTATTGCTAGTTTGGTGTGCAGCGTGATAATTTTTTTTTTATAGGATAGGGTGAAAAGAGCACACAGTATGGTAATGGTTGTGTATACATCTACATCTATCCTCGATTAGAATAATGCGAGTTTTTGAGGACTAAGATGTGCCTATTTCTCCTGAATGTTACTCTATTTCGGTATTGAGCTGTAAATTATATAATTCTAAAATATCTAATTATTCGTCGTTCGTATGTTATTTCGACGCTCACGTCGCTGAAAAACGCCCCATTTTACTCCGGGTAAAATAGACAGACAACGCAAGCAAAATAATTCATCCTTTTTCAACAATTCGGTTTTGAGCGACGGCCGGTGGAACAAGATGGCATACGTGAGTAATCATTGTACCTTTGCTTCTGAATAGTATTAACTTTTTACAACTGACTGACAAAGTAGAATATCACAAACTCTCTCAATATGGTAAATTGCGCGGCTTGTAATAAAATTTTAAGTGGAAATCAACTAATGAAATGCAGTAAGTGCGATTACCAATACCACAAATGTGTGTAAAAAAAGTGTGTAAACATATCCGAGTATCGCAAGGCTACAGAGATAACAAGATCAACATGGGTATGCCCACAGTGCCGCTGTACGACGCCAAAAACCGATAACACAAACAAACCCATACGCTCACCCAACTGCAATGAAGATATCGACAGTAGCAGTTCAGCTGTGGTTGAATCGCCCTCTCTAACAGAAAACTCATGTCAATTATCCTTGCTGGCTTCGGAAATAAAATTACTTCGCGAAGATGTAGGAGAATTAAAAGCCCACCTCAAGTCACTGACCTGTTGCAGTGCAATATACGACTCGATGACTATGAAATCAAGTTATCGCGTGCAGAGGAATAAAATTCGCGCAATTGAGAAAAATGAATCGGAGGTCCTTAGTTTGAATTCCACTACTGCCCAGCTCAACCAGGAAATTAACACTCAAGCACAAATTCACATAAAGAACGAAGTCGAAATCACGGGCATAACAGAAACCTGCAACGAAAATCCGGTGCACATTATTTTAACAACTGCTGCAAAAATTGGGATCAACCTCGACGCCAACGACTTAGACTACGTAATGTGAGTGGGCTCCTGTCAAAAAGTCAGTGAAACAATAAACAGTGCCAATAAGTCACTAGCGGACTGGCAACCTCGTCCACTAGTAGTTAGATTTTTACGTCGGAATAAGCGGGATGAGTTCTTACTCGCAGGAAAATCTAGACACAACCTTAATAGTAAGGATCTAGACTTACCTAGTAGTGCAAGAAATATTTACTTCAATGAGCGGCTGACTAAAGAAAATCGGCAGTTTCGCATTTCAAGACAGAGAGCCAAAGAATGTGGCTTTAGATTTTGCTGGATTAAAAATGGAGCTATCAGTATTCGTAAACAGGAGGGAAGCCCTTCAATTACGATCCGGAACTCCTCCGACTTATTGCGTCACTGCCCGCCTGCCCATGTTCCTCAACCACAAGCAGACGTCTAATAATTCACAAAATGTTGTTTACTTTCCTTTCACTACACCGGCTGTTACGCATATTTTATGTTTTATATTAAATCTAGTTATAAGCTACCAGTTCATTCTTATATTTGATCAATTCTTTTCAAATTATTCACAAAAAGATAGTTCTGGGCTATTCTTATACACACACAAACTTACACAACTTACTATACAATACATAACATACACTTGCACAGAAATACACAACAATAAAGAATTAAAGCTATTTTCACGAATTAATAACATTCCCACTCTTGCAGCTGTAGGTATCTTCAAAAAAAGAACAATATTATCTTCTATCTTAATATTTATGTTAATAAGACATGGATTTACTTAGCATTACTAATGATATAGACGAATCACTGGCTATAGACTGTCGTAGTATGGACTCCTTGGAAAAATGCAAGAGTATTCTTAATAATAATAAGAAAAGTCTAAAAGTTCTGACATTCAATATACGAAGTCATCAACGTAATTTTGACAATTTCGAACTAGCTCTTAAACACTTAGATCTGGATATCGATATTATTGTATTGACGGAATGTTGGCTATATGACGGTATCATTATTGAACCACTGGAGGGTTACAAAACCTATCAATCCTTATCACAAATCAACAAAAGCGGTGAGATCGTCGTATACGTCAAACAACATGGAATAGTGAAATTGCACCTCAAACACAAAAATTGGATGATGCTGATAGTCTCCTCATAAATATAAGTAACGACATCACAGTCTTAGGGATTTACCGCTCCCCTTCCTTTTCAAATACAGATCGATTTATTTCCTCTTTAGATATTGTACTCTCTGACATACAATGCAAACTAACTCTCGTAATTGCAGGCGATATTAATATTAACATAAATGATCCAATTAATGCACAAGTGGGCAACCATTTATGCTTGATGGCATCTCATGGTCTATATCCAGTGATATCAAAGCCAACTAGAGGAGCCTCATGCCTTGACCATATCTTCATAAAATCTGAGACAATATCCTCTGGTCTCGTCTGCAAATCATCTATTACAGATCATGACTTAGCCCTAGTTGAAATTCCTTTGCAAATCTACCAGCATAAAAGTAAAAAACGCACGATACGGAAAACAGACTGGGAGTTGGTTGCCTTATATATTAACAGTCTGAACTGGAACGAAATAACAAGCGATAATGTTGTTAACGCCGCCTCACACAAATTTAACGATGTTATGACATACGCCATCAATAATTACACGCAGGAAATTAAAAGTAGGTCGTAGAAAGAGCAACATAAAGAGCTGGATCACTCCTGGATTAATAAGATGCATGAAACACAGGGACAAGCTGCACCTTGAGTGTAGAGCTGATCCGAATAGCCAACGTAAGGTACTGAACTACACGCGGTATAGAAACTTTGTTCACACTCTACTAAGGAATATTAAAGCTGAATATAACAGAAAGGAAATTACGGAAAACAAAGACAATGCGCGTAACCTTTGGAATAAAATTAAGTCTGTGCTATAATTCTACGTCGGAGTACCACTCCATGAGACTCATTAAATCTGAACAACCCAATTTCATCCCTAGACCAATGTAATCACCATTTCACAACCGTAGGGGAGTTCTTCGCTAAAAAAATCTTAAAAAACCTAGGCACGTCTCAAGACCTATCAAGAATCACAGATGTTCAAAATCTAACCCAAATTCTTTTTATCTGCACCCTACTGATGAACAAGAAGTGAGCCGAATTATTTATAACCTAAAAACCAACAGTTCTCCAGGATTAGACCAAGTCACTGTTACACTGCTTAAAAAGACCTGCAATAACATTATTTTTCCCCTCGTTCACATATTTAATTTAAGCTTAGAAACGGGAGTTTTTCCAGATTCCTGGAAAACTGCAGTAGTGTCACCTATTTTCAAAAATGGTTCTCCGACCTTGTCGGAAAATTACAGACCAATCTCTTTACTGAGTATAATATCGAAAATTCTAGAGAAGATAGTGAATAAGCAACTTGTACGTTTTCTATATAAAAATCGGATAATCTCAGATAAGCAATATGGGTTTCGTCAGGGAAAATCGACCGAGGATGCTGTAGCAGCACTAGCTGATCAGATATCACAACACGTGGAGAATGGATGTTGCATAGGTGTTTTTCTCGACCTCTCGCGAGCTTTTGACACAGTCTCTGTTGGCCTCCTCTTGAAAAAGCTAGAAGCCGCTGGAGTAAGGGGAAATACACTTCAATGGTTTGAAACTTACCTAAAAATGAGAAAACAATGTGTAGAAGTAGGAAATTACACTAGTAGGCAACTGGATGTTCATTTTGACGTTCCACAAGGCAGTACCCTTGCACCCACACTCTTCGTCCTGTACATGAATGATATCCTGGAACAAAACTTGCCTAATTCAAATGTAATTCCTTACGCAGATGATACAACCATATTATTTCACGATACGACATGGAGTCGAGTATACAGTACCGCGGAACAAGGCCTATCTCGTATTGCCATGTCCTTAAACTTAAATCTTCTACACTAAATAAGGAAAAGACTACATACATATGCTTTTATAAATCGAGACGCACAAGTCCTCCGACCGCTACGCCCTTGTAAATTCATTACTGCAAAAATGTTTATAGCAATCTGCATGGCTGCAACTGTGAACCGATAGCGCGCTCTAGAATAACCCAAATATCTTGGAATTATCATAGATGAAAACCTAATGTTTGATGCTCAAATTTCTAATTTGTCTTCCCGTGTGCGAAAGTTCATTTACATCATGAAAAAATTGCGAGTTTGCACTCCCGTAGATATAATACGTCAGGTATACTTTGCACTCTGCCAATCTATACTGCAGTATTGCATTTGTGTTTGGGGCCGCGCTGGGAGGACTGCACTTATGACATTGGAAAGAGCTCAACGTGCACTAATTAAAGTAATCCTAAGTAAGTCATTTACATACTCCACAGATTCTCTATATAAAGAATTTAAAGTACTACGGGTGCGACAGCTGTTTATTTACAATGTCACACTCAAAGTGCACAAAACCGTAAGATGTCGGCCCGGACTACAATGAATTAAGAAGCAAACGCACTTTTAGAATCCCCATTCCAATCGTAAAGTCAAACCTGGCCAAACGTTGCCCCACATTGTCACATCCTTTCATCTACAACAAACTATTAAAAATAATTGACCTTAAAGACCAGCCACTTTCCTCATGTAAAACCCTATTAAAGAACATGCTGTACACTCTTTCATATAATGAATACACTGAAGAGTTAATTAAATAGCACATAAGATACAGACACACATACACACACACACACAAAACCAGACCCGGACGTAATCATTCCTATTCCAACTATTGTGGAATCATTTCTTGCAGGCGCTATTATTTATTTTAAATTTATTTATGTAGTAAAACAATACTTCCTTAGTTTTTGTATTAGACGCATTACTTTTAAAGGCCGATGACAATCACGTAATATTAACACTATCTCGATGTAAATGAGGTCTAGTGACAAACTGTTTTGTACCGCATGCCAGGGTCCTGAGATACAAACTGCGCTTAGTTTAGGACCCGCAGCTACCTGTGTTATTTATACTGTCACTTATTGTTAAAATAAAAATAAATAAATAAAATAAGTTTTTTAAACATACTATTCAACTTTTAGCACGCTTTGAGTTATTCTTCCAAAATAATAGCACATTACATTATTATACTTTCTCATCAAACAACTACGATATGCAATATGACATTAACATTATACTCCACTAAATCCAAGAAATACCTTTTGACAGCTGTCACATTTATTGAACCGGGTATTCCAACTAAGAAATCGGTAGGTACCTATAATATTCGATTCTTAAGAAGTATGGATTCTCTAGATTTCATAATAATTTACAGATTTATCTAGATTAATAGGCTAATACCAGTATAAATTAGAAACAGATAACTCATAACAAAAAATTATCAGTTTTTTCGTATCTATCGCTTACTACTAAAGTTCAGGTTAAAGATTCTCCATGACTATACTACCATTGTAGAAACCGGCATCTTCTAAACTTACTCGCAACTTCGCCACAGTGAGATTCATAAAGTAGAGTGGGAGAAAATTACAAAAAAATTAGACTTGTTTAATTCATGATTCATATACAGTAGGTCCTCGGTAATCCGGACTCCCGCTTGTTCGATGATCGCTGTAATCCGGCCGGGCAATGGGCTTCCGGGGAGGCGAGCGGGTGCAGCAGTTGGGGGCTGCCATGAGTCAATCAGTCTTCTTCTGTTTATCAGGCGTCGTCAGTCTTTTGTTTATCGCTTTTCGTGTAGGACGTACAGTGTCAAGTTAGCGCGTTCAATTCGCTAACATAATGGCGCCGTCACGTAAACATTCAACATTAACAATAAAAGACAAATCGCGGATTATAGAAATGTTAGGTAAAGGTGACAGCTACCTGTCATTGCTCGGAAGGTTGTTATAGGCAGGTCAACTGTAGGCGACATAAAGAAAAACAAAGACAAAATCTTGAAGTTTGCTAGCCTAACAGAACGTCTTATTTTAACTTACTGTTACTTACACGGTTGTAATTTTGAACATGTACATTTTGTCTTTATGCTTTAATTTGGAAATTGATTAAAGAAACTAAGGTTAAACATGTGTTTTATTACCACTAAATATGGCATACTATAATCCGGAAAGGGCCTTGTTTTTGTCTCTCCGGATTATCGAGGCCCTACTGTTGTTATCATAACTCTAAAAATAAACATTTAAATAAACCAATAATGAATTAAAAATGTAAAGGTTCGATCATTTAAAATAATTATAGATAATTTGCATTATCATGAAATTTTATCATTCAAGCACTATGGTAAGGTGCATAACGACATATCATTGAAACAATGTCAAGCATAAGTTGAATCTGCTTAATTTTTTATATTTTTTAACTAGTATTATTTAGTGTATGGTAATATAAGAAATCATTTTTTATATTTGCTGTTTGAAAGATTTGAATTTAAATTAGTGATAAGGAACTATACACATTGTAATAAAATATTGGTAACTTCATAATTTTTTGTATTTACGTAAAAGGTTATTTTAAATTGTGTATGTTTGTACAAAGTTATTGCAGAATGAATAATATGAAACTTCAAAATGTATTTGTTAGATTTATTGGGTATAACCCCTTATCTCGGCCTGATTCTGGCCAATCGTGAGACAAGGGGATATGATATATTGTAAATAATTACACCCTTGAACCTTACCTCTTTATACTTATTGAAAGTCCAATATTCTATTATTTAAGGTGCGTAAAAGATAATTTTTTTATCTGTAATGGAAATTGCCTGAGCATGGTGTAACGAAAAGAACAATGGCGAATTCTCAAACAAATCCTTGTAGAAATTTTTTTTGTGTCTGAAAATGAAAAATATGTAAAGAATGGAGTTTGAGAGAGCAAGAAGTTAAGAATTAAAGTTGATATTCCATATTGAACAAAGTATAATAGTTTTCAATTATGTAGGTATGATGATTTTTTTACCAGACTTCGATAGGCTCGATTTCATAAAATATCGTAAATTATTGTATTCATGTTTATATTGGCGACATATGTAGATGCTTAATAATAATGCAATTAAAATTTTTTTCGCCATTGTTTAACACTATGATTTCGGCTGCATAGCTTACCAGGTCGTCATTCCATATAGTGAAATCTCTTATTAAAATCATATGTTTATACATTATCTGTTTTTGCATATTATTTATATATTTACTTACACACATGTATGCATATACATATCTTTATAAGTTTAAAAGATGTTATTAATTTGCAGAAGGAACGCGATGTGGCCAGAGCAAGAGAACGTTCGCGGGCGGCTCGCGAGGAAGAGCGGCGAAGACGCGCAGCAGAAGATGCTCTGAGGGAACGGGAAAGACGACAGCGACAAGAGAAACATCGTCTTGCACTTGAGCGAGAGAAGTTACGCGCTGAAAGGTAATATTCTGAGAACCCAGGTTAGGTCCAAACCAGTAATTGAGTTTTTCTGTCACGAAAAAGTATATTAGTGGCAGCCCCGAGTCAGTACTTTGTGGTGTTTCATCCCCGTGCCTCGGAAAGCAGGTAAAGTCGTTGGTTTTGCGCCATCTCTCTCCGGTCGTATCGGCTCATCATCTCATCAGACTATGAGAGTGAGGGAATAGAGAGTGCACCTGTGCATGTGTATACAATTAGGCAATATAATCCTGTCTCTGTCTGTGTGTAATCTCCGTTGAGACTGGCTGCCATGACCGAAATTCAGGCTTTAGGAGATTATTATTATTTAAAATATGCATCTAAACTTTTAAATGGACAGAGTTGTGTACAACTTTAATTGTATTAAATTAATATGTATTTCTCATCAAACTTGTCTAATGTCATTATAAATAAAGAAAACTTATTTTCAGAGAGAAGATTGAGCGGGAGAAGAATGAACTTCTTCGTTTGGAGCGGGAAAGACATAGGTTGGAACGTGAGAAGTTAGAACTGGAAAGATTGGAGTTAAAGAGAGCGCAATTACGGTTTGTTAATTAATAGTTACAATTTACTTTTATAAATTTTATTAATGGCACTTTTAAATACCAGACTATTAGTTTAGACCATAAAATACTTATAATACACAATAGAATGGCTGTCAATCTTATTTTGTACCAGGAGTGGCGTCTCTAAAGCCGATTCGCTGTGTTGACAGACTGAGTAAATTTACACATTTTAGTCTTTTGATAATGTGCAAGATTATCATTAAAAAATCGTTTAAACTTTAATACATATTTATTTGTAAATAGGGAGCAATTTGGCATTTTCTAAATAATATGCATGCGAAGAATTTTGGAAACAATTGTAACGTCAAAACACATCTTGTGTTGACATTTATATGTGTAAATTGACACATTAGTGACATTTTAGTGGCTACGTGGACTCCACCCACTCCCCCGTTCTATTATGTATGTATGTATTATAGTATTCTGTAGTTTAGACACATAGAGATTGTTATAATTAAACAAATATGCATATTATGTATGCTTTAAACCTATGAAACAAAGATGTGGCCCTTCATAGCCAGTTATGTGGTAGAGCCATGCTGCAGGTGTTTTTCGATGAAAGCAGGGTCAGCTTGACCGGTGAAGGACCACTCAGTACAAAGGCAATGCTGCTGTTTCATATTGTGAGCAGAGAATAGGAGACCTTCGTACTGGAAATGAGGCATTCTATCATAGTCCTCAAGGCTGACAATTTTATTAGTTATTAGTTGTATAACAATGTTGTTACTATTTATATTCTTAATCAAGGATGGATGGTGGATTTACCCAAAACTATAGGCTTATTAAACAAAAATCTTGACTTAATTGTGGATTGGAATAAGTTATATGGTCTTAAAGTAAATCCATCAAAAACAAATGCAATAATAATAGGCAGTCAGAAATTGGTTACTCTTATTGGTTTTCTTACCCTACCTGGTATTGTTTTTGATGGGTGTGACTTTGACAAATTTTTATCATGGGCTCCGCAGGTAAGTGAGGTGTGTAAGAGGGTCGGTCCAATCTCTCCATACTACCCATCGGATCTACCCATACTAACCAAAATTGCGCTTGCACAATCACTCCTTTTACCGATTCCCGATTATACTGGCAAGTGTTATCTCAATATAATGAGGAGTTGCTTAATAAACTTGAGCGCATTCAGCACTGTCCCGATAATTGGCACTTCGCTGTTTTAATCTAATTATTAAGAATGTTTTCTTTTTTCTATATGATAGCAACACATATTGCCAGGATGTACAATTCCTTATACTAACAACCACAGAAATCTAAACCTTCTACTGTCTTTTAATATCGGGACGCGTGTCCCCGGTTCGCAACTAACACACATGGACAAACAATAAATACACAATTTCGCCTACACATATCTCTAGCATTCATTGCAACAAAGATTAAACTATAAATTATTGCGTTAAGGAATATTTAATAAAAACGCAAAATCTCAGGAGGCCACTTGGTCCAATAATTAACGTGTGCGAAAAACATAGAATGACATTGCGCGCTCACTCTCACTTGGGCATAGTGCAGAGCAACGCACGTTTTGATAACTATTAAGCCTTGATGATCATCCAGGGGTCTCACACTAAGATATAAATAATTAACTAAGATTTTTTATACATACCATCCGATAAAATCGTCCGTGCCATGAGTCAGCCATTAGTGTGACTGACTCCCTCTAACAACAAAGTTGTTAGCAATTATTTTGTACTAATTTATATTAATTGTGTGGTGAATTGTCTTAAAACAATGCCTGGGTAAGCAACCTCCTTATTTGTAATCTCATTTTCTGTTTTATCTCATTAATTACGTGTAAAATTGTTTTATTTGTATGAAGCAAACCGCTATCTTAGAACTAACATGCTGGTTGCGGAAATTTGACTTGAAATGTACGTAAAATTTTAGTGTTGACTGTCAGTTTTGTGTCAAAATATGTGTAATTGTTAATCATTTACAGTTTTAGTACATAAAAATGAGGATAAAGTGCAATATTTTCAAAATTTCAATGTAAATACGTAATAGGTGCAATGATGTCAATCTATGAGACTCTTGCAGTAGTGAATTCTAGTTCTTTGTTTTGCGGGTGGCGAAAAAAGAAACTAAAGTTTGCCATACTGCATCACGTACAAATTTGGTTGAATTGTTAGAATCGTAAAGAATCTAGCGCCCTCAAGCAGATAAACGGAGCTTGGTTGATTCCAATCTCATTCGATGATTTATGCAAAAATTAGATGTGGCGTTTGGATATGCCATGTATGTTAACACAAGACTTCTGGAAATTTTTTAAACAATTTATTAAAACAGAAAAGTAGAAAGTATTTACATATGCTTTTTAATATTTTTATTTTAATATTAAATATTTGAAATTTTTATTTTTTTTATTCTAATATAAACAGGTTGTGGTTTTTAAGGTCACCTCAGACACATGTTTCTTATATCGGTTTTTTTAATATACATTTTATCTGTTACTTTGCAATATTCATACATCAAAAATTATTTATTTTGATTTACTTTTTACGTACGTTTCAGTTTTGCAAATCGTGTACCGTTGCGTTATATTTAAACCTAGAGCAAGATTGCTGATACCTACAGTACCATTCGTAAATAATTAGTACTGTAGATACAGTAAATCGAACAACTACCAGGAGCCTTTTAAAAAAATGAGTACGCATGTTATATATTTATTCAATTTTATACTTATGTACATCCATCCATTTAGTTTTTATAGCTATAATTTGTGCAGCTGATTATTTCAGACTATCATCGTTGAAATAATTAAGTTAGTTAAGTTACAGCCTATTTATGTCCCACTGCTGGGTCCTCATTCTGAGAGGGTTTTAGGGCAAAGAAGTGTCCGTCGCGCTGCCCTTATACTTTTGTTTTTACCTCATTCTGAGAGGGTTTTAGGGCAAAGAAGTGTCCGTTGCGCTGCCCTTATGCGTGTTGGCGAACTTCACATGTCTTCGAAATACTTTCTTACCTCATTCTGAGAGGGTTTTAGGGCAAAGAAGTGTCCGTTGCGCTGCCCTTATGCGTGTTGGCGAACTTCACATGTCTTCGAAATACTTTTTTCTTATTTCTCAGACAGTCAGACTTTCTCGCGATATTTTCCTTCACCGCCGAGCACGTGGTAGATCAGCACTTAAAACTGCAATTAACAATTTAATTGACGCCAGCGGGGATCGAACCCGGTTTGCTAGCGTACTGTGTTTAACGCGAGAGCTAACCATCTGAGCTACCGGGGCTCCTCTGAGCCACCACGGTTCTCATCGTTGAAATGAATACACCTTTTTATTTTGTACGTTTTCTATAGAATAGGGTGACAAACGAGCACACAGTCCACCTGATTGTAAGTAGTTGCTGCTGCCCGTAGATATCTACATCTATCCTTGATTACAAATGAAAATGCAAATGCGTTGTTACCCGTGAGACTAAGATGGAATGCCTCGTGTCCAGTAAAAACCGTCTCCGGTTCTCTACACTCACCATACGAATCACAGCCAGCATTAAGCGAATATTTCACGCTGGTATTCTGTGAGAGCGTGGTCCTTCCCCGGTCGAGCCGACCCATTCGTGCAACAACTATACTACTAATATAACTGCAACATGGCTCTACCACGTATAAAAATGTTTTAATGAACTAGTACATAATGCACAAAAAGTGCAAAATCGGACTTTAATTTTGGCATATTTTTGGAGCATAAGGAGTGGGTTCTTTAAAAATATATATCCATAATATTTTTGTATTTCAGGAAGAGATAAGTTTATTTTAAATGTTATTATTTCGTAGATATTATTTGTGTTAAAGGAAATATCTATAATATAAAATAATAAAAATAAATAATATAAAAACTGCCCCAGACGAGGACGGAATTACAACGGAGCTTCTGAAAGCGGGTGGGACACCGGTACTTGAAGTCCTTCAGAAGCTCTTCAA
Source organism: Parnassius apollo (assembly GCA_907164705.1). Lineage (NCBI taxonomy): Eukaryota > Metazoa > Arthropoda > Insecta > Lepidoptera > Papilionidae > Parnassius > Parnassius apollo. The sequence continues at coordinate 89,078 of CAJQZP010000884.1, read as the reverse complement.
TTCCGTCCTCCGTGGTGGCACTACTCCGGAGGCGTAGAGCAGAAGTGCGGTGGTCTTGTTCTTTAAGAAAGGCGACAACGCTCTCTTGAAGAACTACAGACCGATTTCCCTTCTGAGCCGCGTCCACGTACTGTTTTCGAAAGTCATTACGAATCGTCTCGCACGCAGACTCGACGACTTCCAGCCTCCCGAACAAGCCGGTTTCCGAAAAGGCTTCAGTACCTTTGAGATATAATGTTGCTAAAATTATGTTGGTTATTGGAAATACTCGCCTCTGAACGGCTTTGTCACTCGACACTATTGTGGCGCATTGAGTATTGTTTACAAAAAACGTTATTTTAAACGCTACATCCGCGGGAGTGACCCTTGAGTGGTTTTATGGCTTTTAACGGAATGAATAAATCTTTATTTCTCTACAAGTGCTGTTGAAAATTGTTTGCTCAAATAAAGTAATTAATTTTTCAATAAATATGGCACTTACGGTTAAAATTTTGATATCTCGGCACTAAGAATACTTATTTCATAACTTTATGAGATTTGTAAAACTTAACAAGATCTATTTAAAGATGACTGAATCATGTAAGGAAAAAGAGAGATTCAACTAGTCCTGGAAATAAAACCACATGTTTCTTCATGAATTTAAGTATATATTTTTAATGCAATAAAAAAAAACTAGTGTTAATTTTATTGACTAATGCATTAAACCTTTGACTGCCGCGTCAGTCACTTTGTACAGTCACTTTGTATTGCATTTAAAACGTGACCGACGGCAGTTTAATTGTTAATGCCGCATCTGGTCCGAACTACATTCTACATCGGTGTAAGTTGATTGTTGGTTCTTGTAAGCTTACTATTAATGCGTTTTATGATAAAAAATTGTATTGTAGCCTATGATTTTGCGCATAAAATATTGTAAACAATAGATTTAAAATTAAATGAAAATAAAATCGAAGTATTAAAAAAATATGTTTCATCGAGAAATATGACAATTTTGTCTTTATTCAATGTTTACTTACACTTATTACTTTGGGACTTTATTTAATTTATGTACTCTTTTATAGGAAATTTCATAGAGAATTCAGAAATGTATACATATTATAGTATTTCAGATACCAAAATCAAGAAATTTGCGTTTAAACGATTTGCGCCCAATGCGCCGTCAATTTTATTAAACAGCTCCGCAGTAAACGGAGTATGACGGTTAAGAGTCTCCGCAGCTGAAAGGTTATATTGTTTCTTGTCCATACTATAAATCCATCGCTGCTTTTAGCTGTAGTACTCGTAGACATAAACTAGCTTAAGAATCAATGTATATTGAAATGTGAAAACAATTACATTTTCGGAGACAATCGTAGTACTGGAGGTGAATAATTTTATTTAAGTATTAATTAAAAACAACATTATAGGTAGATGTAGATGTCTATGAGCTACAGAATAAATTTAAATCAGGTGGACTCAGTGAACAGCAGAGTTGGTAAGGGACACTCCAGGCGAAAGTTTGTCGACCAAATTGGCAATGTATTGAAAATGGGCCAAATTAAGAGTACACTTAACCGACGACCTTGCATGCTTAGTGCCAAATGTAAGTCTGTAGTCTATCTCTATCTACCCCTCTGGGTAAAAGGCGTGACTGCTTATGTACTATGTATGTATTCTATAAAAACATCTTAGGGTTCTGCAAAAATTTTGTTATAAAATAATCAAAACATCTAGGGTGGGAGGGAGTCTTGTCATTGATCAACATCTTATTTTGATTATAGTTTAGAGGAAGAGCGTCGCAAACGTGGATACGAAAGTAGCGCAGCGTATCGAAAACCGGCGTCAAGCCCGCCACCGGAGCCAGGCTATGATCGGGATCAGAGGCACAAGCGACCACCCCCACCGCCTATGGTCAGTATCACCTAATTCTATGAAATGTTATGAACCTGGTGATCGATACACAATTATAAATGTAGTAACAAAAATGTCCCAACAGTTGACAATTTAGCAAGAAGCATAAATACTTTTTTAAATAATCACTTGGTTCATGACATATTTATGTACCATTTATTATAAAGTGACAAGAATTTAAAAGAAAATCACGTAACCTTTGTTTATCTGATTTTTTTTAATTCTAGGAAAAAACATTTTTTAAATAATTTTTCACATTAAAGATATTCAATGGCTACAAACTTTACATTTCAATAAAAATATAAGATAGATTACACAAACTGGCGAACCTAAAGGTTTAACTACTAATGATTATTTTTTCCCTTTTCATCACTTGCTCTTTAGTATAGAATGTGATTGCCTTACTCATTTCGGAAATGAAATGTCTATATTAGAGCCTGAAATTGTTTTTTATTTTATTTACTATCAAAATCAGCAGTTGAATGATTACTTGCTGCTGTGAGGTATTCCATCTTGGTCCTCAGAGGTGACAATGCATCTTTATGTGCTTTTTTTGTTTAAAGTTAGTTGCAGTTGTACATAGGCTGCAAGAGTCACTTACCATCAGATAGACTGTAAGTTTGTTTATAACTTCAAATTTCTACACTATAATTGCTGTCCCTTAGTCTCGCTGAAACTCCAAAATGGCTTCACAAATTTTGATGAAACCTTTTATGTGTTTGAATGGGTTCCTGGATGGTTTAGATTCATTTTTGGACCCGGTAGGTGGCGCTGTTGTCGAGATCCAGAAATCACCCGCGCGAAGCTGGAGCGGATTGTTTGTTTTTATATAAAAAACATTTCTCATATTGAGATCTTAAAACGAAAGCAATTAATCAGATCAACGATTGTCACTTTACAAATGAATGTGTACTAATATTTATTTAATGTAAATATAAGCTGACTGTACATTTTTTCGCGCAGACCAACATCGTACGCTCCAATAAACCTAAGCATGTAAGCAAGTTTGGAAAATCAAATTACCATTTTACTCTAAAGTACAGTTACGATTGGCAAGTATACTTTACATCTATTTTTATAAGTCACTATTTGGTATGGATACTTTATTATTATTTTTAAATTTTGGCTGTAGATGACTGATTCTTTAAGCTTGACGTTGCCAACAGAATAACTAACAAATGTTTATTTATATCTAATATGTACAATGACAATATAAATGTATAAAGTGGAAGTATTTATTTAGTCAATATATTACTGGCTTTATTTTCTTATATAAGAAATAATATAAACTGAAAGAATATAATGAGTACTAAATATATATGAATGAACGTCGTTTATACTTTCACCGCTGATTCGATAAAAAGTTTGAAACTAAACTTAATTGAAATACAGTATTAGATTATTACAAATATGTTTTATAATTTATAATAGTCAATAAGTACAGATATCGCGTAATTATATAAAATATTTTAATCATTTATGAATTATAAATTAGTTGTTGAGCTTACATATATAAACTATCATGGAATATAATATTTAGTTATACATATTATACAATGTGGCTTCTTTTTGCTATTAACTATCTACTATTTTAATAAAATTAATGAAGGTGTTATCAAACGAAGTATTTAGTGATTTTGGTGTATTTATTAGGATCAAAGCAATAATAATGATTCATTAACATTTAAATGCTTTCGAAAGACATGTGCATGACAATGCATGTAGAAGTGACATTTCGCTTTATATTTGGTGCAAGAATCGGTTAAGGGAAAATCCAGGATGATCTTGTGGCTTCCAACTGTTTGTGAAATTAGCATCTCATTGTATGCCAGACAAGAACATCATGACGTATGTTCAGTTTCAAGTTTGTCCAAGCATTGTCATTATGGTAAAGCTCTTCAACTTTAGTCAAAAAGAGGACCTTATCCAGTTAATTGAAGAAATTGATGAATTTTGTAATCAATCATACTATAAATATCTATTTAGTGTTCTTTTAATACATCAACTAAAGAAAACATTAAAAACATTGGCTTGTGACAGATCACAATAAAACTATCTTCTCATATGACATATATACATTGACTTGATGAGAACTTGCTTTTAGAACGGCGTTTGCTACCAATGTTTTATGGGCCGCTCAAAAACTGACAATTAATTAATTGTATTGTTTGAAATGCTCATTGCTTGATGGAGTAGCAACCAAAGACATGCAGGAAGCCAATGGATTCCCGTAGCTCTGAACCATGCTTTGTAGCATTACTTGGTTGAGGCCCATGTTTAGCAGTGATCCAGATCGAGATTGCTTGTATCAAATTAGGTTTGTGTGTATCAAATTGGGGGGTGGTGAACCATTTTACGTCAACACAAATTGGTTTAATTATGTAATAATGTTAATATTTTCCAAATCATATCTTGAAAATTAATGAAAATAAAAAAGGTCGATTTTAATTCTTTTGATATTATACGTCATTCATAGCCTGTTTTCGCTTATCGCATAAAGTCTAGTCACTAGTTAACACATCCCTTCCTTTTGTTATATATATAAATTTATTTAACACTGGCACCTTTATATTAATTGGAAACTTATTAGTTTGAAGCACCCCCGCCACCGCGTTTCGACATGGCAGCGGGATACGACCGCGGCACAGACAAGCGGGACAGGGAACGTGATTACAAACGGGACTATCCTCGTCACGTATCATGTAAGTTACACCATTAACCCTGACCTAACTTGTCAGTCATCTAAATTATATACAAAAATCAGATAAAAAATATTTTAGTAAAAATATAATTTTGTGTTGCCTATGCGAAGTATGGTGACAAAGTGTTTGTATAAAATAAATAGTAATTAAAAAAAACTTAGTCAGAAATGATCGTCTAACTTATTACTTTCACTTTCTAGCTGGAAGTATGAAATACCCTAGCAATGGCAGTGCTAGTGATGACACCAGGCAACCTATGCCACCTGGTACTCGACCTAAAGAGCCAAGGTAAATATTGTTTTAATACCAGCTAAATTTACATTAAATTTATTCCAATAAAGTCTATAAGGCTATAGAGCTCGAAAAACCGATAACCGATGGAAAAGAAAGGTTCACGAATAGCAGCCTGATGCTGGCGAGCACAGTGTTCGCCCCACTAGATGATGTTACGATCTGATGAAACTCTCAGGACTATCACTCACTCTCAGGACTGTACTTTTTGGCAACCTATGAGGTGGTCTATGTTCAGCAGTAACTTGTGCGCCGTACTTCGAAAATTTGTTAGCGTGATTTAGGTGCGTTTCGCTTGTGGCACGACGACAGTGCCGCCACACTTATGTAAATAATAAAGTTTCTGTGTTTATTTATACTCAGCCGATCATACGATTCGCGGGATAGCCGGTCGTATCGTCCATCCCCTCCGGGAAAACCGGAACCACGCAACTGGAATGCCTCAAATCGTTACCCTGAAACTGCGGCCCCTGCTAAAGGTAAATATGTTTTTGTTTCTATAGGTAAGAATTCATAAGATTCCTAGGTTGTACATGACCATTACAGCCAATTCCAAACAAAGTATTCCGCACAAGCATTGTGAATTTTGAATTTTTTTTACTTTTTATAAGCCAGTGCTTGACCACAATCCCACCTGGTGGTAAGTGGTGGATGCAACCTGAGATGGTAAATCGCATTGTCTTAGCGTATTACATTATATACATTACATAGTACCAGATTGTATTCGGACGGAAAGAATTATTCCACTCATTTACTGTACGGATTATAAAAGTCGAAGTAAACTGTTTGGTTCTAATGGGTGGAATATTGACAACAAAGGGGTGAAGAAGACCCCCGCCGACCGCCTGTTCGTCCGATGGTAGAAGTGAATGTAACCAATACAGATTGTTTGTAATGACCTTGTTCAGTTTCCTTTTAAAACTGGTGACAAAAGATGTTACAGTCAATCTGCTGCAAACCTCAAAGAAGAAAGGCTATTGATGTGTTATCACCTCTGAAGACTAAGTTGGAATCTATATATCTTGCTTCTCTATACGCTTCAGGTAGGAACACAGCTGCTTAAGCACTGCTATTTGACGGCAGAAATAGGCAAGAGGTTGGTTTCTCTGCAGTCGAACTTCTTAGGCAGAACAGGAGTCACACCACCTACAAAAATTATCTAAGATATAATTTAAATTACTAGGAAAAATGAGAATATTTTTAGTTTGATGTCTACTTTGTTTATCCAAAAATTTTACCAACGATTTTGACAAACGATATCTCATTAGATTTGTCATAATCGCGTAGATAAATAAGATTAATAGTAATGTCCTCCAGACCGAATTTCGGCCACGGCGGCCTGCCTCAACGGAGGTTAGCCAACGGCGCAGGACAGGATTATAGTGCCCAAGTGTATGCGCAAGCACAGGTGCACTCTCTATTCCCTCACTCTCATAATCCGATGGGACGGTAAACCGACACGACCGGAGAGAGATGAGGCGCAGGACCAACGGCTTTACGTGCTTTCCGAGACACAGGGGTGAGACACCGCCAACTTCCTGACTCCGAGCAACTACTGAGAATTTCTTGACAGAAAAACTCAATAATTGATTTGTTGGCCCGACCCGGGATTCGAATCCAGGACCTCATGATCAGCAGTAGCACTACTACAACCACTAGACCAACGAGGCAGTCTAAATAAAAGCAAGATTATAAAATAAATATCAACAAAGTTTAAGGTGCCGATTACACAGTAGGTTTTGCTGTCAGTTTTACAACAATCACGGTTGTAATTGACTAATAATGTACCATGTAATGCAGTGATTGACGCCTGCATGAGCGCGTAATGTACGCCTATCAGTCACCTTCCGTTTTTTATCAATCATGATTGATGGAATTGATTGACTCCTGCATGAGCGTGTAAATGTACGCCTAAATGTTGTGACTAAATTGCAACTTTAAATAATGCCTTGAAGTGGATTTCGATACGTAAAAGTGATGCGATTTTGCGTGTTAAGCGTCTGTGCATTTTAACTTTCATAGAAAACGAAATACGTGATTCGATGTTGATATAAACCTTAAGTTATTTTGATCGCTTAGGCGCTTTATTGTGACATCTAGACTTTCTATACCACGACAAATACAAACTTAAAAAAAGCGTTTGTATATGAGTGAAGTGGTTTTCTTTTCATAGATATCGATAACTGGAAATATTGCTTATTTAAATAATACTAGTTTTTACGGATTTTATCGCGTATATTTAACTTTTTAAATACCCGACGTTTCGAGCGCTTAGCAGCACCCATGGTCACAGGGGGGATTTAGATGTTCAACGTCCAGATGTCATAGTTAACTGCGGTTACTGTAGATTAAAATGTAACTTTTGTTCCGATCTACACAGTATGAACTTATGATATCTTGAAGTCTTGCAGTTGTATACTTGGGTTGGGATTTAACTTTATTTATTATAGGATCCCAAGCAGATGGTAGTACCCAGCCATCTTCTCTATTGAAGTTAGGATGTTTTTTTATTTCAATAGCCTCGCGAATCATCCTTGAAAGAAATCGGTGTTCTTTAGCGAGGATTTGTGGTCTATCAAATCTGATGTAGTGACGCGGGGGCGATCCTGTACGTGTTCACAGACTGCAGCGTACCGGCTATATGTTTTAACGGGTTTGTTTTAATCTTTAGTTTGACCTATTAGAGAAACCATTCACATCAAGCTTGAAATTCCTGATCTTGCAGAGGGACGTTATATGATGATGGATGGAAGGTAGTGCAGTGACTCCTCTAACATATGGCAGTACAGCAGGTACACGCTCGACTGTGGCCGGCTTCACTCGTTCACTGTGATGTGGGCGCGGGACCCGAAGCTTGTTGTCATGTAAAACTTGCTTGACGTGGTGGAGTTCGGCAGCTAGGTGTTTACTGTCACAGATCCCTCGTGCTCTCTGAAACAAAGATTTACCCACGGTAGCTAACAGTAAAGGATGGTGGTGAAAATCACCGTTTAAATATCTATCTGTATCTGTCTTTTTTTCTATACACAGTATGGCTCAAAGTGTTATCAGGATTCCGAATTACTAATTTAAAAAGTTAAATATACGCGATAAAATCTGTAAAATTAGTATTATTTAAATGTGTAGTGTTTGCGTAAATATAAGAAATCAATATTGCTTATCTCAGTGTAAATAATTTATACACAATCCTTCTTTTCTATTAATTAGACATATTATCTTGAGGTTCACATCACCATCACAGCAGTTTCTTTATTGTTTCCACCAATAGTTTACATGCTCAGACGTTAAATACTTAGAAATAAATGTCTGCGCATATGAGCTATCACAACACTTACATATCAAAATTTATTTCATACCTTTATTTAAACAATAATTCAGGAACAGCAATTCGTCGGCGGTCATGCTCCCGTCAAATCTCCCCTAATGTAAAGTTACTACGTAAAAGCTATCACATATATAAAGTTTGACTTTCACACCTTGAACCTGTAGTAGTAATGAGGGCGAATAATCTTACCTTCACCGGAGGTCGTCAGGTCGCCAGATGGTTGACAGGTTGACACACGAGTGTCAAAGTTATGATTTATTTTGAATATAAAATATAACTGATATTTCAGAAATAAACGTTAGCTCTACACTTTTCTAACAAATTAATTTCCCCCACTATGAAATCTGTAAAATATTTCACCTCATTACTAATTTAATATTTAAAAATTAATGCTTGGTCATATTTTATGCGTTGCCATAACGTTCATCAGGTTGCGGTAATACTTTGTTCTACAATTTATTGATTATTCAATTGCAATTATTTGTATTATCATTCTTAATTAATAAATATAACTCTTCCAAATTTAAAACGATATTTCCACAAATATTTCTTCTGCGGCAGCAATGCGCCGGGTACCAGCTAGACGGTAACATGTTTTTGTATGCTGAATAACTTTAGGTAGCGGCGGCAGCTCGCTAGAAGGTTGGGGGGCGGGCGAAGCGCGTTACGGCGGCAGCTACGAGGCGCGCTACGCGCACGCGCCCGCCTACCAGCCGCCGCCGCCCGGCGCGCCCTACCCCGACCGCTACACGCCCGCCGCCAGGGACTTCGCGCGCAAGTACTAAGCACGCCCCACCTCACTCAGTGAGTCGCTCCACACTCCACACAACACTACACCGCTGCCGCTAGGGTCTTCGGCACAAGTACTAGTACGCGCCCTAATTCCTTCGGCACTTTACAATGTTGACACATTATGGGTAATACAACGACTACACAGCCCGAATAGACGCCTAATGTATGTACTTCTGCATCCAAACCTGTCTGTCAAAAGTCTGAGGTAAGCGGTATGGGGGAGGCGGGTTGAAATGCACGCTAAATGGTTAAAATCAAGGTTGCGACACTTGCTAATAAGCAAATAGTGATGGGAACTTTAACTAATAAATTTGGTACCAAGTCTACTTCTAATCAGTACCAGAATTATATTCTACTATAAATTAGTACAAAATAAAAAATAAAAACAAAAGAAGTTTTATTTAAGTAGGTATCGTATTTAGTAAAATACGCTTTGCGGCCAGATGCGTTCGCAAGTGCCACGCCCCCTTGCCATATCTCCTGTTGTTTATATGATCTGAGGTTGTAATATAAACTACCATAAGAATTAGTTACAGATGTACTTATAATTCTATATTGCCGACAAACTGTCTGAAGTGGCAATAATAATTAATACCCGTATCCTTTCCAGTTCAGTAGCTTAAAAACGTCTTCCAATTAAAAACACAAAGCAATTTTAGGAACAAAATATAACTACTAATTAAGTAAAACTACTTTTATATTGTATTTTTAGTGACTGATTCACAATTAATAGCCGTGGTAGCTCAGATGGTTAACGCTCGCTGTAAATACAACAGAACGCGAGTAACCTGGGTTCGATCCCCGCCGGCACCAATGAAAATGTTAATTGCAATTTTAAGTGCTGATTTACCACGTGCTCGGCGGTGAAGGAAAACATCGTGAGGGAAGCTGCATGTCGGAGAAATAATAAAAAAATATATTTCGAAGACATGTGAAATTCGCCAACACGGATTGGGGCAGCGCGGCGGACACTTCCTTGCCCTAAAACCCTCTCAAAAATGAGGGGAGAGGCCTGTGCCCAGCAGTGGGACGTATATAGGCTGTAACTTTACTTTTTATCAAATAAAATTATTTTGTTTCAGGTCATATCATAGCAGTAACCAAAATGCAATGAGCTAACACCTAATTGATAGATTGAATATTCCATTTTATTTTAATTTCAATATATTTTGTTTTAGCAAGATTTCATAATTGCAAGAATCTTATTTCTTTAAGCGAATATTCTTAATATAGGGATGGATGTGTTTAAATGTTTTGTAGTGTAAAAATTTTAAATGTATCATCAAAGGTTACTTAGAAAATTGTTTTTCTTAAATGTAATAGCAGCAGTAAGAAATGCATACGAAACAGTTCGTACTATTTTACTGTGGTAAGAGGTATAAAAGTGTGAAATACACATTCTTATATTTTATTATGTATTGAATTTCTAACATAGTTTGTGTAAAACTGTTAAGGTGACATTTATTGTAATATATTACACTGTGTATATCATGTTAGTAAAGAATAAAAACAAGTAATTTGAGCAAAATTGGTTTAACTTTGAAATAAAACATGAAAAAATGTTTTATATTTTATTTAAATGTTTAAATTGCAACATTTTGTCATAGCCTTTAATTACAGCTTTAATTATGTAATATAAATTTAAGAGAAGACATTTTAACTTTACGCGTCAGTCAAAAAAAAACGTTTTAACCTTTTGCACGTACTGACTAGTATTGCTATAATATTCAGATCGGGAGATACGGCGTGATATCACGTGAAATAAATGACACGCAATGCCACATTGACTGGTAGAAATATAATTTGGTTAAAATAAAAAAGTGTAGTAGTAGGGTTGTAATTAACAGCACAGTTTTAAGACCTTACAGTTGTGAAACGCCTTGTCCGACGATTCCGACGATGCCGCCGACGGCGTGGGTATTTGCGCGGCAACGTGTATGGGGCATAATAGGGGTTGTCACAAAAATGGAAATAAAATGATTTTGGATTTTAAAATACTCATCATCACTTATTACGATTATTGTACATACTTATAAGTTAAAAAACGTTTATTAAACAAGATCATTGTTATTACTACAAAAAAAAAATTATTTACAAGTGTTGCACTGCCAAATATTTTCGTGATACTCCTATTATAGATGTTTGCAGTTTTCGATTGTTAAATTTAATTATGTAATATATTCACATTGGCTTAAATTATTTTATCAACAAAAAATAGGGAAACATAAACATGGCCGTCATTTGAATTCAATTTTACTTAGTAACTATAACAGTAAGGGTACTTAAAATTGGTCAAATGAGTACTATAAAACACGCTCGCACCAACCGCATATATTTGTCTATCAGACTCGGTGAAGTGCGCTTAGAACAAAGTCGGCCCGCCTCCTGCCCAGCAGTACCCCCAACATTGCTCTGCACAAGTACATTCGTTTCCCAACTGTTTAGGTCTTTGAACTGTGATAAGATCAATTTTTTTTCTTAAGTTAACCTTTATTTATAGATAAAGTTGAATTGATCCTTCAACAGTCACGACGAAGTACCGTTAAAAATGAGACTACATTGATGTTGATTGATATCTTCTAGTAGGGCGAGACCATATACCAAACCCAAACTAATAACATAAATATATTAAGAAGTGTAATAAATTATTTAAAATAATTATTTACCACACTTCTTAAAGATTGATTTTGGAAAAAAAATATAACAAAAAGTTAATTTTCTAACCCAGCCACTTTCTAAAATAAATCAATGAAACTAATAGTTTAATCAAAGTGTCAAAAATTTTGCTTCCTTTTACCATACCAGTAGTTATCATGCTTGGCTAGGTAAATTAGGGTGAAAGCACCCGCACCAAACATTCTTAATATTTTTAAGCAACGTGCCTAAACTACTTGTATTAACACGTTAAGTGCGTTACCGGACGCATATAGCCGGTAATGTACCCTCCCGCGGTGCGAGCGCCAAAAACTAGTTTTTCTCGCTCGTGCGGCGTCATTTTAGGTATGATATTCTGTGAGTTAAAAAGGGACAAATAAATATCATTGCTTCTTACAGACGGTTTTATTACAATAGAAAAAAGGTACATAGCATATTTGACCTGTACGCACCGAACGAAAAACATTGCATTCCATGCGTTACCGGACGAATACGACTTGTATATGCAAGTCCGGTATCGCACTGTTGGCGAGGGCGTATGCACTGTGAGAAACTGATCTTATTAGCGTTTAGACGTTTGTCGACATTTGTTATATTTTCCCGCCCTTTACGTAATAGTTACGACTTCAAATTTGCAATGAAGCGCTCCAGAAAAATATTAGCTCGTATTTTCGAAGAAAAAGAAGAAAATTATGATATTGCATCCAACGGCACAAGCAAAAATCAAAAGATTTTCCCTCCTGGTAAGAAAATCAAAGTTTTAGAAGATATAAAGATTCCATCACGTTCAGTTAAAACTACATCACCTGGGCCACATACTTTAATTTGCCAGACAACTACAAGCAAAATAATTAATCCAGGAAAGAATACATATGAAAGTCCTTCTACTAGCAACAAATATGGAACATTACAGAATGTCTCTTTTCCTGGGAGTTCGAGTGAAGCTGGCTCACTTAGTGACTTATCGTATAATAATTTATTAAAAATTGATTGCAACCTGACACCAGAATCTATAAAAGAATTATTGTCTACGCCAAAGTCAAATAAACAGCAAACTTTAAGACACCCATCATAAAAATAGTGACCCTAAACAACAAACCCTGGAGGATAGTAAGATTAAGATATGCACAATAACTTCCAAAGATTTGATTCAAGAAAATAGTTATGCAGTTAATACTTCACAAGCAATAGACTAATCATTACCAGCTACTAGCGCAACGGATGCAATATCTCATCACCTAGAACCCAATCAGCATGTAAACGAAGACCCACAGAATTTTAGCGATATAAGTACAGACAGTGACAGCAATTATGTACCATCTAGTTCAGAAAGTTCTTCAAGTGATACGGAGACGGTATCCATGGCTGATGATGAAAATACTGTAGATATTCCGTTGATTACACAACAAGATAGCGAATGGGTAGATATCACTTCTTGGTACTTTTAATGATACTGTAATAAACATTCCTCCCGATGTAACATCGCTATTTCATATCTATAAGTTATTTGTTACTGATGACATCATACATAAAATGGTAGCAGAGACAAATAATTAGATTGCCGTTTTAATGAAAGTGTCAAAAATAAGTCTAGGTTGAAAAAGTGGCAGGACACCAATTTCGAGGAAATGTGCACTTTTATGGGTATCTTGATGACAATGGGAGTTGCCAAGCTTACCAAGTACCAAGCTTAAGTCACTATTGGTCGAAAAAGACATATTCCATCATCATCCTTTTTATCCACTAAAATATCCAACCTTATTCGTTTTAGGTATGGTGGGATATAATGAACTCCGTGTTAGGCGGAACCTCGCATTAGTATCATATATTCTCCAAGTAATAAGAGGAAAGATAGACAATCCTTATTTCTTGGAGGGTATATATTTGAATTTGCCGGAGAAATACGTGTGGCGAAGGCGACGGCCGCGGCTGCTGGCGGTGCCACGCGCTCGCACCAACATGCTGCGGGAGGCGCCGCGCACTCGCGCCACCAGACTACTTAACCTTATCCATGAGGTAGTTGACATATTTGTATGTTCTATGAGTGAATTCACAAGGGCTGCATTATTTATAATATGTTATAATAATTAAAATGTTTACTGTTTTCACTAGCGCATTAGGTCATTAGATCCTGTAATGTTAGTGATAAGTTTGGCTGAATAAATAAATAAATAAATGTTATAAAAACATATATATTCAATCATTAATGACGCGAGATAAATTCTTATTGCTATTAAAATGTTGGCATTTCAGTAATGATACAATTGATCCAACGGACAAATTAGGCAAAGTTCGTGATGTTCTGAGTATGATTTTGAGCAAATTTAGTGAAATTTTAATACCCGGTCAGTATTTGGTTATTGACGAATCAATGATTCCGTGGCGAGGACGATTGAAACTTCGACAATATATAAAAAACAAAAGCCATAAATACGGAATAAAACTATATAAATTATGTACACCTGAAGGGAATACAAGGTCCGCAATTGTTTATACAGGTAAAAGTGACAGACTGGGAAACCAGCTACATGGCCATGATATCGTCCTAAAATTAATAAAAGACAGGTGGAAGCGGTAGAACAGTTATAGCTGATAATTTTTATACCTCTGTGGGTTTAGCAGAAGATTTATTTAAAAAAAAACTGAACTGTGTGGAACAACAAGAATAAATAGAAGAGGCCTACCTAAAAATGTTATATCTACTAAGCTGAAAAGAGGAATGTGTATAAATAAAATAATTAAATGGCATGATAAACGGGCTGTCACAATGATAACAATGTGCAAAAATCACATTGCAGCTGCTAAAGACATCGGCAAAAAAACACGAAATGGTGAGATAATTTACAAGCCAGAATGTGTATCTTTATATAATTTAAATAAGAAAGGCGTTGGTTATAGCGACCAAATGACGGCATATTATTTCATCATTGAGAAAAGGGATCAAATGGTACCGAAAACTTATGATGAGTTTTCTTTTTGGTACCTGTGTTGTTAATGCGTGGATCATTCATAATAATATAACTAACAAAAAAGGAAAATTGATAGATTTTGTTGAATCTGTTGTACAAAACTTTACTGGTCTTACATTTTCCGACGATATAAAGTCCTCAGAAAAGAAGAAGTACCATACCTTGGAAAAAACTACAAAAAGAAAACAATGTACACTTTGCTATCAAGAATTACGAAAAACAATGAATAGCCGGGAAGCTGACAAAAAGGTGCCAAAAGTTAAATTGATGTGTATTGAATGTAAGAAAGTTTTTTGTCTTCCTTGTTTCAATAAAGCTCATGAAAATAATGCTTAATTTCTTAATAAATGAATATTTGTTTTCTTATTTAACATCACTACTGTTTATCGACTATTTGAACATTTTCACCACTTCTTGTGCGCCACATGACATATAAGTCCGGTTAGACTTTTATACCTATAAGTAAAAAAATACTTGTCCAATTCTAGAACCAAGAGAAATGTATATAGTTCAAGGTTTTTAGATATTGATCAAAGATAAAGAATTGCTAGATAGTAAAAAACAATATGAGAAATACAAGTTTTAAAAAGAGTTGTGTACCGGTCATATTTGTCTTGTTTCGCACTAGAAAAATTAACAGTACATGGCAATATTGTCCTGTACCGCACCAGAGTATATATATATATATTATGTTTTTGAGCTACGCAGTAAACGTGTTAACTAAGTATATTTGATTGAAGGGCAGTACACTAAGCCATTTGAATGCAGTTTTTTCCTTACATTACATAAGTTGAAACAAGTATTCTAGAAGCAAGATATCTCCACAACCACAGGAAAAAGGGTTATAATTAATTAATGTATGAAATTGTATTTCATATCTGACAATTACATTATATGGTCTCATATTTCACAGATTATTCATATATTAATTTCATATATAAACAATCAATGTTAAAAAGCCTAGCTTAAAGCTTTATATAAATTAAATACAGAGCACAAAATCTTATTTCGTTCTTTCTTATTTAAGTAAAACTATCAAAAAACATAATGAAATAAAAAGTAAAAAATTTATATAATATAGGTCTTTCTATTTTGATTCAACACTCGCATCAGGATTAGTAATATATTATTTGTTAAATGATACTGATATTAAGATTCTTACAGAATAAAACCATCAACACAGAATATATGATAGATGTAGATGTCTATGGGCCGCAGTTACCACATCATCAGGTGGACTATGTGCTCAATTGTCACCCTTATCCTACAAAAAAATATTCAATTGTCTTAGATTACCGAAAATTATAAATGGAAAACCAAATTTAATAAAAACCCATGCCCATATTCAAATTAATTTACTTCAGTATACTAAAGTATTGAAATTGTAATTCTGTCCTTGCAGTGTGTTAGTATTTTCAATGAAAAGTGCTGATTGCGTTGGTACCAAATTTTCGTTTGGAGTACATAATGTACTAGGATCAACATCTTTACCATAAGAAGGTTCGGATACATCGTCATCAAGACCCTTAAGAGCTTTGATAGCATCTTGCTGACCCTGGACAGCCGCCAAACGCAGTAGTCGCTTTGCTGTAGCGGTGTTACGGTCTAGTCCACCTCGTCCTTGACCATAATAAATCCCTAGATTGTATAGTGCGCCAGGATGCTGTTGAGCAGCAGCCAAACGATACAATTCCATTGCCTAAAAACAAAGTTATTACAAAAATATACTCTCATACTCCTTTATAATAATTAAAAACCTTTCTTTACAACTTGCTAAATAGTTAATATGCTGCTGGAAAAGTTAATAATAGCAGAAACAATACCCTCACACTGGTGGCCATCTAATTTGTGACATTAGATGTTTTGCATTTTTACATAGTTAAACATAAGGTCCTCTTAGTAAATTAACCAAATTGCATGCATGTGAGTTGGTATAGCTCAATATGTTTTATCAGCTCTACTCTACTCTTTTAAACAGGCTGGGTACAGAAGGATACTTGTCATTTTTTAACATAACTTACCATTTTTTCATCTATGGAAACTCCTAAGCCCATTTCATAGCACAAGCCCAAATTAAAAAGAGCCGGTGCATGATTACGATTAGCAGCAGATCTATAAAAGTAGAAATAAAATTTATATTATAAACTAAAACAATTGCCACTTACAAAATGAGTATTACCTTAGTAAATTCAAACCATCTTGATGTTGACCATTTTCAATGGCTGCCAACCCAAGCCTATTCTCTATAGAATTTAAAACTTCTCCAAGTTCATCATCAGTGGAACTGTTGCTATTACAGCTACTTGGTGGCTTCTCACTCACTTCTTTGTGTTCATTTGATATTAAGTGAACTTGTAAGGGAATATTTGCTATCGCTTTTTCAATTGCCTTAGTTGAATTCAAAGAAACTGCACTCCTACTGATATAATCTATGTAAGGGTGCAAAGTGGAGAACAAACAATTTGTGGATTGACATCTCTTCAAATCATCCGTGCGCTTGTACTTTAGTTTGAAATGTATGAGCTGGCTAGTATACCATCCAACAACTATAGCACTACTCTGAAAAAATAAAGAGTAAGTTATGTAAGTTATGATAGCTATGTATTTAATTCATTATCCAAGACCTTACTAATATGATTTAAAACAATAAATGGGGAAAAAAGGGTAGTGAATAATAATTTATAAATTTAATTATTTTAAGACTGCACTAGACTAGTCAGTCATTTGAACCATTTTTCATGTGCTTTATAAGAATGTAATCCAAGGCCTAGATGGAATGCGGTTGATTGTTGGCCTACCATATTGTGTACATTTGGAACAGTCACCATTCAGAATACTATAATACAAGAGTGTTGTTTGTCATGTACGACAACAAATATCCCTAGATATTTTAAATTGAAACTGAATATTTATTTGAAATAAATTAGTGATTTTGTACCTGGACGGCAAAGCTAGTTATCTAGAGATGAAAAATGTTTCCTACACTACTACTGCTATCACCAAAATTGCTAATACTGGACAAAACCTCTAAAAATCCCGCACATTTGGGTGAAATCAAGTTTTTCTCCAACCACTTTAAAATATTGTTTACAAGAAAATAAAAACATTTTAATTTTTACGGGGTGGCTGTACTGCAGCAAAGTGAATAAAATATATATGGGTATATAATTTTTTTCAATAGAGGATGACATAACTAAGAAAATAATCACCTAAAAGAATGTTAAAGATCATACCTTGTGCTTCATCAACAGACCTAGAAATCGACTAGTGCACAGATTGAGGTTGTGGTGCTCACGGTTTATTCCTACATGAATGATACTCCACTATGTGAAGCCGAGACACCCTTGAGGCTTTTCTAAGTGGGCATGGTGAACTCACTCGCGACTGAGGGGAAGTCGCGAGTAAAGAGGAGTGTTGCTATAATTTGGCGCCACTAGCTCATCTTGATTCTGGTAGTACTGCACCGATAATGGGGGCTTTGATAGAGCCGCGGGAGGCGAGAAGTTTCGATATTACGAAGTGCCGATCTCCCCATCTTCCATAGATGTAGTCAGCGGCGGAGTCATTGGGGCGGGATGATTGGTAGTGTTGCGCGTCTAAGTTGATGTCTGGTACCTGGCACTAGCGCCATCTAGTGTCGGTGAACAGAGAGAGGAGGGCTTCCTAGAAAATGCTATTCCTACACTCTCCGCCAACAGCGCCATCTAGTAACGAGTAGAAGAATTAAACTTTCTAGAAAAGTCCACTCTCGACCTTTCTGCACTTAGTCGGTCAGGACCGGTATTTGCTGGAATATTCTGGAAGTTTCGGGGGAAATTGCGTATTTAAAGCCGCTGAGGGCCGCGACCGGAGCAGATGCGCCCTCCTTTCTGCCAAGGAGGGTCGCGTTCGTATACGGCTTAGAGATCTCTAGTCAGATCGTTAAGACAATTCCTAAAAGGCGGTGTTTAGTGGGTAAAAGTCTCCACATAACCACGCAGCCAGCTGCGTGGTATGCTATAGGCATTCACCGCCTCCCTCCCCCGCTTTCCGGAGGGTTGCCCATATTTGCTTCGGGCGCAAAAAAAAAAAGCGACCGGAGCAGTATTGAATTGGTGATACAAGCGAAGCTTCGGAGCGAAATAAAGTGAACTAAAGTGATCAGTGCGAATAATTATTAGTGTGTTTTAATTGGTGTTCGGGAAATAAAGTGTCAATTTTGGTAATTCAATAGGCAGTTTTTACTGTCACGAACCCCAAGCCCGTAACAGTAATTTCAGAAAGTTTTTTGTGACGCCTTGGCCTTCGTATAATTGACTTTAGGGAGTTCCCTGCGCAGGTGTGGATTGAGACCGTGTAGAAATACGCCTGTGTTCTAGCGCGCTTTGTTCGAGAAGAAAGGAGGAGTTGCACACACCCGAAGTGCGGCCAAGGGGAGGGGTGCTGGTGAGACTACGACGAAGGTAGTGCGAGTCGAACATAATCTATCCTAGTCCGCGAGGCGGGTATGCGTAGTTGCGTAAACAATTTCATAAAAAAAAGATAGTTGAAATATTTGTCCATGTAACCATGTAGTAGTGGTGTTAGAATATTATTCACTACATAATATTGCCATATTAGTGTCATAAGAAGCGTTAGAGGGAATCTAACCATGAGATAACATCTTCTAGAAAACATCCTAAAAAAAATTGCATTTTCCAACCCACTTTATGGTAAATATTCCTCGCAATGAGTCATTCTATAAGAAACCTATGTCACAGAATAAATAATAGTACTACGTATAGAATGGCCACTCGCCTCCTTGCACTAATTTCAAATACCGCACCCCACCCTGCACTTCGTTGTAGACAACACTGACACTGGTCGTGCTTTAGTTTACGGTCGCACGCGGAGGGGGGGTGGGGAGGTGGTTGGTTGGTGGGGGGGGGGTAGTGGTGACCCCCCCCCCCTAAAAGGGGGAGATGCGGAAACGTATAGTTTCTGAAATATATCAAAAAATCTATCCTAACCTATAAAATATTGATATTGATTAATTTAATATGGTATTTGTTTAAATCAAGTGGGGAGGAGGCTCTAATCTTCTCTCTACCCCGTCTGACGCTTTACATTCGACCTTCTTACTTACAGGGGTTCGATTCTGGGGCTGATCTACGTTCAACGGACTCAATTCTTACCAAACCTGGCGTGTCACCAGTTTTGTTCTGGCATATATTTATATTATATAGAGAACTATGTAGGCACAAATAAAACAAAAGAGCCAATACGCGAACGCGTTCATTGACTTTGTATCTGTAATAACGTAGTTCCATTACAACGACTGATATCATTATGCATACTAAGTATCGTTTACTACTATATAAGAAATTTCAGTAATCTATTTATATACTCGTAAGGACTATAATTATTTGATATATTTGTTATGTAGTTATATGTATATTACTGATATCTAAATGTTTCTAAGAACTTTATTTACCATGAATTAATAGGAATATAATAGGAGGATGCGCTAATCGAGCAAAAACACGATAGATCATATGTTATTAATGTGTGTGTTGCTTGTATTAATAATATGTTATTTTGTACACTAATTTTTAAAAAAATACTTCCTGTTTGCCTAACAATTCTGTGATAATAGAATAAAAAATGAAAAGAAAAGTTACTTCTGTAAGATCTTCGGCGCTGCGGGAAGTGCAGCCCCTTCGCCCTTGCTCACCTCCGCAGCTTCGGCTTGTTGGTCGCCTTCGGCGACCAGCCTCAGCCGCTACGGCTCGCACGGGTGACTGCGATTTTCTACAGCGGGCGGGGGCTGCTCTCCCTCCGCGCCTACGGCTTTACAAAAACACTCTAGGGGTAGGGCAGACAAGACTACGTGGAGTCGGGGTGTGCTAATTCGGCTTTAGAATCTGTCGAAATGATTAGAACAATTATCTAACTAGCCGTGTTTTCGCGATTACCCTAGATATCTGTTCATCATATTATCCTACGACATGTTATAAAGTACACGCATAAAAGTTATATTTAACTATTCCTAGTAGTTAACCTATAAAACTTAAAAAATTAATTTCTCGAAAACTATAAGTTTCCGCAGAAAATCCTTCTAGCATTTACTTCAATGACCTGTCACCTACCTATTAAAATTAAAATTATCACGAAAATCGTGCGACCGTAAACTAAAGCACAGCCCACAACTACAATAATATATCACAAGATTGATATTTCCTTCAATTTTCAATTCCGTCAAAAATTTCCGCTTCAACGACGTCCGCCGCACCACAGAATTGATAACCCTACTAAATCTCACGCACACATTTGCGCGTATACAAACCTTATTTGCCTATGTAGTATTAAAGCGTTAAGCTAGTAATTAAGCATTGTATGGAGTGTCCGGAGTGTGCCTTTGTCCAGTCTAGACTATTATAGGCTGTAATGGAACTAAACATAAGATATAAAGAAAAAAAAGTCTAGATTCAATTCGGTCACAGCGACCATTCTGAACTAAGATTAGCCATATACGCAGGACAGTATTATAGTGCCCAAGTGTATGCGCAGGCACAGGTGTACTCTCATAGTCCTATGAGATGGTAGAATAGAATAGAATCAAAATTATATTTAATATCTCATCACAAACAGGTACAGTATTATTGATGACAAACATGTTAAACTATAAACGTATGGAACCCTAGTTTGTGACAGACTGGTGCCTAATAAAGGTATGAAACAATACCTGTTCTATAGGTCACCAGGTCCCTCCTAACGGATTGTACATCTTAAATTACACGTTTTTATAGTATATTGAAGACATCATTATTTTCATTTAATTGGTTATGAGAAAATAGACATTTAGTAAATTGAAGGATAATATAACAAAGCCAATTAATTAAATTATACAGATAATACATACTTTAGATTAAAGTACATAATAATATTATAATTATATATAATGTGTGTGATATTAAAGTTGAGGATGTAAGAAACTTTCAGTGGATTCGTATGTTAAAAATTTGAGCCAGTTTATTGTTTTTCTACATTCGTGTTCAGGAAGAGGATATATAGATAACAGCCTATTTATTTTGTTGTATATGTAATTACTGAGATAGGTGTAGTGTCTCTTGGCTAAGCTGGATTTAACCGTCGTTGAAGGACAGACATACTTTGTCCTTTCTCCTTTTTGTAGTGCTCGTTGAGCTTTCTCAGCTTCAGCACAGTAAATTGACACGACGGAAGAGAGACTGACCAGGCGCAGGAACAACGGCCCAAGATGCTTTCCGAGGCATGGGAGTGAAACACCACCAACTTCCTGACTCCAAACTGCTTCTGAGAATTTCTTGACAGAAAAATCCAATAACTGATTTTGGCCTCACCTAGGAGCTCATGATCAGCAGCCACGTTTACGACCACTAGACCAACGAAGCTGTTGCACATTGTCAATGTTCAACTGCTTCCAGACCATAAGATATATGTTGTACATAGCAAAATTCCGTATAATAGCAGCTTAATACTGCTGTGTTTCATATGGTAAGTGTGCCATCTTAGTCCTCAGGGGTGACAACGCATTTGCGTTTTGATTCTTAATCAAGGCTAAATGTAGATGTCTACATGCCACAGCATCCACTTACCATTAGGTGGACTGTGTGCTTGTTTGTCACCCTTATTCTTTAAAAAAAAAGATATCATGCTAACTAAATGAACTAATTGAATTGTCTTCGCTTAGTCTGCTTGCTATTTTAGATATATTGCCCCCCAGTGATGCCAAGAAAAATAGTGGAATCAGAAGGGCTCAGCTTCTCCATTTAAAAACAAATTGGTATCATATATTTAAAAAGATACCAATTATATTATTGATAATAATATCAGACATTGAAATTGTTGTGTTGTAAATGTATACAACATTTCATTTTATTGTCTGTAACAGCGCCATCTACTTGGTGTGTCAAGTACTACATCGACCTATGAAGCTGAAGTAGCTTATTGAATGGCTGTTATTAATATCTCATAGGACCCATACATTAGTTGAGAGAGCCTGGTTTTGAGAACCATAATTAAACATTCCGATACAAAGGATTTAAGTAGCAGATTACTGAATTGTGTGAATTTAGTGCAATTTAGTGCTGAATTGTGTGAATTTAGTGCATGAGCAAAGCGAAAACAAACATTTACCATAGGTGTTACAGATAGTGCAGGGCATGTATTGGGGAGGAAGAAACGGCAGCGGCTCACGTGTTTCTGACATGTCCAGAGGTCACTGCATACAGGGCTAAACATCTTTGCATGCCAAGATCACTCCCCGAAGTTACTTGCAAAGTCAAAGGACTTTTGAATCTTTTCAGGAATATTTCATGGCTTGAATAATTACATTATTCCTATAATGATTTCTTAAATTTACGCGAACACTACACATTGAATAAAACTAAATTTACGGATTTTATCGCGTTTATTTCACTACTTTTACTTATTTTTAATTCCCGACGTTCTTCAAGGACTTCGAGGAAAAAGCCCTTCTTACTGCTCCTGTAAATCCAAGATTCTACAAGCGGTATGTAGATGACACTTTCACAATTTTACCATCTGACAAAGTAACTGCATTTTTAAACCACTTTAACTCTATAAACTCTAAAATACAATTCACAATGGAGTTAGAGGCAAATAATTCTTTAGCTTTCTTAGATGTTTTAGTCATTCGAAATCCTAATAACACAATTGGTCACACTGTGTATAGGAAAAAGGCCCATACCAACCGATATTTAAATGGTGATTCTCACCATCATCCTTCACAGTTAGCTACCGTGGGTAAATCTTTGTTTCAGAGAGCACGAGGGATCTGTGACAGAAAACATCTGGCCGCAGAACTTCAGCACGTCAAGCAAGTATTGCAAGACAACAAGCTTTGAGTCCCGCGCCGACGTCACAGTGACCGAGTGAAGCCGGCCACAGTCGAGCGTGTACCTGCTGTACTAACATATGTCAGAGGAGTCACAGACAAGGTTGGCTACATCTTGAAGTGAGCTTCCATTAAAACATACTACAAGCCGCCGAAGAAGATTAGTCAATTTTTACCATCCGTCAAGTGTAATATCCCTCTACAAGATGCAGGAGTGTACAAGTTAGATTGTGAATGTGGTCTCTCTTACATAGGTCAAACAAAAAGATCCATAAAAACCCGCGTGAAAGAACATATAGCTGACGTGAAGCACCGACGCTCCGGGAAGTCTGCAGTCTACGAACATGTTCAAGATCGTCCCCACCATTACATTCGATTTGATAAACCACAAATTCTCGCAAAAGAACACCGATTCCTACCAAGGATGATACGCGAGGCTATTGAAATTAAAAAACATCCAAATTTCAACAGAGAAGATGGATGGGTGCTGCGACCTGCTTGGGATCCTATAATTAACAAAATTAAACCAAACCTAAGCATACCACTGCAAGACTTCATGATACTATAAGCTCGTTTTGCATAAATCGGACCAAAAGTTAATATTCAAAAACTGAAGGTAGCCGGACTAACTATGACATTGGGACGTCAAACATCTCAGTCAAACGCAAATTACCCACTTAGACGTTGAATTGAAGAAAACAGCCCATCGTAAACTAAACTAATTATTGACCTTGGTCTAACCAGAGGTGTGATACAGTTGGTCCAATACTACAATGTCAGGATCTGAGAGGATTGATTGTTAAACCAATGCACTAATATAACATTATTCATTTTGTCATATTTAAATGATTGCCATTTATGTAAAAAATTTAGACTTGCAATGAATATTCAGCTATTATTTGGTATTCAATTACTTTTATCCTATTTGATATATATATTCATATCAAATATCTTGGTACTATTCGGCTGAATACCGAATACTTAAGTAAGAGGTATTATTGTAGTCAGATAATAAGTAAAATGAAAATATTTATTTATTTTATAATTATTTTTTCCAGTATCTCTATTACTTCAGTGTGAAATAATAAGTTTAAGTGCTATGTTCTTGACACCTTAGTGTTGTAGTATCGTGATTAATGTCTCAAGGTGATGTGCAATTGTTATATACAAAATTAAGTATGGATGCAATTACTTTCACGGAATCCCTCCTAAGTCTGCCATTTTCTTAACATCAATATTTTTAGATATTTTACAATTATTTGGCAAAACTCCATGGAAATCTAAAATTTTTAACAGGCCTTACATTTTAATTAATCAATGATTTAGTGACAGTAAGAGAATTTAACTATTTTGTTGTCAAAAAAGAAACATCAGTGAAATGATTCTCAAAAGCTGCAGCAACTCTTTATCAGATTGAGTCCAAATATTGTTAACGTTCAACTGAAAATCTGAGTTTTGTAGTTTGATCTTGCCTGTTTCACTATTAACAGTTTCACTCTCCGCAAAATAGATACAATAGCTACACATGATTCATGGGATAGGGAAAGGGTTAATTATACTCCATGTCATTTTAATTTTATTAAAGGCAGTTTTAATTTTATTGCTAATATGTAAAGCTTTGGCAAAAAGTTAATAATAATAACTTATCTAGGTTAAATAAAGGGTCGGCTTTAGTAATCTGCTGCACGATTTAAGTGATCATTTTAGCTTTAGTTGATAGGTAATGATGCTATTGATTACCATCTAGCTGCTTTTTATGCCGGAAATCCTTAGTTTTCGAGATATCGATAATTTTAGTTTTGAGGTTATGTCCATTTAAAAATGATACGAAACGAAATAACAACATAATTATTTGATCATTTTAGCTTTAGTTGACAGGCAATGACTATTAATTATCATCTAGCTGTTTTTTTATGCCGGAAATCTTTAGTTTTCGAGATATCGACAATTATAGTTTTGAGGTTATATCCATTTAAAAATGATACAAATACGAAATAAGAATATATTTATTACAAAGAGATAGCAATAGAGCATGGTCTGTACTCTGTTTTAAAAAAAAATAAGCAACAAGGATATAATTATTAGAAAGAGATAACAATAGTATAGTTTGTATGATCTATTAATCTATTTATAGTGCTATCCTACTCTAACATACGATGTTAAACCACGTATTGTTTTTTAGTCACCATCCATTCCACTTTCGCCTTCGGACTTTGAATGTTTTGCGCTCATTTTTTGCTCCTAATTCTTGAACCTTGCTCGATTATCGGACCTCCGTTTACCGCCTGCTCTATTTTCGACCTCTGCTTGTTTCTTGGACCTGTGATTTGCCTTGACGAAGACCCGTGCTCGAATACCGGACCACCGATTTGCCCTACGAAGACCCCTGCACGTTTTCTTGGACTTTGCCTACCTGTCTGTCTACCTGAGAGACCCAAGATGGCCGACGACTCTACGCCGTCAACTAGTTCGGCCGGTCCGTCGAACGCAAGCGACGCCGCCGCAACGGATGTAGTACCCTTCGCGGAGCTTTATGGTGATTTTGTGCGCAGGCGTTTATATGTGGAAGAAGGAGCTAAATTTTTTAATTTACCCGAATCGTGCGAGAACTCGGTACCAGAGTACAGTGTGTGGAGTTTGCCGTTGAAAATGGCTTAATCCCTGCCACTAAGGAGTGCCGCACCCATAGAGTGCCAATGAAAGTGGTATATGGGCAAAATAAAAATGTGGGCTCCTTTGTTTGCAATAAAGGAAATTGCAGAGCCCGATCCAGGGTAGCTCGTGGCAAGGGCACCTGGTTTGAAAATATTAAAATGTCATTGCCACGGGTATTCTATCTGATGTATTGTTATGCGCATCGCTGGAGCTATGAAGATGCAATCCACGAAGACCCAGAAAAAGAAATAGAGGGAGGCTGCTTATCTATGGCGACTGTCTGCGATTGGTACAATTACTGCCGGGAGACAGTCGTCATTTACCAAATAGAGCAACAAGAGGCCATCGGCAAGATTGGTGGCCCAGGAAAAGTAGTCCAAATAGACGAGTCAAAATTTGGAAAACGGAAATATAATAAAGGTAATTTGATTTTCTTATATTACAGACTGAAACAATATATTTATAATAATAATATAATGATAATTAAATTTATTTCAGACCTACATATAGTCCATAATATGTTAGTAAATTAGCTTAACATATGTTAGTCTTAAATTATTACACATTATTTATTTTAAAGTTTACTTTTGAACCCAAATTATCTTTTAATACCTTTTATTAAATATATTTCTAAAGCCAAAATATCTGGAAGAAATCAGTTTCAGAGTGATAAGACAACCTGTTGTACATATTCTGCTATAAAATTTTGTACTTTTGTATTTGTTTTTTTTTTTGTAATTTTGTACTATTGGGTTTTGGTGTACACTGTACAATATAGAGTAAATAAATAAATAAATATCTTGAATATTTACTAACTCTAAATTGTTTATTGTTGATTTTAGGAAGGCAGATTGAGGGCCACTGGATCCTCGGCCTCATTGAGGATGGAAGTGAGGATTTACGACTAGAGGTGTGCCCTGAAAACATCAGGTCAGCGGACATACTAGTGCCCCTAATTAAAAAACATGTGGTTGAGGGCACCACAATCCATACCGACTTCTGGAGGGCTTATGATTGTTTGGGGCAACATGGGTACATTCACAAGAAGGTGAACCATTCAGATCCTGAGAACCCATTTGTTGCCCCTGATGGCACTCATACTCAAAGAATCGAATCGCAATGGCGGGTGGTTAAAAGATTTTTCAGTAAATACAATTATAACCACCCGGAAAACTTTTCAGACATTATTATAGAATATTTGTGGAGAAGGTCAGTGCAAAGAAAAAAAAAGGATCCTTTTATGGAACTAATTAAAGTAATTAACCATGTATATAAATAAATGTTTTTATAATATTATATTTGCTCATTTCTTTTGATCAAACCCTAGTACCAGAAGGTATAAATCACAAAACCGAATCTGTCAACCCCAACTTCCACGTGGTCTTTCCGCTCTTACCCCTAGAGTGTATATGAAAATCCGGAAGCGCGGAGGGAATGCAGCCCTCGCCCGCTGTAACTAAGCGCAGGCAGCGTACGAGCCGTAGCGGCTGAGGCTGGTCGCCGAAGGCGACCAAACAGCCGAAGCTGCGCAGGTGAGCTAGGTGCCTGTGCTTAGTTACGCAAGGGCGAAAGGGCTGCACTTCCCGCAGCGCTGGAGCAGAAGCAGAGTCAAAATAGTGTTAATTCCCACCGTTTTTCCCACCCTAAATACTGCCACATTCCTACCGGGACCCGAATGTGAGTTTTTCGTCGCCGGACGCCCTTTTTTTATTAAACGAAAGCGAATTTTCCATAATTTTACCAAAACTTTAAAAATTCATAAAAAAAAAGGGAGGGGTTTCCGGCACTTTTTCCTTTCAGGGGGAGGTTCCTCCCCCTCCCCCCCACTCCCCCACCCAATCGGCGACCATATATTCATGCAGCAGATTACTAAAGAAAACCCTAAATAAAAACTATTCTATTAATCAAGTTATTTTCAGGACATATGGCCCTGAATGGATTAGCAGTAGCAGCAGTAGATAACATGTATTGGCAACACTATATCTGTATATTCTGTCAATCTGTTTGCCTTTCCTAAAATCACCTATAACTCAAATAAAACTATAATTATTATTTATACATGATACACTAATATCTATTGTACATATCAATACTATATATATTGATTAACATAATAGGATATTGATTTTTCACGTGATATTATAAAAACATCGCTAAAAATAGTAGCTACTCACCCATGTTATGGCACCTATCCAAGAGCAATTTAAATCATCGAAGTTCCATCTCTTGCTTTTGGTACCGTTATCATTGTAAAATGATTTCCAACATTTACTTGAATTAAGCCAGCAGCATGGTGTTACTGAACGTTTATTTTGCTCTTCTGAAAGGCCACTTCCAGTTCCAGCTGAATTTACTACGCCTGTAGAGCTTCTTTTATCAAAATGATTTACACTCTTCTCTAAAACGTCTCTAATACGACGAGTCACATATTTCCACATGATTTTGATTCTAAAGAAGACTCCTTTTTACGCGCATTGTTGAAACACCAGTATGTACACTTTCCAAATAGACATATTTTTACGATACACTGTACTTGTAAAGCATCTGGATAAATCACGTGATCGAAGTATAATAATTTAACAATAAATATTATCTATCGCTAAATGTTTAGCTGATGTTTAGCTATACCCTCTCACCACCTCTTACTTTCAGGAATATAAATAGTATAGTATTATACTAATACAAAGTGACACCAAACATAGCCGATCTGTCAAATTCGCAGACATCATGAAGGTTAGGGAACAGGAGAACGATCACCGTAGAAAATAGTGTCCCAGAAATATGGACACCATAAGTGAGGCACTGCAATCGCTAAGTTCGGTCAATAAGTTTAGTACGTAGTGATCGTTCTTCCTGTTCTCTAACCTTCATGGATATGTCTACTATGAAGGTTAGACAACAGGAGAACGATCACTACGTACTAAAGCATAGCCCGCCTGTCCTTGAAAATTGTAGAATTTATAGCGGCGCTGACGTCGGTGAATAGTGACTGCGAAAATGCGAAATACTCTATTGTGCGTGGATGTGCAAGTGGTTTAGAATCTGATCGGAAAAATGAACTGAAAATGACTTCGTCTCGAAATCAAACTTAGTTCTCTAAACTCCGTGGTTACAAGTGAGGAAAAATTTAACCCACAACTAGTCATAAAATTAGAAATTAGTACGTAAAGAAAGCCTGAAAAGGGACACTGCTATTACCAATTATCATCGATATAATTGTATAGGCATGCAATGCGGAGGAGAAGACATGCTGTTAAACTCAAATCAATCGATGAGGGCAAGAGGGTGATGATGGATGATGATGATGTGGTTCTAAATAACTGCTACTTCTTATGTTATAGCTTGACGAGTAAAAAATACTACACGTTTATTAATAATAAGATTTTAATTTTTTTTGCTTGAGTTCATATGCTTTTGTTGCGTGACCATGACCATCCAAAGCTACCCCATATTGCACCAGACCGACACATTTTGGCCCATCCCATTGGATGTGCCTCCATATAGTTATCTCATCCATGCTTACTAGTCAACGGCAGTAGGTCAACAGCAGGATCAATCTGAAATCAAGTTATATGTATGTTAAATCTGCCACACTTTTGGTTTCATAACATCCCTTGATCAAACGGCTTGATGATGAATTAATATATCAAGATTATAACGAAGGCAATTTATTTTAATACTTTAGAATACATTGTAAAATGCTGTATTAAGTATAGGGAAAATAATATTATTTTTATTTAATATTGATTACTTGCATGAATGCTTAAATTATTTTCAATTTGCATAAGTGTTTCTTCATGCAAACTGATGGAGGAAGATGATTGAATACAGGCTTTTGGTTGCTAAGAAAAGTTAATTTAAAACATTAATTAATACAAAATAAGTATAGGAAAATGCTTTTTACGGAAAATTGAATTTAAAGTTCTTGTTATTTTAAAATCTGAACGAGATTCAAGTTTTAATATTGATTATTAAAATTTGAATCGCATTCAGAGTCTAAGAGAAACCTGTCTCAGTCATTTATGGCTAATAAAATGCACAAAATGAAATTTGCAACTAACCCGGTAATTGTACTAAATATTTGTAAAAACACTAAACATATATAAAAATCTTATAAAACCTGGATCGAAACTTAATGTGTTATTAACTGAATATTTACCAGAATAGGTAGGTACAGCATTAGGTAATTTTAGAGTAAGTTTCTTCTTTTTAACATACATTTTATCCTTAAAATGTCTGCTGCAAACTCTTGATAACGGTTTTGGTGTCCAATCTGTTTGTCCTGTAGTTACAATCCAATTCCGACGTAAATTATTATGTTCAGGAAAACTGCAAAAAATATTCAAATCTTTCAGATATTTTATTAATAGAAATATATACGGAATACATATTATTATTTCCTATAATATTGGGTAATAGTTTATACAAAAGTTGGCCACACCAAATATTTTAGGTTAAAATTTACAATTGTTATTTTTGTGATTTTTAACGATAAATTTACGTGTAGAGTACATAATACATTTTATAAAGTTCATATATATATAGATATATATGTATTCAATAAATGTATATACAAATAAAAGTAAGTGGATTTAAATTTGTTGGCTACGGATATGTTCGTATAGTTTTCTTTTAAAAACATTTTTAGCAGGTATTATTCGCAGTTCAACAGGCAATTTGTTCCAGAGGGAGATGGAAGTTACTGTGAAAGAATTTGACATAAACGCAGAATGGTGGAGAGGAGTAGACAGTAATAAACTATGTGAAGATCGGAGATTGAGAGAATGAGCGTCACTACGGAATTGGAATCTTTTTTTTAGATAAAGGGGTGAGGAAGAATCCTTAAGAACTGAAAACAGAGTGGACAGGAATCGGGAATCTCTGCGCTGGCGTGTAGTCAACAACTTTCACTGGGAGCGAAATTCTGATACGTGATCATATATACGCAGGCCAAAGATGAATCGTATGCAGTTGTTAAGTAATCTGCCCAACCTGCTTATCAGCTATTGAGAGATATTAGTGAGACAAACATCGGCACAGTCAAATAATGAAAGAATTAGAGATTAGATGAGTAGAATCTTAGTTGAAGGGGGCAGAAAGAACTTGAGACGATAGATGGTATACTTACGAATGAAAAGACAACCCTGGCATTTTCGTTCTACTATCACTGTTTCACCCTAAAACATTACACCGCACCATTTGTTAAAAAAATGATTGGAATACTAAGTCTAATTGTTTACAACAAAATATAATATGAATTACTTAACTTAAAGCACGTATATGTCGCTACACGTTAGCTGTCAAACTTTGTTTAGCAAAGTATTGTGCTAACCTTGAAAAACGTGACACGCTCAGCGAAAAAAAAATCTCATCATTCTATTTCATTTCTTTACACGACGTTGGCGTAAGTTGTTCTTTCTCTTGTGTGACTGCGACAAAATATATCAATTTGTCTGTAGCATTCTCTGTCTACGGCTAAATTATGGCTCACTGAATATGAAAAAACCAATAATAACGAAACAAATTATAAATTGGAGTGGAGGAGCTAACCATAAGGAAGATTTTTAATTAATTTTTTATAAATAAATTATTGACGAACAAACAATTATGGATAAACAACAATTAAGAACAAACCACGAACTAACGATATGTGACAACGAAATTTGAAAAATAATTTTTTTAGGGCTAACTTCAGTGAACCTCAAATTACTTCCATTTATCGCCGCGGGTATGGAGTGAAGTGAGAAAGGAGAACCAACTCTATAAAAAAGTGTCCGTAGAAAAGCGCTAAATATGGCTTATGGGACCACTATAGATCGAGTGTAAACTTTACAGAACTTTTTATAATTTTTTATTGTACAGCCTTCCACCATAATTCTTTTTTATAATAATTTTTTGTTTTCAAAATTTTTACCTTCAAAATCACTCAACGTGTTTCACGGTAATTTTTTCTAGGTTATATTTACTAAATTATTTTAGACATTGTCAGTAGTTGAGATTTTAAATACTGCAGTTTCATCAACTACTCTAATCACCACAAATATTAAATTCCTCAACTCAGCAGACTTCACTCCGTCCACAATTACCAAGTTTATTTCACACCATCTAGCTACTCCAGCGCTGTTGTAGAGAATTTTTGAACTGTTATTTACTGCTTACAGATGGACACTTTTTTCAATTATTCTCTTATGTGCTTTGAGTATTCAACCAACTGGATAAGCCATGCGCGTTAATTCCTAAACAAAAATTCTGTCAACATTAGGGGGGCGCAAGAAAACACGCAACTGTAAACTTAACTACAAATGCAAAATTAAATCGTGTCACTATAAACGCACACTACAACATTTGTGTTTGTGTTCATCGCGTTTACGCATACCATCAAATTGTACACGTGTCGATACACTGATGGCGCTGTCTAAATGCGTAGGCTAAGTAAGGCGTGGACTATGTCGATGTTTTTATCGATAAACAAATCACCAATGTCCGCAATCAAGTTTTTATTTGATTATAAGTAATACATAGAAAATTATACCAAGGTGTTATTTGAAATTCTTTTTTTAATGTATTTAGAGATTTTCTTCGGATAAAATCCTAGAAATTATTGAAAATAAGTTTATTATTTTGCTACTGGTTTATTTTACATTATGCAGGATAAAATTTTAAACATTTAACAAATCGAAATAGGTTTAGTTAACTTATTTTAAAAATCAGATTGTTTGAAAAGAAAAGTCCAATCAGTTTATCGTCTTAGATGGTGTTAACCAAGTTTTTGTTTTTATTATAAAGCTTCGTTATCACAAAACCGCTAATTAAAAATAGTTGTTGATTTCCAAGAGCTATTAAACGAACTGTCTGGAAAATATTTAATAAATTAGGAAAACAAAAAAGTTTTACACTATATAATAGTTTAACAAAGTGAACTTTAAGCAGACAGCTGCTTAAAAATAAAACGTGACATCTACATAGGGCTAGGATGTTTTGCTTTAATTTTACATTACTATTCACCGAAAGCTTAACAATATCTGCGAAATATCAAAAGCTTTGAAATTGGTTTGCCTTCATCACATACGATAACAAAGTGGTACAGTACAATTTATTACCGACTTGGCTACACAAAAAAAAAGCGTTAACTGTTTTAAAACTTAGACTAGAGAGTAACCCTGATAAGAAATTATATTGTATAATAGTGATAGATGAAATGAAAATAAAACAATTGACGGAGTACCATGCAAGTTCTAAAAGACATTTTGGTTATATACATAATAATGCCTTTGGCATAAATAATGGCATAAAAAATGCCTTTGGCCTATTATAAATAATGCCTTTGGCTACTAGCATGGTATTCTGTCAATTTTCATTTCATCCATTACCAAGGTACAATAAAAAAAATTATCAAGATTATTCTCCGCTCTCAATTTTAATGCCGTCAGCGCTTCTTGAGTAAGCCCTGGTCGGCGATCGATGGTAGTGTAACACTTAGTCAATGCAGTGCACTTAGCAAACGGGTGCAGGCAAACATGTTCCAAAAGTTTTACGTACATAGCGACAGGCTTTTGGTGAGTAATAGTTAAGTGTTAGGGCATAGTATTTCTTGCAAACTTGTGAAGCTTTTTATGCTATTGTTTTTATGTCAAGGCATTTTTTCATTCATAAGGATTTTTTTTTCGAATTGTGACTTTCAAGATAACTTATGGAATTTTGCCGGAATATCCAGCTTTCTTTTTTCGATGTAGACGATATTTACGGTATCGTCTTCGCAGAGGTACTGGTGGTCTACCTTCGGGCATTCAGCCTCCATATACGCATACGCTTCCCTGTTGGTTGCTAGGAAAGGAAGGGGTGGAATAAGGATCTTGTTATACCTATTCGGGGCTATTGAAAGTTTATACAGATCGAATATGTTCGCACTAACTATGGGAACTTTAAAAACTACAACTATCTGTTTTTCGACGTAATATGAACCTGGTTTTATAATACTATAATAGTCGCGTAAGTCTAAATTTAATATTCTATCGTCCCCGTATATCATTCTTACTCTTTCTATCATTACCCTTAAAGTATCTATATCTATCATTGAATGATGCGTGCTTGAGGCGCGCACAAGAGCTAGCATGTTTTCTATTCTAACTAATTCTCCCAACAAATCATCCACGTTTTCCGTTATGATGGTCAAGAGCTGAGCGAAATGAGCATATTTTATTAAACTACTTTCTTTATAGGCAGTGCTATTCAATAAAAGTTCTAACGTAGCATTAATTGATTGCTGATTACTAACTAACTGATCCATGACGCCATTATGTTGCGTCATCCATTCCTTGCTGAGGCTTATGTGCGAGTTAAACTCCGATATAATTTTAACTTGGTTATTTTCGAGATTTTTTTATTGCGTTATCAAATTTGATAGCATCCTGATAATCTAAATTTCCGGTTAAACTTTTAATAGCAGATCCTAAGCCATTAATTAAACCTCTCTTCGCTCGACTAGGTTCGAGCCCTTTTAAATGATTTAAAACTCTATTAACTTTATGAGATAAATAATTGATTTGAAGAGAATATAGGGAAAACGTATCATTATTTAATCTTAATTCAAAGTCGGATAACTGCTGTCTCACTGCAATAGTTTTCTCTTCTATATTGTTGATGCGAATATACTGTAAGAAGCTATGGTAATGTGACACTAGACGAGTTCGACCTAATTTATAAGGGAGGAGGCCAGGACCATCGTTATAGACTTTCAAGTCTTATCTCCTGTGTTTGAGTGAGATGCGCCATAATGATTTCTTATATTTACGCGAACACTACACATTGAAATAATACTAGTTTTTACGGAATTTATCGCGTATATTTAACTTTTAATACCCGACGTTTCGAACGCTTTACAGCACTCATGGTCACGGGCAGGACTGAGATGTTCAACGTCCATATGTCATAGTTAACCGCGGTTACCATAGATTAAAATTAAAAGATTATAGATTAAAATTTAAAGAAACAAAAAAAAAACAAAAGTTAAATTTTAATCTATGGTAACCGCGGTTAACTATGACATATGGACGTTGAACATCTCAGTCCTGCCCGTGACCATGAGTGCTGTAAAGCGTTCGAAACGTCGGGTATTAAAAGTTAAATATACGCGATAAATTCCGTAAAAACTAGTATTATTTCGAGATGCGCCATCATCACCAGCGGGATTCTGTAACAATTTCGCGCTATTAGGGACTCGCTTAATGCGAGCTTTGGCAACGGGACCACGTTTCCGTGAAGTATAAATATGTATAGGTAGGTTAGCCAGAACAATATCGTTAGTGTATCTGGGTGCTAATTTCTGTCGGCTAGCAAGCGGGTTTTTTATGAAAATCTGCTGTTGTGGTTCATACTGAATTTCGGGTTCTCTATCTTTATTTCTATTCTCAATTAAAACTGTGCGATCATGTAAGGTGGACTGATTTATAATTTTATAAACTAACTTCATTTGTTCTCTATGATTTTGAGTGTACTGTTGGAGTAGATGCTGGGTAAGGTCTACACCTACTGGGTCTCTGGGGTCAAAGTGACCTGTTATTATATCGAAGGGCCTACATTTCGTGAAACTGTGCACCGAACTATTGTAAGCGATAATCGCGTATGGTACTAGGTTTACAGCTGGCTCATATTTACGCTCAATCTTTAGTAATCTAAGATGTTCGAGAAGGGTTGAATGGAAACGTTCTACATTTCCATTGTCGTTTGGTGAATGGGGAAGTATTTTATGATGGTTAATATTGTGCATTCTTAAAAATTCGGAAAATAGTTGGTTAGTGAATTCAGTGCCGTTATCAGTTACTATCGTTAAAGGTAAACCGTGGTGCGTGCAATATTTTAGTAAGGCCCGTAAAACGCTGATGGCTGTACCGTCGTGTAGGT
The DNA here is from genome assembly GCA_907164705.1 of Parnassius apollo. Classification (NCBI taxonomy): domain Eukaryota; kingdom Metazoa; phylum Arthropoda; class Insecta; order Lepidoptera; family Papilionidae; genus Parnassius; species Parnassius apollo. The sequence goes on along the minus strand of CAJQZP010000884.1, from coordinate 53,042 downwards.
GATAGGCTTGTCCGTACTTGGAGAATACGTCGACGAACGTAATGTATTTTTCACTATCTACCGTGAACAAGTCCATATGAACTATTTCTAGTGGCTTGCTCGGAGGCGGAACAACGTTGAATCTTTGTTGGATAGGATTACGGTCATATTTACCTTGGCCACATACAATACATTCGTTAATGAATTTTGTTATTTGTTCTTTCATTTTTGGCCAGTAGTATTTTTTCGAAAGAGACAAATAACACTCATTAATGCCTCTATGGTTCGTTTTACCCTCGTGGTAATGTTTTATAATTTCTTGTTGCCTAAGATAAGGTTTAACGTTTTCAAGTTCACTCTTGGCAAGCACGAGATTCATTGCGGAGCTTTTAAAGTTATTCTGTATGACAGGTATAATTGAGTAGAGCCCTAACGGGGGGTTGATTAGAAGACCGGTTTTAATTTTTGGGTTCACAAACTCCTTTATTACGTTTATAATATCGGCTTCTAAATTTGATTCCGTTACTTGCACCGAAATGCGAGTGTGTGTGTCGAAGGGCTTCGAAACCGCGGGTTGCCTTTTTACGTCGCCTACGATAGTGATAACCAATTGGCGATGAAATTTGTTTAGTGGTTCATCGGTTATCGGGACTTCCAATATGGGATTTTCGTGACTCGTATGAATAGTAGCGGTTGTAGAACCGTGACTGCGCTCTGGTTGTTCCGAGGGATTCCCTAGAAGAGAATTAGTCTCTTCGTTATGAATCTCAATGCGACTGAGGGCAACTGCATTCGTATTTGATTTCCCTTTCTTGTAAATTACAGTGAAGTCGTATTCGCTGAGCTTTAAGCGCCATCGAGTAAGGCGAGAGTTCGGTTCTTTTAAACTCATAATCCACTGTAGAGGTTTGTGGTCGGTAAGTATTTTAAATGTCCTGCCGAATAGGTAGGGCCTAAAATATTTAGTGGCCCATACTATTGCCAGGAGCTCTTTCTCAATGGTACTGTAATTTTGTTCGCTATCATTGAGTGTCCGCGAAGCATATGAGATGGGTTTATCGGCCCTTGAGACAAAACAGCACCGATGGCATAGTTCGACGCGTCGGTAGTAAGGATAAATTCCTTACTAAAGTCCGGGTATTTAAGGATGGGATCGTTCGTCAAGAGGGTTTTACACTTCTCAAAACTGTTAATATAGTCGAAGTCAAAAGTGATCTTTTTACCTTTTTTCAGGCATTGTGTTAGGGGGTTTTGTTATTTTGGCAAAATCAGGGATGAATTTCCGGTAATATCCTAATAGTCCTAAGAACTGCTTTATTTCCTTAGGGGGATTTAGGCATAGGGTATTTTTCTATCACTGCTATTTTGTCTGGGTTAGGCTTCACGCCCTCGCTGTTGATAATATGGCCTAAATAAGCCGTTTCTAACTTAAGGAACTCTGATTTGTCCATTTGCACTTTGAAATTGGAGTTCCGAAGTCTCTGGAAGACTTGTTCTAAGTTGACCATATGTTCTTGCAGCGAAGTGCTGAATACTATGATATCGTCTAGGTACACCAAACAGATCTGGTTCTGGAGACCTTGGAGGATGTTATCCATCACTCTTTGGAATGTGGAGGGCGAGTTCTTCAGGCCCATGGGCATCCGAAGGAATTCGTAGTGGCCGTGTTCGACATTGAATGCCGTCTTTGGAATGTCTGCGGGGTCCATTTCTACTTGGTGAAAACCACTGGCGAGATCTAGAGTAGTAAAATATTGGCATTTACCCAGTTTGTCCAGAACGTCTGAGATATTCGGGATAGGATATTTGTCATTAATAGTTTTTTCATTAAGTTTACGGAAATCTACCACAAGACGCCATTTCTTTTTCCCCGAGGCGTCTGCCTTTTTTGGGACAATCCAAATCGGTGAGGACCACGCGGACTCGGAAGGACGTATAATGCCTTGAGTTAACATTTTATTTATTTGATCACGTACCTCTTGTCGATGAACAAAAGGATATCGATAGCTCTTTGTGTATATAGGAATTTCATCGGTCGTGCGGATACGGTGTTTTATTTGATTCGTAAATGTTAAGTTTTCACCGTCGATATAGAATATGTCATGATATTTGGCACAGAGAGTCATCAAATTAGCCTTTTCTTCTTCGTTAAGGTGGTCAGTGCGAAGTCGCGATAAAACGTCTTTAGCGCGTTCGGTTATAGGCTGGGTGCGCGTGCACTCAACGTTAAACAGCTGTGCGTGAGCGGGACGGTCTAGGGAAAAAACAACGTCATTATCGCTAGTATTCTCGATCTCTAAAATAGCTCTATTTTGGGAAACGCTGGTTATGCATTCGTGAACGACGCAGTTACATAAAATTTTTTCGTGAATATAGACTTCACCATCACTACTGTCAACAGGAATTCTAACTAACTTTGAAGTGTTCGCAGGAATTATATCCTCGTACAGGTTCGCGTTTCGTGAATTATATAACAATATTGGGTTCACTGCAGACCGAGTAGTTAAATGTAATGCTTTTAAATCGATCTTTGCTTCCCACTTAGTTAACAGATCGAGCCCAATTAACCCGTCGAAATGGTTGTGAAATTTATACACGAAAAACTTTATCGGTTCGCTATCGTTAATTTCCGGAAAACAGGGCACCGTAATGGAATAATCATTTCGACTAACAGCGTGAACATTAGTAACTTCGAAAGGATCGTAGTCAAGTTGATAATGGGGGAAAAATCTTTCTACAGCATCCGGGCTCAGAAATGATTGATTCGCTCCGGTATCGATGAGAAGGTTCAACGGAGGGTCTAATATCCGAATAAATGGTAGCTGACGCTGGGTCTGCAAATTAATTTCTATCTTGGCTTGTTTGAAGGGGAATCCTCGTGAAAATTTTCCTGTTGGTTAGTGGAGGGCTGAGGATCGTTTTCTGTATCATTGACGCTTGGATGATCGTTTGTCGGAACGAACTCGGAACCGTAATTCTCGTGGGTTATATAATCATTATAGCTACTCGCGTAAGGTGGACATTCGTAGTAATCCGCGTAATAGTTGTTATAGTCAGGCTCATAGTAATAGTTACCATAGCCGTCACACTCGTTAAAGTTCATTTCACGACTTTTAAGATAATTCGTAGGCGGTGGGTTACCATGCTGGTTCCAATCATGGCCAGTTAATCGTCCTGTAGGCGGTAAGGCTTTAGGCGTGAAATGTTGAACACCGCTCATGAGCTTAGGGCCAAAATTCTGAGGCTGCTGATAACGAGGCTGAATACGGAGTACGTTACTACGTGGGTTATAATTCGGTGGTGGGGCGCACTGAACATTTGTTGAGTACGTGTTGGCATTCGGTACTGAGGCTGATGTTGAGGGCCCGCGTTGAACTTAAATTGATTTTGCGGTTGAGTAAATTTAAATGGTTTAGGTTGAGGTGGCATCCACATCGGTCTCTGAATAGCAGGTGCTAACATCATAGGTGGAGGCTGGAAATTTTGCTTAGATTGAGAAGGCGTTGGAATTTGTATTTGTGCTCTTGGAGGCGGCTGGATATTTTTAGGGTGTACATCATTATTACGCTGTTGCAAATATAAAATATTTAATTCCTCCTGAACAAATTTCAATGCCTGCTCTATTGTAGAAGGGCGCATACACCTTATTCTAGACCCTAAGGGCTCATGTAAGTCACGAACGAAAGCCTGCATAGTGAGCTTTTTATACAATGCCCGCTTAGACTCGATAGTGGTCGGGATAGTTTCGTGCAACGATATATATGTCATGATGGTACTAAAAAGAGTCTGACAGTGATCGTAAAACTCCTGAGGGCTTTTGTGGCCTTGCGAAGCTAAGGAAAGGTCGTTGTACAGCGCAGTTTCGTCTCTTTGATCTGCGAAGTTATTTATAAGAGATTCGCGAATCCCTAGCCAGTTATCAGGGATGCTATTAGAATTTATGATTGAAGCCGCAGGTCCGGTGATTTTGTTCAAAATTCCGTTTAGTAGACATAAATTAGATAATTCACTACCGGCTTCAGAGCTCATGTAAGCTAATACAACCTGATCGCATATTTTAATAAATCTAGTGAGAATATTTGGATTACCATCGAAATCTGGCACTGGGCGCAAGGCCTTATATATTACATCGGGATCATGAGACATTTTAGAATTTAGTGAACTTAAATTTAATTCTTCCTCAATATTCCTTAAATTATCTAAATCTATATTTCGGCGAGACTGTCGAAAACCAGCCTCGCTAGGCCCCCTATTCTTTGGGTGAAAAATTTTGGACAATAAGGATAAAACTTAAAGGATAAAAGGAAAGCAACACAAAAAGAAAGTTTTGCGTACTCACAATATCATTCTGGTTTCCTCCGCGTATCGATTTTCGGATACTCGTCCCCGGTGCTGCTGCCACGTGGTTCGGATACTAGATTAAGGTTTGAGAGCCAAATCAGCGTCTTCCAGCGCCAACCTAAATCTACCGATTTTTGGAGATTTTAACGCCGTGTACTGACTCTAATATCCTACCGACTGCGCCAATTACGTTAGCTGCAGCCGCAGGACTTAAAAAAAACCAATTCTTAAAATATAAATTTATTAAAGAAATATTACAATACTTTTATAACTAAAAACTAAAATGATTAACTTGGTCGAAGTGTGACCGAAGAATGGCGAAATCCGATGCTAACTTGCAACGGGCGTCGGATTGTCGCCGCCTGCTGACTCGGCGCCTCGTGACACGCGGCTCCGTCGTGTGCAACTTTAAGTAGGTTACATACTAGGCGATTTTAGTATAGTGAAACTACGTAATTCACGTCTTAATATCACCATTGAATACCGGAATATCTATTGGCGGCAACCTAATTGAGTCACGTGGACGTACCTGTATTTCCGGCTTTGCTTCGCTTTGAGATTGTAGGAGTTTTGCCGTTCTTTTCACGCGACACAACATATCTTCGAATGCCAGCAGCGGTTGGTAGTTCACTATGTATTTCGGGTCGATTTGTAATTCCAAATGATTAATTTGGTCTAATATTCTTTTGTAATCCGTCCGCAAAGAATCCACCGTTTCAATTTCATTCAGAAAAGTTTCCCGCACTGCTTCTACATTGATGTTCTTTATGTGATCACTAATACTTTGTATACGTGAAAAAAGTATGTCCCTCTTGGCATAAAGCGTTTTAATTTTAATTTCATTTCCACTAACTGCCATTTTAAATTATTGTAATAAAGTTATATTAATCACAATTAATCTCAAAACGCACAACGATGACGATGGACACTCGGTATGCCGTATTACGTAATTAAATCGAACACCTGCTACAGCGAGTCGAGATGACGCGTTGCTCGTTGCGGTAACTCAATATTTTTATCAAATTGTCGGGTAAGCGTACCAAACGGTTGCTATTACACTGTTTCAATTATTTAATAAGCTTTAAATTTAACCAAATACTAGCGCTATAAAATAAATAATTCTGTTTGCGAGTACCTAATCAAAATTTAAATTTAAACGAACACTATTTAAGTCTATTCCATAGATTAGAGTGCATTATCTAAATAATTAATTTAATAATTCGACCAGAAAATGGTTGGAGGATCACTAAACACCAGTCCAAATCCTGCCGAAGTGACCATAAAATGGTGGAGCCACGTGTCTAAGGTTGCCGAAGTCTAATTCCCCGGTCGAACCTTAAAACCTATTACGCGAGCTATTAATCTAAGTGGACTGTATCTACTAAATGTTTCTACGCTTATATAACGACGACTATAGCATGCGGTACAATGCACGCGCTCTTCCCTAAAAACGAACTATTATTTGCCAAATCGATGAAAGGAATCCTGCTTGATTAGGAAAACACAAAATTGGAGCGGGTTAAAACAATTATATCAAGCAGGCAGTATTATTAGGAATATTGACTCACCGGGGTTTCTTCTATTCGGTCGAGCACTATAGCTGCGACGTCTGGAACTTCTTCTGGAACACTCCGGAGAGAGGCGGTGCGCGACTATATCTCACACGAGGTGAGGCGGGTTTCCTGGAGCTCGACTGCTTCCAGGCTAAAGCGGTTCTACTAGTGGTGTGGTTCCAATGACGAGCGCGGCGGGAAGAGGCTGCGCGTGGGTCGCGCGTGCCTTATATATCTTCGGTTCCGATGATTACGTGATGTTCTAGAATCATCTTCTTTCCCCTCCCACCCCACCACCCCGATGTGTCGATAGGAGGGTATGAATGATATCGTTTTGAAAAGGGATAACCGATTTGGCAGCCTACCGTCAAATAAAATAAATACGAATGGTTTTCCGCGCAACCACCATCCTTACCATCTCCCAAAACTGCTCTCGGATACAAGTGGGCTTAGACATGTCTGGGGCGTAGACCCCTAGAACAAACAACTTCTTTAGGCCCACTTTTATTCGTATCCATAGCAGTCTCGGGCTTACACATTCATACTCTTTCACACATTGACCCATTCTTTCTGAAAGGATTATACCGACTCCGTGGCATGCTCGCTCGGTCTCGTCTACACCGGACCAGTAAGCGGCATGTGTAGTGACATCCTTTCCCTTCCGCTTCGTCTCATTTACACATAACACATCTATTCCTCTATCATACATCATATCGCATACCTCATTTATCTTATCATTCATTGCTCCACATACATTCAGCGTAGTTAGACGGGCCTCCGCAATCCTCTTTTCGCCCCCTCCGGGAGACAGAACGTGCAACAATATATATATATATATATATATATATATATATATATATATATATATATATATGACAAAGATATTTATTTTGTAAAACATGAGTAAATAAATACAAGTGTTAAACACCTAAAACGAGCTACATGTTTTGCCATTTATGGCGTACAAAAATTATACTACATTAAGTTTACAATTACAATAATAGGTATATAAATATAAGAATTAAATTTGATAGGTTAGTGCTTTTGTAAACTTAATAAAATATTTTCAAGTAGAATAGTATTGGTGTCAAAGGTAATAATAAAAATATTTAATCTAAATATAATTACAGCCCAACATTACCTCCCACAAGTTCAAGGTTGGTACTGCAGTGTCAGATTCATGGTTTCTACAAGCTACAATCCAAGTGTGCCACCTAAGAGGATCTCTTGGAAATCTGTAATAACAAACCAATAATAGAAAAATTTACTACATTTTGTAATACTTTATTATAAAATCTAAATAAAAACTACAAACCGGTTCGGCAGACAAACCCACATGGTTAATTAACTTATCGATAGCTAAAGTTGCGGCGTTCATCACTATAGTGCAATACTTTCGGTTGCAGTGATATCAGTTTAGTTTTATAAAAATTGCACACTTTTGCTGCGAGGTAGCAAGTTTCGATTTGATTTATTTGGCCTGTATTTTGTATAATATTTTAATAAATACTAGTTATCGATTATATTTAATTATATATTATTCAGTATCGTGTTAAAATTGAGCCGAATGAATGAATGAATGAGAAATGAGATTATTTTTCACTTTATGAACTATGATGGCCACACTCGGTATAGGACGATAATATTCACAAAGTACGAGTTTTAATGATAAAATTACTTTAATATTATGTTAAAAATACTCACAGATGAAAAGTCACATTGTCCTTTTGTATACTTGACGTTTTTGATTGTTTTTTTTTTTTTTCATGTAAATACACTGCAATTCGGCATTTTGTCGGAGCTCGATTTACTGGCACGATCACTTCGACATGACGCACAACGCGGAGCAACTAGTTTTATATAACGAGTATGAGTCGGACTCTCGTACCTTTTACAGAGGGGTATGCCTTGCGATGCCGTCTCCTTTGGTTTAATACTCAAAGCCTATGTGAGATGGTTCTGCTTACCTCTATATTCCATGTCTGCGGGACTTCTTTCGTGAGACCATAGACCTAGAATATACTGGCGTTGTATCTATATCTACCACCTACTACTACCTATCCAAAACAGTAATCTATATATTTTGGATGGAGGTTTGGCGGGAACTTGTTTGCATCCGCATAGGTTTAGTTTCAGATCAAATAAACATGTTGCCCATTTCTCAATAGCCAATAGAGAAATCGATAGAAATCACATTATAAAACGATGTTGACCGGGTAAAAAAAATATAATTTTTATCACGCTAATTACTTTTTTCTGTTACAAAGTTTTAAAATGTTTTTTGACAGTAAATATAATTAGGAAAAATAATACGTTATGGTGGGATGATGAGATACGTATGGAAGTTGAAGCAAAGAAGAGCATGGCTAGATTTACTAGCAACAAAGGCTGGTAATTCTAGCGGTACGAATGATGATATTGAAAGAAAAAAGGCGGTCTTTAGGCATCGTAATAAGAGAATAAAAGAAGTAATTGAAAGAAAAAAGCAAGAAGGAACGGATAACAATGATAGAAGAATATCGGATAACTTCCAGGCAAATATTAAAATGTTCTGGAAACTGGTAAGAACTGCCAGGGGACATTCAAAATAGCCTATGATGAATGCTATAAGAGGCGAGAATGGCTATATTCTGAATGATGAAGTTTTGAGTTTAAAGAGATGGAAGGAATATTTTGAAAGCGTGTTTATGAGTGAGGAGACAACATGTGTACTAAGTGTAGTAGAAACTCCGAAAGAAGAGGAAAGAGGTAGCGAGATAAGTATAGATGAAATAATGAAAGCAATGAAAAGCATGAAAGCGGGTAAGGCGCCCGGATATGATAGAGTTTCACTCGAAATGCTAAGGGGTGGAGAGGAGGTGGTGGCAGGCCTGCTGCACACCTTGTTTAATTTATGCTGGGAACTGAAGCGGGTACCGGGAGACTGGTGCAAAGCCGTGATAGTCCCAGTATATAAAGGAAAAGGGTCGCAGCAGGACTGTAAAAACTACCGTGGCATCAGCCTTCTTAGCATTGTGGGAAAACTGTACGCTAAGGTACTGATTGAAAGGGTCATGAAAGAAACTGATGGAAAAATTTGGGATGTGCAAGCGGGATTTAGAAAGGGAATGGGATGTACAGATCAAGTCTTTTCCATGCGCATGATCGCGGAGAAGTTTCTGGCCAAAAACCAAAAGGTTTTTTGTGCGTTCATGGACTTGGAAAAGGCCTATGACAGAGTGGATAGGGATTTGCTATGGCAAACACTGAACTCATTTGGGTTGAGCGCTGGCTTGATACAGGCATTGGAGTCTCTTTATAGGGACTCTAGTGCTTGTGTTAGGATCAACGGGGTCTACTCGGACTGGTTTGACATCCATAAAGGTGTCAGACAGGGCTATGTGGCTTCCCCGTGGCTGTTCAACCTATTTATGGACAGTTGTTTGCAAAATTTGAAAGTTGAAGAATGCGGATTAAGAATGGGTGAGTTAACCGTCAGATGCCTTTTGTACGCCGATGATCAAGTCATTCTTGCGTCGTCGGCGGCCGAGTTGCAAATGATGGTTACATTAATGAACGGATCATTAAAAGAAAGGGGTATGAAAGTGAACCCAAGTAAGACGAAGGTTATGGTTTTTGAAAGAGAAGAAAGTAAAACGATTTGTGAAATAAGAATAGAAGGGGAGTTGATCGAGCAAGTAGATGAGTTTGTATATTTGGGCTGCGTATTTAGCAGGGATGGGAGATATGATAAGGATATAGAACGACGAGTGAATGCGGGAAATAGAGTAAATGGGGCCTTGCACTCTATTGTGAAGAGTCAAAATGTGTCGAAAAAGGCACGTGTGGCAATTCACAATGCTGTGTTGGTCCCTACTTTAACGTATGGTAGTGAAAGTTGGGTGTGGCAGAAGAAGCACGAAAGTAGAATAAACGCAGTAGAAATTCGGTCGTTAAGGAGTTTGTTAGGGCTGAATCTGAATGACAAGGTGAGAAATTATGTAATAAGAGAAGAGTGTGGTTTGCAAGATGATGTTGTGACCAGGATTAAGAAAGGAATGCTTCGGTGGTTTGGTCATGTGGAAAGAATGAATGAGGAATGAGTGACAAAGAAAATTTATGTTGCAGAAGTGAATGCCAGAGTCGGAAAGGGACGTCCTAGGCGAAAATTTATCGACCAAATTGGCGATTTATTGGAAACGGGCCAAATTAGGAGTACCCTTAACCGATCTATGCGTAGGTGTATGGATGTGAAGGAGGCGAGAGAGGTGTGTCAGGATCATGCCTACCCCTCTGGGTGACAGGCGTGAGTGTTTATGGTATGGTAAATATAATATTTAGATAATGCAGAGTATTAAAATATTATCAAGTGGTTTATTGCATATTAAGGACTAACTAAAATCAGCGTTCTCTAGACAAGTTTTTTGTTATGAAATATTTTTCTAAAACATTACTGTTGTAGCTCAGCACCGGTAGTGAATATATTAGACATATATTGTTAAATTTTATAGGAATATATGGCTTTCTTCCTATTTTTTAATGCGCCATGTAGTTTGATCTATGTACTAATTAACAAAAATAATTTGAATATACATGGCCAAACAATTATGTATCTTAAAGTTCGACACAATATTTTTGGACGTTTTGAAGAGCTACCCGTCGACGGATTGTTACTTCTGTTTTATCTTTTAAATAATGGTTTGAAGTGAATTTCGACACGTCAAAGTGATGCGATTTTGTGTAATAAGTATTTCCCCTAATTTTGTAAAAGTGCTTTGTTGTTGAATAACCCTCAAATTATTTTGATCGCTTAGGCGCCTTATGAACTTCAGTGACTGTCGTCATCGACTATCCGCTGAGTTAAGCTGTCGTCAAAATCTCCCAAAAACTATGAAAAGTGACGCATGAGTATAATAGGAGAATATCTATAAAAACGTACATGCCGAATGAAATTAATACGGCTTAAAAATAAGCATCCAAGCCAAAGATCTCAAAATTAAATTCTTGGGCAGAGGTCGCCGCAGCCGGTCGCGAGAAGCGGGAAAATATTTACTTCTTACATTTGATTTATACTTTAAATTATTTACAATTTTATATCAACGGCACAGATTCACAGTGAACATGTACCTAATGCTATGAACAAACCGAAATTGATAAAGTAATAAATTCCTTGAAGTTGATGTAACACGGTTGCAAATTATTATGTGTGGACGTACTGCATTGTGCGTGAATAATATATTTGATATTGACTAATTAAAAAAAAATTACTTACATTTACTAAAATATGTATTAAATGTGTTTTTAAATTGTTTATAGATCACTTGACAAAGAACTAATTCGATGTGCATGTAGCTATAAAATTAGACATGGTCATGGCGATTCTTATGTTAAACCAGAATGGCTACACGAACATAATGATGGCAAAGAATATGTACCCTCTTACAATATTGCACCCACAGATGTCTCACCTGTTTTGATTTCATCTAGTAAATATAGAACCACACAAAGCGATAGCATTCGCATTATAAAACCAATGATGTGGGGAATAATCCCTCCCTGGCATAAGGTACAGTGATATAAATTCCATTGTTTTATAAATGTAATATCAGATTTTCCCTTTGTTTCTTTGAATTGTCATACAAATGACTAGACACACATTTCATATACTGGAGTCTACAAAGAAAGTGCCTAATTTTTCATAAAAATTATGGGTTTTATCACATTCATATGTCTGAATTGAATGTGAATTAAATTGTAAATTCATTTTAAAGTTCATGTTTTGTGAATTTTCAGGTGAATAATAACAAATTATGGAAGGAAGCCGATAATAAATTTAAATATTCGTAGAAAATTAATATATGTGTATACATGTATATATGTATATATATAAGTATGTTAGAGCTGAATCTGAATGACAGGGTGAGAAATTGTGTGATAGGAGAAGAGTGTGGTTTGCAAGATGATCTTGTAACCAGGATTAAGAAAGGAATGCTTCGGTGGTTTGGTCATGTGGAAAAAGTGACAAAGAAAATGTATGTTGCAGAAGTGAATAGCAGAGTAGGAATGGGATGTCCTAGGCGAAAATTTGTCGAGCAATGTATTGAAAACGGGCCAAATTAGGAGTACACCCTTAACCGACAAGCATGTATGCGTAGGCAGGCCTCTATCACTCTTGCTACCTGAGTGAAATAATTACCTAAAATCGCGACGCGCCCAGGCGAAATAACGCAGTCAGGGCTGGCGTGTTGGTGGCGATCGAATGTTAAAGTTTTTTGTCGCTGTTTACGTAAATAGTTTTATGTAAATAGTTGTTGAAATAGTTTTTGTTTAGTGTTTAGTATATTTAATTGTAGGTAAAAATAGTTGTAAAAGTTTTAATGTATTTTAAAAATTATATAGGTATTATGTATATTACCTATTTGATAAATTATAATAGCAAAACGTCGTTCCTACTGTAACTGTTGCTTAGATGGATACTGAATGAAATGACCAACAAAAGGCTTCATACATTCTTTAAGTTACCGAAGAATTTTAGAAGGAAGTTATGAAAGGTTAAAAAATTTATTTAATTTTTTTGTTAGATAGGTACTCACAGCAAAAAAGAATTAAGTAATAATTTGGTCTACAGAAGAAATACTTAAGTACTTCATTACAACAATTAGTTAAAATTTACTTCACTATCCAAGTATTTACTTACATACCTTACCTTACATACTTGTCTTTTGTAATTAAAATATTTTGAGTTATAATAACACAAAATACTGAAATTAAAACTTTGTATACTAACAAGATTTTTAACTAAATAGAATAGATCACATTTCTGTTAGAAATCGTATTTCAGGTTTATTTGTTGTTTACACTATCTACCTATTTCTCCCAAACGTTACGATTCCCGACGAATGACCTTGCAATTTGCATGAGTTAGGCATCGCAGAACTTACATGTGGGCGAAAGTATGGTTCAATCATAGTCAGAATATTAGTTAGTACTTGACCTAAGTAACATAATTAACATTTCGCAATGTATTTTTTACTTTCTATTGACATCCCTTAATAACCATGGAAAGTCCGCCGTGACAAAAAAGATGCAAAGTGATATGGGACACTAGCGTGCAGCGATTAAGTTTTATTTAGCTTGCGTGTGCGATTTATCTGATTAATAATAATAATGTAGGCTATTAAACGTCGGTAAGCAGTCGACATCAAAGGAGTGCAACTTCTGTACGTAGTGCTATTATTTATTCTGTGGCGTAGGTATATGGATGTGAAGGAGGCGAGAGAGGTGTGTCAGGATCGCGCCAAATGGAAGTCCGTAGTCTCTGCCTATCCCTCTGGGTGACAGGCGTGAGTGTTTATGTTTATATTTTACATGTATATATGCATATATATATATAGCATAGCTCCAGAAAAATCCTCCTCAAACGTTTTAATAAGTCTATAATAATTTATTCTTGTCAATTTGGGCTATGGTGAGCTACAATACTAAAAAATAGAATAAGAAATATAAACTGAAAAATACGACCACTGTTGGATAAAAATTCACATCCTCCAGCGTTCCAGATCTACGCTCTCCTCATTAGGCTATAAAGATAACTCCAAAAAAATGTAACGGCATTGCAGGATTAAACAATTAGAGCCTATTAAACTCTAAACATAGGACTCTCCCATATATTGCCCTATTAAGGGTAATTTACATAGTTGCCATGCTTGTCAGGCAGTTTTTTTATTATTTTAAGCTGCTAGCAGGAAGATGCTGCTGCTCATCTCATGTTTCAGTTTCCCTCTGTGATCTCTTATGACACCTACGGGATAACATGGAGTAGTGAATATTCTTACACTGTCACTGCACAAGTTATAATAGCATAGAAATAACTTCTCCAGCTATTTCGATATTACAGAGAGGCACTTCAATTTAATTATATTTTGTAAATTCTAAACATTTAACATTTTAAATGGTTACAGTACCATTTTTTAACAAGCTTATTTAATTTGTTATAAAAAAAATGTGTTTACTGCAAAAAAAGCTGCAGGGTGAAAAGGGGACCCACCTACATCCTCCACAACCCTCAGTCATGATACTAAGCCTACTCTTTAGTTTTTATATGTATACAAATATAAAAACAGTTACAAAACCAGTCTTTAATTTCTTTTTAGGGTGATTATCACAAACACAATCTAAGTACGAATAATTGTAGATTAGAAAATATAAGGCAATCGAAACTATATAACCCAATTTTGTTGAATGGGGGTAGATGTATAATTGTAGTAGAAGGCTACTATGAATGGCAAACTACTATTAAAACTAAGGTGAAACAACCATACTACATTTATGCCTCACAAGAGGAACATATCAAGGTAAATATTGCAAATTGCCACAATTTATACATATTTTCAATTCATATCTAAAAGCAGATTCAAACGACATAGATACCTATATGTAAAGGTGAAAATGAAATTGCCAACAATGATTATGTTATTCAACATAATCATTGTCAGTGTCACGACAATTAGAATGTTACAGTTTTTACTTTTATTCAGAGAAATTTGTTTTAATTGTGCTTAGGCTAGCACTCAGTATTAGGTGGTCAAGATAATTTGCATATGTTTTTATAATCAGATTTTTTTCACATAAAATCCATTCCACAAATACTTTATCATGTATTTGTGGAATATATTTTATGTGGTTGTATTCTACAAATAAATAAACTTATAATAAACATTTGACTTACGAGTTTGGCTTACTTCTACTTCTCTGATTTTGCTATGATTCTGAACTCTGTAGGTAACCATTATTTTTGTGACGGTCAAACTAATGCTTGCATATTGACCTCCTTCTCAGATTTAGTTTTTAATCTTGCATCAACATTTAGTCTAGTTTATTAACATGCAAGCATAACTGAGTAACAATAAATGGTCAAATCCATTATTAGAAGAATGCGCTTTTAAAATATATCATATCTTTTAAAATTAGAGATGGGCCGAATATTCGTTTTATATTCGGTATTCGGCATATTCGGCAGCTTTACCGAATATTCGTATTCGTCCACTGTATTGAAATGTACGAATTGAGTAATGCCATGTCTAATAATTTTACTGTTTGAAGTATATTTACTTATGGGTTAAATCTACTTGTATAGCGCGTTATGTTTTTGAGGCACTGTAGATTTATTTCCAATTATAGCAATAGAAAGCTTGATAAAATTTTGTTTGGAATCAAATAAAGAAACTGACGACTGTAATGTAAATTACAGTCGTCAGTTTCTCTAAAATAGGTTGAAATAGTATCTCCTGCCACTCATTTTCATCATATACTTATCAATTTTCACTAATAATAACACAACGAAATATTTTTTTCTCACAAAAATAGTCAAAGCACAAGCATGTGCCGGCAATTTGCTCAGTACTAGATGATGCAATACAGGACATGTCAGGTGTGGCGGGGGAGCGAGGGGCAAGGTCCGGCACTAATCCCGCGCGCTTTACGGTAACAAGTTTCGACATAAATTGGTTAAGTACCGAGGTGATCCCGCCGAATAATGTTCGGCCGAATATTCGGTTCGGTAAAAGTTTAACCGAACGTTCGGCCGAATATTCGTATTCAGTGAAATCCATATTCGGCCCATCCCTATTTAAAATCCATTATCCATTTCAGCCTATAAAAATCTACTGCTGAACATAAATTTACTCCATAGATTGCCTCATGAGGAGTATTTATTAGGAAGATGCTGCTGCAGATGACTCATTTCAGTTTCCGTCTGTCGCCTCTTACAACACGCATGTTATGTATGGGGGTAGTGCATATTCTTGCACCGTCACTGCACTGTTTTAAGTACTGTAGGTATAATATTACTATATATAATATTAATATTAGGTCTTTACCTATGAAATTGCCTATTTATGAAATAAGTTAAAAAAAAATTTTTCATTTCTAGTAATCAAAGTAATCACCCATGTAATCAATGCATCTGGCAAAGATCTTTTCTAGGGGTAAGTTTTCATTTAGGGCATTGTTTAGGTGTTGAGCCAGGATCCAACCGCTTGCGATTGTCCAACAGAATCCATTTTCGTCGCAGGTAACAATACGGTTCAAAATTCCTTCTTTTGTGGACCTGTTGAGCAGTGCAAGTCAGTCTCGACGCGTACTTCGCACCGGTGACCATTGAGTTAGTGGGGCAACCATTTGTCAAGCTTTTTCACCTTGCCAATTTGATGCTAACGTCGAAAGCTGCTGCTATTTCAGCCGTAGATTGAGTATTATCAGCTTCCACAATTGCCTTTAATTTATCATTGTTGACCAACGTTTTCGGACGACCACATCAGGTCGAAATTTCCAGAACTGAAGCTGGCAAACTAATAACAGGTGGTGCGTTCGTTTGTAGTACTCGGTCCGTAAACGTCGTTGATGTTGCATGCCGCTTGTGCCGCGTTTCTGCCACAACATGACGGTACACATATTTCATAATTAATGGAACTTTTAATGTATCCATGATGACGAAAACGATTCAAATTCGATGAAAACATAACGCTAATCAAGAAACTTAATTTGAAATTAGAATTCTTAGCCAAACAAAAGCTCTTTTGTGAAACGGCCAGTACTGCTGAACAGCAATTTCATATGTAAAGATCTATTATCTTCTAAAATACTGTATAGCATTTACCTATAAATATAGTATTTTATGAAATTCTGGTAATCAGTGACAAAATAGACAACTTAATATAAAAATAGTTTAAAACATTTCAATTTATTACATATTTACAGATTGATGAGCCTGACACATTTCAGAATAGTTATAATGATGGAGATGGATGGAATGGTTTAAAGCTTTTGTACATAGCTGGACTGTATAATACATGGCAAAATGATGATATTATTCTTTATTCATATTCCATTATTACCATGGACTCTAACAATACACTGGACTGGCTACACCATAGAATGCCCGCTATTTTGGACACAGAAGTGCAAATTGAGGTATTAGTCAAACATTAACTTTAATAACACGAGATAGAATCTATATTCATTCTCTTTAACAACTCTTAAAGCTACTCCTGGACATGGGCCTCCTGGATATGGTTGTAGACACAACATGCCTTAATCCAAGGCCAAGCGCAATGTCACGCCAGTGGATTGACAATTGCTATACCAAATGTTTTGCACCTATATAAAGTGCAAATTCGATTGGGCATTGATTATTACTGTCGTTTATGGCCTGGTGCTGCTAAGCTACCTAGCGGTTTTGGACTCAATGTAAAGGTGTGCTGTAAGATATTGGTGACACCGATATGGTTAGAACCAATCGCATCAGTCTCGAGCGCAGACGCAAAATAGCCAGCCTCTAGGTATTATACATAATACATTTCAAAGAGTGCTCAGTAACTTATTTCCTTCCTCTCCCTTCCATTATCGGATCACCAGACACTTTGCTGGTCTTTAGAACTTTGTTGTCGAAATTACATTTGCTTCAGCTTTCATATCATCGTTATTTTTCAGCACAAGGGGTAGTGCCTTTCAATATCGTAATAAAGTTGTATTGAAATGTACATCGAAACCGACAAACTAGTGCTGACAGTCACAAGTGATAGAATGCACGCGCATGTTTTAAAATACAAAAATGGTGGATTCAGCAGTTTAAATAATAAACTGCTGAATCCACCAATAAAGTAGTAATAAAAACTGTTAAGGTGTATGAAACATTGGAAAGCATATACGAGGTTTTACACGAGCATCTTTATACCTATAATGTAATGCAAGATATTCGCTGAAACGCAAAAGGTAATTTTGTCGTGTGAAACCGCGAAACGAAAAATGATAGATTAACAAGAAGCAGGTTTATCTCGGTGCGGTTGCGATATCATTACTGGTGATAACTATTGGGTTTAACACTATTGCGTAGTACTATTATTTATTCTGTGTATCCAGAAAGGAAGTGTTAGTGTACTCGTCAGCTAATTCAATTAATCGACACCTACCGATTTGGATCATAAATTTTGCAATTTGGATATCTACTATCAAGCATTGTACGAAACCAACGAAGCCAAATTATATCATGTTTTAAATATGTAGAAATTGCATGACAAGTTATTTTTTTATTGTTGTGGTAGGAACAATGGATTAGAATTTAGACTAGATTAATGAGTGAGAGGCTAAATTTGACTATATTAGCTGAGAAACAGCACTGTGCCATTAACATAAGCTTTATTATATTTCGAGACCTCATTGAGTCCATCCACTGATAACACAAAAAAAAGTTACAACCCTATGGCTACTTAATTGAATACTTACCACCTTTTTCGGGATTTGGGAAATTTTATGCAAGTTAAAAAATTTGGTTCACAAGAGGCAGAAAAATGATTCATACTTGATTTGTATCCGCCAATTTTTCGTAAGTTTTGGATGGCCTTCCTACAACTTCTGTAGTAAAGATAATATTATGCATTAACTACATAAATATTTCTTTTATGTAACGTTTTTATGTATTTTTATACAAAACGGAATTTTGTATTTGAACTCTTAATAATAAAACATTAGCTCGAATATTTCTTCTCTTTAACTTTACGTGTGTTCTAGTATAATTAATAGTAAAAGATATGATTTAGTAATTTCCTTCAAGCAACAATTATGAGTAATGAAAACAAAAGTTAATGTCACTTTTAATAAGTTTCGGTTTCGTCCGAAAATATCAGTGACAACTTTTTGTAGTACAAAAATTAATTTTATTTCAGGCATGGCTTGACATTGATAATGTTAATGCTGATATGGCACTTTCATATCTCAAGCCTTCCAAATTACTGTCATGGCATCAAGTTTCAACAGCAGTTAACAATTCACGCTACAAATCAGATGACTGTATTAAGAGAATATCAAAAGAAAAATGTTCACAAAAATCCATAACTACATGGTTTACGAAAACTGAAAAAAGAAAAATTAACGATGAGGAATACACTAAGAGTAAAAAATTTAAATAAATTATTAAATTAAAGTTCGTATGTGATATTATGCATTAATTTCAAAAACGAAAAGGAAACTTATAATTTTATAAAAAACAAATAAAACGAAGTAAAGTATGTTTCAGATTTTTTTTAATTACATTCTAGCCATTAAAACTATTCCTTAGATCCTATTCATCTTAGTCCTTTGTCAAAGTTAAGGCCTCTGTTTTCTTGCTGAATCGAAGTTATTTATTTGGAGTAAGAAATATTTTTAGTGGTAATAATTACTTGAACACTTTGATAGACTAACTTTTAAGACAATTTAAAAGATAATTTACACCTATTCAATGTTAGTGTAAGATCTTTCCTCCAGTTGTTAGCTGCAATTATAAAATTGGTTATACATAAGTACATAGTAACATCCACATACACAGCAATAACTGCTGGGCACAGGCCTCCTCTCATTTCTGAGAGTGTTTTAGGGCAAGAAAGTGTCCGCCGCGCTGCCCCAATAATGCGTGTTGGCGGACTTTATGGCTTCTAATTTTTTCTTATTTCTCAGACATGCCGGCTTCCTCACGATGTTTTCCTTCACCGCCGAGCACGTGGTAAATCAGCACTGAAAATTTCAATTAACAATTTCATTGATGACGGCGGGGATTGAACCCGGGTTGAACTGTGAAATTTATAGCAAGCGCTTAGTCCCTGAGCTACCACGGCTCTACAGTAATAGTAACAATAATGAAAATTGATATTTATGAGGGGCACAGTCAACAAAGGACGCCTTAGGCGAAAGATAACGATATGCTGAAGATGAGCCGAACTAATATCCTTCACCGATAAGCATGCATGCCTAGATGTAATATGGATGCGAGAGAGGTGTTGGGATTATGCCAAATACGATTGTAGGCTGGACTGAAGTCCACAACAAAATAACTAAAGAGATGCCCAAAAAATATACGCATAGAGATAATCCTAATGAAACAGGGATCATAAGTTCTATCTATCGCTGATCACATGCCACCACAATTTCCGATAGACATCTCCACCCCCATCTACCGGAACCATAAGACCGACGCAAGACTTATCTTCAAATTGCTACAAATACCTAAATAGTTACAAATACGCAAACCGTATTTTGAGCACCAAGGCTTTCCTCAAGCCTGTTACTTAAGATTCTAGTTTGAGTGAAACGGAGACATTGAATACTGTAATACATACATAATATAACGGGGGAGTGGGCAAAGCCCGTGTAGCTACTAACATGTCAATTCACACCTATAAATGTCAACACAATCTATTGTTTCCAATTTCGTGTCAAGCATCGCTGTATGCAAATTATTTAAAAAATGGCAAATTGTGCAATATTTACGTGTCGAAAGAACAGCGTGAAATGGAATTTAAATAAAGGAGACATATCCTATAACCAGTAAGTCGAAACTATTTATATTTTGTGAATATTAGAAACAAAAATAAAGGAACATTGATGTGTCAAATACATTAATCAAAAGTCTAAAATGTGTGCGCTCAGTCTGTCAATACAGCGAATCGGGTTTATAGTAGTGATAATACGACGTTATTGCGTGTATGTGTGCTCCCGACGACACCGATCCTCGTACAAAATAAGGTTGACAGCTATTCTATTGTGTATTATAGTATTCTATGAAACGGAGAGAACTAGGACGAAGCGTGAGCGAGACAGAGAGTGAAAGAAAGTTTATTTAAAACCGGTTGAAAACGTAGCTGAGTTACGGCAAAGACTAACTGAAGTGGCTGAATTTGTTAAAAATGGTAAATTCGCTCGTCTGATAACCTGATCCTTTTTAAGATACCGAGCGTGCATTGCGAGTGGAAGGCAGTTTGAGCATTTGCTGTAAATGTACCATCCTTGATTTTCAATATAGGTATTTTGTTTGTTTAATTTAACATTTAAATAGTCGATGTTAAATTTATTAATTTAAAACTTTTCTAAAAAAAGAATAATAATCCTAATTTTAAAGCAAATACACTGAATCAACATTATTAATATGGCTCGTGGTGAATTTGGACTACCTGAAAAGAAGATTTCTGTCTCGCTCACACTTCGTCGACTGGTTCCTTCCGTTTCACTCAAACTAGAATCTTAAGTAACACAAAAATAATTTTAGACAGGTAAGGAAAATCAATTAACAACCGGTTTTCTTTTAAAAAAAATTCCAAAATTTAACAAACAATCTTGCAAGTGATATACCATTTTAGATTCCTTATTAAATACGTCAACATTAAAGTTACTTGGCAAACCCGTGTAGTAATTTTTTTCATACAGTCATTTAAAACTTAGCAAAATATTAAGTTTTGAATACTTGGTGAGGAAAAAAATTACATTTCATTCAGGACTAGGGCAGTTGGCTGTTAATTTTAAGCCACAGTTTTCAGAAGCATTATTCAGGATTAAATAATAAAAAGAAAATTAAAAAAAAAAAAATTAAAATGAGTCACAGCATGTAGATTCTCACGATTTTTTTTTTATAAATGCCTGTAATTTAGAATACGTAGCAAAGATTTTCTTTCTGTTAACTATTATGACTGGACTTATCACCCGATTCCGGCTTAGTATCGACTTCTGGGACATCCTATACATGTGTATGTGCATAAAGTTTTGAACATGTTTGTACTTTCCAGTGTCGATAAATAAATAGATTGAAAATACTTGTATAGGAAATTGATCCGTCAAATAATATAAAAAAGGAACATCTGTAGAAAGTGTCTGTAAGAAAGTACTTTGAAATTTTGGAAGATATTTGATTAATCAGGGTGATTATATTTATTATTTTTTATGAAAACAGTTTTATTTCTAAGGAGTCCAGTTCAAACAGACAAGGCTCACAATACTTTTCATTGTTTCACCGAGTGCGGCCGAAGCCATGCCACGAACGAGTTGTCAAATAAAATATTTTACTACTTCGGGTTCACTGGCCGACGCACGTGCAAGCAAATACCTGGTATAAAAACCTGGCTGATCACGCACCTTCCCTACCATGTGGGTGTGTGCCATGCTGGCAGGCAAGAGTGTGCATTGACTATATTAATGTCTAGTTAAGGTTGTTATTTTGTAAATAGTGACTTGTTTATTTAAGAAGCATAAAAACAAATAAGAAAAATTGTCATGTGTTCATTTTAAAGAAAAGTCTCTTTCCATTTCATTGTGTTTATGACAATAATGTATGCTTACCATAGCAAATAATTACGGAAGAAAGATTAAAAAATAATAATCAATTCACATAGGTAGTATGTGTATGTAGTAATATTAAATCCAATTAAATATTTTCTATTCGGAATTGCTTGAAGTCGGCTTCACATCTTATTTTCTTATGACTTTCCAGAAAATCGCTTACAAAGCTCTTTACTTCATATTCACCTGAAATATTGAGAAGTTTTGTTGGTAATATTTACATTAATTATATGATAATTAAAAAGTAGTCGGATTTGCAAAAAAGTTTTATGAAAAAGAATTAAAACAGGCATGCAACTTGTACAAAACATACAGATGAATAATTTGTAGTGACAAAATAGATTAGTTTGATTTTTTTTGCAAATATATGAATTTTTTAGCCATGACATGTTTTACAGCTTGTCATGGTTTTAATATGACAAGTCGAAATGCCAGACATCTAACTAATTAATGCCAGTCATAACCCAACACCTAACGGGAGTTAACTTCTTTATTGGGGATACTTGAAATACTAATACTAAAATGTTAGTAAGGTTTGACTATGGATCTTTTTCCTATACACAATATGACTCATGTTACTGTAACAGCACATCAAGTAAGTTTTGTACAACACCAAGCTTTGTCTATGTTCTGTCACAGTGATCAAGTGAACCAGCCACAGTTGAGTGTGTAGCTGCTGTACCGCCAGTACGTTGAAGAATTATATTCATATTGACTTCTTGAAGTGAACTTCTAATAGAATATTTTACATGACCGTTTCTACAGTCTATCAATTGGCATTTTGCCAAAAAGACACAGCTTATTACAGCATGACATCCAGATAAGTAAGTATGTTCTAGGTGGACCAGTACTATTTGTAACCAGATCTATTGAAGGTAGCCTAAGTTTAATTAAGATATAATGTCCAACTCCATTCAAGTGTGCTGCAATTCACTAAAAACACTGCGAGTTCAAAATAAGTTATATTTAAAGTGATATAATCACCCGTTATTATTATTATCCATGGTGTAGTATTCACATAAATATAAATAATTTTGCTATTTTTTATTGCTTTCTCTCATATATAATAATAAGAACACATACCATAATAAAAATTTGAGATACATACTTGGATATTTACTGCACTGGTATATAAGTCTTATCAAATGTTTGGCTACAGCTTTAAATAGTGCTTTCCCTTTTATCCCACCTTTAATATAGAAAGGGGTTAATGTTCTAACAACCCACGGCGCTATACGCTCTTTACAACTTGTTATAAACTCTTGAGTTTCTTCCAAGGGTGACATCACTCCCTCATCATCACTATCATCTCCAAATAAATCCACTAATATTTCTTTTATCTGTAAATATATCAAGCTATTCACATTTTGTATTTTTAATTATAAATATTCTAGTGAAAATACTTAAATTTACCCTTGCAAGTTTTGCCCTATTACAGTCTCTTAGTTGATCCAACATTTCATACAAGCGTAACTTTAAGAAATATTCTTCACATAACCATTTACTGGAACCGTTTCTTTTAATTTTCTGATGTACAGGTTTGGTAATAGAATTACTTTGAAAATTATTTACTAACTGTCCAGCGATTGATGATAATCTTTCGTCAAAAGATTGCTGCTCTGAAGCTTTAGTGTTTGAGCTCCGACTTTCTATTTCAATGTTTAAATTGTGGTTGCCTACTCCTGGCAATTTATTAGTGTTTACTTCATACATTGAAGAACTGGGAATATTGCATAATGAACCTTCAAAAAGATCATCATCATTGTAGTCTTCCTGAAATAACTTCTCTAATTGTTGCATCAGCTCATCCGAATCTCGTGATTCAATAGACATGCTCCGAGGTGGATCAATATAATTTTTTTTCTGAGTAAGGTCACTATCTTCAATACCTGTATTTAAAGATGGCACTGTGAATTTATCACTCTGCTCTTTATAATTTTCAATACTGATGTTACTGGTTGTAGATGTAACAAAGTCTACTCCTGACTGTTTTGATGGGTCAGATTCCCTACGACGTTTCTTTCTTTGGTTGCAAATGCATTGACAAGTACAATCACTGGACTTGCTAAGGGGAGTTTGGACTTTTTTTTCATTCTGTGGTGGTTGATAAACATATTCACATAACTTCTTATACAGTTTGCCTTTCTTAGTGTCTTGTTTTAATTCTTTAATCTGAAAATCGATAAAGATACATCTCGTACAAAAAAAAATACTACTATCTTGAAAACTTGACAAAGGTTTTAGGATATAAAAATTACTTATTAACTTAGTTTGATAAAAATGCTGTTAATGATTGAGATTTTTAACACCTAGTTATGGATATATCTTGTATATGTAAAATACACCGCCTCATTGGTCTAGTGATCATAAGCATGACTGCTGATTATGAGATACTCCAATCCCTGGTCGGGCCAAAATTAGTAATTAGGTTTATCTGATTATCTGTCAAGAAATCTTTAGTAGCAACCCGGAATCAGGAAGTTGGCGGTGTTTCACCCTACTTTGAAAGTAAGTCAAGCCATTGCTCCTGCACCTAATCTTACTTTGGTTGTCTCAAATGTTATCTCATTGGACTTCGAAGGGTACGCATAAGGAATGCACCTGCGCTTGCACACACACTTGTACACTATAATTCTGTCTTGCGCAAATTATTAGTCTCCGGCGAGATTTGCCGCCGTGGCCGAAATTAGAACTGGGAGGACATTATTTGTGTAATATATCGAAACTGACAAAGAAGAGCAGCAATAAATGTGTGACACATCTGGTGCTATCAACTGCTCCTACTATGAAAGGTGTGGACCTTTAGCAATGAAACGATTTTATGCTGAAAAAGCTGGTATGATCTTTCCCTTCCACTTAACTCTAATTAACATTTTGTTCGAGTTACAAAATCTCAAATTATCGTATCGTAAGTATTGATAGTACATAATACTCCATAACTACTACATATATATGTATATATATGTGCAAGTGGAATAGAAGCTATCCTCGAAAGTATTTGTAAAATATAACAAGATAGGTAAAACTTTCGAATATCCAAATAAATACAAAAATAGGCTACTACCGTTGGGGAGGGAATGAAAGTTGTAAGAGCGAGCGAAACGCATGCACATCTTTCGTTATGTAGGCGGCAGGCGGCAGAGTTCAGCGGCCAGCGGCCGACACGTCGTTGCAGCCAACATAAAGTATTTAGACACTTTTGATATTTATTTCGTTGGTCTAGTGGTTGTAGTAGGGTGACAGCCGATCATGAGGTCCTGGGTTCGAATCCCGGGTCAGGAAAAAAAACAATTTATTGAGTTTTTCCGTCAAGAAATTCTCAGAAAACTGCCTGGACTTAGAAAGTTGGCGCTGTCTCACCCCCGTGCCTCGGAAAGCACATAAAGCCGTTGGTTGGTGGCGGTTTTTTCACGTATAATGTTAATAACGCTTTAATTCCAAAGGTAAATGACATGAGAGTTGAAGGTAATGAAGGTGCATATTTACGCGATCAGGTTTTTATACCAGGTACAGTGGATTTCGGGTATAACGACGATGAAGGGACCACCCTATTTTCGTCGTTATATCCGAAGGTCGTTACAAGCAAAGGTAAAGAGATACAGACACGTACACATGTATAGTTTATATTTATTTATTATTGAAAATATTTGCACACATAGTACACTGGTACATTTCAAAATGCTACTCAGAATATCACTTTATACCATCAATTTGACTCCTAAACGTACACGCTCTCCTACCTACTTAGCTGATATCTATAAACAAAAGGTAAAGGTCTCTTCCGTCTTCTCGTGACACTTGCTGACAATCCGTGTAGATGTAAACAAAAGATAAGAAATGTTTGTGAAAAAATAAATCGTTGTGTCTTTGGTGGTTTACTCCGGTCGCAATATCTGCATGGGATTTCTAAGAATTTGTTACAAATAATTCAATAAAACAGTCGTTATACGCGAACTCGGCGTTATATACAAAGTCGCTATAGCCGCATGAATTTTGTACTAAAGCAGTGATTCCCAAAGTGGTCTATATCGACCCCTAGGGTCCCCTAGGGGTCTATGACAACCTGCAAGGGGTCTACGTCAGCGAAAAAAAATTTGGGGGTCCATGAAATGAAAATGGGGGTCCACGATAGTGGATCTCAACACATACACTGATAGTACCTATTTACTTACATCATACTATCTTATAATATCAAAACATGTACATTATTTATAAAAGTACCTATGAAGTAAAAAATTTATTATATATGCTTATAAAATTGTGTAAGTTGTAGGATGTTGGTATTCGCTTTGTGGTCGCAATACATTTTGACTTGTAAAAACCTGAGAGTCGCAGTCTCAGAGCTTCGCTACCTTGCACTGACTTTTAAATTCATCATTCTATAAATACGAATGTGGGACAAATACGTTCATTCGTTTCCTGAATCTTGAAAAGGAAAGTGCTAAGAAAATATTTAAAAAATATAAACAGATAGTATATCACACAAATTATAGTGAGTCAGTGTTATTTTGTTTGAGAGTGCTGGAGAAAAGTAAGTACATTATTTTTTATTAAATTTTAGTTTTGTACTCGTAGTTAGCAAAGATAGATAAATTACACCAATCATGACTTTAGCTATTAGTAGTTTAATATTCAATCATGCAAAATTACACGAGTACTCCTCAATAGTTTCTTTTTGAAAGTTTTAGCAACCGGTATTATAATTACAATGCAATCTCCGTAATTCGAGCTAATTGTTGCAAGAAGATGTTCGAATTATGGAATATTTTCGGAAAAATAAAAAATATTTTTAATATACAACTGCTGGATTTTCTGTCTTATTTAAATAATTTAATTTTGCCCACAGATGACTGATGCCATGTCCGAATCTAAAAAGAAATGTAGACAGTACAGTGTCGATTATTTGAAATTTGGCTTCATTCCATCATTGCCGGACAAACAATTGCCTATGTGCCTTTTATGCAACAAAGTTTTGGGCAATGACGCTATGAAACCATCTAAACTGCAAGATCATCTGAGAAGATGCCACCCTGATAAAACAGAGAAAGATTTGAAATACTCTCAAACACTCAAAGATAAACTTCAGAAGAGACCTACACTGGACAGAATGTTCGCTTCGACGTCACAAAGAAATGATGATGGTTTGCGGGCGTCTTACAATATCTCGTTACTCATAGCAAAATCCGGAAAACCGCATACTATCGGAGAGAAGTTATTCCTTTATCAAATTTAATATCAGTAGCTACAGATGGAGCACCTGCCATGGTCGGACGTTATCGTGGATTTATAAGCTATTTAAAACAAAATGTGTCAGGGGTGTTAGCAATACATTGCGTCATCCATCGACTACATTTAGTTGCTAAAAATTTGAGTGTCAGATTGCATGAATCACTTCATTTAGTCATTTATGCAGTAAACCGAATCCGAAGCAACGCGTTGAATACGCGGTTATTTGCGCAGTTGTGTGAAGAAAATGACGAACACTTTCATCAATTACTCCTTCACACTGAAGTACGCTGGCTGTCGAAAGGCTTATGTTTGACAAGATTTTTTGCACTTTTTGAGACTATTAGAAATTTAGAATTATTAAATATTTAATTAGAATTTCTGGATACTAAAGATAAAATTTTAAAAGAAAATTTAAAGAAGAGGAAAACAGACATCGCCTATTTAACAAATTTGTTTACAAAATTTAATATGGTTAATTTGCAATTACAAGGCGACAGTTTAAATTTGATTAAAACAAAGTCCATCTTATCAGCTTTCTTGCCAGAGTTAAACAAATGAAGCAAAATATTGGACGGCGCGAATTTTCTCAGTTCCCCAATTTGTCACAGACAAGCTGCCAGGAAGACGACGTTTCAACTTACCTACGTTCAACATTTAAATGCCCTCTATTCAGATTTTAATCTAGGTTTGAGGATATTTTGACTATGGTAATACCACCGTGGATAATTAATCCATATGGTGACATAGAAGAAACGAATGTCATAATACAAGAGGAACTGACTGAACTAAGTACAAACGAAGAACTTAAGGTTCAGTTTAAAAACGGATATCAGCAATTCTGGCTGCAAAACAACATACCCGTTACTTATCCCGTATTATGTAATATAGCGAGGAAATTTTTAATTTCCTTTCCATCGTCATACCTAGTGGAAAGGGGGTTCAGCGCTTTTACCAATCTCCTAACGAAAAAAAGAAACAGACTGGACATCATTAGCCGAGGAGATTTAAGATTAACCCTTACAAAATGGGCGCCAAATGTTGATAATTTATTATTAAAGCATCAGGTTCACCCTTCTCACTAAAAATATTGTCTTATTGCTTATGTTATTTTAGCCGATGTTATTGAGCCGTGGTAGCTCAGATGGTAAGCGCTCGCTGTAAATTTCACAGTACGCTAGCAAACCGGGTTCGATCCCCGCCGGCACCAATGAAATTGTTAATTGCAATTTTAAGTGCTGATTTACCACGTGCTCGGCGGTGAAGGAAAACATCGTGAGAAAACCTGCATGTCTGAGGAATAAGAAAAAAATATTTCGAAGACATGTGAAGTTCGCCAGCACGCATTGGGGCAGCGCGGCGGACACTTCCTTGCCCTAAAACCCTCTCAGAAATGAGGGGAGGCTTGTGCCCAGTAGTGGGACGTATATAGGCTGTAACTTTTTTATGTTATTTTATTTATGGTTTATTTTATGTTTATTTAATGCTACGTATATTTTACATAACAGATACAAAATTTTATTTTGAGTAGTTTTAATTTAAATTTAATTAATAAATGTATAAATTAACATGTGTTTTTACTTTAAGTTTTTAACACTAAACTTCACTACAGGTAGAAATTTACAGGAAATCAATATCAGGTAAATAGGGGGTCTATCCAACACGGAAAAACATGGCAAGGGGTCTACGATACTAAAAAGTTTGGGGAACTCTGTAATAAAGTATGCTTTAAATTCAAGGGTCTTAGATTTAACGTCGCTATAGGTAAATGGTCGCTACAACTAAGGTTGTAATAAATGAATCCACTGTATTTACTTGCAAGTACACCGACTAAGTGCCGACCCAAAATACTCGCAAGACTTCAAAGTATTTGAGTATTCTCGCTCTGTCGACACTCGACGCGATTAGGCTCCTTATTTATATCCTGTTACGGGTTAATGTTCTATCAAGGTATACTTTAAAGGATTGGCAATATTTTTTTGTAAATGCGATTCTGTTTCTTATGTATATTGAGTTAGGGATCAATATTCTATGTAAGTATTTTTTCTTTCAACAAGGCTTGAAAGTTGGAACTTTTAAAAGTGTGGAAGTTTTTTTCTTATAATTGTGCTCTTTATTTGTATATAGTTACGGATCAATGCTCTATGCAAGTATTTTTCTTCCAACAAGGCTTGAAAGTTTACTATTTTAGTGTATACGATTGCACTCCTTATTTATATGAACTTACGGATCATTTTTCGATGTAGAAAGAAAATACTTGAAAGTATCTCGAGCCCCGGTTTTCGGCGCTGGTATCTGAAGGTAGTACGACCCATATCTAGTTGAAGGCGCGGGCGGCTTTGCCTTTGATCCTGTGACTGTGCGAAAGGACATTGACAAAGATGCCTACTAATTTTCGTTTTTATTTTTTGTAAAATATCAGTGCCATAGGCTTTTTCTCCGTTCACCTGTTACACCCATTTTTTTCCAGGCGGTAAAAATAGTTATTGAGTGTATAGGTTTTACACTTGTACACAGTGGCACAGTGTCAAATATTTTCTGTGCATTTGGCAAGGGCGGCTACACATCGTCTCTTCTTCGGTTGCGGTTCTTCCACATCTTCTTCTATTTCTTGAATTTGAGTTGTTACAATGCGCATTATTGTATTCGATAATTCTCAGGGCAAATTTTTCGTCGTGCTTCGGCACTTAAGTGGAGTTTCGATTAAAGAATAAGTTAACGACTTTATAAAATTGCTGCGCGTAAAACTCTTATTAGGGCTTAAGCTGTCGAATATGATATGCGAATTCACAACTCCAATATCGAGTAAAGCAAAAAATAGACACAGGGGCCATCTATAACAAGTATGTGCAATGGAGTGCATCAACGCCTCTTTTTTTATTATTGTAAAATGATATAATTTCTGGTAATTTTTGCGGTTTTGCGTTGTTTACTGAAGCATCATTATGAGTCCTTGAAAGTGATCATCATCATCATCATTACAGCCCTTCCCAAGTCCACTGCTGAACATAGGCCTTCCCCAAGGAATGTCAAAAAGCACGGTCCTGAGCCACCTCCATCTATCGACTTCCTGCATGTCTTACCAGGTCGTCACTCCATCTAGTGGGGGGTCGCCCTACACTACGCCTACCGGTACGAGGCTGCCACTCGAGAACCTTCTTCCCCATCGGTTATCGGTTCTTCGAGCTATATGGCCGGCCCATTACCACTTCAGCTTAATAATCCGCTGGACTATGTCGGTCACTCTGGTTTTACTGCGGATATCCTGATTTCTGATTCAATCACGCAGATAAACTCCGAGCATAACCCTCTCCATAGCTCGCTGAGCGACCTTAAGCGACCACGTCTCAGATCCGTAAGTCATCACTGGCAACACGCACTGGTTGTACACTTTAGTTTTCAGAGATTGAGGTATACCTGACGAGAAGATGTGTCGTAATTTCCCGAACGCTGCCCAACCGAGTTGAATCCGTCGATTGACCTCTCGGTCGAAGTTGGACTTACCTAGTCGGACTATTTGTCCCAAGTACACGTACTCGTCAACAAATTCGAGCATAGTGCTCCCAACAACTACCGGCATAGGTGTGACATGTACATTAAACATGATCTTTGTTTTGTCCATGTTCATTTTAAGACCTAGCCGTTGGGAGACACCATTGAGGTCATTGAGCATAGTGCTAAGGTCCTCCAGCGATTCTGCCATAAGGACTATATCGGCAAATCGAAGGTGAGTGATGTACTCGTCATTGATGTTAATACCGTATCGTTTCCAGTCCAGTAGCTTGAAAACGTCTTCCAACGCAGCGGTGAAGAGTTTCGGGGATATAACGTCACCCTGTCTTACACCTCTCTGCAGTTGGATAGGTTTCGTACACTGGTTCTGTACTGGGATAGCATAATCGTAGCCCTACTGTACAAACACTTCAGCACTTCGATATACCGACAGTCAACTTGGCACTGCTGAAGAGACTGTAGCACCGCCCAAATTTCGACGGAATCAAAGGCTTTCTCATAGTCCACATACGCCAGACAAAGTGGCAGATTGTACTCTTCGGACTTCTGTACAATTTGCCGAAGGGTATGTATGTGGTCTATGGTAGTAAAGCCTTTTCGGAAACCGGCTTGTTCGGGAGGCTGGAAGTTGTCGAGTCTACGTGCGAGACGATTCGTAATGAATCTCGAAAACAGCACGTAGACGCGGCTCAGAAGGGAAATCGGTCTGTAGTTCCTCAAGAGAGCGTTGTCGCCTTTCTTAAAGAACAAGACCACCGCACTTCTGCTCCACGCCTCCGGAGTAGTGCCACCATGGAGGACGGAATTGAAGAGCTTCTGAAGGAATTCAAGTACCGGTGTCCACCCGCTTTCAGAAGCTCCGCTGTAATTCCATCCTCGCCTGGGGCCATGCCGTTTTTAAGGTGCTGGAGAGCCATTTTAATCTCGCTCCGACTGACGTTCGGGATATCATCGGAATAGTGTCGGATAAGACTTGCTCTTGGATCGTTACTCACACTTGCGTGTGGCTCCAACGATGATGTGTACAGCTGCCCATAGAACCTCTCAATCTCACTCAAAATCTCAGGTGTCCCGGAAACGATGCTGCCACATTCAGTCTTTAGCTTTGACAGTTGGCTCTTTCTGGCAGACAGATCTCTGGCAAAGACTGGAGCCCTGGTTCCGCTCGATCGCTTCTTCAATACGAGCAGTATTAAAGTTGCGTAAGTCTCGCCGCATACATTTGGAGATCTGTCTGTTCAGTTGCCTGTATGCTGCCAAATCTGTTGACGATTGCAGCCTCATCTCCCGTCTAACAGCCATGAGATTAAGAGTGTGATCGGAGAGTTTTTGTGTTCTGCGGCGGGTCTTGCAGAACTTAGCTCCGACCGCATGGACAGTTTCCACGAGCTTGTCAATTATATCGTCCACTGCATTGCAATCTTCTAGGCACTGAAAGTCGTTACGTAATTCGAGCTGAAAGCTTTCGGGATTCTGGATTAGAGCACGAGGGGGACGGCTTTGACTTCATTAGACGAGATCTCTCCAACTTAACGTTTAGGTTCAGTGTGCCTCCAACCATTCGGTGACCGCTGCCAGTTTTCACCCTTGCGATCACTGAGACATCACTGAACAGTTGGCGTCTGGTCGTCATAATGAAGACAATCTCATCTTTTGCCGAACCGTCGGGGCTCGACCAGGTCCACTTCCTGTGGGGCCGCTTCTGGAAGAAAGAGTTCATCATAAAGAGTCCCCCTTTCTCCATAAAATCGGCCAGCTGCTGGCCCCTTCGGTTCCGTTGCCCTACTCCAAATTTCCCTAACTTCAGCTCACCGTTTTCTCTTGTGCCTAGTTTTACGTTGAAGTCTCCCATCAACACCGTGTAGTAGGTTTTGGAGGAATGCATGGCTCTGGAAATATCCTCATACATTTCCTCCACCTCCTCATCGTGATGTGCCGAGGTTGGTGCGTAAACCTGTATGACCTTCAGCGAATACCGTTTGGTGATTCTGAGTATCAGGTACGCGACCCTCGTCGACACACTCAATCTTTACAACGTTGTTGACGAGAGACTTGTGGACGATAAATCCAACACCTCCTTAGGATAGATGGTCGCCCTCCCGGTGATAGAATAAGTTGCCGGACTCGAGGATTACCGTGTCCTCCCCCTCTCTTCGGACCTCGGATAATCCAATAATATGCCAGCGCAACTTGTCTACCTCTTCTTCCAGCTTCAGTATCTTCTCGTCAGTCCTCAGGGTGCGTGCGTTATATGTTGCCAGGTCGAGTCGTCGTAGGTGGCAACCGAACCTCCACCGAAGATTCTTAGCACCCCCTGCCCCGCCGTTACCATGGTCGCCACCGTAGCCAGGAATAGCGGGGGCCCGGGGATTGGGGGCCGTTTGTTTGCGTCGTTATTCATGGGGGATATTTGCCATAGTTGCCACGCTTGGCGAGCGGGTTGGCAACCGCAGTTTTTTATTATATCACTGTTACTATCAGGAAGATGGTGCTGCCCATCTCCTGCCTGTCTCCCTCTGTCGCCTCTTACGACACCCACGGGAAGATATGGGGTAGTACATATTCTCAACCTCCACTACACGGCAAAAAGTTGAAAGTGATAGAACTACTTTATTCTTTTTTGGACAATACGATACTAAGACACTATGATGCTTGCCAAATCGAAATAAAGATGAATAACTCACTCGTCCCTTTCTCTTGAAATTGTTAGGTATTTCTCGTTTTTTTTTTATCATTCCAACAACAGTCAAATTGTGCTGCGTCACCTAATCTACTAATTAACCATTAACCATTTGCTTTGTAATAGCCATCGTAGAATTGTCAACAGCATATGGTCCTGCAGGTTGGACTCCCATATATACACTTCTAAATTCAGGATATAAAATAAACGAGCATCAACCAATGCCTGTATTTTTAGGCCATACTTTGCGGGCTTATTAGGCATGTATTGCCTGAAACTTCAATTTCCTCTAAAAGCTTTATTTTAATTCAATCAAATTAAAATCTTTGTACCAACATTACAACTCCACAAACATCCAGTCCCATCAGGGTTGAAAACGTCCAAAATACGTACGTGTGATGATTTGTATACATCAGTGAGATACAATAAACCTATCAAGGCTCTTATTTCAACCATGTTTGCTTGAGATGAGTCTCTATCTCTTTGATAATTTAATTGTTGCGATTGTATTTTCTGATTTGTGTAAAGAACAACTTTTTCTATCCATTCTTTTGAAAATAGCAATATCCAGGCTTTATTAACAGTATCCACTCCTATACATATGGCTTTAGCTTCTGACAAATGGGTCACGATTTCTAGACTGCGGGTACGACATGGTGGTGGCAGTTATTTCCTCCATCAGTAAATTACTTCAGCCCTACCATTTCTCAATCATCTGTACACCACGTAACACTGTGAAGTTTGAATGTGAGACAAGGGAACATTCTTTCACGTCCCCTGTGGTATACGGTCATTAATGAACTCATCAGCAAATTAAATGCCAATTACTTTCACACAGTAGGTTATGCTGACTCAAGTGGCTCTCCATATAGTGGAGAGCTGGTACAGGAAGTTAGGACGTAAGAAGAAGAAAGAAGTAAGTTACAATTTAACCATTAATCCAAATAAAACGGTCCTATGTTCACAGAAAAACAAATAAGGAGTAATAAGAGTAATAATAAGGAGGAATAAGAGTAGAGTCCCTCACACAGGTATAATTGATAGAATTTACTCAAAAATTCCTGTCTTACAAGCCAATTATGATAAGATCCCCAAAAAATTTGAATATTATTTATATTCAATATGATGTTAGTTAGTTGGTTCACCAAAGCTCTGGTTTTCTGTGACAGCTTCTGGTTCTGAATCACATTATTTTTCTGTATCAATTTCATGTTTACTTATTTGGGGCTCTATTTCACCACCACCTTTTTCTTCATCTTTCCCACCAACTACATCTTCATCCGATTCTACTTCCAACCAGATTCTAATACGTTCCTCTTGTTACAAACTCATTTTGTCTTCCAATAATAATTACACTTTTATAATGTCGTTGGTTGCATGGGTCAACTGATGCCCGTGCTTGAAAAATTCGTCCATAAATTTCAAGCGCATGTCGCAAATTGAAAGGTTGCGCATTCGTGTCACGTATTTAGTCATTATAAGAAGGTAGCTAGAGTTTGAGTGCTATAAAAATACTGGGTTGGCTATAGATATCCACTACTTTAATACAGTATTTTAATAATGTTTTTAGTCTAGGAGGCATGTTAGGGTTAAGATTGAACCTATTACACTGTTTTTAGATGTCGGAAATGTGTTCTGAATTAATTATGACACAAAACAAATTTCACTAAAAGTTGCTTATAATGAAACTCAAATAAGTCAATATGTTCTCGTATTAAGAAGTAGACATTTGATACTTGGTATTTTAATTTTGTTTTCAATTTAGGAGGTTTGTCAGGGTTACGCTCAAAAATTTTACATTTTTTGGATTTCGGAAATACTCTTTGAATTAATTACCATAAAAATAAATTTCACTAAAAACTGCATATAATAAAAACTCAAATATGACAATTTGTTTTTTAAAACATATACACTAATAATAAAAAAGTTAATCACTCGGACCCAGACAATAAACATATTTCCTTGTTTAATTAGAGTTGCAATGGAGAGCAGTCAAGAGCAGTCATTTACCACTATCATGGCGGAGTTTAGGGCAACCTGACTTTAAAGATAAGATTGGTAGAATCTATTCTAAAACCGAAACAGCACAACCCAACTCCATGTAGTCTTGTCTGCCCTAATCATAGTGTTTTTGTAAAGCTATAGGCGTGGAGTAAGAACAGCCCCTAGTTGCCATAGCAAATTGCAGACACCTGCGTGAGCTGCAGTGGCTGAGGCTAGTTGTCGAAGGCGACCAATAAGCCAAAGCTGCAGAGGTGAGCATGAATGCCTGCAATTTGCTATGTAAGGGCTAAGGGGCTGCAATTCCCGCAGCACCGAAGCTGTTGCAGAAGTACCTTTGGGTCAATATTCCTGTATAAAAAACGAGGTTATGATTTTACAAAAAAGTTCATTACTCATAAACTATACATTTCCACAAGATGGGAAGGGTAGTAGGGCTTACCCAGAACCCTTACTCTCCCTCCCACCCCCATATGCAAGTACCGGATGTCTAATTTTACCAAAATATTAGTATTTTAAATATTAAGAAAATAAACTTTTGACAGGTGTTTATTCACCCCACGGTACCAACGACAGGTTAACTACAGTTATAGAAATTTTAAAGAATGATAAACTTTACCTGATTTGCAGAGGATTAGTTTACTCGAGTTAATAGAAAACGGGAGTACAACTCGAGTGACGTAATAAAATAAAAGTGACTCGAGTTGCATCATTACTCTTGGTTGTATTTGTCTTTACTAAATACATATGATTGCTTTATAGCATCTACATACCACTGTTATAATATTCTTTCGATACAGTTGCACTACCATGCAGGTTTGAGCGGCAGTGATTTCTATATTTTTTGCACATCTCCATATCGCGCTAGGTAGGTGTATATTTTTATTTTGAGGTCTTTGATTATTTTCATAGTTAATAGATAGAAGTTTAATTATGTATTCCATGTAGTGTTTACGAACCTAAAACATAGCAAAGTCAATTGAAGTTACCGTAAAATTTTGGAGACAAACTGTATAGTAAAATTTAATGCTTACTTTAGAAATTAATAAGTGAGGCTCATATTCTATATCGGGTACAGGCATAAATGTTTTATCATATTCAAATAACAATTCATGCACTATTTTATCCGAGTCCTGGTCTTCTTCCGTCATTAATTGGTTCATCTTGCTTTTTTTATTAGAATTTACAAATTGATGAATTTTAGCGGTCCTTGGCGGTTTTTATCAAAGTTATTTTTATCATAGATAAGAGTGTATATAGTTTTTAATTAATAACAATATGAATTATATTATAGTGTCTCTGCCCATACCATAGATAAATAAATATGTATATAGCAAGCTAGCCCATACAGCCTTGTCTGACGTTCATAGATTATTACATTCTCTAGTATATAGTCAGTAATCTATGATTACATTTTTATATTTGTTAGAGAACAGGAGAACGATCGCAGTAGAAAACAGTGTCCCAGAAATATGGACACCATAAGTGAGGCGCTGCGATCGCTCAGTTCGGTCAATAGTCATTTTCAGTCTATTTTTCCGATCAGATGCTAAACCACTTGCATATCCACGCACAATAAAATATTTCTCCATTTTTAATGATACTTTTTGACAAAAATTACAAAATTACGGAGCATAAAAATTTTCTCACCAATGTCGCGGAGAAAATTTGTACATTATTCAACTAACTTCATCTACTTGTACTCATAAACAGCTAACTTCGCAGCGTTATTACGAAAACAACAAAAAGCCGACGGATGAAACTAAATATCTAAATTATTAAAAAAAAAAACAGCTGGCAACTAGCATCACAACGACATTAGCCTATTAGTAAAATTAAAATAGTGATTATTATACTTCCATATTAAACGGGAATCTTTGAGTATTTAACCAACTGAAGAGGCCATGCAAGTTAATTGCTAAACACAAAGTCTGTCACTTTCAACGGGGGCGAGGAAAACAACTGTAAGTACATTTCACTACGAATGCCAAATTGAATAGCGTCACTATACACCCACACTTCAGCATTTATGTTTGTGTTCATTGCATTTACGTATATCATCAAATTGTACACGTGTCCATACACTGGTGCCGCTGTCTACATGTACATACGTAAGCAACGTAGAGCGAGGCCTATGTTGATATTTTTATCGATGAACAAATCATCATAGTCTGCATAAGTTCTGCATTGGTAAAGGTGATTTTAGTGTTTTTTCATTCTTTACAGTCTTTTACATGTCCAGTGCTGAACATAGGCGTCCTCTGAGGAATGCCACAAAGCACGGTTTTGAGCTATCTGCATCCTTCGACTTCCTGCATGTCTTACCAGATCATCTATTGGGGAGTCACCCTACACTTCAACCACCGGTACGAGGCTGTTACTAGAGAACATTTTTATCCCATCGGTTGTCGGTTCTTCAAGCTATATGGTCGGCCGGCCCATTGCCACTTCAGCTTACTAATCCGTTGGGCTATGTCGGTCACTCTGGTTCTGCCGCGGATTGTTAAGATTTAAAACATATACATTAGTTTTAAATAAACAATATAAGAAAAAATAATAGAAGTTTCATTTTATAGTTTTACAATAACGTGACAATCAACAAGTAACGTTGCTAAGATAACTTTTTCTTTTTAATATTTCGTATATCTTCTTAACATTCGCCTTCCTTTTAGAACATCATGCCCATTTTTATATTTAATTCCAAAACTCATGGCTTATATAAAGGTTTTGTTAATATATCAGCAAGCTGGTCTTTAGCCCATGTTTTCAGCACCTCTAAATTTTTTGCTCAACACATTCTCTTATAAAGAAGTGTCGTATACGAATATGTTTCGTTCGATGGTGCATTTCAAATGGTGGATCATGGGATAGCTTTACAGCCGATTCATTGTCAAGATGTAGTCTGGGAATACTTTCTATCTATCTACTTACTATCAACTAAAAATCTTAATATTTTATCCATCCAAATGATTTCTCTTGCTGCTTCACTAGCAGCAACTAGTTCAGCTTCTGTAGATGATATAGCTACGCTAGATTGCCGCTTACTTTGCCATGCTATTGCACCACTAGAGTAAATGCACAGAATACCTGATGTCGACCGTCCAGTGCTATGATCACCTCCATGATCTGCATCACTATAGCACTCTAAATGATTGCAATTACTCGAACTTTTGTAAATTATACCATACTCAGTTGTGCCTTTTAAATATTGCATTATGCGTTTGTGCCACATTTTTTGCCGTAGGATTATCCAGATTTCAAATACTATATCTGGTCGAGTTCCAGGCATCAGATAGGATAAGGAACCCATGGCTTGACGATAAGGGAATGATACTTTTGGATTAGTTTCATTGTTGAAATTTTTGTCATTGTTAATATCCTTCGTTATCGGTGTAGCAGCTGGTTTACAATTCTGCATACCAAACCGTTCAAGTATCCTTTTCGTAAATCCCTTTTGATCAATTTTTATAGATTCATCTACTTTTCTATCGATCAATTCCGAAAAAATACGATGCAGTTTTGAACGTGATTTTGAAATTTTTGTTCATCTCACACATAAAATTTTCTATTTCATTTAAATTTGTTGCTGCTACTAATCCATCATCGACATAGAGAGCTATGACAGTTTTAATACCTCCCCGCTTCCTTACGAACAAACAAAGGTCAGATTCACTTTGTTTAAAACCAATTTGTAATATATATTGTGTAATACAATGATTCCAACAGCGTGGCGCCTGTTTTAAGCCATAAAGACTCTTTTTTAATTTACAGGCCATGTTGGACTTACTGGTATAACCTTCGGGAGGCTTTATATAAATATCTTCTTTAAGTGTTCCGTATAGGAATGCGGTTGAAACATCAAATTGGGCAATATCAAGTTTTCTTTTGCTGCGACGCTTAGCACAGCTCTAATAGTGCTTCCTTCAGCAACAGGGCTGAACGTTTCGTAGAAGTCAACGCCTTCTTTTTGTGAATAACCTTCAACGACTAACCTGGCTTTGTAGCGATTTATTTCACCTTCGGAGTTGGTTTTTAACTTATATATCCATGTACAAGGTATTGCTTTTCGACCTTCAGGTAACGTTACCATTTCCCAGGTTTCATTTTCCATTAAGGAATTGATTTCGATATCCATAGCCTCACGCCACTTGTCTCTATAACAGCATGAAATTGCTTCTTTATACGTTTTGGGTTGTATCATTTCATCATTCAAAGACATATAGGCATAGTCCTGAAAAAGAATAGGACGTTTAAGATTTGCTCGATTTCGAAGTGTCTTTTGAGATTCATTTTGAATTTCATTTTCTAACAATTAATCTATGTTGTCCTCATTTTCATCTTGTATGCAAGGTTCCTGTTCATTTATATCACCTTTTTCTTCCATCCATTCCAGAAAGGGTTACTGCAACCCTTTCTTGAGATCCCTCAATCTCGTCATTTGAAATGACTTCTTGAAGTATTTCATTATCATTTGGGACAGTAGATAAGGCAGAAAAACCCGGCAACTCAAACTGATTACATTTTGCTATAGTTTCAACGTCATCAGTTAGAAGGCTATTTGATTTATCTATCAAAGGTATTTCTTGAAAAGTAACATCCCTGGAGCGAATAAGTTTATGATCTGTTTTATTCCAAATTCGATAACCATTGTCTCCTTCATAACCTAACAGTATTCCTTTTTGAACTTTCTTGTCAAGTTTCATTCTCTTTTGTTTAGGAATATGAACATAGCACTGACAACCTATAATTCCCAGATGTTTAATATCTGGTTTTTTGCCATGCCACAATTCATGAGGAGACTTTCCTGCAATCTTCGTTGGCCCTGTCCGATTTAAAATGTAAACAGTGGTATTTACGATTTCAGCCCATAGTCCTTTTCGTATTTCTTCATGAGCATACATCTTCGAACGTGCAGCCTCTACAATTGTCCTGTTATCCCTTTCGCATGCTCCATTTAGTTCGGGAGTATATGGCATAGTTAATCTTTGAATAATACCATTAATGCGTAAAATGTCCCGGACCTTCTGGTTATCAAATTCTCCCCCATTATCAGAAATAATTTCTCTTATTTTATGCCCAGACGCCATTATACCTGCTAACATATTATTAAACATTGAAGCTACTTCTGACTTCTCTTTCAGAAAATAGATAAAGCGGTAAGTGGTGAAGTCGTCTTTAAATAAAACAAAATATCTGTATTTCTGAAATGAATACGAGAAAGGCCCGCAAACATCGGTATGAAAAATTTCACCTGCCTTTGATGCTCTTGGTCTCGTTCCAAAACTTTTGCGGTGGGCTATGGTAACATTTATGCATCCTTCACAAAGTTCTTTGTCCAGAGCCACTTTAATGCCGAGCTCTTTATCTATCAACTGTCTTACATGTCTCTTATTTTGATGCGCCATCCCCTCATGGTAAACTTGTAGTAAATTGGAAGTTGTTATCTGATTAATATGTAGCGTAGGTGGCACATACTTTATATTCAGTTTAAATAACCCTCCATGTCTTCGCCTATTTCCATTTAGCACAACTTTTCCATTTACTCTCAATGAACAGGTT
The DNA here is from genome assembly GCA_907164705.1 of Parnassius apollo. NCBI lineage: Eukaryota > Metazoa > Arthropoda > Insecta > Lepidoptera > Papilionidae > Parnassius > Parnassius apollo. The sequence goes on along the minus strand of CAJQZP010000884.1, from coordinate 12,071 downwards.
TCAGCAGTTGATTCGAAAAAACAATTCGGTGAGCGATCTTGTGCAGCAAGCACAGAAAATAGATTCCTTGTAATTGAAGGTACATACCAAACATCCTTTAGTAAAATATTTTCTAGTCCACCTTTAACATAAGCTTCAGCACGGACAGTACCAATTCCAACAGCCTCGATATTTTGCCTATTAGCCCCTGTGACGGTGTGGGAGGTATTAAAATATTCAAAATTTTCGAAAAAATCCCCTCTATTAGTTATGTGACTGGTAGCGCCATTATTCACATACCAATTTGTCGTATCTACTAAATTGTCCATCAATAAAACCGTTTGATTAGTTTGATTTATATTCACGCTTAATTGTTTAGGTGACCTTCATTCACTGATCCACTTCTTGCATTTCCTTACTCTATGTCCTTGTTCCCCACAGTAATCACATTTGAAAAATTTCTTCCAATCCTTATCTTTTCCGCTAATTTTTCTTTCTGGTTTTGCGTATAGTGCCTCAGCACAATTCTCAACATCTACTCTGACAAACAAAGCTTTCTCATGAGCACATAACTGACAAGTTAAATTTTCAATTGTTCTATCCTTTTTTGCCATTAAGAGCCAACTGCTTTTGAATCCAAAATATTGAACTGGCATTGAAATGTGTCACGAATTTTACAAATCAGTAAAATATCAGGAAGATTTTCTGCTGACTCTAAATTTTTATTTAATTCGTGCCAAATATTCTTTAAAGTCGATATATGGGTAGCCATATTGTGATCCTTTTGATATTTAAAGAAATCAAGACAAAGTTCGTAACATTGGTCTTCTGTTTCCCCATTGTAAAGATGGTTTAATTCATCCCACATCTCTTTTGAAGAAGTGAAACGCATGACTTGCTGCAGTGTCTCTTCAGACATGTTCGTAGTAAATATTATTAGGATTGTACTATCTACATTCACAAACTCTTTTAATTCAATCTCATATTTGTGATTCTCTTCAGCTGTAGCTGTATCCAATAGCATGGCAAAGTAAGCGGAAATCTAGCGTAGCTATATCATCTAAAGCTGAACTAGTTGCTGCTAGTGAAGCAGCAAGAGAAATCATTTGGATGGATAAAATATTAAAATTTTTATTTTTATCCTTATTTCTAAGTTTATCATGCAGAAAATCCTGAGCATAGTCGTCTCCATAACTCGCTGAACGACTTTGAACTTTCTTATTATGGCCAGCAGTGAAGGATTTTTTAGTGTAATATAAAATTATGATTTTGTTAGTTAATAGAATTATGTTCAGTTTTGAAACTCAGATTTTAATTCAAATCAAAAGGTTGGGTATAGGTACTTTCTACGTTGTGATTATACCAACCAATAATAACACTAAGCGTCAGTAGTTTCATCGGAATAATCGGATATAATATCAAACCCGTAATCAACATCTCCATAATGCCTTTGGCTGCTTGTATGGTATTTCATTAATTACTTAATTTTCATTTCTTCAATTACCAAGGTACAATATTTTTTTATCAGGGTTAATCTCCGCTCTCAATTAATAATTATATTTTAATGCCTTCAGCGCTTCTTGAATAAACCCTGGTCGGCCATTGAGGATACTGTAGCACTTAGTCAATATCCGTGGTGGAGTACCTATCTTTTTTAGTATATGTTTGTTTTCTTTATTAATCAAAGATGTCTCCGTCAGTGAATCTAGTATTTCTTGCAAACTTGTAACTTTTTTCTTTAAATACCGTCACTGCGATTGCGGCCTTTTTATGCTATTGCTTTTTATTTCTAGGCGCCTTTTTGATTTAATTTTCCTTGGTGTACAGTCTGTTTATTTAGATACGGTCGTCTTTGTGTCGCGCCCCCTCAACACGTATCGTAGTTTGTCAAAGGAGCGACATTAAAGTTCGTGCTGTAAAGAACCCAAACGTCGGGAATCAAAAGTGAAAATTAAACGTGATAAAATCCGTAAGATTAGTTTTATTTATTAGGTAATGTTCGCATAAATATATAAAAAGTCATTATTGTAAACATATCGAAATATGGTTGTCAAGGGTAATATTAAAAATGTTTAATCTATTGATATAATTACAACTAAACATTACCACCCACAATTTCAAGGTTGGTACAGTAATATCGGCAAACCTTCCTTTATTGATAGCTTGGGGTATAAAATATGATTTATCAAAATGTTCGGAGCAAATGTTCTAGTCCGTTTATATGAGTCAGATTGTCGTACCTTTTACAGAGTAATTCCATCCTCGCTCGGGAATTTGCTGTTTCGAAGTGCTGGAGAGCCATTCTAATTATACTCAGACTGACGTCCGGAATATCATCGGAATAGTGTAGGATAAGACTTGCTCTTGAATTGTTACTCACATTTGCGTGTGGCTCTAAGGATGACGTGTACAGCTACCCACAGAACCTCTCAATCTTACTCAAAATCTCAGGTGTCCCGGGAACAATGCTGCCACACTCAGTCTTCAGCTTTGAAAGTTGGCTTTTTCTGGCAGACGGATCTCTGAATCGCTTCTTCAATGCGAGCTGCATTGAAGTTGCGTAAGTCCGGCCGCATATATTTGGAGATTTGTCTTTTCATTTGCCTGTATGCTGTCAAATCTGCTGAAAACTGCAGCTCCATTTCCAGTCTAACAGCAATGAGATTAAGTATGTGATCGGAGAGTTTTTGTGTTCTTCTGCGGCGGGTCTCGCAAAACTTTGCTTCAACCGCGTGGACAGTTTCCATGAGCTTGTCATTAATATGGTCCACTGTATTACAGTCTTCTAGGCACTGAAAATGGTTTTGTAATTCGAGCTGAAAGTTTTCGGGAGCCTGGATTAGCTCAAGAGGGGACGGAGCCTTGCCTCCATTAGACGGAACCTCTCCAACATAACTTTTAACGTTTAGGTTCAGTGTGCCTTTAACAATTCGGTGATCGCTGCCAGTTTTCACCCTCGCAATCACTGACACATCACTAAACAAGTGGCGTCTGTTTTGTCAAACAGTCGGAGCTTGACCAGGTCCACTTCCTGTGGGGCCGCTTCTGGAAGAAAGAGTTCATCGTAAAAAGTTCCTCTTTCCCCATGAAGTCGGCCAGCTGCTAACCCCTTGGGTTCCGTTACTCCATTCCAAATTTCGCTACCTTCAGCTCACCGCTTTCTCTTGTATCTAATTTTGCGCTGAAGTCTCCCATCAATACCGTATAGTGAGTTTTGAAGGTATGCATGGCTCTATAGATATTCTCAAATATTTCTTCCACCTCTACATCGGGATATGCCGAGGTTGGTGCGTAAACCTCTATGGCCTTAAGTGAATACCGTTTGGTGATTCTAAATATCAGGTACGCAAACCTGGTTGACACACTCCCAACCTTTTTAACCTTGTTGACGAGAGACTTGTGGACGATAAATCCAACATCCGTTGGGACAGATGGTTGCCCTCCCTGTAATAGAACAAGTTGCCGGATTCGAGAATAACCGTGTCTACGCCCTCTCTTCGGACCTCGGATAATCCTATAATATCCCAACGCAACATGTTTACCTCTTCTTCCAGCTCCAGAATATTCTCGTCAGTTCTCAGGGTGCGTGCGTTATATATGTTGCTAAGTCGAGTCGTCTCAGGTGGCAACCGAACCTCCACCGGAGATTCTGAGCACCCCCTGCCCCGCCGTTACCATGGTCGCCACCGTAGCCAGGAATAGTGGGGCCGTCGGGAACTGGGGGCCGTTTATTTATGTCGTTGCTCATGGGGGGAATATTGCCGTAGTTACCACGCTTGGCGAGCGGGTTGACAATTGCAGTTTTTTTTGTTACACAATTGCTGTTATCAGGAAGATACTGCTGCCCATCTCCTACCTGTTTCCTTCTGTCGCCTTTTACGCCACCCACGGGTAGCTATGGGGTACCGGATTTACTTAACCACCACTACACGGCAAACAAAAACAATGAATTCTTCAAATTCAATGAAATTCAATGTAAAGTTATTCGATCTTGACAAAGTTATAATTTACTTTGTTGCTTGTGTTTAAAACACTTTAAAAATTTTTTTCAGAAGTAATTAAGTTAGAATACAAAGAAATATTTTTACAGTGATTCAATGCCAGAAATTAAGATTTAAACACTTTCGCGTCAAATCTTATATCATCCTCTGGGCACCACCTACTGCCGCAATCACGCACTACACAAGTTTGCACCATTTCTAGAATTATAACAATAATTAACGTGTAATAATCTCCGAAGATGTTTTGCACCGAAAAGTAAACAACCGCCATATTGGTCTTATTTATGTTGCTGAAGGCTGATGTTGTCCCATTACCGAATTCTTAGGAAATGGGATTGTAATTTTTCAAACTCAAAATCAAACATTTTATTGCGTTCATGTGGTTACATAAATAGTTCTTAAGTTGGATATATTAGAGCCAAACATGAGCCCTGATAGGGCGTAGCAATATTATATTATATTATGTTATATATGAATTTAATCTGATCAATTTAGAAAGACGAATTTAATTTTATTTACTAAAACTACTTACTTAAACTACTGCATTACTTTTAGGTTTAATAAACATTTGCAATATTTACAACGATATGGGAATTGCAAATTTTTTGCTAACTTGCAAATTTTGCAATATTTTCACTTTGAGACAATATTTATGGATGAAACTTACAGGGATTCTTATTGAATGTATAAACTATCGAATAAAATTATTTTTAGTTGCTAGAAATAATTGTAATAAAATTCATAAATTATGCTTTATAACATAGTAGTAGTAGATACTTCACTTTAAGTCTAAAATTACTACTAATTTGAATTCTACATGTTTGTTTTTGGAGAAATCTATATTAAAATGTTTGGAAATATGTATATTTTTATGTTTTATGTGTTTCTATTCGTTACTCATACCAAAATATAAAAAAAATAAAAAAAAACGAAATTAATTTTTATCTGTATGAGATTTCCGAATAATATTTCAAATATTTTTTTTTGTGTGAATTTGAAATAAATACAACGTCAAGTTATTTGAAATATGTTATAAAACTATTATTTAGTTACATTTTACACTAAAAATTAATGAGAATTGTAAAAATAACACATTTTTGACCCAACCGCTAAAATGGGCCTTCCCGATTTCGAAGTACATTTCGCACTTACTTTTCACTTTTTATGCCACAAATTATATATCTACGTGTTTGTTTTATTACAAGGAATACACAAAAGTATGAAACTCACCTTTTTATTCCAAAAACACACAGAAAAACGGAGAAATCACTCAGAAATAACTCACGCACTACCACGCACTACTGTTGTAAAAAGCCATTACGTCAGAATGATTTTTATGTCATGATTTTTAGAATCGAAATTGACAGATTATGGTACCAAATTAAAGAGTATGTCTTTGTCTATGCCTGCATTATACATTTCAGTATAAATTTGTTATAATTTTTAATGACAAACCTTTTTTTGTCGGGTTCGCCCTCATAAATTATGAGTGGTACTAATGTGTATCCTTGTCGAGCGGGCGGAGGGCGTTGTGTTAGTCACATTTGTACCACTGTCGAGCGAACAGGATACATATTCAAAATAAAAAATTATTATTTTTCATCGAAAAACTCTGACAACGAACAGAAACTTTTTTCAATTAAATATTTTTTAAGCTATCTTTGAAATTTATACAACGATTCTTCTTTTTATAGACATTTGGGAATTTTATTATAAATTTTTACACACATACCATGGGGTCCTGATTTAACTGTTTGTAATTTTGTGATAGGTGCAGCTAATTTTTTACTAGGACGTAAAAAATGAGGCCGGGTGTATATTAAAAAAAGGTGCATATTCTTTTTAATTAAAATTTTATTTTTTAATGAAATAAGTAGGGTTTGCAGCTGTCGTGCTTTGTTTGTCATTTTTTTCGGTCGTACGCCATGCATGCGTAATCATAGTATGCACACGTGGCTGTTCTTGAATCTGCAACTTTTTTAAGTTCGTATAGTGCATACGAGAAACGGGAAAGTTTAGATGATACTTTCTTTATGTGTTCTTTCCAATTTATACCTGAATCTATGTTTATACCTAATAATGTATATGAATCAACACATTCTAGTTTAGTATCGTTGTAAGAATAATTTATAGATAGGGGACATTTTTGATACGGCCTAAATTGTATTATCTTAGTTTTTGTGTAATTTATGACGAGATTGTGATCTTTTAACCATTTAGAGATATCTGTAAGTACACTATCAAGACAGTTGTTAAGATTGTTGTTAGTATTATTGTCGAAAGGTATGACTACAGAAAGATCATCGGCAAACAAGGTACAGGGGGCTTTGACTATTTTCGGCAAATCATTAATAGAAATTAAAAATAATAAACAACCGAGAACACTACCCTGTGGTATTGATTTAGTGACCGGTGCAAATTGAGACCTGACTTTAATCACATTTCCACTGGCTAGGTTATGGTGTTCTATCTCTACACACGGCTTTCGATTGGTCAGGTATGATTCGAACCAGTTGTATGTTGGGCCTCTTACTCCTATTCCGTGTAACTTCCGTAAAAGTATGTCAAATCGAACTCGATCATAGGTTTTGGTCATGTGCAGTAAAATGCCGATCGCGTATTTCTTTTTATTAAATATATTTAATATTTCATTGACATATTTGTATACTGCTGTAGTTGTTGATCTGTTTTTGCGAAAGCCAAATTGATTGTCATTTAATATATTGAACTTTTCGCAGTAACAGTATAGTCGATTAGCCATAACGGATTCAAATATTTTTGAAAAAGTTGGAAGAATAGCAATAGGGCGATAGTTGTTAGTCAGTTTTAGAGCCCTTTTTATAGAGTGGTTTAATTAATGAAATTTTTAGTTGGTCTGGAATTTTACTTTCTGTAAACGATTGATTTATCAGGAATGTCATATCTGGGGCGCATTTCCTAATTAGACAAGGCGGTAATTCATCATGACCGAAGCTACGCTTGTTTTTTAAATTACGTATAGATTTTATAATTTCTTGATTAGTAGCGGGTTGTAAAAAGAATGAATTCTTTACGGGATGAAGGACAGGCTAAACGATTGCACCTGTTGTGCCAAAAGTATTGTTATCATCACCAACCGACAAAAAGAAAAATACGCATTAAATTTAAAAGTGTTACAGTCGATATACTTTGTTTTAACACATCGACGTTAAAGTCTCCACCCATTACAACGTTTTTCTTAGAATTTTTTTGCTGAATTCGTTGAAGAGCTTTTCTAATACACTGTAAAAGGTATCAGGCATTCTGTTATTATTTGGCCAGTATACATTTAGGACTAATAAATTTGAAACTGGTATTTCTATTCCACATATTTCAATTATAGGTTCTATGGACATAGTGCTTAAATCGTTTCGTTCAATATAATCTATATCATCTTTAACTAGTATACAAACACCTCCACCTACTGAATTAGATCGACTGAAATCGGATGCCAGGTTATACAAAGTATAACCTTGTAATTTGAATAGGTCAAGTTTCGGAGCACTGATCCAGGTTTCAGATAGACATATAGCGTGTGTTTATCTTCATCTGTCCAAGCTTCCAACAAATGCCGTTTGTTTTTAAAACTTTGTATGTTTTGATAAATAATCCTTATTTTATTATCGAAAAAACATATTTTTTGAGGTGGCGAGGCAGGTATTGGTTCATTTTGATCATTCTGAAATTCTGTCATGGATTCTAATATTTTATTATAACCATAATCTTCAATTTCACACATAAGTGCATTAATGTCTTTGAATATGGTTTGCATTCCGTAGTTATTTATGATACCTGTGTGTTTTTTAAACATCGTGTAATCATATTCTAGATTCAGGTTGGAATCAATAAGGTGTGCATACTCATGTGTCATTACATCCAGATGTAGTAAATTATTAAAAACTTCTACTCGCCAGTTAAATAAATTTCGGAATCTAGAGTATCTAAAGGTAGGTAGACACAAAATGATGTTTGTGTGTGTAATTTCTGATAACGATTGTCGAATATATGTTATTAATTCAAAGTAATTTATAGTGGACTTGAAATCTTGATCGCCTATTAGTAATATGCAGTAGTCTTCCATTGTTTAATCCATAAGTTTGGTCTTTAGTCCCATCATAGGTGGTTTTATACCGTATCCAGTCAGAAGATAATGGCAGATATCAAAATCTCCATGCAAAAATCGTTGCGCGATGGATCTTGTTTTAGTAAACTTGTTAGTACTTAGCATACATATCTTCTTTTTTGTTCTCCTGAGATATTTTAGAGTTATTTAATGTGTTCTCTTGTTGGCTTGTTACGTCGCGTAATGGTGATTTGTTCATACTGTTAATATTATTATTTTGCCGCTTGCTTTCATTAGTCTCACAGGGGCTGTGACACAATGCTATATTTGTTATCGTTGATGGGGCACATACTTTGGGATTACTAAATAATACATTAGTAGTATACTTCTTTATATTATTTTCGCAGGTATTGTAATTCACTGATTTGTCGACCCAACAATGCAAACGTGACCTTTAATTTTGGAATTTTTATTATAACTAGTCGTAATTCAACTATTTATTTATTGGTACTGAGAGTTTAATTGGAATTTCTAAAATTTTACTAGGAAATTTAAAACAAAACATAGCAATACTGTATTCCACACTAAAAAGAGAAGTCAGACCACAGAGAGTGAGACAAAGATACGTAGGTATTTGACCACAAGCTATCTTTTATGAACTATAATAAGAGTACGATTTGACTCAAGCTGTTGTTCCAAGCATAGATCTATGATGATCTATGATCTTTAGGAGTTTATATAGTATAAACTCCTAAAGTTTATACTAAATCTATGGTTCTAAGCGTGGCCTCCGTCGTTATCTATAACTTCATGAGACGACCCGACAGCCCGAAAACGCATGGATAAATTTGATTTGTTATTAATTATTGCTAAATTTGTTATTAATGATTGCTACTCGTAATAAGCATTTGCTAGTGATATACATTTTATTTAAAAAGACTATCGAAAAATGATTGTTAAGGGAGCAGTAAAAATATATTAAAAAATAGTTTAGTGCACGAAACTGAATAATTTTTGTGCACTAAACTATTTCATGAAAAATTATATTTTTATTCTTCTTCTTAAAGTGCCATCTTCTTTCGACGGTCGGCGATCATTAAGGCTACTTGAATCTTTGATGCCGCGGCTCTGAATAAGGAACGGGTGCTCTTTCAAACCATTGGCGTAGGTTTTTCAGACAAGATGTTCTTCTTCGCCCCACACTTCGTTTTCCTTGGATCTTGCCTCGTATGATGAGTTGTAGTGGATCGTATTTTCGGTTTCTAATTATGTGGCCGAGATATTCAAGATTTCTTTTCTTTACTAAATATACAACTTCTGGTTTTTTCTTTATGCGACTTAGCACGGTTAAGTTCTTTATTTTGTCTCTCCAGGATATCCTTAACATTCCCTGTATACCCACATTTCGAAGGCTTCAATATTCTTACAGCTCGATTTTGTGAGGGTACATGCTTCAACGCCATACAAAAGAATGGAGAAAACATAACATCGTACTAATCGTACTCATATCTGGATGTTCAGCTTTTTATTGCACAGAAGTGACTTAAGCTTAAAGAAAGCATTACGGGCTTGTTCTATGTGGCACCTTATTTCAAGACTGTGGTCTCCCGTATCATCAATCCAGCATCCCAAATATTTGTATTTGCTAACTTTTTGTAAAGGCTGTCCATTACATATTAGAGAAGGGTTAGCAGGTGGTGTTTTACAAACTGTCATATATTTGGTTTTCCTGGTGTTGATACTGAGGCCATACGTTGAACTGACAGATTGAATTTTATCTATAAAGATCTGAAGTTCTTCCATTGTAGATGCAATAAGTACAGTGTCATCTGCATAACGGATATTGTTAATAATCTGACCATTAACTGTGATACCTACATCCACCCGATCCAATGCTTCACGGAAAATTATCTCTGCGTAAATGTTGAAAGGAATTGGCGAGAGAATACATCCCTGCCGTACTCCACGTTAGATTTCCGAGTCATCTGTTAGTTTTCCCTCTATAAGTACATTCGCCGATTGGTTCCAATATTGGTTTATTGAACCTTACGTCCTTAGAGTCGAGTCCGATGGATTGTAATATATCAATCATTTTTGCATGCTGTGCTCTATCAAATGATTTTTCATAATCTATAAAGCATACAAACACATCTTGATTTATGTCTGTGTATGTGTTAATTTTTATAATTAAATTATATTTGAATAACATGTTCCCAGGAGTAAGATGTATCTACCTGCCTTTTACATCATCCAGCACAGCCTATATACCACAGCTGAACATAGGCTTCCTCCATAGATTACCTCATATGCGGTATTTTTCCATAGTTGACACACCTGGCGAACGGGTTGTCAACCGCTGTTTTATTATTTTGAGTTGTAATCAGGAATATGTCGCTACCCATCACCTGTTTCAATTTCCTTCGTCGTCTCTGATCACATCCATGGGACGATATGGTTTAGTGAATAAATAGATTTTAATTCTAAATGTACAAAATTCCAACAATCTCTAAAAAAGTTTAACCGAATAACTTAATTATTTTTCACCAAGAATCAAATCGTAAAGTTGTATTTATGACCCTTGGAAGAAAATATATACTGCCATAGACGGTTTCCTGGGAATTTCTTTTTTAAGATAATTTAAGCCTTAGTCCTTAGGGATGCTACTTGCGTAGACACCTTGGCGGCCTCTCACACCATATTTTAGATCTGGGGCGGCATCAGAGGCAGCTGAATTAAGTAAATGATGCATATATGAGTCCTTCAGAAATGACTACACATTTGTACTATTTGCTGTAGAAACTATCAGTCTCTGGGATCCACGTGTAGTGAAGTTCCTAAAGGAACTGTATCCGCGACTGGTCGTCGCTGCTAATGATAAGATGGCTAGTTATTTTCTCGCTCAAAGGCTAAGTATAGCTATTAAGCGAGGAAACACATCCAACATTATTAGCAAGGTACCACGGGGAGTAGGACTTTATGACAATGTAAATTTTAAATTTTTATTTGCAATAGATTTTTTTTGAAATAGTGTTTAAACAATTACATAATGTTAACCAAAATATAAATGGGTAGATAGTTAATCAGGTATATACCTAGTACTCGTATTAGTTTGTGGTAGTAGTGGTGCAGCCGGTCCACTGTCACTTCAGCTTACTAATCCGTTGAGCTATGTCGGTGACTCTGATTCTACTGCGGCTATCCTTATTTCTAAGTTTATTTAGCAGAATACCCCGAGCACAGCCGTCTCCGTAGCTCGTTGAGCAACTTTGAGCTTCCCCATACGGTCAGAACTAAAGGGTATTTTAGTGTAGAATAAAAGTATGATTTTATTGGTTAAAAGAATTATGGTCAGTTTTTGAAAGACTGATCAAACTCAGATTTTAATTCAAATTTAATTAAAAATTTGCCTATGGGTATGTTCCACGTTGTGTTCATACCGACCAATTAAAACACAAATGCGTCAGTAGTTTCATTGTAATTATCGGATATGATATCAAACTCGTAGTCGGCAAAACCATAATGCCTTTGGCTGCTAACATGGTATTCCGTCAATTATTTAATTTTCATTTCATCCATGACCAAGGTACAATTTTTTTTATTAGGGTTACTCTCCGATCTCAATTTTAATGTCGTCAGCGCTATTGATGGTACTGTACAACTTAGTCAATGTCCGTGGTGCCGGCAAATATGTTCCAAAAGTTTTACGTACATAGCCATAGGCTTTTTGTTTATAATTAAGTGTTAAGGCGAAACATCTTAACTCTGTGGAATATTTAGTTCTGGGCAGTTTTCCTTTCTTACTTTTAAGGAATTGTGTCTTTGAAAGTTCACTTTCTTCAGTTCCTATCTTTTCTAGGACTTGTTGTTTTTATCAAAGATGTCTCTGTCAGCGAATCTAATATTTCTTCCAATCTTGTAACTTTTTTCTTTAAATATCGTTACAGTAATTAAAGCCTTCTATTCTTCTTCTTTTAATCTTTTGATATAAAAACAGCGGAAAATTACCTCCT